>OZ007502.1:114520076-115132370 GCA_963931805.1 Microdon myrmicae
CGTTTTCTCTACCTGCAATGTCAAGTGGTGTCCTCTCGGCCAAACCATATATAGCATCTTCGGATACCCTTCGGAATGTACAGCATAGTTTTAGTGATGCCAGCCTATGTACTGAGTGCACTCCCCTCATCTGCGACTGTGGCGGTTCCTCCGAACGCCACTACTTTCCTTCCCATCAATGATTCGAAAACTGCCACCTAGAGCATCCGAAAACCCTATAAAATAAGTATTATGGCAGTTCCATTTGAACGCCATTACTTACCTGGCAATATAGGATGCCCAACCGTCCACTACAACCACCTGCAGGCTTTCTCCCTTTAAAGGTTTTCCCCCCATAATATGCATGCAATGGATCTGCGAAACCTACCTGAAAGAGAAATCTTCGGAAGGTGCCATCAATATTCACAATAGGCAAAATTAACATTCGTGTATAGTAGCATCACTGAATTTCCTTATAGGAAATTACCAGTGCGCAACATACACAAGGAACACCAAGTGGTGTTGCAATTGAATATACATGCCTTGTCGCACGAATGCACGACGTATTCTAAATACGCATCAAGGCATCGAAATATGGTCGAAACGACAAAACTTGTCCGCCTATCGTGTGCCCAGACGTCGAGAAGCAAATTCTGTGGCTTTAAAACATGCTACTGGGTAGGCCACCAGCATCGATACGACGACACAATCATCGTTGTACGAGTGGTTTGTTCGCTGGTGGCATATGTCGCCCCATATACTGGCAAAATGGTCGTGTAAACACCCTAATATCTTCTTTAAGATAGTTGCGCTAGCTGCAATCACGCCATCTAACATTTCCTTATATGGAATTATAATATCCACGGTTCGCATGCTCATGGACACACAGCAAGAGCGCGCGAGGTAACCGCATCTGTATGCGTGCACATCCTCACCATGACCAGGGTATCTAAGATCATCCCTTATTGGTCGCCGAAGCGATGGATGGATATTGGTATTCTGTCGTTTCGGTGGCAATAATATCGCGATACAGATTCGGTGGAAGCAAGTCGGCCTTCCACGGAAAACAAGTAAATGAGTCGAGAGCTAATCTTCAACGGAGTACGTCGAGTGTTGAACGAGTGCCCGAATCAAGCGCACAGCCGAGAAATTTATCTTAAGTCTTGTGTATATTGCGACGTGGCAGAAAATTAACTGTATTACCTCTAGTTATACGTGTCAATAATTTATGGATTAAATAGAATGAATTTAAATTCAATTAACTTTAGTTACAATTATTTAAATACCTTGATTTGGAAATAGAAGGACAAATAATTAGATCCAGTCCTTATATTAAATATATTGGTGTGATAATCGACAACAGGTTGAACTTCAAGGAACACCTGAGGAAAACGAGTGAAAAAATGGCAAGAATATACAAAGTTTTAGCAAGACTGTTACCCAATGTTGGAGGACTCCGGCCCCACACAAGGAAACTCATAACCAGTGTCAACACCTCCATTATAATGTATGCAGCTCACATATGGGCAGGAGCCGCACAGTATAAGTCGTACATGAGGGGAGTGAACTCCGATCATAGACTGGAGTCACTAAGAGTATGTTGTGCATTCCGAACGGTATCCGAAGAAGCTATAAATATTCTGGCCGGGAGGACGCCACCTGACATTGCAGCTAAAGAAAACGCTGCATTGCATAAGGTCTCTCAAGAGAATCGTCGGAGTATACGGTCACAATTAGAGCTCTCAAGACTAAGAGAATGGCAACGAAGGTGGGATTCTTCCATCAAAGAAAGATGGACCCACACCATGATACCTGATATAGAAACATGGATGAAAAGAAAACATGGCGAGCTGAATTACCACCTGACTCAGCTAATATCAGGACATGGATGCTTTCGGCAATACTTGCTCAAGTATAAGCATGTGAATCACCCGTACTGCTTGTATTGCAAAGACAACAGAGTGCGTGAGATTCGAGACCGCATGAACGATTTTGGAGAGACATATGAGACGGACAGTTACTCCGGGAGGAGTAATAGAATACATGCTTAGTTCAAAACAGGCATGGTCTGCAACAAATGGTATTCTCTGTGAAATGATGGAGCAGTTGCGACGCGACGAGCGGAGTAACAGGTAAACTCCGTCCCGCCCCGCGATGGAATATCTAAAAGAAAGTTCCGGGATCAACGGGAATATGAGCCTGGCGGGAGGTGGTTTTAGTCGGTAAAAACCCGGCATGCCTCTGGATCGGTCAAGAGGTATCTTTTGAAGATTTCCACCTTCCTACTGAAACCAAAAAAAAAAAAAAAAAAAAAATACAGTTCGTGGCAGAAAATCAACTGTGTTACCTTTGTTATTCGTGTCAGTAATTTATGAATTAAATAAAATCAAGTTCAATATAACTTTGGTGTCGTCTATTTAAATACATGCAGTTTTGTGGAAAATTTTAATCCGTATGTCTTCATTCATGCTACACGGAGACCTATACAAGATTTGCACTCGGGAAGACTCTCAGAGACACTGAAGATTAAAACCACCCCATTGGTAACAGTTTTCGGCGAACCGGAAAGGCAGTGGGAATCTCGCGGAACCAGTGCATCTGGTTGCACAATAGTGAGAGCCTTTAAACTACATAAACCCATACGACTTATACTGTGGGGCTCCTGCGCATATATGAGCTGCATACATTGTAATGGAGGTGTTGATACTGGTTATGAGTTTCCTTATGTGGGGCCGGGCTCCTCCAACATTGGGTAGCAGTCTCGCTAAAACTTTGCATATTCTTGTCGTTTTTTCACTCGTTTTCCTCAGGTGTTCCTTGAAGTTCAACCTGTTGTCGAGTATCACACCAAGATATTTAATATAAGGACTGGATCTGATTATTTGTCCTTCTATTTCCAAATCAAGGTGTTCAACTTTCATGGGGCTACTTATTAAAACTGCCTCCGTCTTATGTCCAGCTAGTTTCAGTCCGGCCATATCTAGCCAGCATTTAATGCTCTGGATTGCTTGGGAGAAAATATTCTCCAGGTCATCTAGATGTTTAGTTATGGCCACTATTGGCAAATCATCTGCGTACCCAATGATTCTAACGCCTTCTGGTACATTGACCCTGAGCACATCATCATACATTATATTCCATAACAGCGAACCTAATACAGATCTCTGAGGTACACCCGCTGTTATTTTATATTCCTGTGGTCCCTCATCTGTGTCAAAGAGCAGTTTTCTATCCGAGAGATCGTTTTTTTTTTTTTCTAGTATACGCCCCAAGTAAGTTGAGATTTGTAGATCGCCCAACGCTTCTAGAATCCGATTTCAGTTCACCGAGTTAAATGCATTTTTAACATCTAGTGTTACCACCGCGACAATGTTAGGTTGGACTTCGAGGAGATCGGATCGGATGGTCGAACGTGGAAGGAGAGCGCACGGGACAGGGAACAATCGCGGAGTTGAGTCGGTGAGGTCATGAGCTTTCGGGTTCCTACAGGCCAATAAATAGTAATAGTAATAGTGTCACCACTGCGCAATATTTTTTCGTACCTCCTAGCCATTGTGCTCCAGCTATCACATTGCGAGCAATGTCGCACACCACAGATAGTGCCTTACCGATTGATCTACTCTTCCGGAACCCATACTGCCATTCAGAGAGCCGCGATGTCCCCTCAGTGAATTGTTCCAGGCGAGTGGCAATTATTCGCTCAAGCAGTTTTCCTGTTGTGCCCAGCATGCACAACGGGCGATAAGACGACGGCGGTTCTGGATTCCTGACTCCTTTTGGTATAAGCACAAGCCGCATTTTTTTTCCATCGTTTAGGAAATTGTCCTGTTTGAAGGCAGGTTGTGAAGAGACTGCTGAAGACTTCCTGTTTTTGTTAAAGCAGTCTTTACAACAGCTTTGGGGATACTATCCAGTCTCGGAGTTTTGTTTTGTTTTTTTTTGACAACCCTTGCAGCCAAGAGCACCTCTTCGGTGGTCACGGGAGGTATTTCTCTTTGAGTGATGCTCCATTCCTCTTCCGCTCTCAACACCTCTTCACACTGTGGGAAAAGGACAGCGACAATTCTCGCCGCGTCACTTTTACACTTTTGCATTTGACTACTGTTGTTGTGTAGTCTTTTCAAGACTATCCTGTAGGCGCTGTCCTATGGGTTGTTATTCATCCCTTATGGAGCAGAACGCGTCATATTTACTCTTGCGGATCACATTCCTCAACTCCGTCCGCTTGTTGACGAATTCCGCATGTAAACGTGGGGAGGTGTCATGGTTTCTTGCTCTTTGTTGCAAGCGTCGTAATCTGTTGCACTCCGATTGCACATGATTTCTGGGTTCTACCAATACACTGGTTTGATAGCCACTGCTGGTTGTTTTTGTCGTGGTATAGAAGCACCACATGCCGTAGTTAGCCGCTTCATGACTTTTCCAGCCTGCCTGTTCGCATCGGCCTCTGCGTCAAACTGTTTGATTTGTTCTTCCAGTATATAATCGAGCAGTTCCGCATCGAGATCCATCTCTTTCCACCCATTTTTCTGGGCTTTCTTTGCCAATTTACCAGTGATGAACCCCCTGCGTGGTAATATTTCGTACATCACGGCTTGGTGGTCACTATGAGTGTAGGTGCCCAAAACTCGCCACTCCATACTTCTTGCCAACATGGACCTATCAAATGTGGTGTCGATTTTGGATCGGCCTCTCTCGTTTATGAAGGTGTCATCAGCACCATCATTAAGTAGCAATACATTTAGGACATCGACGGCTTCGAGTAGTGCCTGGCCTCTACTGTTGGTTCTTGTGCTTCCCCATACTATTGCCCAAGCGTTGAAATCTGCAGCAACAATAAGGAGGCTCTTATGTCTAGCTTCTTGTGTTATCCTGTCCAAAAAGCGTTTGAATTCTTCTATTTCCCACCTTAGCGGAACGTCACAACAGTAGAAATGAATTCCTCTGATCTTAGCATAGGCGATTCATTCCAGCCGCTGGACACTTCTGCACTCTATGGAGGAATTTCCAGTTGTCCAGATGGCCGGTGTTCCACTACTGTCTTCCTCCCATATAATAGTACCAGTGCCAGGCATCCTTTACTGCTCATTAATGAGCACCACGTCGGCACAATATTCCTTAACCGTTTGGGAAAGGATATCTTGTGGTGCTCCACAATGGTTTAAGTTTATTTGAATGCACTTAAACCTGTTCATTTTTATTGAGGAGATTGGACATTGCGTTTTTAAATGCTCGGCATTTGTAACTCCCTGTTGAGTGGTGATTACCGCCTTCGCATTCTGATTCGCAGAGCGCATTTGGGTTGTGCTTTACGAGGGTTGCCTTTTATATTTCGGGATTAGAGAACAAAAACAAATATTGATCATCGAAAATCACTTTATTGTTTTTCAAAATATTCCCCATGAAGATCTATACACTTTTGCATGCGTTTGAACCAATTGTCGAAGCACTTTTGCCACTCTGATTGAGGTATCTCCAACACATGCATTCTGAATGCAGCAACCGCTTCTTTAGGTGTCGAAAAACGTTGACCTCTCAGTTTGTTTTTTACGTACGGGAATAAAAAGAAGTCATTCGGTGCCAAGTCTGGACTATACGGCGGATGACCCATCAAATCGATGTTTTGGGTGCTCAAAAATGCAGTTGTCGCAGCCGATGTGTGAGAGCTCGCATTGTCGTGGTGAAGAGTGATCCGTCTTCGGCGGTTGGTTTTCCTAATTTCTTGGAAGACAACTGGCAAACAAATGGTTGTGTACCACTCAGAATTGACTGTTCTGCGTTGTTCTAGTGGTACGGTTGCGACATGTCCAGTTTTTCCGAAAAAACAGGCGACCATTTGCTTGGAAGTGTTTCGTGCGCGAACAACTTTTGTTGGATTTGGCTCATCTTGAAACACCCAGACAGTCGACTGCTGTTTACTTTCGGGCTCATACGCGTAAATCCACGATTCATCACCTGTCACGATGTCATAGACGTGTTTCGAAGCACCGCGACCGTATTTTTTGAGCATTTCTTTCGACCAATTGACACGAGCCTTTTTTTGGGCGATTGACAAATTGTGTGGGATCCAACGCGAACAAATTTTTTTGACAGTCAAATGTTTAAGGTTGTCTCAATCTCACGATAGGTCACATGACGATCTTCCAATATCAGTTCGCGCACAGCATCAATGGTTTTCGGAACAACAACTGATTTTGGACGACCTTCACGAAATTCATCTTGGAGTGAACTACGACCACGATTGACTTCACCATACCATCGATAAACACTTGGCCTTGATGGAGCTTCATCGCCAAAAATTGAATTAAGTTCATCCATGCACTGTTGCCGAGTTAATCCACACCGAAAGTTGTAAAAAATAATCGCACGAAAATGTTGATGATTTAATTCCATTTTTGTGCCGAGATGAATCTTTTAAGTTACTGTAAACAACACAAATAGCGCTCGTATGTCAAAACGTTCTGAGTGCGTATAACCTCAAAAATGTCCAACTTTATGACAGAGCTGTCAATTGCCGGAGTGCAACACTAGGGTTGCCAAATCCCGAAACGTAAGAGGCAACCCTCGTACAACACATTGCTTTATGGCCTTTTTCTCCGCATTTTAAACTGTTTTCCGAACGATCTTCTTCCGATTTGCACGATTTCGCCACATGACCATATTGCCAACATCTGAAACATCGTGTGGGTGCGATGTGTTCTTGAAGTCTGCATCTCACCCATCCAACCCATAGAAAACCTGTAGCCAGCAACATACTAGCCTTTTCTCTTGGTAAGCGGATCATGGCAACCTGCGTGCCATCTGGTTTTCTTCTTAAGCTCTTTACCGCTTCCTTTGGGATCACGTTCAGCGCAGGGAACCCTATAGCGATTGCTGTCAAGATTTTCTCCACAGTGGTCACCTCATCTAAATCACGACACTCAACCGTGATTTCCTGTGACACTGTTTTGACATTAGCATCTTCCTTTAGTACTTGTTGTACCTTTGCTTTCAGTGTCTCGGTGGTGGCCTCTGGACGGCGTTTCAGTTCTAGCAGCAATTCCCCTTTTGCTGTCTTTCGAACTTCATTTACGCTATTTCCGAGTTCACTTAGCTCGGGTTTGGCCTTCATGAACTTCAGTATATCCGCATATGTTTTTTCCCCAGTTTTGGATATTATTATAGCGTCCGGGCGTGCTCTCCTTCTTTTCATAATATTGGTCTTCCCGATATCACTCTTTGGAGCTTCTTCACCCTTCAACCTCGCATCCCCCTTCCTTCCCCTCTGGGCAATTGTAAACCAATTGTAAATGGGTTAGTCATCATTGGTCTGCCCCGGGACCCTGCTTACGTCTGTGTGTGAGTTTTGATTTGGTTGGATTTGCAAGTTTTCACATCTTGCTTCAGCCAGTGTAGATAGCTTCTTTAAACGATTTTACACTTTAGTTTTGCGATCTGCTCCCCGAGTTGCCCGAACACCAAAGAGCCATCATCACCTCCATCACGGTTCTGACCCGCCCTCGTCTCTAAATCGCCACTGTTTGTTGCCGCCATAAATTATGCAAAAAACCTTCCTTTGCACAGCTGTGAAAAGCCCCTCTGTTGTTCTCGGGAGAGCAGGTTTTGTATACTTGTATATGACTGGACTCTGAAAATCCAGAATCCAAAATCCAATTTGATAAGACAAAACTTATCGTACTGAAACAATCACCAAGGAGCAATTGAAAACAAATATAGGATCTACTTTGCCTTCCGACTATTGTATTTTTTTTTTCACTGATCCATTTTGCTCCAATTGCCGTCGGCATAGTCTGAGTGATTCATTGTAGTGTAAGCCCACACACCACGTCAAGGTTTGTGCGAAGCGGGGGGTCGTATAGAGGAGCAGATTGCGACTCCGATCATCTTCTAGTGACGGGCAAAGCTGGCAGCAAACCCACATGGGCAGGCACGAGAAACGAGCAAAAAGTTCGACAGTGATAAACTAAAAGACTTGCGCAAAAGGGCTGATATGAAGACGAACTGACGAATAGATTTAGCATACTAGAGAATGGGAGAAGTGAGAAAGGGGGAACTAATAATGTGGGCATTAAATGGGCATCGATCAGAGACGGAATCAAACAAACAGCCCAAAAGGTATTAGGATTTAAGAAAACAATTAAGTCCAAACCTTGGTTTGACGATGAGTGCAGGGCGAAGATCAAAGAACGTAAACGCTTCAGAGTGATGCACTTAGAAAGATATGATGAAGTCAACGCAGAAAGATACGCGACAGTCGCAAAGCAAAAACTCTACCACATTGTAGTTGAGCTGAGAATCCTGAAAAAAATATGCCGCCCTCATTCAAATCTGCATGAACGAAAACAGAGGGCGAGTTAGAATAGAAAGCCACCTATTAGAACCATTTGAAATCCGCGACAGACTAAAACAGAGGGATAACCTCTCACCATGTTTTTTTAACCTTGTGCACGAGTATGTCATCAGAAAGGTACAACACGACAACATGGCCGGATCATCCCTGAACGGGATCACACAAGTGCTCGCATATGCGAATGACATCGCCGTTCTGGGCGATAATCTAGAAACTGTTAGTAAAAATTGTGAAATCATCATGCAAGCGGCAGAAGAGGTTGGCCTGGAAATAAATGGAAGAAAAACAAAATATATGATTACGGCGAGAGCAGGTGGACCTCAGGGGACACACAGAAACGTCAGAGGCAAGATATTTGAAAAAGTTAAAGAATTTAAATATCTAGGAACGATACTGGCGGCCAGTAACGAAGTGTCGAAGGAAATTAACAAAAGACTACACTCCGGCAACGCTAGATGGTACGCAGTCAGTAAACTGCTGTCACGTAACATGAAGCTCCGTATCTATAGAACCATAATCATGTCGATTGCTCTAGACGGATGCGAAACATGGCGTCTCACAAAACGGGAAGAAAACAAATTCCGCGTATTCGAGAATAAAGTTCTAAGCGGTATCTTTGGCGGTAAATATGACGAGGAGGCAGGACAATGGAGGAAACCCCACAACCACGAATTGGAAGAGCTATACTGCAAACCTACAATTGTGAGAGTAATCAGGTCGTGAATATTAAGATGGGCCGGGCATGTCACAAGAATGGGCTATGATAGGACCGTGCATAGAATTCTTGACGGTAGACCAACGGCCGAAACGGAGATGGGAGGATAATATTAGGTTTGACCATGATCGGATCAGATGGTCAAGCGTGGAAGGAGAGCCCACAGGACAGGGGGCGGTGGCAGAGTTGAGTCGACCTTCCGGGTTCCTACAGGCCAATAAATAGTAATCCTGTCATGATGGGGGTTTTGGTGGCTTTATACTTGTTTTTGCGAGATGCTCTTTCTGGCCGCATGTCAGGCAGGTTCCCGAGTAGTCGATCTTGTTTTTGCACTGCCGTGCCATGTGTCTTGAAGCATGGTGATAAGTTTATCTGTCGCCTTAATCTGTATACAAGATCCCACTCTGACCGTACCTGCTACCAGGAAGTGGCAGAATGGAAGTTTGTGCGTTGCTATAAGATTTCTTTATCTTTCTCACTGTCGTTTCCGCAGTAGTCGATTTCGGGTACCGCTCAATTAAAGCGCTTATGAGTTCCTCCTTTGTGGTGACTTCATCTGCGTCTCTCCACTCCATGACAGTTCGCGACGAGAGGGTTTTTGCTGTAGCAACGTTTTCTAATGCTATGTCTATTATCCTTTTCAAGTCCACTGTTTCCACAGTAGATTTATACTTGAGCTGGAGGGGGGAGACCCCTCTACCCGTCTACCTGATCTTACTACTACAATATTTACCTTGTCTGTATTAAGTCAGGAGTGCCTTTTATTTTTCTCAGCATATCCGCATATAAGGTATCGCCGGACTTGCTGCGTACTAGTGCATCAGGTTGTGATAGCTTTTGCTGTGATTGTGTTTGCTTTTTGTCTTAACACTTTTATTTCCGCCATCGCCCCTCTTTACCACTGTGGATATTACCTTATTAGCTTCGCTGTTCTCTTCCCCTGGTTTCTTCCCTTGTTGCTGAGATTGAATTTTAGTTGGGACGATTTTTTAGACAATATGCTGTCAGTTGGTCGTCATTTTATAACTGATCCCACCCTTAGTGATGTGTTGATAGAGATGCAATTTGTGAACAGTGAATGTCTGTTCAATTAATAACTCTATAACATGCGCGCTCCAAAAGCAAGTTTTTTTTGTCCCTCTAAAGTTCACAGCACTGTACGAGCGAAGGTTACTTCAGAGTTCGGACCGTACTTTGTTTTTTATTTAAAATTAAGACAAGTTTTAGAACCTGATGATTAGTCCAGAACTATGTAGACTACGTCGGGCAGAATTCCATTCGAGTTTTTCTTTTTGCTTTAATTTCTTCTGTGTGTTCAACAAGCGTTGAACGCACCTTCCACTAACAATGGATCTTGTTGTGGGCTGGGTTGCTGGCGTCAGGAACAGTGAGGTCTTCTGGCGTGCCCAATAATGTTGATTGTGGTAGTTCTGAAACAACTGGAAATGTAATTGAAAAAAGGGAAAAGAATACCGAATTTTGATATACAGCCAGCCCAGAACGAATCCTCCAAATAAAGAAAAGAGTTTGCTTGTAGATTAATTAACAATAATGTAATTTATTTAAATGATTCATTTTGAGATCTTTGGATAACATCTATCTACGCCAAGCGCCCACGAAGAAGAGAGAGTTTTCAATTTGCTTGCTTGACAACCAGAATAATAATTGATTATGTCAGCTCTTGGCTGACATTTGTTATTCGGTTGCCACGGGTAGCATTCAGTTGCGAATTCGCTGGTGGTGTCCAGTGGGAATCCGCAACATCTTCTAACCCGCAATTGGGTTGAGAAGAAATCAATCAGAAAAGGTCTCCCGCGACGTTTAATGTTTAAACTTTGTCCATCAAAGCCCAATTACACTGTTTCAAAACTAGAGCTATTTGGACATCCGATTTCTTACTACAGAACTGGATAAAATTACAATTCATGAATTGCTCTGTGACTTTTTTACATAAATAAAACGTGTCTGTCCTTTTAATGGTTTCAAATTTCTTTAATGTATCTATCAGTACATCTTTCACAAAATCACACTTAAACACATACATCGCTACATCTATGTACAAAATATATAATATAATAATAAATATATTAAAGCTATTAACACAAATTTATTGACATCTTCTTCTTGCGGGTTCCACCCACTTTGGAAGATCCGATAAAGTCCCAGGACATTGAAAAAAAAAAAAACTTAACTCAAAATATTAATTATACATATTTACAATACAAAATATTTGAGATGTGGCCTTCTAATAATGTCAGAGGCAATTCGAGCAGACCAGAAAACCATGAGCTCGATTGTTTGTTGCAGTCAGAAGTATTATGGATGTTGATTCAACTATATAAAGACCTAAACGCATTCTCAGGTGAATATGATGTGACAAGGTGAATGTCATACAATGGATTCAGATGTTCCATCGTATGCCAAACATTTGGTAAGAGCTCTTCCAGATGTGTGATGCTCCAAAACACATATCGGCCTTGCTGATGCAATCTGAGCGCTATGTTTTGACCTTCAGGCTACACTCTTGATTGTCCATTGTAGACGGGCACATTGTGAAAGTTGATACCGCTGTATAGTGGTCCGCAGGACTTCCCAGACGAGGGCGATGAAAGTGCTTTTTTCGGCAGCGATGACACGGACTTGATAGATGTCGAAGGTGTTGGTGTTGCGATGATGCGATTGCGGTACGACTCGCATGTCTTACGAGACCACACCCACATTCCAGTAAGTGTGCCTCCAGCTAGTTGAAAGAATATCCGCAAGAGAGTTGGAAGAGAGGATAATGGTTTTGGACTGGTACATGTTTCCACCGATGAGCAGGGTGTAGTGTCAAAATCGAACCGTTCAAAAAAGGCTGCAACTATACCAAGAATTGTTGGTAAAAAGAAAGCCAAGCTAAAGATGAGGAATCTCTTTCGGATTTGGGAGAATCTATGTAGGCCGATCGTTGGTTGAATTTGTTCCTGAAGCGCTTTTAAGGACCGCGAAGCCCTTTCAGTGAAAAACAGCCCAAGAAGAAGTAGAATTAATCCAGGTATTTCGACGAAGCCCGGCGCAGAACACATTCCAGTTAATTCATGTGGTTTCACAGCGTTATATAGCAAGGCAGCGATTGGTGGAGCAAGTGGTGGTACCCAAGCTAGCACATGAAAAAGTCCTGATTTTTTCTCCAGTGCTTCACTAGACCATTTGTAATGTGAGGATAAATAGAAGCACAATGCGAAGATAAGCCACCACGTTGCAGCGCACAACATAAGGTAGCTGGTAGTGATGTACGACGCTAGACATGGCGGAGTTATGGCACAGGCTCCTCCAATTTCATCAGCAAGCAGCGCTTCCGACGCCAAGGTCTTTGTTGAGTTGTGGAACACAATCCGCTCGAGGTAACACACACTGTACAAATTGTAGCACAAACAAAGAAATAACACCGGTCTCTCAGGATATCCAAATCTGGTTGGTTCTGCCCAAAAGGTGACCAATGAAAAAAGTGTGAGAATAAAACAAATGGCGGACAAGGTTAAGATCAGTCCTTCCGAGATTTTTTTCTGTTGGGTGGTATACATAACATCCTTGTTGCACTGAGGTGTACATTTCGTTTGTAGAGCTGTGAAGTTTTGTGGACAAATAAGTGATGAAGTTGATTTAGCAGCTAACTGAAGTGGCAACTTCCATGGTAACCACGGCCAAAGTGTATGATCTTGATGATGGGATAATGGCTTCTCGGGTAATTGCTTCTTCTTCAAGGATTCCTCTGGTATCTGCATGCAAAGTTCATGTTTTTCAGGTTGTGGTAGATTTTCGCAATTTAAAAAGTCCGGCCACAGTAATGTCAACTGGACGTGGTCGGCACATTCCGCTCTAACAGTCTCACAGAGAGACTTACATGCCGTAACTGGCCTGGGTACATCCGATGTGCACAGTGGAAACAGCGACGAACATAAAAGAAACCGCGCCCGACTCGAACAACCCGAATCCAAGATTGGCATAAGTTTGGTTATCTGCAAAAGAAAAACGAAAAAAAGGACACATTAATTGATATCTCGGATATTTGTGGTTTGAAATAAAAACGAAATTCTGCAAAATCTTCAAACGTTTGTTTTTATGGTTCTACGATATGAAATGACAATTTCAGGGCAAATACCTAGGAAGACAAAAACGATCGGCATTTCCAAGAAAGCTAACTCTAAATCCGACAAAGCTTAGGGATGGATCATTTCTGTTTTTGCCCATCATCTCAGAAGAGGGCTGTCGATTGATTGATGGATGGAGTCATTTGCCAGTGTATCCAACAGACGAATATACTGAATAAAAAACTGAAGGGGAAGGATTATTCCAAAGCGAAGGACGACAAAAAGGAAAGAATATCAGGACGAGATCAGGTAAAAAATGCAGACGAAGAAAAAAAATTTTTTTTTGAGTTTTTGTTCGAGTGGAGTTTATGATATAACTCTGTTGACGTCAGACTCGATTTCAGACAAGTTACGGTTTCAGTGCTCTTAAAAAAACATAAATTGAATCCTTTTTGATATGATATCATTAGTATTCCCCTCGTGTTTTTGTTCTCACAGGACTAAAGGAATATTAGAAGATTCACCATGAAAAATGGTAAAAAATAGAAGGGACACTCGGGAATGTCAGAAAAGTCAATATTGGTTTCTTTCTTCTGTAATTGAATGCACGACAGAGTATTCCAAATAACACTTCTGATGTGAAAGTGAAGTCCACGAGGGAAGCAATTGCTATTATCCAAAACTGGCATAACGTTAGCTAAATACAAAGTTAATGCCAAAATAATATTTAGTCAGAAAATGATGAAATATGTCAGCTTTCAGATTGGATGCCATAAAAGTGAATATTACACTACTTTGCCCTCCAAATAACACTTCCATCGAGGTGATTGGCATTTACTAATTAAGTCCACGTAGGAAGAACTGCTACTGTCTGAAACTAGTTTGTAGGCTGTTGAAGAAACATTAACTGAGTACAACACTAGGGCCAACATAATAATTATTATCTAAAAAACGGTGGAATGTATCAACCTTGATGATGAAGATGGAAGCAACAAAAGTCCTTTGTCCAGAATTTAATACACTATTTAGTGCTCCAAGTTACACTTCTATCAATGCGATGGGATAATACGCTAAGTAAATAGGTTTTTTTTTCTTACACTAACGCGCGCACAAAATATCAGAGCACAGTGCGAGCGGATGGAGAGGAAGTGGATAAGGAAAGTAGGTGTCGATGTATGGACATCACAACGACCAGGAACCACATGATCAGGCAAAACATTTCACATTCGTGTGGTTCGACTAAAGAATGACTCTCTATGTTTATGTGTGCGCCTGAAGTCCACTTTCAACGTGAACTGATGGGCATTCACAGATTGACGGGTATCGCGGGAAAATGTCTGAAGGGGCGGAACACATTCAGCAAGTTCATGTTGAGTTTGAGTTAGTTGTCGAGTAGTGGGAACGCGTGACTGCCAAAACTTGGGAGAGAGTCGCGAGAGCGCGAAAAAGTAGTTGCTCAGTAATCGGCATACAAGAAGGACCGATTCTACGATTACATTGATTAGAATCAATAAGACGCCACGTGTTTATTAAAACGATAAATTATGGTGCCCGGAACGATAGATTATGAATAAAAGTGCAGTTACTGTTTATTAAACTATTGTCTACTTTATTAAAAAACCGACAAACACAACAGTTCAGTTGAGCAACGACCGTGATAATACCCATAGAAAATAGATAGGCATGATACGTCGCGCCTGTGTTCTAACGACGGAATTGATCGGCTTACGGCTGAGACCCCAATCAATTTCACTGCTCGCTATTGCATCCTGTCGAGCACATGTAGTGCAGTTTTGGATGCGCCTGACCAAATGTGGGACTTCAACTCCATTTTTGGACGAATATATGTTTTGTAAATAGTGGCCAGGTTGGATGGAGTGAAGTATCTTTCGCATCTCGTAAGGAACCCCATACATTTGGCTGCAATTTCGCAGCTTCAAATATGTGGTCATTCCAATTAAGAGTCGAATTAATTCGAGTGCCGAGGATTGATAGTTCCTTGGCTTCGTCGATGTAAGTGCTGTTCATAAACAGTACATTTACTTTGGGGTTCGCTTTTAACGACAAGAGGCAGCACTGAGTCTTTAAGGCATTGAATTCTACTCGGATAGCTAATTGCCACTGATATATCTTGTTGACGTCGGAATTCAATGTAATAAGCATAAGTTGCTGGTTGGTATTGACGTTCGAAGAGTTTGGACGGGAGTGTTCGTATGAGTATGAGAAAGTCAACGTGCTATAATCAGCAAACAAGTGAATTGGGTTATGAGAAATTGGCAAGAGATCATTTATAAAGATGAGGAATAGAGTGGGTGAGAGTACCGAACCCTGCGGAACACCTGCATAAATTTGATGGGAGGCAGATTTGACACCATCAAGAACCACTTGAATTGAACGGCCAGAAAGATAATCTCTAATCCATTGGGTCAGGGAATTGTCCACTTGCAATGCAATTTGGACAAAAGGGATGGATACCAAACTCTGTCGAAGCCTTTTGAAATATCCAATGCGACTACCTTGCTTTCACCGAGGTAGTGGATAGAATGGCACCACTTTTCGCTAAGGTACGCCATCAGATCTCCTGTGGACCTGTTGCTACGAAAGCCATATTGGCGGTCATTGAGGAGTTCATTTGATTCCAGATATTTCGAAAGTTGACGGTTGATAAATGATTCCATTACCTTGGAGAGAACAGAAGTTAGTGCTATGGTTCAATAAGAAAAAAGGGATGATTTGTCATCCTTTTTGGGAATTGCCTGAATATTCGCTGACTTCCATCTATTTGGGAAACGGCCAGTAGAATAAGACAAATGGAATAGTTTCCGCAGTGGTTTAGCGAGTGAAGAGGAATATCTCTTCAAGAGAATTGGGGGAATCCCACCAGGACCAGCGGATTTGTGTGCGTTTAGCTCTTTGAGTGCGCGGGCAACAGTACGCGTTCGAAAGTGAATCTGGATCGTGGTATGCTTGCTGCTGATACTCAAGTTGAGGCGGAACTAATGTGGTATCAGGCAGCATCGAGTTGGCTGAATAATGTGCAGAAAATAGATTCATTCGTCTTCTCTTTTTTACTAGTGACTAGTCTGTCATCGACTATAAGCGATCGAATGGATTAGAAGCGACCGAGTTTTGAATGGGTTTCTCGAATGCCCAGAAATTTCTACTACCTGTGGGAGAGTGTAGTATTTTTTATCTCAGTCTCTGGTCATGCAGGAACGTTGCGCATTGAATATGCGCACTACAGTCATTTATAGTTCTCTTAAGTCTTTTCCGGTTTTCTTCAGTATCGTTTGATTTCCACAACCGGAAGCTCAATTCTTTAGACTTAATGGCTTCTCTGCACCCGGGATCGAACCACATATTTCTCTTGGGTTTGATATTGTCTACCCTGTGTGGATTAAAGGTCCGTGTGTAGAATCGTGTCTGTCAATGTGTCCGCTATATAGTCAACATCGTTATTGAGGAAAAATAACAACCAATTTAACCTCCCAAAAAAGTCGTTCAGACCTTTCCAGTTGGCTTTCCAGATTGCGGAAAAGGTGGTAGTCCGTTGGGGAAATGTCAGGAGAGTACGGTGGATGCGGAAGAGTTTCAATTACTAACCGCAACCGTTTTTGCACTGTTATTTGTGACGTATGGGGTCTAGCATTGTCATGCAAAAGGATCGGGCCGTGCCCATTGACCAACGTAGGTTGCTTTTCAGCCAATTTGGCAAGCTGAAAAGCAACCGATAGCGTTTATCGTTTCTCCTGCTTGAAGAAATGACAAGTGGATTGATCTTTTCGATGTCCACCAAATTGTCATCATCATCGGCACTACAACCGGGAACAGGTCTTGGCCTTATTTAGCAAGTCTCTCTATTGTCCATAATAATTTGTTTTTCCGGGCAAGGTTAGTATCCTTGCGCCTGTTACGAATTTTTGTTGCATGACCACTGATTTGTAATAAAACAAAGACTTGAACGTTTATATTAAATTTAACCTTTATTAGGCTCGAAAGAGCCCAAAAACACACACTTGCCACTTTGTCATTTAGTTCACAAATACACGTAAATATTTCACATTTAAACGTTATTAGTTAAAACACTTTTAGGACTCTACCGTCTTGCTAAGATGATGGTTTATTCACGACTCTATTTATATTTTTTCCGTACCGCACGACTTACGAGTTCAACCGTCTTGGGTGACGGTTTTAAACGAGTTCGTTTAATTGATCTATATGAAATTTTCAAGCGCGGTGGGATTAGTCACTGTGTCCGACTAGGACAACGATTGGTATCAGACTCTCTGATTGAATCTCCAAAACCGGACGACGTTCATACACACACACCCTTATCTCTCTTTCGGTCTGCACGAATGCATCCATTGTTTACCCACAATAGATCTTTTTTGATACATTGAAAATGTTTATGATCTGCGAGATGTGATTGTGTCGATGCGTGTATACAATTCTTAGAACGGTGTATTTACGCAAGTGCTCATTTATGGTCAACGATGGCAAATATATTTTGTATACCTTATTGCTTCGTTACCATGGAATTGTTCTTTGTTTTGAGTAGCACATTATTTTCCTTGTGCCGTCATGGATTTTTCCCAGATGTGGTATCTGGATTCCATGATTCGCCCGTATATGCATTTTGTATCTAATCCACTTTTACAGATACTCATTGGATTGGATATGTTGATTTGGATTAATCAACATATGGAGCTTCACATGAAGGTGAATCCTGTTCATGGTGGGAGATGGTCCCCAAAAAGGGTGAGTATTGGGGGAGGGTAGGCATTGCGTGTAACACGCCAACCTTTCTCGGGATGTCGCTGCATGCATTGGTTCACTACTTGCTGGGTGCCAAAGTAGCTATCCAGGGATATCATGTGGAGATTGCATGTCAACTTGGATTGAACAGGGACAAAGATTGTCCTGGCCTTCGCCGGGTTGAAAGCAGATATGTATTGTCACCATAACCTTTTTCGGGTGAAGATCGGGGTTGGGGGTGTGTTTCGGTTTTTCAGCTGCATCCAACCACTCCCCAGGTCTTTTACGATTATCATGCGGAATCCACTTTTCATCACAGGTAACTATCCGGTGCAAAAACGGTTCAGTTTGGTTTCTTAATCTAAGCGATGCACAAATTTCCAGGCGTTGTAGTTTTTGGGACTCGTTCAGTTCATGGGGTACCCACTTATCGAGTTTCTTTACCTTTCCTATGAGAGAAAGGTGTCGGCTTATTGTCATTGGGGATGCTCCCATGCTTTGTGAAATCTCTTGCACTGATTTCGTTGGGTCAGCATCCACCGTTGCTTTTGAAACATCGTCGTCAACTAACGTTTCCGCCTTACCACGTGGTTCATTTACAAGGCTGAAATCTCTCGAACGGAACTTTCCAAACCAACGCCGTATAGTGCGTTCGCTTACCACTTCATCCTCAAATGCGTAATTAATGTTTTTCATTGCCAATGACGCCTTATGTCCCATTTTAAATTCATAAACGAAGAGGGTTCGAATTTGAACAATTCCAAAAAAACAAAACTGCGCTTGTAACGAACCCTAAAATTCTCACACGTCAAACACACCTACCAGTTCACTATGTAAAAGAAGAAAATTTTGCGTTCTGGTATAGGTGTTCACTCGAGAACTTCTTATTTCGAACTGTGCGGAAATCGGATATATCATGTGGTACAGCCCAATAGATAGAATGATCAGATTCGGCCAAACATGCCCCGTTTTGTTCGATTACATGTTACCATTTCGAAGGTAATTTCATTATACCTCTTTCATAGAAACCCTTGTCCTTATTGGCAAAAACTGGAATAGTTGACTTTCACAAGCTTCTCTTGAGGCGAATTTTTCACCAGCAAAATTATTCGCCATCGACAGGAACAGACGGCAATCAATCAGAAAAACCTCCCAACCAAGCTCCCAGAGCTTCTGGGGAGCCACGATCAATGTGTGTTGCCTAACACGTTCCAATTAAGAGTAGTGTGTGGAGTGGAGAGCAGCTCATAGATGATTCCCTGTCAATCCCACCAAACGGCCAGCAAACCCTCCCCTGACCGTCAATCCTGGCGTGGCCACCGTTTGCGCCGACTCGCGGCGATTCGACCACGGCCGTTTTCGCTTGACACTGTCGTAAGTCCGACACTTTTAATCACTAGTCACCATCCGTTTCAGAAATTTTGTTACGATTCAGCAGAGATTCGCATACGAAAATTTGTTCCACGAGGTACCCATACATCGAGCTTCTGTTTGTATCCAGCCTTACTCAACTAGTTCCAAACGGTTTTTTGTGCAATGTTTAACTCCTCGGCAATGGAAACGGTGCGTACATGACGGTCGGACTCGGCGGTTTCCGTGATTTTATCGACATTTTCGACAATTGGAATACAGTGTGTGGGGCATCTTTGAAATCAAAATTACCAAAACAGAACAGACGAAACCAAAATATCGCGTGATTGGCTGTTATAGTAGCAGGCCTATAAACACTATTCACATGTTCACCCAGCAGGCTTGCGTTTTCATCTTTATCGAAGAAAATCTCTAAAATATAGCATGTTTGTTCTTTGCTGGTGCCCATCTTTGACGTGCTCTCAAACAAAACTGAGTCAAGCAGTCACAAAACTGTCTGAAACGTTTTTTTTTAAGTACAAAATCTTATCTTACTAACGCCATCTAGCGTAACCAGATCTCACTTACATAACGCGAGATACACATTACTAAAGCCAACTATTGGTAAAATAATGGATTTCTTTTTACTACCGCTTAAAATATTTATGTTTTTTTAAATTCGTTAACCATATTTTAAGGAAACAATTTTGTTGTTCGATTCCATGAAAATTCTAGTTTTTTTTTTTTTTTTTGATTACACTTCTCTCGGGAGAGGTGAACCTATAGCGCCGAGTGGGCTCCCCGAGATCCCAGCAATAACTGTTACAGTTCCGGGAACACTCGCGTGATTTTAAGAGTACCTCAAAATCCCCTTTTGTGTGGGAGTTTATCTAGAAAACAGGTTTGTCCACTATTGCATATAAACCTTTTCGGGGTTCGACTTAGGCGTCTTTCGCAGATTACACAGAGAATTGATATTTGAAAAAAGGAATAACTGAAACCTTAACCTTAACGCGTTTACGGTCGTCTAACTCATATTAGTTCCTTAAAAAAAAAAAACCGTAAATTTCGCAGCCTTTTCAGGTGCTTTAAAGAAGCCTGTTTATACTGTAAGCTTGTGGCGATTCTACGAACCACACAACCTATAGGTCGAGATGTCCTTTCCGCCAGGGAACATACTCACCTTTATTCATCACACGTGCCCACAGACAGAGACACGTCCTAAAAGTCCTTACTCCCACCTGAAGAAAGTAACATTTCACACACCAACATTGAATGCAATAGCAAAAATCAATCGAACTAAACGTTCAAAAGTCTCTAATATTGAATTCAACGCATCCAGTCCAACGCATCCAATTCAGGGCATCAATGCAATACATCCATTAAACGCGTTCTTCGGTAAACCAACCGAACAAAGAAAATCTCCTCTTGTAGGTAATAGCAATTAGCACCTAAATTGAATACGTTCAAGGAGCACAGAACGTAATTGCAGACGCTTTTTCGCGTATCGATGCAATTAAACTCCGTGCGCAAATCGACGATGCCGATCTGGCACAGGCGCAACGAGAAGACCGTCAACTCGAGTCTCTGCTGAAAGCGGAGACAGCACTAGTTTTGCGTAAACTCCCTTTCAATGACTCAAAAGACGAAGTCTGGTGCGATGTTTCGACGGGGGTAGCTCGCCCCTACATCCCAGAACACCTCAGAAGGAATGTATACGAAACATTCCATAACCCGGCCCATCCAGGCGGGCGCGCAACCGCAGCAGCCGTCCGACGCAAATTCGTCTGGCCACATATGGCCAAAGACATAACGAAATGGGCACGCAATTGTTTGCAATGTCAACGTTGCAAAGTCGATCGACACAACGTGCTACAACCAGCACAGTTCAAGCTCCCCGAGGCACGTTTCGCCCGTGTACATATCGACATTGTGGGACCGCCTACACCGTCGAGAGGCTACACGTACCTCCTAACGATGATCGATCGTTTCATACGGTGGCCAGAAGCAGTGCCACTACAAACAATGACCGCAGAGAATGTAGCCAAAGCATTCTATTCGGCTTGGGTCACACGTTTCGGCGTCCCGGCTACACTCACAGCCGACCGAGGACCACAGTTCGAAGCAGCGATCTTCAAGCAGCTGACCGATCTACTCGGCTGCCAACAAAGCCACACGACCGCGTATTACCCGCAGTCCAATGGGATGATAGAACGATGGCATCGCTCCAACAAAGCCTCACTGATGTGTCATGACGACAATCAATGGTTCGACGCCCTACCGACTGTCCTTTTAGGCTTGCGCACAAGCATTAAAGACGACCTGGTAACCTCAGCAGCAGATCTGACCTACGGAACCAATCTGCGCCTCCCAGGAGAGTTCTTCGCCGATGGAGAACCCCCACTCGAACAGTTGCCAAATATGAAAAACCTACGCAAACTCATGCGAAAGGTCAGGGCAACAACGGTCGCCAGGCACGGTTCCAAGAGGATATTTGTTTACCTAGAGATGGACAGCTGCCGGCACGTCTTCATCAAGGTGGACAAAGTTAGGAAACCTCTGGAGCCCCCTTACGAAGGACCATACAAGGTGCTGGACTGAATTAATTGCCGAGTTTTCTCCGGTGACATCGACGGAAAACCGTACACCGTCAGCGTCGAAAGACTAAAGCCGTGCCATATAGAACAACCGCCCGACGCGGCACCGGGAGAAGCATACCAGCAACATGTAGCAGCACCCGAAAGCTGCCCCGTATGTAATCCGTCACCCTCCCCCGAAACGCAAGACACGACATGCACTGAGAGTCAACCGAACCCTTGCGAAATGGTTACACGCGAGGCTACGGAAATCCTACACGGACCAATAACGCAACAGCGCGCCCACGATCTGCACACCAGAGAATACGCTGCGAGAATCCCCAACGTACGGCAACCAGATAATCCGCGGCCGGAAACCGCGTCCACTAACGACGCCAGAAGACGACAAACGCGATTTCCTTCGCCCCTTTACCTCCGAGGCACCGACCTAGATGGAAGGAACCACGCCCGTAAACCCAGTTGTTTTCGCCCCCCCAGGCAACAATCAACCTACGCCATATCGTGACTACGTCACTGGGGGGGAGGGGGGGGGGCGGTGCTCTGGCGGTTCTACGAACCACACAACCCACTATAGGTCGAGATGTCCTTTCCGCCAAGGAACATACTCACCTTTATCCATCACGCGTACCCACAGACACGTGTCCCAAAAGTCCTTACTCCCGCCTAACACAGAAGGTAACATTTCACACACCAACATTGAATGCAATAGCAAAAATGAATCGAACTAAACGTTCAAAAGTCTCTAATATTGAATTCAACGCATCCAATTCAGGGCACCAATGCAATACATCCATTAAACGCGTTCTTCGGTAAACAAACCTAACAACGAATATCTCCGCTTGTAGCTAATAGCAATTAGCACCTAAATTCCTAGTATGACCCAAAACCTAAAAGCAACACTTGTGCAAACAAAGGATAGCGATTTGCCGCCGACCAACAGTCATGCAATCACGTAGATCGCTCGCTAGATGTTTATGATTTGGAAATGCAAACAAAAACTATACCGATCTCACGGTTCCTTTGTACCCATCTGAAGCGCACAAGAGCCCTCGTTTTCTTGGGCCAGATGGGGAACACAAACAAATCCCAAGAAAAGATCGAAAATTAAGTAGATAGTGATATGCGAAATTAAGTACAGGTAAACCTCCGCTGAGTTCGACACGTCGCTCGCAATCGTGAAGTTACGTCGCCTAAAACACGTCCCCGGATATAAGAGTTAAAATATTGTAAAGTGATATTGACGCACTAAAATAGAACAAAAATAAAACGACATTAAAACAAAGTCAAATACAGTGTTTCATTTTTGGTGGGCAGTCTTCGCGCCGTGTTGTAATAACTTGAGAAACGTAAAAGGACGAAACAAAAATTCGTGTTTCATTTGCGGCAACAGCAGCTCCGTCGTCCTTTCTGTTTGGTGACTGCGTTCTCCGTGTTCGAGGTGGTTTTGTTCGTGGACAGTGTTCGGCGGAACACCTTGATTTTCGACAACATACCAAAATCCGCCAAAGCTCACATGGCGACTTTCTCTATTCTGAGATACATGTAGTCAATAATTTATCTTAGATGGTTGTAGAGTTACGATTTTAGAGTCCAGTTGAAAAATGCTAGTACCCATTGGCGGCCACGAAGAACACACGCTATTGTTGTGTAATTATAGAGATAGTCTTATGCGATGCCAGGCTGTCGCCGCTCAATGCCGTTTGCTTGAAATACATGTAGCAAATCACTCGCTGTCACACTGTTTTAGAATATTTTCTATGCTTAAAAACCAAGAGCTATAACGCATGACCCGGGGATGAACGATCTAGTATCGAATTACTTTTGGTTATTAGACACCTAGAATCCAACAGAACATCTAATTACAATTACGCGTGTCGCCTTTCTTATTTCCAGTTAATTCTCGTATCAGTTATATATGTTCAATACCAACTACTTTTAGTGTTACCTTTCACTCTATTTAGTATTACATTTAGAAACTTCTGCCACTTGACCGTTTGTCGGCAAAATATCCAAGTGAATGGTCACTTTCGACGAAACTTATCAATACGTTTTTATTACTGGCTTTTATTCTAATTTATATTGCTCGTCATTAAGTGGCTAGAAACACAGAAGCTCCCGTTTCAGATTAATAAATAAAATTAATGAAGCGGCGCCATTGACTATACAATACCCTTCAACGTCCCGCGGTTAACAAATCTGAAACCAAATCTCATTTACAGTCAAATACCCTACGACCAGAATGTGTGGATGTCCAAAAAATTAGGAAAACATGGCTGACCGATTGCTTCTGTATTCGTAATTAGGCAAAGGCAGGTGGCCCCGCAAAAATTCAAATAACAAAACCTCTTTAACTGGTTCTACCATCCGCCGGGAGATATTTGAATCGTCATTTCATTGGATTGATTCAACTGCCACCACTGAAATTAATTCTTAATTATAACTTAATTCGGATTTGAAAGAATATAGCTGTGGAAGGAGAAAGAAACGCAGGCAAAAAGGCGGCGGCATCACAATGGCGACAACAAATCATTTCAACGCTAGAATATTAATAATAATCCGATGATAAAATTAAATTTAGTAAAACACCGACCTAAGGCGTTCGTTTTTGTCAGACGGATTATGAGCTTTGAGGGTTCTGCGACGGTTGAGAGGTTGGTGAATAGGTCGGTAGGTGGGATGCCAAACTATAATCCTCGCCTTTACTTAAGCTGAAGCCGGCAATTTTTAAAAGTCGGGAAGACGAAGACACTGTCCTCCTACCGGTGATCGGTTTATAGCAACATTTTGCTTTCCCATCATCTTTTATGTGTATAATCCAATTCTGGCGGTGGATGGACCTGTCTTCGGTGTTGAGAGGTAATTTATTCAAATCGAAGATCTTGTGACCTGCGATTTGAGACATTTATTGTGCCTTTTAGTTTTTAAGATAAATAGCAAATTGGATATAATGACATTGTTGGAATTGCTGGTGATACTCAAGTTGGATTCTATAGTCATGATGTCGGCAGATTGATCCTTAATGGGATTTAGCACATGGTCAGTTGGAAAGTAATGAAGCATCTGGGATGGATATTGTTAAAAGCATTTTGGGTTTTATTTGGTCTATAAATAAATTATTGAGGTTAGGTGGTCGGTAGCTTAATTGAATTATGACATTATCCAGCGACCCAACAGAAGAAGCAAGTGGCGGATCACGTATTTGGAATGTCATGACGAAGATCTTGTCATTTAACCAGCTACCAAAGAGTTTTACGGATTAACTGTAATAAATGGGTAGTGCTATTAAGAAAATGGTGGAATTAGTTTGAAGTTTTTTTTACTTAATGTAGACAAAAAGAACAAAAACAATGAATACTACTGGTTATAGGACTGTGGCGGTTCCGCCAAACCCCACTGTCTACTTACCCAAAGAACCCCCAGAACTACAACCCACATTTCATTAGTTTCTGCTAATGCAATCGCATTAGTACCTGTAAATGCTTCACATATTAAGTTTATCAAATGTAGTTAGCTAAAAGCTCCTGGAAGAGAATTCTTACCTTTCATTCATTTATTCGAATTCGAAATTCCCTATAAGAATTCTGTTCCAAACATTATAAATCCCAAGCCATTTCGGCACCTTCGGTTGCCAGGCAAATCCCAATCTTACATACGCATTGTCCTAGTCGAATTCCTGAAAACAAAACAATTTGTTTTACATACAATGTAACCATCATAACAGGGATCATAAACATTGAGTTGGCTATTCCCAGTCTTACATACACATTGGCTGACGAGTCCATTGTCCAACGGCCAAAGCAGCGTCGGGCAGTTTGTTTGGTCAGCTGGAATATACCCGACCACGATCCCTCGTCTGAACAAATAAACAATCACCAATTTCGTTCTTTGCCACAAACGAATTACCCTGCATATACAAATGCAAGCAAGGGATTCGTTTCGGCTACCGACCCAAGATACGATATACAATTTTCATTGTATAAAGTATTGTAACCTATTAGCACCTTTCTCTAATGGCTACTCGTCTATTTACGCAAAGGCATCACTCATCTAAGACTTTTATGATGCTCTCGTCTCATCTTTTCTTTTAGTACATTTCCTCGATGCATTACCGTCTATTTATTTAGCCGCAATGCACAACATAAACAACAATCTCCACGTCCCTTTTGTCTTTACCGTTTTTCTGCTTTGTTTTTCCATCGCCTCCACGCATGAGTTGAACAATATGATCTTCACGATCACTCATACACACACGCTACCATGACCTTCATTACGAGATCTGGTTTTATATTCCACAAAGAGAGACTTTACGTCTCTCTTGTGGTATGTAAAAATATATCCTTAGCTGAGAGGATATCCACCACCAGCGAATCGAGGGTTAATCAAGAGCCAGATTCCAACCCTCGATTGAGTCCTATTACATCCGCCGACCGAGCAGGTCGTGTCACTCCCGCTCCCCAGTGCGCACTGGGACGCGAAAGTCAACCGCGAGTCGCGTGATTAATGTTTATCACCAAATCCAAAATTATTTAATTAACCATAGGATAACTTTCTAATTAACAAACAATGTGAGAGCGCTTAGATACAAAACGTAATATATTCCAGTGACTGTATTCATGTTTTTTTTTTCATTTATCATCAATAAAGTAATCATTTAATAAACAATCAACAGTGTTCTTTGTTTCATTCCACTTACTGTGGGCGGTGTGTTGTGGAGTTTTGTTTTGATCTTTGTGTTAGACTATATTCGGCAGAACAGTGGAACTTCTTTTGGTGTTTAGCGAACTTACGATGGGTTTTTAGACGAACGTGAAATTCTCAGATTGATCAAGCGTTTCTCTCTACATTGTAGTGTCCAGGGGTTCAAGACCAATGTGCATTCATACACCATGTCCTTCTCTTTTTTTGTGCTATTACTTTTTATACTATAAGGGTATTAAAAATCCTTTTAGGATGCGCATTTTTGCACACTGTCGGCGAGTAATGGGACGAAGAACAAAAAAGAGATCTACTGTATGCCAAAACACGTGAAGTTTCCTTACAAAGAGTCGTGTGAAACAAAATATTCATTAAATGACAAAAAACGCGTTGGCGAGTGCTTTATTAACGCTTAGTGTGTGTCGTGCATCAAATATATTACTACCCTTTCCGCCGATAGTTTGTTAAAGAAATCTATGAGCGAAACCTGGAAAATAAAAACATTGTATTGTACCTAAACTCTACTTCAACATTTAAATGTAGCCCGAAATCCCTTTTTTGCCAACAGATGTGGCAAACTCTCAAATCATCATCAAATCATTTTCAAAATGGGGTTAGTTGGATTAAGTCTGTGTTATAATGTGAAGTTTAATTCTAGTTAGACGAATTTCCTTGTCTAACTCGGCATAAGAGTTAAAATTATCTGTTGGAGACGACACGACGGCCGCACTGGATGCAACCAGCGCAGTCACAATTGAATGCAGCCATTCACAACATAAATAACAAATATCAGCAAACAGGTGACATTCAAATAATATAAAATCATCTGTCATTCTTAAAATAAACACACTTCGTTTGTTATTCATGCGACACAGATCGCCTAGCAGATATAATCTATAAACACTACAGTAATCAGTGAAAATAAAGCATTATCTTTACTACCTTAAATAGTCTCTACCGAGTTTCATTTGCCTGGAAGATAAACTTTGGGATTGTCACCAACGAGTTGAGGTAATTCCTTTGTGTTTACAAATTGGTACTAGGCAGTCATGGGCTCGAGATACCAGCGGGAACGAGATGCCGATATTCGAGGAGGTGACCGAATTCCTGGAAGCCCGCCTCACCGAGCTAGAGAGCCTCCCGACAGCGAAGAACAAATCAAAGGGTCACTTTGTTCGGGACAGAGGTATAGGAGCCGGCCCACCCAGGAAAACGTACTCGGCAATCACATCAGCAGCGACGGCTAAGTGTCCCAGATGCGCGCAGCCACATCCATCGTTCCGATGCAGTGCATTCAGGAATCTCTCAGCTCTACAGCGAGATCAGTTTGTCCACCGCCAAGGGTTATGCAGAAATTGCCTCAGCCCAGACCACAGCATTAACAAATGTGAGAGAGACAACTGTCGAGAGTGTAACGGACGGCACAACACCCTGCTGCATCAGTCGGTAGACGTTCCGATGGTATCACCAAAGGCCGGACCATCAAAGGGATCTTGCGTGACAGTACAAGCCCAAGATTCACTACTACCTACAGCAATCGTAACGGTGGTAGGCGACAGAAACCAGTTGGGTCCTTGTCGTATGTTTCTGGACTCCGGTTCGACCAGATCCTTAGTCCGAGAATCCATCATTCAGCACCTTTGCCTGCGCACCCTCACTTCCTCAGCATCGAGAACGCCCGATCGCCTGACTGACCTGCCGCCCTTTTTGCAGCTACTGTTGTCGATGAACCGCCTCAGCCACGCTACTGTTCGTACCGTTCGAGTGAAGCTGGGGAATCTTCTTGTTATGGACAGCTTGTGGGGAGGAAGTATTGTGCCAATACACGGGCACTCCGTTCGCTTACACTAAATTGTTCACGCGCGAAGGTTCATCCGTTGTTCCGCCGACACAAAAGGAAAAGCCAAACATCGAACAAGTAAAAATAGAAAACACAGGATTTCTTTTGTTTATTTTTATTTGTTTTACGGTAGTACTGCGTGAAAGTTACAATGTGAAGTCAATAAAAAAAACACACTCTTCGCAGACTGCAGCGAATATAATATTCTACAAGGCGGTTGCAAATACTACACTGTACGTGGGAAATGCGAGTTATGTCTATGAGGCGCATGATTTTTACTTATTTTATTGTTCTTTTTTATTTAAAAATTATTACACACACGCGACGGTGATTTTCGCGTCTCCATGCGCACCGGAGAGCGGAAGTCGGCAACGACCATGGCGGTCGGCGGATGGAAATGGACTCACCGAGGATAGAATTCTGACATGAATTCCATCCTAGGTTAGGGTTAAGAACCAAAGAAGAGAGAGAAAAACGTTTCTCTTAAGGGTGCGGCTGCCAAGGAAATGCACTCTTTCAGTGCAATGGTATGCGTGTGTGACCGTACAGATGGATGTTATATACACGTGCTCGGAAGCAGTGGAACAACGAAACAGGCAGGCGGCAAAGACAAAGGAGATTTATGATCCGTGTCTATGCTGTGCATTGCAGCTATCACAGGCGGCAGCTCATCGGAGAAATGTGGTAAAAGCAAATAAGGGCATCTTACAGACATGGATGAGTGGTGAGGATGCGTAAGTAAATGTATCGTCATTAGGAAGAAGTGCTAATGGTTTTTCTTTTTACACAATGGGAAATGTGTATCGCTGGTGATGCTATAGAGATCGAATTGTTTATATGATTACATGCGAGGGGATTCGTTTTATGACTCTAGGGTAAGATGAGAGTATTTGCTTTTGTCCGATGGGCAAAGAGCTGCCGCGGCCGTGGAAATGCCAGGGACATGTGGTATGCACATGTACGGCGGAATTGCATTGGTGGAACAAGGGTGCCTAATGATGGGGAATCTATGATACATATGCACGTTAAAGAATTGTTTTTAGGAATTTCAGATAATGCGTTGTATGCATCAAATGTCCTTGGAGAAGGAAATGTTTTCAGGTGCCAATTCAAATGCACTGAAGAAGTCTTACAGAGAATTGTATGCGAAGAGAAGCATGATGGTAAGTTTTCTTTTACAGAAGCTTTGAAATAAATAAATTCGGCAAGCTTGATGCGTGCAGCATTTACAAGTGGTAATGCAATTGCATTAGCGAAGTTAAGAGATTGAATGGGAGTTATGGGGGTTTTTTTTACGTAAGTGTACCGTGGGGTTTGGCGGAACTGCCATAAGCTCCTCTTGCTGTATTACGAAGCACGATGCCTTTCGCTCCTCGAGGCCTATCGGTGTTCCGGTGTCCGCCTCTTGGACTCGGTGAGTGGGCGTCCGGGACAACTTCAGCTCCTTGTCTCGCAGAAAAGCGGGTCCCCGCCACCACATTATCGTTTATAAAGCAGCGTGAAGAAATCCCGCAAATCAGTTTAGTTCTTACACCCGGATGAGTCACGCTTATGGAAATTGATCATCTATTCAGTGACTTTTAACTATATGAGGATGATATCCAGCGATGTTGCACTAGTCGACGCGAAACTCTCGCGCGATACTGATAGCTAAAAACAGATGCTACCTCTATATGGTATGTATGCTGAGGATCACGGTAAGCATGTAATTGGTGTTGTACGAGGGTTGCCTTTTATATTTCGGGATTAGAGAACAAAAACAAAAATTGATCATCGAAAATCACTTTATTGTTTTTCAAAATATTCCCCATGAAGATCTATACACTTTTGCATGCGTTTGAACCAATTGTCGAAGCACTTTTGCCACTCTGATTGAGGTATCTCCAACACAAGCATTCTGAATGCAGCAACCGCTTCTTCAGGTGTCGAAAAACGTTGACCTCTCAGTTTGTTTTTTACGTACGGGAATAAAAAGAAGTCATTCGGTGCCAAGTCAGGACTATACGGCGGATGACCCATCAAATCGATGTTTTGGGTGCTCAAAAATGCAGTTGTCGCAGCCGATGTGTGAGAGCTCGCATTGTCGTGGTGAAGAGTGATCCGTCTTCGGCGGTTGGTTTTCCTGATTTCTTGGAAGACAACTGGCAAACAAATGGTTGTGTACCACTGAGAATTGACTGTTCTGCGTTGCTCTAGTGGTACGGTTGCGACATGTCCAGTTTTTCCGAAAAAACAGGCGACCATTTGCTTGGAAGTGCTTCGTGCGCGAACAACTTTTGTTGGATTTGACACCCAGACAGTCGACCGCTGTTTACTTTCGGGCTCATACGCGTAAATCCACGATTCATCACCTGTCACGATGTCATAGACGTGTTTCGAAGCACCGCGACCGTATTTTTTGAGCATTTCTTTCGACCAATTGACACGAGCCTTTTTTTGGGCGATTGACAAATTGTGTGGGATCCAACGCCAACAAATCTTTTTGACAGTCAAATGTTTATGCAATATTGAATGTATGCTGGTCCCACTAACGCCTAAGGTTGTCTCAATCTCACGATAGGTCACAAGACGATCTTCCAATATCAGTTCGCGCACAGCATCAATGGTTTTCGGAACAACAACTGATTTTGGACGACCTTCACGAAATTCATCTTGGAGTGAACTACGACCACGATTGAATTCACCATACCATCGATAAACACTGGTCCTTGATGGAGCTTCATCGCCAAAAATTGAATTAAGTTCATCCACGCACTGTTGCTGAGTTAATCCACGCCGAAAGTTGTCAAAAATAATCGCACGAAAATGTTGACGATTTAATTCCATTTTTGGGCCGAGATGAATCTTTTAAGTTACTGTAAACAACACAAATAGCGCCCGTATGTCAAAACATTCTGAGTGCGTATAACCTCAAAAATGTCCAACTTTACGACAGAGCTGTCAATTGCCGGATTGCAACACTAGGGTTGCCAAATCCCGAAACATAGGAGGCAACCCTCGTATTGCATGAATACAGAACTTGTACCTACAACTTATCCGCAGCCGATATTGCGCTACTTTCAAACCAACAGTTACCTATTCATATTTCAAGGCTCTATTTGTGTGCCATAGGTTTATGTTACTGGTGACAGGTATTTCAATGACGAAATAAAAAGATTATTGATATTCAACAATTGAATATAAGTTTTCCAACTTATACTTCATCTCATTTTCGGTACGAAGCTTCATTTTCAGTTGCTTGTGTTTAAATAATTTCAACAAGACGTTTCTACATATCTGCAAACCTTGTCCCAACCATCCATCAAAATTACCACTTTCATTTAATATATTTTTAATACAGGTTTCCAAATCGACCTTTCCAAGCAAGTTGAGTGTCTAATTTTAGTAATAATACGCCCAAATTCAAATTTTCAGAAATCAAACGCCGAAGGAGATAAAACGCCCAAAAAATTACAGAAACATAAAAGACAAGTCTCCTAATTATGCGCATTAAATAAAAGCGAACGACCACGAAAGGAAATTTAAGGCAAGGGAACAAAAGAACATTTCATTGGCCGCGTTCCGAGAAATACTGGGTCCCGGCTGCTCTTGGATGCACCGAAGGCCCAAGCGATACATAAAATTACCAACGCCCAAGAGAAGGAAATCCAGGAAATGCTGCTATATGTGTAGCATCGTTCGAATGGATTAAAATGTTTTGAAATTCATAATTCTAACTAGAAAACCATTTGGTGAATTGGTCATTAGTTGGAGGCGGTGTGGCATCGAAGGTACAGCAAAGGTGAAGACAGAATTAAAATTAGTCATTCGTAGATTCCAGGAGACTTTTTTTTACATTCATCTTCAATTCATTCTCTCTTTTCTTTTATTTTTTATTGTTTCGAGGATACAATATCCTCACCTTGTGAGTCATTGTATGCTGGCGATTGATGAAGGGTATGAAGAGACCTTAATCCGTACATGAGACTAATGGATGGTAGCACGGACGCGATGGTCAGTTCAAACCTGTTCGGTTGGAGAAGTTCGACAAACTACTCTCAATGAGATGTGTTTAGGTTTTATGTTTCCAATAAATTACGCTTTGTCGTTATTCATCGGCGGTATTAGTTAATGGAGTGCATACAGGTAGCGATAGCGGTCCTATACTGTTTTCTGAGAATAATCATAAATTATGCAAAAGGAATAGGAGAATGCGATGCATTAAAATGTATGCAGTTGCTATGCATGGATATCAATCGCTGTCTAGTGTCAATGTCATGGCCGTCATCAAGACAACTCGGATAGTTACCACCCTAGCAGAAGCGGATACATCCGGCAATCATACATCTTTTTATTAATTACTGATGCATGACCCGCAATACTCTTGGTCATTTTTCCATGTACCGCCGTCACAATAAAGAGGATAATCTGTACATGCGCCATGCTGTGAGTGCCAAACGCAACAGTTGAAGTTAAATGATCCGCCGGATCAGATAACTCGAGAAGAGCGGCCTCCCTTGAATGCAGCTCTACATGTCTTTTAGGTACCCGATGATAATGATGATGAAGTTTAAATCTCCAGCTGTGTAAGTGTTGTACTTCATGGATTGACCACATGCGGTGGGGTAAAGCAATCAAACTGGAGACTAAAGGCAGCAGCCAAAGAAATGAGCATTGTATCTGCAAGATGTGAAGAAAGCTTCTGTTGAATGTGTGATTATTCTTTTCTGATGTCGGAGTTGTACGACATGCAGTTATAACATTGTGAACATCGTCCGTTGGGATATTTTTCCTACTTTGTTTTCTTTTTGCCCGGTGCCACTTATTGATGCTCATTGGAGTACGCCGCAGGATGTAAATACATATTCTTCATATATTTGGATTGCAAAATATGAAATCTAATTTTAGAAAGTGGTACAGTTTAGGATCTCTTGTATGGCACCTCTAACTCTGTCAGGTGCTGTGGTTTTTAAATAGTACAGGCCGTTTTTTACGCCAAGCGTGCCTTCAACCAGGATTTTGAAACATTATTAAAGTATTTTCTGTTCAATGTCAGAAAATATAAATTTTGCGACGTAGAACATAAGTGAGTTATTATGCGCTACTTTATCCTCAAGATTTCAAACTCCATCAAGATGTGATTGAAATTGTTTGGGGATATAGATTTGAATACATTTAAGGTACCCTCGACAAGATGTTCACCATTCTGAATACACTGTACCGCCCCTAGGTGATAACAAGTTAGAAAAAAAAATAGACACACGAATGCACCGGCCAACAAACGGGAGTGGTAACACTCATAGCTGGAAGTTAATAGACAATTCTAGTATCAAAGAAACCACCCAAAGTAACAATGCGAAAACTGAACCTAGGAAGCCATCATTATAAGATGTACATGGCTGAACTGAAAAGTTTCCGACTTCAGCGTAAAGATAGCAGCACTCGTTAATAAAAGCTAGTGAATGTAGTTGTGCATTTTTTGACAGTTATTTACCAAAACTTTAGCCATTTTGGATGCGTAGGTTTTATTTGACAGTCGTTTGAGTGAGTTGATGTGAGTGCTGTTGTGAAAATGGACAAAATTGAGTATCGAGCTGTCATTGAATTTTTGTTTTTGAAAGGCAATACGCCTACGCAAATCAAAGATGGGTTGGACTCTGTGTATGAAGATTCTGCCCCACCATTTACTACTGTGAAATTTTGGGCAGCTGAATTTAAACGTAGCCGTGAGAGCTTGGGAGACGATGAACGTTCCGGACGTCCAAGAACTGCAACAACTGACGATAACATTGCTAAAGCTCACCAAATGGTGCTAGACGACCGCCGAATTAAAGTGAGAGAGATAACAGAGGCTATTAAAATGTCCAAAGAACGAGTTTGTCACATATTAAATCAAGATTTAGGCATGTAAAAGCTGTCCACGTGTTGGGTGCCCCATTTGTTCACGTTAGACCAAAAACGTGTTCGAATGAACATTTCTAACGCTCTGTTGGCATAGTTTAGGCGCAATAAATCCGAGTTTTGGCGCCGATTAATTACTGGCGATGAAACTTGGATATACCATTATGCGCCCGAAATAAAAATACAGTCAAGACAGTGGACTGGAAAGGGAGAATCGGCTCCAAAAAAACGCAAAAACAGTTTTTTTAGCCTGGGGAAGTGATGGCGACTGTTTTTTGGGATAGTCGTGGAGTTATCTTAATCAATTATCTTCAAAAAGGAAACACCATTACAGGAGCATACTACGTATCATTACTTGACCAACTGAAGGCAGAAATTGCGGAAAAACGGTCACATTTGCAGAAAAAGAAAATCCTGTTTCACCAAGACGACGAGCCGTCTCACACTCAGCGATTGCCATGGCGAAAATCCCTGAATTACGGTTTGAACTGCTTGACCATCCGCCTTACTCACCAGATCTAGCCCCAAGCGACTTCTTTTTGTTTCCTAATCTAAAAATTGCGCTCGGAGGAATAGTTTTTTTTTTGCAGAGAAAAACGTCGAGTACTACTTGGACGGGTTAGAGAGATGGGAGCAACGCTGGAAGAAGTGTGTAGAGTTACAAGGAGACTATGAAAAATAAAAATAAATTTTAAGAAAAATGTCTTGTATCTTTGTTAGGTCGGAAACTTTTCAGCTTACCCTCGTATAGTCATAGAAATTGCCTTGAATACCTCAGAGTGAACATACCTTTCGACGATGGAAACTTGCCGCACAGAACTGATTTAAATGACCCAGATCACTAACAGTATTTTATCCTTCAATATAAAAACATAATATAGGCTGGGCCATAAATTGTTGCAAATGCAACACTTGATATCTTAAAAACTGTTAGAGGAATGGGCGCGCGAGTGCCGGGGAAGATGTCACTTTAAAAAAATAAATTTCAATAAACGTTTAGTACGCTAATGTACAAGTAAATGATCAACAAAATAGCATTTGTAGTTTTATTTCTATTCATGTTTCAAATGTGAAAAAATGTATGGCCCACCCTTTATCTAAAATCATTAGTAACTACATCTATAAATACAAAGCATGCCAACGACGATGCAATATTCGTGCTAAATGGATGATTTTTGTCAAATTCGGCCCTAGTCCCTATCGAAGATGGTTTCAGCCTCGCAACAATTGCACTGCAAATTAAAAACAAAAGATTCAAAATAATTCGTGCCAACATTAAGAATTTTTAAGCTGAACCATTTGCCCTATTAGTGAGCGTTTGACAAAATCGGCTTCAGTCAGTACTGGAGATCCTATCAGACTGGCAACTACTTCAAAGTAAAATACAAATATACAATGATACTGATGACAAGACTTGCGGGTCTAGATGATGCTGGTATAGAGCTGAAACACTCAAGTTAAATTGATGATCAGTTGATAAATCCGGCCCAGATCACTACTGAAGATCTTATCAGAGTGGCAGCAATTGCACTTCGAATTAAAAACAATAGATCCAAAAACATTGGTGCCAGCATTAAGTATTTTTAAGCTGAAACATTTGTGCTATTGGTGATCATTTGACAAATTCGGTTCCAGTCAGTACTGGAGATCCTATCACTCTGGCAACTGCTGTACGGCGGAGGAAAAACGACCCGACCAACTCTTGCTGTGGATGTATTACGACTCAGCGATGTGCAATCGCTGGTGGTTGAAAATTTCGCGCGGTGGTGAATACTCTCTCGGTTAAGGGTGCGTTTTACTTACCACAAGAGAAACGTGAAATCTCTCTTTGTGGAATAGGGAACCGGATCTCGGTGTGTAGATCTTTGTGGTGTGCGTGAGTTGATCGTATAGATCACATTGTTTATCGATGCATTTCGGCAAAGGATAAACGAAACCTAAACAAGGGAAAAAGAACAAAGAGAAGAAAATCCACCAAGGGCATCATCAAGGAATGGATGAGTGATGCAGCAGTGTACATAGCTGCCTTGGTATTAGAAAAAGGTGCAAAAAGCAAATGGGATACTTTACACAATAGAGATTGTATATCGTATCACTGTCGGCGGAAGAAACGAATTCTTTATTTGCATTTGTTTATGCTATGGAATTCAAATTCGGCGGCTAAGCGCGAAGTTGGTGATTGTTTGTCAGATGGACAAACAGATCATGGGTCGAATCAATTGCAGCTGGGTAAATAGCCGCACTGCAATTAGGCTGCTGATGCTAAAGCAATTTAGGTATACAATGGGTGATCGTGTACCGTATCTTGCAGAGCGAAAATTAATCGAATTTTGTATGCATGTTTATATGCGAAGGAATTCGATTTATGACACTAGACGCTAGATGCATGTATTTGCTTTTGTCCCTCGGACATTAATGCAATTGCATTAGCGGGAAACAATGGGGTTTGTAGCTCCAAGGCAGGAAGCTTTGGAGGTAATTGGGGAGGTAAGTAGTGGCGTTTAGTGGGACCGACACACTAGAATTAACGTGTAAAAGAAAGTGATAGATACAATAAAACAGTGAAGACGGCCAAGTGGCTTACGATGTAATCATCGTAAAAAAATACATCAACAATAATCAAACATCAATCGTGGAATCGTTATCAACCCAATATATGTAACACTAGCATCTGTTATGTGTCTAATAGATTAATATTGTGGAATGATTTTTTATCATATGAGTGAGAGATTCGTAATATTCGTTACGAGGAAGGTCTGACCAAAATTTTAAACTGTAAACGTTTTTTCATCCACTGCGAACCTCAACATTCATCCCCTTACTAAAGGGTATTGGTCTCGTCTGCTTGGTTGTTTCAATGACATAGGAGTTTCGCGCCGGTTTCTGCAACATTCGTGGTTTAAGGTGCAAGCACTTTACCGTATCCGCCCACATATATAGTATGAGAGGAAAAGTTCTTGCTTAAGTTTTCTTGTTCACATGGCTATTAAGATGAAAATTAGTTGTCACTAAAAATGATACGAGGGTAGTTTGATAAGTCAGTGACTTTTTGAATAAAAGATTTTTTTTTTCGGAACATAAGCATTTTATTTCTCAACATAGTCTCCTTTTAGTTTGATACATTTAGTCTAGCGTTTTCCCGATTTTTTATTCCTTCCAATTAATAGGTTTTCTCAAGACCCTTAAAATAGGCGTTAATTTCTGTGATGACCTCTTCATTGGACCCAAATCTCTTACCGCCCAGCCATTTCTTCAGGATTGGAAACATGAAATAGTTGCAGGGGGCTAATTCTGAAGAATATGCTGGATGGGGTAGCAGTTCGTTGCCCAATTTATGGATTTTGCTTGATTATGCTTAATCATCATCATCATCGGCACTATAACCGGGATCCGGTCTTGGCCTTATTTAGCAAGCCTCTCTACCGGTATCCAGTCCATATCCGAGACTTGTTAAATTGTCCGTAATAATTTGTTTTTCCGGGCAAGGTTGTTAACCTTGCGCCAACCTTTCTCAGGATGTCGCCGCATACAATGGTTCACTACTTGGCGGGTGCCAAAGTAGCTATCCAGGGGTTTCACGTGGAGACTGTGCGGTCATGGATTTTTCCCAGATGTGGTATCTGGATTCCACGATTCGCCCGTATATGCATTTTGTATGTAATGCACTTTTACAGGTACTCATTGTATTGGATATGTTGATTTGGATTAATCAACATATGGGGCTTCACATGAAGGTGAATCATGTTAATGGTGGGAGATGGTCCCCAAAAAGGGAGAGTTTTGGGAGGGGGGTTGAGGGGAGGGGGGGGGGGGGGGTGGCTAGGCGTTGCGTGTAACATGCCAACCTTTCTCAGGGTGTCGCTGCATGCATTAGTTCACTACTTGCTGGGTGCCAAAGTAGCTATCCATGTCAACTTGGATTGAACAGGGACAAGGATCGTCCTAGCCTTCGCCGGTTTGAAGGCAGAGACTTTGCCCTGTATGTTCGTTCCCATCGCCCCGATTATGCTTACACAAAATTCACACCTTTCTATTTTTGTTAAAATTCACATGGTTGTCTGCTTTCAATGGCTGTCAAACATCAACTAAATGACGCACCTTGCTCAAACTTTGCCAGTACTCTATTTAGAGATGGCAGTTACCGGTAGCAGTTTTTAAAGTTATTGCGTGGGAAATTCAAAAAGTCACTGAATTATCAAACTGCCCTCGTATATAGTGACAGATTGCCATCAATTAGTCTTTGCTTGTGCATCCAATTAGTAAAGGCACGGCGCGTAAAATCGTGAGTAGGCTGGAATTCTCATGTTAACTGAACTTTGTAAGTGTGCGGAGACAAAACCTTCCTCAAAAATCGATGCAATGTGGCCATGGAGAATTTCAATTCCTGTGCACAGTCACCATTCGAGATGTTTGGATTCTCGGCCCCATTAGCGCTCACCGCTGCGATATTATCGGCTGAGCGACATGCGCGAGCATATATCTACATCTGTTGTCGGCCTTGTTTCTTTAAATCGTTCAACAATTTTTGCAACTACATTCTCGATTGGTCGATTATGTTGATCAAAAAAATCGCGAAGTCCGTGAAATATATTTTTATTTGAACGTCAATTTTGTTTTTGTTTTTTTTATATATTGCTCTTAGGAGAGGTGAACCTATAGCACTGAGTCAGCGCCCCGAGATTTCATTATATAACTATTGGAGTTCTGTGGCGTTTCTAACAGATACACACACAGTACAAAAGCAAGTAGTAAGGAACAACACAGAAAAAAAAATCGAATAAGAAAATGCATCAGAGCCGTATACCAAGGAGTAACATAACAATTCTACATCAGTTGAGTGTACTTGAGTTTAGAAATCGAATTCATACACCCGGTAACGGCCTGATGTGCTGAGCATTGATTCGATTTTTCAGTGATTCTAATCGTCATAGCGTCGGTCGGAATCACGCGTTCCTTAGTATCGTCGCAAACGCTATAGATCCTCTTGAACAGTTGTAGGTTGTAACGCGTCGGAAACACGCACCCGGGGGAGAGTTCCACAACTTTCCCGTTCTGTAACGGAACGAGTTTTGGGAAAGAGATGTGCGTGCCGCCAGGAGATGAACCGGAAATTAGGCAGATCCGTCATATTGTTTTATGGGACGCAAATAAACGGAGTTCCGTGAAATAATACCACGAATCTCCGAAGAACAGACGCCATAATAACATTTATAAAATAGGCAAAAAATAGGGTATGCGCCTGCAATCCCGATGTCAGCGCCCGTCTCTATATACTCATAAGTAGGTCGAGGATATTCTTAAGAACAGAACTGCAAGCATCGGAACAATATTCAAGCGCGGATCTAATTTTGAGATTTATACAGGACGAGAAGTTGAACTGGAGTAAAATATATTTTAGCTCTAAAAAGATAACTCAATTTTCCAGAGGCGGACCTGGCGATGTTCGACATGTGTTTATGCCACGATACATCCCACGGACCATGACGCCGAGCAAATTTATGGGTTCCCTAGATTCAACGGTCTGGTCATTCATTATCTGCTGTGGAACCGTCGATTCATTTTTCCTTGTAAATGTTGTATATTGTGTCCCCAATGCATTGAGGTCGACGAGATTAGCCTTTTCCCATTGTAGGACTTTATCCAGATCCCGATTCAGAGAATCGATTTGGCCAGATCTCTGCTGATACCATGTTAATGCACAAGTCAACCGAGCATTCGAAAATGAGGAAATTATATACTTATTTATTTCGATCTTTGCAAAAGTCCTTTAGTAGTAACACTCCAATGATTATGACTCTGGGAAATAGTGCTTAGGTCAGTTTTTTGCCACTAAAAACTAGAAATTTTAAGAGCGTATAATCATGAAGTTTACAGGAAGATGGTAAAATTTCATCGATCAAAATAGATCATATATCATCGATTTAAGTTCACTTATTGTATCAAAAAATCATGTTATATTTGTACGAAGAAATCGCAAATTACTTTCTTTCCAACCCAATACAATACATATATTAACCAGATTATTTTAATTCACTCTATACCTTCTCCTCTTGTAGTTGTTATCCCCCTATTTCTAAAATGTTTGTAGTTATTCACATTATACTCTGCATCACAGGTATTACGTCAACATAACCACAAATAGCACGAATTCCATCGCCTGCAATAATTAATTGTAAATGGTATATAGTCCAAATCCCTTTACCCACGTTTGTCTCTCGAAAATGTAAATTTAATTCGACTCTCAAATATCACTAAATAAACTTCAGCCGTATTCAAACACAACTTTTTATCCCGAAGTAGGTGCAGATCAAAAATCGAAATGTGCCCCTAAATATCCTGCGCATCACGTACATTAACAAGTTCGAGGCTACCGCTGAGGCCTTTATGCTCCCTGCCTGAGACAGCACACAGTCACCAGCATGCTTGAAACACCAATCAACTGAAATCCTTTGCCACATATCCATGTTTCATATGAAAAATAATTAACTGTCGATTGATATTCGCTTAATTGACATTAACTGCCAATTGCTAAGACGAAGGATGAAACCACAAGCGACAGACATACTACAGAATGCCGCATCATGCTGCCAAGCAGCTCGGGGTGCTCGGCCCGACCTGTGGATCCCGACGTTTCTGTAAACATCACAACGTCTGGGGATCTGCAGATTTGAATGACTGCCCGAGTTGGACGATTACCCGATCTGTGTTTATGTTACTGCTGTGCATAAGCACCACATTGCCTCCTTTTTTATTCATGGTGCGGACACGATTTAGTGGTACTAGTGATGTGGTTCTCCGTTGAACTGACACTTTGAGAAATGTCCAACTTTTCGAGACGTAGCTGATATCATGTCGCTATGGTACGACCAGTTGTTCTCCAATTACCCTAAGGACCCGTATGTTGATCCGTTCGAGGTCAAATGTCTCCTCGAATGCTAGAACTATCAAAATTACGCAATCAATCAAAAACATCGCCAACTTGTCAGGTATGCTTCACATCTGTCCGCGCCGCAACAGGCATGTTTCATATCTAATTATCCAATTGATCGCTCCAAATGATTGCAACCACAAAATGTGGCGATCGGCGTTTGATGCCAACCGCCAAGGGGGACTATTGCGCTGCACGCCTGACAGAGTCAAAGGCATCACAACTTATCTGCCATTCCAAATGGAAAATCGTGAATTTTTCATATCCCGATTTGATGTGGTACTCATACTATGGTACGACAGATGAGGATTATTAATAGCAAAGCGGCAGCGACAAGAGATACATTTTATGCTAAAACGACACTGCGTCCATCGATTGAGAGAATTCCCCCAACGTTCAGTGGACAGGTACCTGTCTGTTAAGGCTGTCCCCGCTTCAACCACTATAACCGCAACAAGGGACTTGAGAGAATAAATTGCACCACCAACAGATGCATAGATGCGAAGCACCGATAACCACATTTCGTTGCGGCAATTGGCAATGATCTCAAGTGAAAAGGAAGAAAACTGGTAGATACCCACCATGTAATAGCACTCCATCAAGTATCTGCTGTCGGCGGGCCTAAGCGGGCCATCACGGCTTGGCGGCGGTCTTTTTGAAAAAAAGGACAAAAAGGAAAATATAATCGACCGCCGAGCAGCGATAAATCCTATCGTAGGAAATATGATGTAATGCCGCGAAGCTATGACGATCCAAAGGAATGGAATGGGCTCCATTGGAGTCTATCGTGTGGACGGAAATGAATTGCAGCGCAATGCGCTCCAGCTTTGCTTGTTGATTAATGAAGTTGGATGCCGTTGTACTTCGGGCGAAAGGGACTAGGCCTCTTGTTGCACCAGTGTATACTGTGGTTGCGGTTTGGACGTTGTGTGGTTTGCCTTAGAGGCTCCAGTCGAAGGGTATTTAATTTTATATTGTTACAAACAGTTAGTTGTGTGGCCAAACAGGTGTTTCGTTTTTGTAACCCAATAAACCCTTGTAATTTGTCTAATTATATGGTTTGCACAGTTGTAAAAGAACCGAACTGGAACGGAGCATGTTACCTTACTTTTAGCTAACTCGGTGATCTAGCTGTTGATAAAGTTATAACATGATTTGGAAGAATCACTCGGTGTCTCCCAAGGTGGGTAAGACTGTCAATCATGCTGATTCGAACTGCAAAAAGAAAGTTTGGGGGCTCATAAATCGTTGCAGTACCCTAGACATTACACAATAACTTCCCGCCAATAGCAGCGGGCATATATACAATGTGTCCCAAAATAAACCGGAAACCCCCTTCTACAGGTGGAATCGTTTTGAGGTTGATTTATATAACCGTCCGTAACAAACCAACAACATTTTATGACATTTCAGTCAGTGGAAGCCGAAATACAACGCATTAAGTGGCAGCAGTTTTTATGGACGGGTCAAAAAAGAACGAAGGTAAGTTGATAAGTCAGTAACTTTTTGAATAAAATATTTTTTTTTTCGGCACATAAGCATTTTATTTATTAACATAGTCGCTCTTTAGTTCGATACATTTAGCCCAGCGTTTTTCCGATTTTTTATTCTTTCCAAATAATAGGTTTCCTCAAGGCCCTTAAAATATACGTCAGTTTAGTTGTGATGACCTCTTCATTCGACCCAAATCTCTTACCGCTCGGCCATTTCTTCACGTTTGAAAACATGAAATAGTGTCCACGATCTGGAGAATATCCTGGAGGGGGTAGCAGTTCGTAGCCCAATTTATGGATTTTACCTGATTATGCTTAATCAGCTACGAAGTTCACATTTTTCCATTTTCGTTAAAATTCACGAGGATGTCTGCTTTCAATGGCTATCAAATACAAACCAAATAACGCACCTAACTCAAACTTTGGCAGTAGTCTATTTAGAGATGGCAGTTGACGGAAGCAGTGCATTTAAAATTACTGCGCCGGAAGTTCAAAAAGTCACCGACTTATCAAACTGCCCTCGTACGAGTATAAAGACTCAAAAGTCAATATCACATTTCATTTTAAAATCGGTAAAACTGCTACCGAAACGTTTAAATTGCTGGAAAAAGCTTATGGTGATAATTGTATACCCGCCTGTCACGCGGTAGACTGAGGTTCGATTCGCCGTCGGGGAGCCTCTGGCGCAGACTAATGACCTTGCCCGGAAAATCAAATCATTATGGGAAATTTAACAAGCCTCGGGATTTGCTCAATAAGGCCAAGACCGGTTCCCGGTTGTAGTGCCGATGATGATGATGATGATGATGATGATAATTGTTTGTCCAAAACACAAAGATTTGAGTGGTTTTGATGACCCAAAGAAGGCAGGGTGTACACAGGTACAAAGGCTGTCTCCGGAAAACATCGCGATTAGTCTCAACATAAACGCGTTTACTCACATTTTTGTAGCGTAAGTCAAAATTCTTCAAAATACGCCCTTTGGACATCAATATACCGCTGTCAGTATGTTTTCCAATTTTCATAGCCCACCTAGAACCCTGCAACCGAAACCCCGTTGATGCACCTGGTCGAAGTGTCTTAAGCGGATTGAAATGCCATCCCTCCAAGTCACTCATGATGCGGAGCAACAAGAAAAGGTCACTGAGACCCAAGAAAAGGTCACAAGCCCAAGCTTTTCACGCGACTGGTGAAGGAGATAACGTTTTGATATTGATTTCGGTATGCCTGTGTGTTGATATTAGTAATAGTACCTGCACGGAAACGGGTTCACTAATATTCCAACGATAGTTGATCACCGAACATTTTTGCAAGGGAAGAGCAAATGTTAAAAATGACAAAAACCCACGGATTTGGTAACACCCATACTCGTGTTGCGTGCGTAAACCTTCTGTGGATTCGTTAATTTTTATTCAGAATACAGATACATATGTTACACTTCTAATTGCAACATTCAACCACACACTTCAGTTCATTGAAATAAAACGCAGACGTCACGCAATGGTGACACTTTCTTTACACATGAAGTTTCAAACATACTTTATTGGATTTAATTTAGTCTTACTTTGTAGGCGCACCTTTTTTGGGTTCTTACATATACGCACACGTTAACACTACACAAACAACTTTTATTTCACACAAACAATCGCCCGACATCCGCCTTATGGCTGACAGGTAAAAATCCACGAATCGAATTTTAATTTTTATTTTTAAGCGGTTTGACTCTGTCCGTCCAGGACGACGGTTTACTTCGATGTTTCTCTTCGGTGACCAAGGGGAGAGGATCGCTCTGAGTAGGTCCTGGCGAGTGTGCCGTTGATTCGGGGGAGATTACATTGTTTACCCATGCTGCGAGGTCATGGGTAAACGGAACCGGGAAAAGGAAATGGGAAAGAGGGCATCGTGGGAGATGTGCATGCAGCTGTGTAAATAGGCTGCATGCCATTAGGGAAACTGGTGCTAAAAGCAATTCGATACTTACACAATGGTGATTGTGCACGGGATCTTTGCCGGCGGAAAGGATCGAATTCTTTTGTGTATATATTTACATGCTGGTGAATTCGGTTTTTGACGGCTAGACGCGAGATTCGAACGATGCTTTTGTCGGTTGGACAAAAGACTGCTTTGAATGTGAGTAAGCCGGGTAAATCTGTTGCGCACGTGTGTGGCAGGATACGCCGGCTGACGGGGGCGCCGATAAGGTTTCCTGATTTATGACGGTTACTTTGTATGCTAACCGAACTGTTTTCAGGAAAATTGTGGTGATGCATTGCTGCATGAAACAATGCCATTGAGGAGGAAATGTTTGCAGGTGACTGCGGATTGGTGAAGGGAGTTGGGGTTGGAATTGTGGGTGGCTCTTCGCGTAGTTTCAAAGAACCCCCACACCTGCATATGATTGTGGTTAAATTAAATTATGTTGATCTCGGGGACGATCAACGTTTGATGCAGACTTAAATCAGATTTATTCGAAGAGTGCCTTGAAAATGTCAACTCATTAATTCGAATACCATGATCTCCAGTAAACTTTTCCAGTTTGGTACGAAAAACTGTGATCTTGATAAATTCTACTTGAATGAAATTTCTTCCTTCTTCCATGACAGGTTTTGTCTATTTGATTTTCTCTTCCCTCTATTTTTTATATTACTTTATCGTGAACTTCTTCAATTGCGTTATTTTCACTTAAGTATATAGATCCTCAGTTATTCATGATCGCATTTCGCCTTTACTATTGTTCCCAGCATTACCTGTGTGTTCATTTCAAAATCATATATTCTTCCATGAACCTCTTGAATAGCTCATGGAGTTGATGTTGACGCCAGCGTGGTTTTTGTGTGAAACAATATTACAAAAACAAAGATTCCTACGTTACTGTACGACGCCTATTTAGAATTGAATACGGATTACGCCGTGTATGTGAGTTTCCAAATGTTAATTTAATCACAGCTTGAGTTAATAAGTTCGAGCAAACGGAATCGACAACAAATATTAAACAAACAGGGCGGCCACGTTCAAGAAGAAGTGATGAGAACATTCGGGAGTTTGAAATTTCTGTAAGAAACGATCCAAAATCAGCAGGTCCCAGCGAGTTTACCAAAGTTTGCGTAGTCGATTGCAGGGGTGCCAACAACGAGACGGGGCACATATCGACGATGTTTACATTTTTAAAAAATAAATTTCAATAAACGTTTATTACGTTAAATAAATGATCAACAAAATAGCATTTGTAGTTTTATTTCTATTCATGTTTCAAATGTGCACAAATGTAAGGCCCACCCTATGTGATGGTCGTTTTATCGGAACTTGGTTTCGAGGCTCTTACACCTGTCAGTATCCATCCCAAGTGGATAGCTAGAACAATGCAGCCGGAGTTCTCGTTTTTCCCCAACCCTCCAAGAATAAGCGCAGGGTAGAGATCAGCTCCGATGATAAGATCCACCTTGCCTTTCGAGTTGATGCTGGGATCTGCTGGTTCCATACCAGATACGAATGTAAGATTTCGTGCCAAAGCCCTTGGCGGTGGCAAGTATTCTGAGCGACGAAATTGACCTCATTGAGAGTCTAGTGTTGGGAGCTGTTAAAGCAAGGCGCTATGGTAAATGGTGCGCTCTTGCCGTTAGGCAGTGAGTACCATCGAAATCGTATTTTGGACCGAACGATGCTTGGCATCGGAGGCACAGAATCGGAGATTAAAGTGGCCTCTGAACATGGATTCATCCTCAAACCTCCTCCCCCGCCTCAAAGAAATCAAACTCAGAACCCTGGATGAGCGTTGGGTCCTAGCTGATATATTGTTAATCCATCGAGTCCTCTCCGGCTCGGTCGACTGCGCCTCCCCCTTAACTTAATTCCTCTGAACACGAATTATTATGGACAATTTAACAAGTCTCGGATATGGACTGGACACCGGCGGAGAAACTTGCTAAATAAGGCTAAGACCGGATTCCGGTTCTATTGGCAATGATGATGATGATCCTCAATTAACAAAAACATTCATCATCTAACACTATTTCACCAACTTACTCTGATGCACGAGACTGTCAAACGGCTGCGACCCTCGTCAAGCCGTTTCACTGTCATGCAAACAAGAGCCATCTGCGATCATGCAACACACAATGTACACATCCTCAGCGTAATTCACACAGTCAACGTTTGGTTTTATTTACGTTCAGACGTTCAGATCTCTGTCGTCTCATGTTTATTTTAAATCCTGTGTGTCATCATGATGCGCGATCATTGCTTTCCCCCATTGACCGAGGGTCATTCCCATACGTTCATTTTTCTCCTAAAGTGTTTTTTTTCCAAAGCGATAAATCGGATTTTGAAACTCAGTCTTAAAATCTAATTCAGCAAGCCAATCCGAACGATTGCGATTTAGTCGCTTTTCAATGAAGTGTAATTTGTTTGCAATATATTACCCCATTCTAGAGAAAAACTTGACGTAGTACATTATCATATAGAATCATGTCCATCCAATAAGAATTTATCAAAAGATCGCCCTCTGTAAGTAAGTGTATGTACTGAAAGGTGGTGAAAGGTGAACGAAGCAAGAGAGCAATCACTGGAGACATATATATTTTATATTACATCGTAAATTCGTATCCATGGCGGCAACCGGTTCGCCACCCTTGCAATCTGAAGACGACGTCATACATTCTCTACATGAACAATCGAAAAGCTTACCGGCGATTCTGCAATCTTGCGTTACTACTTTGAATTACTACTGGATTCGCTGTCGTCTTTTTCAGCACCGGACTTTTTCTACAGTCCAGGTAAGCAAGGGATTTTTTAATAATTCCACTCCGGTTTATTTTGGGACAGCTGGTATATATGCTGTTCTTTAACAGCGACCTGAATAATGCACATTAACTGACGCATTGTAAAATGGTAATCATACAGTCTATCAACGAAAAGCAAAAATGAAAGGGGGGGGGGGGGGGGGCACTCAAACCTACGTTTTGCAACAACTCAAATGAAACATATATTTGTACTCTAATTTGGCCTTGCATTTGCACTTACACAACGCAGCCAACACTCATTGCCAAGACCGGATCCCGGTTGTAGTGCCGATGATGATAATGATGATGACTGTAGATAACATACCCTGCGGGCAGATCCACTATATCACCAAAAGCCACCAAAACTCAAGTGCTTTCTTCAAAAATCTCATATCTATTTCATTTTAAATATTTTTTACTCAAACTTTAAAAGTTCTAAACTAGCCAATGATCATCATCATCATCGGCACTACAACCGGGAACCGGTCTTGGCCTTATTTAGCAAGTCCTGAGGCTTGTTACATTTTCCATAATGATTTGTTCTTTCCGGGCAAGGTCATTAGTCTTGCGCCAGAGGCTCCCCGACGGGAAATCGAACCCCGGTCTCCCCTAGCCAATGATACCTGGTAATTAATAGAAGTTGAAACGGGGGTGTGTGAGTTACGCCTTCAACCGTACACCCTTTCCATCAGGTTGAGTTATTTTGCTAGCCTATTCTCATAGCATCCCAACACTCTCTAAAGTTACAGCAACCTTTAACTCCACAAGTGCATCCCCCTTTCAGATTCCTACAGCAACCCAACACCTTCTCAAATTACTGCAATTCTCAATTCCCGAAGTACCGCCACCTCCGGATTTCCACAGCAACCCAACAACCTCGCAATAGGCATCGAGCAACCTGGCCCGCATAATCCATATGAACTTCCTGTGAATTGCGAACGATTTATTTTTTTATGATTTATTTTATTAGAATGTATGACACCTTCAGTCTCCAGTATGTTATGTATGTTGTATCATTCCGAGCTAATCTTTCATTTGTTAAATATCTTTATTATAATTAAAAACCTGTGTCGCTTCAAAATAGATCTTTTTTTTTAACCACTCATTCATACAATAGTACAAATACAACTCGGGTCTTCCTGTAATTGTTCCCACATACAGCATGTTTTCATTGGTTTCGTATTTTTGCAATTTGCCATTTAATTCGATAATTATTTTCGAAATTCCACCCTCGGCACCAACCACCCCAGACAACCACCCCGCTGTAAATTAGACAGAAATATTATTCACTGTTTATTGGACAGCTATTTTTACTTTATTTAATTTACAGTCACACAGATACAATCTATATCACATGCCAGTGAGAATTGTTCACAAGGTTCACACTTTATGGGTCTCGTAACGAGTCTTTAACGGTCAATATCAGATCCGGGTGGAGTGCAAAAAGTATTTTGTCGTCTGAAGGATTTTTTTTTTGCTGCCCGAGTGGAATGCAAAAAGTATATGACTCGAAGCATATTGCTCTAAGAAGTTTTTATGATCTACGGTTGGAGAAGTCTTTTATCATCCAGAGAAATATTTATTATATAATAGAAACATTTATTATATTTATTTTTGTATCGTTAGAATATCGGTGGAGTATATTGTGCCTTTTGCTGTTGTTCCAGATACTAGAATTGCTCAAGTGGGCTTGAATATCGCGTTTACCCCCTCCAAATTCCACCCGCAAAAGTCGATTAAAGCTTATGCGAAGTAACGTTCGAAATCCTTCTTCAAGACTCTGGAGATTGAGAAAATAAACAGCAATCACTCTCGCAAACTTATAATTTTACCAATCTGGAATTCAAATTAAAAATATATCTTGTGTTGCGGATTCGCACTGGACACAACCAGCGAATTCGCAACTGAATGTTACCCGTGGCAACCGAATGACAAATGTCAGCAACGAGCTGACATAATCAATTGTTTTGGTTGTCAAGCAACCAATAACAAACTCTTCTTCGTTAGCGCTTGGCGTAGATAGATGATCCAACGAAATCAAATCCAACGAAATCAACCTGAATCATTTAAATTAAATAAATGAATGTTAATTAATCTACAAGCAAACTCGTTTCTTTATCTGGAGGATTCGTTCTGGACTTGCTCTATCTCAAAATTCGGTATTATTTTCCCTTTGTTTCAATTACGAGAGTTGCCTCTTATGTTTCGGGATTTGGCAACCCTAGTGTTGCAATCCGCCAATTGACAGCTCTGTCGTAAAGTTGGACATTTTTGAGGTTATACGCACTCAGAACGTTTTGACACACGAGCGCTATTTGTGTTGTTTACAGTAACTTAAAAGATTCATCTCGGCCCAAAAATGGAATTAAATCGTCAACATTTTCGTGCGATTATTTTTTACAACTTTCGGCGTGGATTAACTCAGCAACAGTGCATGGATGAACTTAATTCAATTTTTGGCGACGAGGCTCCGTCAAGGACCAGTGTTTATCGATGGTATGGTGAATTCAATAGTGGTCGTAGTTCACTCCAAGATGAATTTCGTGAAGGTCGTCCAAAATCAGTTGTTGTTCCGAAAACCATTGATGCTGTGCGCGAACTGATATTGGAAGATCGTGAGATTGAGACAACCTTAGACGTTAGTGGGACCAGCATACATTCAATATTGCATAAACATTTTTACTGTCAAAAAAATTTGTTCGCGTTGGATCCCACACAATTTGTCAATCGCCCAAAAAAAGGCTCGTGTCAATTGGTTGAAAGAAATGCTCAAAAAATTAGGTCGCGGTGCTTCGAAACACGTCTATGACATCGTGACAGGTGATGAATCGTGGATTTACGCGTATGAGCCCGAAAGTAAACAGCAGTCGACTGTCTGGGTGTTTCAAGATGAGCCAAATCCAACAAAAGTTGTTCGCGCACGAAACACTTCCAAGCAAATGGTCGCCTGTTTTTTCGGAAAAACTGGACATGTCGCAACCGCACCACTAGAACAACGCAGAACAGTCAATTCTGAGTGGTACACAACCATTTGTTTGCCAGTTGTCTTCCAAGAAATCAGGAAAACCAACCGCCGAAGACGGATCACTCTTCACCCCGACAATGCGAGCTCTCACACATCGGCTGCGACAACTGCATTTTTGAGCACCCAAAACATCGATTTGATGGGTCATCCGCCGCATAGTCCTGACTTGGCACCGAATGACTTCTTTTTATTCCCGTACGTAAAAAACAAACTGAGAGGTCAACGTTTTTCGACACCTGAGGAAGCGGTTGCTGCATTCAGAATGCATGTGTTGGAGATACCTCAACCAGAGTGGCAAAAGTGCTTCGACAATTGGTTCAAACGCATGCAAAAGTGTATAGATCTTCTGGGGAATATTTTGAAAAACAATAAAGTGATTTTCGATGATCAGTATTTGTTTTTGTTCTCTAATCCCGAAATATAAAAGGCAACCCTCGTACATTTCCAGATGTTTTAGAACCAACGGAATCAACATTTGTTGGGCACGCCAGGAGAATTTCCGGTATCCCGACGTCCTTCCCCCGGCCCACCAACAGATCCATTTGTTGGTGGAAGTTGCGTTCAACGCTCGAACGAATATCTTGAATCCCACGTTCTTAAATTAATTATAATCACAATGCCTTTAATTCTTTTTTTTTGTAAGAATCTGTATTTTACGTTTGCAGTTTCAAGTTTAAACTAAGAATGCCTCCACTTTTCTTGTTTTGTCTGACGGCGGAAACTTAAATAGCAACCGAAACTCATGGCTTGCTAATAAAAATTTTAAGGAAGGTGTTTCCAAAATGTGAATTCATCAAAAACAAATCGGAATGCGCCTGGAGGATTAATACTTAACGTACACTTATGTTTACATTGCAGGTTACTTTTAGACGGGCATGTTATACATAGGAAATCGTTCTTCAGACGAACTACACGAGAATGTAACGCTCGGACAAGTCATGTGTTTCCCTGTGGCTACAATCTAAAATAATTCACAATAACCCTTAGCATCCCCTTTCCGGTCTTCTCAATCTTTTTTACCCCTTGCACTGTGTGATGTCATTTAAGGGTGTCAAACAATCCGTGTGGATTATTATTAGTAAAAAAAATGAAGTCGTCTGGTTAAGCAATCCAAGATGAAGAGGAGCTATCAAGTCGTTAATGTTGAAAGGGATCAGAAAGAAATTCAACTGATCGTTTATTATCTGAAAAGTCGTGTTGGAAGTCACGTTGCTACTTTTCACAATTGCCCTCCTACTCTTATGCATGGCAGACTTTTCAATTCTATCATTCGCCTTTTTTCCTATCCTGTACTTCGTTTGTGGCGTCTCCGATTTCAAAGTGAATGAAACGTATTAAAAACGCCTACAACACACAAAATTTCCCAGCGCACCGATGGCAACAAAGTGTTTCCTAATTCAGGATGTTTTTTCAAAAACAATTTTTGAAATTCGTTTCAAGTTGTCCGCAAAGATCTTGTCGCCCACGACACACAAAGAGCCAATTCATAAATAATACTTATTAAAAAGCCGTCTTTCATGTCTGACCTAAATTATCTAGTTACGGGTGATATGACTTGTATTTCATCAGCGGTTCATTTCGTTGTTTAAAAATTATTTTGTGAAGAATATTAAATATTAAAACATCATCGAGAGTGATAAAAGTCATCAACCGTCATAAAACATCTAAAGAATATTAAAAATATTTTTTTGTTTTGTTTTGAATCCCATTGAACATATTTCCGATAACGAAGCTGTCCATCAACAGGTTTGATCGTTCTGCGGTCAACATGGTTCTCGTGTAAGGGCATCACGATCGTTAACATTAAAATTCAGACATTTACATCCATAAAGCTAAAAGCAACAGAATTCGTGTGTAAGTTGAAGCGCTACAAGCAGCTGTAAAATACATGTATCTCATCAAACAAACGCCGTTGTTGTAAATGAACGACGCATCGCCGAAGGCAAAAAGTGCGACTCGCTACATAAGGCGCACCTCAGAAATGGAAAGTTTTTACCCCTTACTCATAAATTGCGTCAATTTTGAAAGGAAAAACTCAATAAATCCAATTTCACACGTCTATGAATGAGTTACGGAATTTCACATGGCTGTAACTGCGAGGTATCTATCAGATGCATTTGGCTATAAATTTATATCCTACTTTGTGCGTGCGTTCGAGTGATACATCTGTGTACCACGTGAGGGGTTCAGGGAATATTGACGCCATTAGTGTGTGCTGCTTTTATAAAAGTCATGCATGAAATTACTCATCACTTTACGGTCGACTCAGGCCAACTGTGAAGTTAGATCAGTCCGTACGAGTTACATACCACGGACGTAGCCTTATAATAGATGACGGCTGTCAGAGCAGGCATTTTCTATGTGACTGAGCAGTTGCTGAACGGCCGATGATATCGTAGCGATCTTAACGCTCTGAACGATCGGAACGACTGCACACCGATCACGGTTTGATGTATCTTTTGATCTTTTGCGATGAAATTGTCCGGTTCGCTTTTTGGTTTTTTGTTTTGGTTTGGCAAGAAGCAAAAAGATAGACATATATCACCAGGTGCCAAGGGGCTGAGTTGAAATGAATGTTTTGTTAAGATTCATTAATCAACCGTCCAGTATCCTTCATTGACTCTGCTGCTGCTGGATTTCTTAGATAATTAAGTGAATTGTGCTGAATTTGGCACGATCTAAATGGGAGTCAAAAAGAAACAAGGTGTCGGAAAAACGGAGAGTATCATTTGAAAAGAGAATCTTGATGATCATACTAAACTAATTTTCTTGTACATCGTCGTTGGAAGAGGCTATAACATTTGGCTACTCATCGTTCCTTCAACGGTAGATTGCATCGAGTCATTCTGTCTTCTTCTTTACTGGGGCTCTCTGCGAGATTTCAAACGTAAAAGCCTGGGGAATAGATCAAAAGGTTGCTGAATGTTGGTGCGAGGAGTAAGATCGGTCGCCGAACCACTCTCAAAGGTGATCTTTCTTTTCGGTTTCAACCTAAAACAATAAAAATAATGATGCTCGATTCCGTTGATGCCTACAGTGATCGTACGAATAATTCGGGCCTGGGCCTATTAAGATTAAAGGTGCTTTGGTGTAAGAGCAAGAAACTTCATTTGAAATGGCATGATTGTCCCTCGAGGAAAAAGAGTGGTGTTGAAATTGATTTGAAGTTGAAAGCACTTTTTGATTAAATACTCATGAGGGCATCGGGAAATTTGAAACAAATTGTTGTGTAATGCGAGTTAAATTGTAGGACTGAAGGAATATTTTATAATTGGAGGGATTATGGTTAAAAGGGAAGTTTGAAAAGGATTATGACTTGCATAGATAGTTGTGTGGGAAACTTAATTGGGTGCAGAAATCGTTTCAGAAGTTCAAACACATTTTAGCCACAAACAGCGAGAGAGAAATATTAATAAATTTAAGGTAAAATACTAACTGTGTTGAAAAAAATTCTAAACAATCTTAGCTAGAAAACGACGATGAAAAATTAATAAATTTTGGTTAAGTAGAGTATTGGAAAAAAGTGTTTTACAATTTTCAAAAAATTATGGCGAATGTGCTTCGGTGGAACTTGCGCCTCACTGCATTTTCAATAAATCGACAACTAAGGAAATTTTTGAAATAATGAAGTACAATGGTGGTCAAAGATGAATTACTGGTGTTAAATACTTTTGAGTAGGGAGACCTGTAACGTTCCCAACAGATGCACGCGAACACTCACACCATAGTGTGAAATGATGCAGCAGTTGCGACGTGACGAGCGGAGTAACAGGTAAACTCCGTCCCGCCCCGCGATGGAATATCTAAAAGAAAGTTCCGCGGGGATCAACGGGAATATGAGCCTGGCGGGAGGTGGTTTTAGTCGGTAAAGGGGAATGGGTCCTGGATCGGTCTAGAGGTATCTTTTGAAGATTTCCACCTTCCTACCGAACCAAAAAAAAAAAAAAAAAAAAAAAACACGCCATAGTGACATGGCACAGATAAGAATCGAAAAAACAAATCAAACAGATACGTATACCAGATCAATTAACATATCAATTAACAATTGGTCCCGACTTGCATCTTTTCCCGAGGCGGTATTGGTTTTCTGTGTAGGGCCATTTCAGTGGAATGGAAATTTCGCGTTGATTTGTGTACCATTCGCGGCTTGAGATGGAATTTCTCTTTTGTGTCTGCCCATGTTTCTAACCAGAAACCAACTATCCTTGCACTTAGCAAAACCCAGGTAAGTACTAATACAGATATTTCCGATTTTAATCTACATGGTTATAACTTAGTGCCACTGTTCTTTCCACATCGTGGTATAGCCACATACATACGAAATGATATTGCTTATCACCTTCTGCTACAACATGGGCTCTGTTCTAACCCAGAATTTAATTTCTCTTGGCTAAAACTTCACGTTCGTAAGTATATCATACATTACTGCTTTCTTTACAGAAGCCCAAACTTGGATAGAACCGCAGCCTTTAACGAAATTGATGCTCTGTCTGATTCCATCGATAGGATCTTGACCCTATATCCGCACACTGAAATCGTTATTGCTGGTGATTTTAATGTGCATAACTCTCAGTGATTTCGTCACTTCGGACACACAACACCTGAAGGTCAATACGTCCAACTTTTTGCTGATTCAAATAGTTTAACTCAACTTGTCAATGAGCCAACACGAGTGCCAGACATATATGGTCATTTCGTTAACAGACTGGACCTGTTTTTCACCTCCCACCCAAACAAATACACAACTGAAGTTTCTTCCCCCTTGGGCACTTCAGACCACTGTGTCGTGGCAACTAATTTGCTCTAACCAACAGTAACGTTCATGAGAAAGTTCCCAAAAGAACAGTATGATTCTACGAGAAAGCCAACTGGGAGGGTCTGAACGACTTTTTTGGGATGTTAAATTGGTCGTTATTTTTCCTCAATAACGATGTTGACTCTATAGCGGACACATTGAGAGGAGTCTAGATGGCACGGGAAACTTTATTCCGCACAGAGTAAAGAGTACCAAACCCAAGAGAAATATGTGGTTCGATTCCGGGTGCGGAGAAGCCATTAAGGCTAAAGAGTTGAGCTTCCGGTTGTATAAATCAAACAATACTGAGGAAAACCGGAAAAGTTTTAAGAGAGCTATAAGTGACTGCAATATGTATATTTCCAAGTTCTTGCATGACCAGAGAGTGAGACAAAAAATTCTACACTCTCCCACAGGAAGTAGAAACATCTGGGCATTCGTGAAAAATATTCAAAACTCAGTCTCTTCGTCCATTCCACCGCTTATAGTCGATGACAGACCAGTCACCACTGCAATAGAGAAGGCGAATCTGTGGGGGTTCTCTATACCACATGGAGAACCAACCCACAATTCCATACTTTATTTCGACCGCTTTCAGCGTGTCATTTCTACCCATTCCCCTTATAACTTATTCCACCCGTAAAACATGTTAAACGGACGCATAGCTAAACTCATTATCCTATGCAGATAATGCATAATTGAGTTTTACTACCTTTTTGCCATACGGCAACCCCATTTCGCTAACCCATGAGATTTCTACAGGAAATCGCGTCATGTCGGTTATCAACGGCTCAGCCGGATCAAACGACGCGGTTGCTTAATCTTGCGACCGCTGGGGAAATTATGAAAGCATTTAAGTTAGTTCCCATGATCAGATTTCCCTAACCAAGTCGGTGTCCTTTTCACTTTCTCCAGACACTTCATTCGCTGGGGATCAATGCTCTCTTTTCGCAGGTGAATAGCACCAGCTACATTTCCTCTCCTCCATAATTCTGTTTCCATACGGTTCAATGCTCTCTGAGATCACCACCGCCGTAACACTAGGGCAGTAAGTCATTCTCACAAACGGCATTTGATACCAGCACACACAATCAAATCCACCCCGAGATCACAGTACATCGTGTTTCTGTTCTCTCATTCTCCCACTTTCTTCGACCATCAATTTACCGATGTTCACCACTTCGACGGACGTGGCAATGAGAGAGCAGAAGTCTGTTCTCTTTTGCTGGTCAAGTGCGAAAAATAAAATTATCCAACTTCATCCCTTTTCTATTTAGTCGATTTATAACCATCTACCAGATCGGTCGCAATTCAACAACCGCAGCGTGTGCACACTAGTGAAGTCTACCGAGCTTGATTTTTCTTACAATATTAGCTTCAAGGTAGATCGCGTACAACTCATGGTTGTACCCTCTCCGGAATCGTCCTCCGTCACATTTTGGGCCAACAATTCTACTTTTAACCTTCCTCTCGAACGCGGCTAAGAGTTCAGAGTGCCTCTTATTGAGCACCTAAGTCTCGGATCCGTACATGAGTACTGGTAAGATCACCGTCTTGTACAGTAGTAGCTTGCATTTTCTGGATAAATTTCGGGATTTAGTAGGCTTTGTTGAATTTAATCAGCCGTTCGGGTATTTCTTCCTCCATATTGTTATCGGCTGATACTATTGACCCATGGTAGTTAAAGGATTGCACTACTTCAAATTCGTGCTCCACTACCCTGATAGTTTGACCAACCCATGCCCATACACATGCTCTAATATTGCATGCCATTTGATATAATCAAACAAAAATTTTCATCACCTTGATGATCACCTGACCATGCATGCTATTTGCAATGGGGAAATCAAATTCGCATCACTTTGAATCGAAATTTTTCCATGGCCCTGGGGTGGAGCTGCAGCCAGAGTAGGGGTAAGGTTACCACCTCAGAGTGAATGACGACAAAATTGCAACGTTGCAGTTCCCATCAACATTGTCATGTCTTTCGATTAGGACAAGCATCGGGTGGCTGTCTCAAAATTTGTTGGATCGGGTTTGATTTTGGGGATATAAAAGGGGTTCTGTTGGAGGCACATCAGCAGTCGTAAATTAAGAATAAGAGGTTGCAGCCTAGCATTGGAACAGCGGTCATGTTAATCTAAATAAAATAATAAATAATATAATAATCATCATTATCATCGGCGCTACAACCGGGATCCGGTCTTGGCCTTATTTAACAAGTCTCTCCACCGGTATCCGGTCCATATTCGAGACTTGTTAATTTGTCCATAATAATTTGTTTTTCCTTCCAAGGTTATTATCATTGCGCCAAATATATTAATACTAATAAGTAAATTAATAAGTAATATAATCTGTAAATAAGTCAATTCTATAAATAAAGACTAAAAACTAAAACACATACGTCTAATTACTTATAATTATTTTGGAAGCTCCAGCGGGACCCGGAACAGCAAAGGCGGTCCGCCCTTAACTAGTCAGGTAAGGTCTTAATTAGTAACCTTACTATTCGGCGCAGCCGGCATACATATTGTCGGTGCCAAATCAATAATGTTGATACCTTTTTTATAGTATTACAATATCAAGATCATGGTTTTGCGAACCATACCCGAAAATTCCCGATAAACTTCACTGAGATCGTGGTGTCCTCATTAATAACTTAAATAAAAATAACAACAATGATAAATCGCGCCGAAAGTCGACATTTTCGCATAAGTCCGATTCAAGTGACCTTGATTCAGTGCAATATCTGCCAACCTATGCAGCAGATGATCGAGGCCCTCTCCAAGATCAACATAATTTAAGCCAACCACAATCTTATGCAGATATGTGGGGTACGAGGTCATTGTGCCGGCGCATGACACGGAGTTCTACCTCGGCTCCACCAGTTCTAAAAAGTTCCGCCAAACCGAATTGATACTGCGCTAAGGAATGCACACCAAGTAGACCGTTCGCATCGTCACCAGCCATTAAGGAATAAGGCAAATGAATGAAACACCGGAATTTATTTGTTCAGTTTTATTCTCTTTGTTCTCAACCATTATTAATTATATTAGTGTTTTTATACTTCACTTATTATTAATATTAAATTGATTTTTTTAAATTTTATACTAGATGAAACACTTCTTTCTCGACACGACTTCGGTATATCTACGCTTCTCCGCCGCGCGACGGTGAGCGGGAGATCGCGCGATAAACAGCTCGTGCAGAGCCGACTCGCTAATGGGGTGAGTTTGTGGTGTGGTGGTAGATATCCTCTCCTCTAGGGATACGTTTTTAATTACCACCAGAGAAACGTAAAGTCTCTCTTGGTGGGATAGAAAACCAGATCTCGTAATGAAGATCATGGTGGTTTGTGTGTGATCGTTTAGATCTGTGTCGTTTACCTATGCGCGAAACAAAGCAGGCAGGCGGCAAGGACAAAGCGATCGAGAAGATCGTTGTCTATGCAGTGCATCGCGTCTAAATAAATATACGACGATACATCGAAGAAATGTGGTAAGAGAAAAGATGAGACGAGGGCATCATAAAAGTCTTATATGACTGATGCCCTTGTGTAAATATACGAATAGACATTGGGAAAGGTGCTAATGGTATGGTGGACGAAACGAATCCCTTGCTTACATTTGTATATGCAGGGAAACGGATTCTATATTTGCATTGTTTATGCTTGGAATTCAATCCGGCGGCTATGCGCGAAGTCGATGAATTTTTGGAGATTCAAACAAAGGAGCATTTCTGGGTAAAGTGCTTGCAGCTGTATCGATAGTTGCAAGTCATTGCGAAGCAATGGTGATTACACAATGACGGTTTGTATATACCATCTGTGTCAATTGTACATGCCATCTATGGCGACGCCAGGATCGAAGTCTAGTGTGAATATCTACACTAATTGGAAATTCGGTTCTGGGTCACTAATGCGATGTATGAATGCCCATGTAGGAAAAATTCTTTGTGGGGACTTTTAGATTATAAATTGCTCTATTTAATGCGTAAAGCATTTAAGGTGCTAATGTGATTGCGTTAGCGAACTTAAGGAAGTTGGGTAGCAGTTATGGGGGTTTTTCAGGTAAGTGGGCCGTGGGGTTTGGCAGAACCGCCACAGATATACCACGAAAAACCGAAAAAACTAATAAAACAATATCCTTCAGCCTAGTTCTACAACCAGCAGTAATGATCCCCCAAACAATGAACTTAGAACTAGTTCCAGTGCTATACTTGCAACACAAACCAAAAGAAAGAGGAAAGATTTCCCAAATTTAAAATCAATGGATGTGCTCAAAACTGGCCGTTCTAGCGCTATGCTAATTCCATATTCTCACAACAAATCAAATTATGTACAGTTGTAGTTAAAAAGTTGTTAATCATCACCACATACCGCTCTGAAAAGATTGCGAACGGGAAAATATTTACACACTAAAATCATCATCATCGGCACTACAACCGGAATCTGGCCTTGGCCTTTTTTAGCAAGTCTTGAGGGTTGTTAAATTTTCCATAATAATTTGTTTTTAGGGGCAAGGTTATTAACGTTGCGCCAACCATTCTCAGGATTTACACGCTAAAATGCTCACTCATAAAGGTTCACGTTATACTAAATATAGTCAATAAAACAGAAGACGCCAACCCCGCGTCACCCACGAAGCCATTGCATCATATACGGCCAGAATTAGCCATTGTTTGTTGACCTATAACCGGGAGTAAATACAATTTGTTGACCTATAATCGCGAGTAAACATCATTAGCTAAAAACGACAGCTTACTCACAATCATCAGTTGTCCGTCGGCCTCTAAGAGTTCTCTGACGATAAGAATGCAATTAAGTAAACATCAAGCAAACGCAAATAGTGCGACCAATATTTGACTGCCACTCCTGCCGAATTTTCTTTTCGAAAAAGAGAAAGAAAAGTTCTGTTCATTCTACATTTTCGACGTCGTTATCGATGCATTCTACTGTAGCGTTCCAGTATGTTGTTAGATGTATAAGAGGTATTAACAATGTTTTTAGCGTGTGTAACTTTCAAAGAACATCGCTGGAAGTGTCTATTAACCCAGTGATGTAATTGAAAATTTACATTGAAAAATTATTGCCACACTCTAATCAATGCGAATAGAAGCCACTCCATCGCCCTAATGGCTGTACACCGAAAGGCGTAGGAAAACAATAAATTGATATTGTATAATTTAGAGTACTTGCAAAGGGCAAGTAAGTGAATGTAAGAATGATTCCCATAAAATAGAATTTACCAGTTGGTCTTAGGTAAAATCTGTTATTGTATTGGAAACAAATGCGGATTTAAAACCAAAAAAAAATCCGGCGCAATGACTGAGTTGGTACGAAGATTGTGGCATGTGTTTGATTGTAGGTTCAACTAGGGACTCTTGTCATTGTGGCAATTTGGCAGAGTTATTACGTGGTATTTGGCAGGGCTCCTCGATAGTATAGTGGTTAGTATACCCGCCTGTCACCCGGGAGACCGGGGTTCGATTCCCCGCCGGGGAGCCTCTGGCGCAAGATTAATGACCTTGCCCAGAAAAAATAAATCATTATGAAAAATTTAACAAGCCTCAGGACTTGCTAAATAAGGCCAAGACCGGCTCCCGGTTGTAGAGCCGATGATGATGATGACTACGTGGTGACTAAGTGGGTCTCAATGCACAACCGCCCAAAATCATACCATTCCATTAAGCTATAGGCTCCGTGAAATGCGAGAAAAATCCTCTAATATCTTTTGAAGCTTGGTTGATGCACCCGGTTAAGACAACGAAGTATCTCAGAGTGCCGACTCAACGCTATACGTTCGCCTTTCCCGGGAAAAATAAGATATAAAAAAATCGATGTTCTAGAAATAAATCTGTCGCAAGGGCTGAGTTTGAACAACCTTTTGTAGTAGACTTCATATCTGTCAGATTTTACAGGTACTAACCTCTTCTCTCACCTGATGTTCCGCAGTAGGTCTTTTTCTTTTTGACTATCAAACATAAATTCACTTGAGAGATTTCTGGGCCTATGTAAAGACGTTTGCGAATATGTCCATAATTTCTGTTGTGATTAATTAATTTCACCTCAAATGTGAGAAGAGAGGAATTATTCCTGGCACTTTACTTGCTGTCCACCTTTACCGTGTGTAATTTTTTTTTTCATACATCAACCAATGCTCGTCCGTCTTAAGTTTTAACTGAGATAATTTGTGGCCTCCTTTTTCAGTCTACCTGCTACCCTGGTGCAGTTCAATTAACTTAATTGCCATGTAATTATCTACCTAAGCCACAGCTGCCTAAAAAGCAAAACAAGCCAACATGGATAGAGAGGCACAGGTACCGACATCAGAAATGGCTTTAGCAACAAGAAGTAGCAACGCCACGGAGAGGGAAGCATCAGGAATGGAAAGCTTGAAATAAATTACCCCAAAGTATGCTGTACAGTCGCAAAAGGTAGTAAAACAAATACAACCATCATCAAGGCGGGAGACTCCATCCTTGGACAGTAAAGGTTTCGAAACATACGAGGAATTACGAGAGGCCTCTTGGGGATGGCCCCTCAACAGAACGGAATAAAACAAAATGCTCGTCATCCAATTGATCGTCCAAAGATCATCAGCGGAAGCAAAACTAACCCAAACCAAACCGTTGACCATCCAAGCGAGCTGCTGAACAATGTGAATTGTGAATTGCGAATTGTGATTGTAATTATATTCGAGGACGGAAAGGCAAGCCATGGAACTGGCTTCGGACAGATCTGCCAGGCAGGAAGGAATTTCAATCGACTATAGACAAAGGGGATGAAACGAACAAGAGAATGGTATTTCATCAATTTGTGCGTAGCTTGCCATTCTCCAGGGGACGATGGCATGAGGATTTCCTACGAACTGAGGCATTTTCCTCGATGGGATACCGTAAATTCCAGCAGCGGGAGCAGCAGCAACTACAATGGATAGAATTCAGACGACAGATTGGCTTTATTTTTATGTCGGAATTGGAAGGTTTACCACTGTGATGATCGTTGATCATGTGACTGTTTACTTTGAAAAAGGTTGTTTCTTCTTTAGAGAAAATAAAGGATCAATACTTTTTGTGATCATGGTGAACAAATCGATTATCAGGACAAAGTTCACTGTTTGCTTGGAATGATCTGGCAGCCCGAACCCAGTTTCATTCCTTTCATGTGAACATTTCAAAAACAATTGTTGAAATCTAAGTACTAACAACACAAGGAAACTCATCATTCAAATTTATAGTGATAGCCTGTAAATAAACCCCGTAAATGCCTACGAGGTGTGGACATTATAAAACAAGATTGCTACGCATGCACCAAGGTTGTACGATCAACTTCATTTCTTGATTGCGGTTCCTACCATGTTTGTAGACGTAAGCACTGTTTTGAGTTTGGATCATCAGTTGGCAACATTGTTTCTTGCGACAGTCAATTTGAAAATTGACACAAGAGATCCTGGCTAAATAGCTTACAAGATCCGTGAAGCTGCGTAACTATCATGCATCTTGAGACTCATTTGCATTAAATGTCTATGCTAAGAAACAAAATTGCCGGTGTTATATTTACAAGAGGTCACCGTTTAGTACCCTTAAATGTGAAATCACAATGCGAGTGAAAGTATCAATGTAAAGAAGTTGACATTAACAGCCATTTTGACTTTAAATGTTACCTTTTTGATACACAAATTTCTAACACATGCAGCCATTTGGCGCCAATGAGAATATGTAGTTTATATACAATCGAACACTTTATATGTATTTTGGCGATTTCGCATTTTCGCTCACGCCTTCATGGTTTCTTGTCCAAAAAGAAACCAATTTTTTGTTTCAGTCACTGCATCTGTCGGACGGACGTCTTTCTATTCCTGAAGTTGAAAGAATCACGAAAGGATGGTGTTTTGACACCATTGAGGAGATAAAAGGAGAATCGCAGATGAATGGCGACAAGCAAGTTTCAGATATGGTTACAAAATTGGCCAGAAAAAGGAAATATAAAATGAAACTGTGGCGTTTCTAACAGATACACACACAATACACAAGCAAATAGTGAAGAACACCGAACGAAAACCGAATAAGAAAATGCATCAGAGCCCTATACCATAGCGATAACATAACAATTCACATCAGTTGAATATATTTGAGTTTAAAAATCGAATTGTAAATACGGCCAGTAGCCTGATGTGTTACGCATTAGCTCAATTTTTGGTGATTCTAACTGTCATAGTGTCAGTTCGAATCACACGTTCTTCACTATCATCCCAAACGCTATAAAACTATCTAAATGCCAGATTGTTATACAGGATATCCCTAAAGGATTCGACAGAATTTGACATCTCACTGTTCTGTCGAATTTACACTCGTTGAAAATCTTATTCAACGCACCAGTGATAATTTTCTGGTCGTTTAATTTGTGCCGTACTAATGACGTTAAATTTGTCTCTTATAAAATAAACCATGATATTCCTCGGGGTTCTGTTCTGTCGCGAATGACATTATAGCGTTTGAAATAATAGCGAAGAAGAACGTGTGATTCGAACTGACGCTATGACAGTTTGAATCACCAAAAATTGAACCTAAGCGTTACCCATCAGGCTACTGGCCGTGTTTAGAATTTGATTCTTAAACCCGACTACACTCCACTGATGTGAATTGTTATGTTATCGCTATGGTATACGGCTCTGATGTATTTTCTTATTCGATTTTCGTTGGGTGTTCTTCACTATTTTGCTTGTGAATTGTGTGTGTATCTGTTAGAGGCGCCACAACATGTTAGGCTCCGACAGGGAACACACTCAATATTTTGATAAATAATAAAGAAAAAGTAAAAAACAGAGTGTTATAAAAAAGTAGGATTCGAAAACGAAGTAAATACTGACGAACAAAAAGTAATAATAATGGATTCGATACTAAAAATAGGAAGTAAGGTTGCGCATATTAGGATGACAGCGCCTTGAGATTCTTTCACCGCTTCGAGCATACTCGCCCAATGTTTTGCATTTAAGCACGAGTCCACGATAGGTACTTTCAACTCTGGTTTTAACAAGACATCTCAATCTAATCAACCGAATGCCACTAAGACACAATATTCCCTTCTGTCGTCAACGACAACTTCCACTCTTCTACCAGGTGTACCGGTGTGAAATGTGGGTCAAGCTACAAATGTATCGATAGGGAACGTTTGTTGTGAACGTGGCCTTTAATTTTTTTCTATTTGGTTGCTATGACATCTGTCAAACATATATAGTATGCATCAAGTCCTTGTACAAACAACATCATTTTTTTTAATCCTGTTAAAAATGTCGAATTTTGTACCAGGAAATGATGATTTGCGGAAAGCAGTCATTTTTTGTTTTCATTTGAAGAAAAGTGCTGTAGAGTCGCATCGAATGCTTGTCGATTCTTATGGTGATCATGCTCTATCGGAAGCAACATGCAAAAGATGGTTTAAGCGGTCCAGAGGTAATGATTTTGATGTGCAAAATGAAGAACGTGGAAGACCACCAAAAAGTTTGAAGACGCCGAATTGCAAGCAATATTGGATCAAGATGACACTTTAAGTCAAAAACAAATGGCACAAATGTTAAATGTTGCACAACAAATAATTTCTGGCCGTTTAAAAGCTATGGGGAAGATACAAAAGTGTGGAAACTGGGTGCCACATGAATTGAGTGACAGGCAAATGGAAAAGCGAAACACCACATGTGAAACGTTGCTTCTACGACACGAAAGGAAGTCAGTATTGCATCGAATTGTGACTGGTGATGAAAAATGGATTTATTTTAAAAATCCTAAACGCAAAAAATCATTGCTACATCCAGGAAAAGCGTCAACATCGACTGCAAAGCCTGATCGGTTCGGAAAAAAGACAATGATCTGTGTTTGGTGGGACCAGAAGGGGGTGGTGTATCATGAACTTCTAAAACCTGGCGGAACTGTTGATGTGCAACGCTACCGACAACAAATGATCAATTTGAACCATGTATTGATGGAAAAACGACCAGAATGGGCCACAAGACACGGAAAGGTAATTTTGTTGCATGAGCTCCGAGTCATACAGCAAAACTCGTCAAAGAAACAATAAAAGCTCTCGGCTAGGAAGTGTTACCCTACCCGCCGTATTCACCAGACTTCGCTCCTTCCGACTACCATTTGTTTTCATCGATGGGACACACATTGGCTGAGCAGCATTTCAATTCCTACGAAGAAGTCGAAAGTTGGGTCTCCGAATGGTTTGCCACAAAAGACGACCGGTTTTATTGGCGTGGTATCCACAAATTGCCAGAAAGGTGGTCGAAATGTGTAGAAAGCAATGGCCTTCGCCCAACCGATTCGCGACGTGGGTATTTTATGTGATCATCATCATCGGCACTACAACCGGGAACCGGTCTTGGCCTGAGGCCTTTAAATGTTCCATGATAAGTTGTTTTTCCGGGCAAGGTCATTAGCCTTGCGCCAGAGGCTCCCCGACGGGGAAATTGTATGTGATAGGGAATTTAATTTCCTCGCACATAATGAAGATATGATCCTTAAGGCCAACTCAACCGCCGGGTTTGCAAAACGGTGGTCTAAAGAATTCTCCAACCCTTATGTCACTCGATCCCTCCACATTTCCTTTCTCCATCCACCGCTCGAATATGCTAGTCAGATGTGGTCTCGTACCAGTGGACTTATATTCGCAGAATCGAGAGCATTCAACGTCGTTTCATACGTTTCGTGCTTTGTGCATTGGAATGGAAAACCCTCCAATCATGCCCCCATACACTAAATGCCTTAAATTACTCCGAAGAACACAGAATCCTGTTCGATATTCTATTCATTCACCGACTCCCGCCTGCTTCGACTAACTGTTCAATTCAACCCCAGTCGACACAAACCCTTACAACGTACGTAATTCTCGCTCGCTCTACATCCCCCCACCCACCACACCACTTACGGCTCCAATGTACCCAACTCCCGAATACTACGAAGTGCCAACTCCATGACATCCATTTTTGACTTCAATATTAGCAGCCTCACTTTAAAACTTCGCCTCCTAAATATCTCCCTCTAAATTCTTTTCATCTCCTGTCCTACCTCTCGCCATCGTAGTTACGAGGACAGGTCAATAAGTCTGTAGAAAATGAGGACAATTTTCTTTTATTTTCTCATATATCGGCACCCGGTATCCGGCCTTGGCCTTATTTAGCAAGTCTCTCCACCGGTATCCAGTCCTTATCCGAGACTTGTTAAATTGTCCATAATAACTTGTTTTTCCGGTCACGGTTATAATCCTTGCGCCAATAGTCAATATAATACCACGTGCATTCCAAAACCCAGTAGCCATAACCTTTCCAGCTGATTTCACCATCTTTGCCTTTTTTGGATTCCGTTCACCGTTAACAATGCACTGTTTTCACTGATCTTTCGTCTTGCGAGTGTAGTGGTGTATCCATGTTTCATCTACAGTTACTAATCTGAGCAGAAACTCATCTGGGTTGCGACACATGCGCTCCAAAAGTTCTCAGGTGAAATCAAATGCCTTACCAATTCCGCAGATATTTTTTTCATATCCAATTTATCATGCAAAATTGCAACATGAAACAAATTGAAAACTGACAGATGCCCAGTGAGGAATGATCCTTATTAAAATGATCCTTATTAAAAACAGGACTTATTGACCTACCCTCATAGGTTATTAATTGATTAATTAAGTTGGTTCATAAGTTAGAATGTAAGAATGATTTTGGGAGCTTGTTCTAAGCTAATAAATGGGGTGTAGCCCCACTAAACAACCAACTTCACGCCAGAGTAGAGGACAGTTGTGCCAGCTTGGCGGACTTTTTGAATAACCAATTGCCGGCACTTTTTTGATAAAATGTATGTCATCATTGTACCAAATGAGCAAAGAGCTCAAGAAAAAGTGATCTTATCAGAAAATATTTTTCAAAGGGTTTATTGAACGACCCTCGTATGTAGACTTCTGTTCTAAGAAATTGCACCCTTAATTGACAGAATATACATAAAGTACTCTTCAGTTGTTGTTGGTCTTGGCCTTATTTAGCAAGTCCTGAGGCTTGTTAAATTTTTCATAATGATTTGTTTTTTCCGGGCAAGGTCGTTAGTCTTGCGCCAGAGGCTCCCCGGCGGGGAATCGAACCCCGGTGCTCCGCGTGACAGGCGGGTATACTAACCACTATACTATCGAGGAGCCTAAGAGCGCTCCGAGATACCAACAAATAACTGTTGCAGTTCTTTTTGAACAGTTGCAGGTTGTAACGCTTCGGGAACACTTGCCCAGGGAGGTAATTCCACAGGTTTCCTACTCTGTAACGGAACAAGTTCAGATGCAGAGATGTTCGCGCCGTCTGGAGATGAACCGAAGACTGGTGCAATCCGTCGGATTGTCTTGTGGAGCGCATATAAGCCGAATTGCGTGGAACAATACCACGAATCTCCGAAGAACAGTACCCGTGATAATATCTGTAAAACAGACAGAGGTCGGCTACGCGCCTTCGATGTGATATCGGCTGTAGTCCCGACGTCAGCGCCGAGTCCCCGATCAGGCGGGTCACTCGTCTCTGTATGCCGACCATGGGTCTAATTTGGGATTTATACAGTGATGTATTCATGTTTCGTCCACAGTGATGCATTGACGTAGAAACTCGTCAGGATTCCAACGGAAAACCACGAAAGCAGCCTGACAGTTTATGATTGCGCTTATTCTCCACAGAGAATAAACAGCCCGCACTGTGCTCTGTGCTGCCTTTGTGCGTTAGTGTAAAAAAAGATGGATATCTTGCGAAATTTTATCCACACCCATTTTTTTGTTTGTGCTGTTGTCTAATGAAGAATGGTACTTAGGAAATAGCTGTCTGGCGAATAATGATGCTTACTAAAAACAAAGGATTTTCGATACTAAGAACTACATTTCTTGGACGTTCTAAGGACTTAATGAACAACCTTTGTATATTGGAGGGCATGATATGTCATCTGCTATTGACACCAGGAGTATTATTAGATTACATTTTACAGATAGTCTTTCTAAAAAAATTGTGTGTTAAAATATAACCGGGGTCATCGGCTGTTATTAAAGCAATCTTGATTAATGGAAGACATGAGGCGTGGAAAATCCATTTATAAAAAGGAGTAACAAGCACACAAAGAAAAACATATAGGCTTGAAATCAACTCGACAGGTCCCGTGTGGCTGACTTTCGTCCCTTTCAGAGATTTTACCAGTTATTAAAACACAAGACTTGAGAGTTACCTGGAGTCCGGGGGAGTACGTGCATCAGCTTTTTTAACACCAGTGGAACCGTTTCTAGAAGATCCGTGATTTATTTCTAATTAATTTAGGCAATTCGAGATATCCTCTCAATTTGTGGTTCACCTGTCAATCATTCATTCTGCTAATGAAGGGCCATTCTTTAAAACGAATATTTTCAAAGCACTACTAATTGTAGCTATTCAAGAAAGCCGCAGTTATCGCCAAAATAAACATAAATGCGTCATGCATAAATATCAAGTCTAACAAAGGCCAAGAAAAACAATCGAACGGTTTGTTCATCAACTCAGGTGTTTTTGGATTGATTGACACTCGTCGCTTTTTACGAAAAGCCGGTCGAACTGTATGCTTAACGTCCTACCACATAGAAAACGTGCCCTTCAATTGCAGTGTCTGCATTAATAACGCGCATGAAAAAGAGTTATAAAATAGCCTTATGAATTAATGTTTGGAAGAACACTATTTAACATCGTCGAGGCCGGTTTTTACATCGAAATAACCATTACCAGTGCAGCCAAACTAAAAAAAAATTTACTTCTCTTGTTGAGAGATCCTTCAGTGAATAAATCATTATCAAATTTTACTTGAAAGTAACCATAATCATGAAAAACTAAACGCCCACATATGTGGCCAAGGGCGTGAGGAGGTTAAGACTTGCTCGATACGCGACCTTTTCAAGAACAACGCTATCATTTGATCATATTTTTGAGCATTTCTAATTTCTCTGGCTAATTCTCAAGAGCGATTCCCAAATGAACCAATATGGTGGGATTACTTCAACCTTCAACACATCCTACTACATTTTATTACTCATTTAATTAAGTTATAAAATATATATTAGTTTGATGCTGCACACTAATTTTAAAATCTCTTATATATTTCCCCACCCAAAAGTATCTAGAACTTTCTCTCTACACTCTTTTAGTTCTCCTCATTCTTCGGAAGTATTTTAATCTAAGCAATTTATTTAAATTGTACAAACTTATCCGCATACTTCACTATTTTATGAATATTATGGCCATCAAATGGGAATGCTTTGAAGTGCCACAAGGCACCAGTTAGCACCTGTTCTACACAATTCCCAAACATTTCATGCTAACGTCATTAAATTTATATTTCATTATCTAAACATGAATGTTAAGTTCACTTAAGAGGTAGTCCACTAGAACTAAGCCCCAGCTGCGCAGAAATCAAAGGGAACGATTTTAGATCGCACCCTAAGATCCGATATAAGACTAGGAAAACTAATAATTGAAATGCCTGCCCTTGAACACAAATTTATAGTTTATTAAATTGCTGCTTTAATCTTTTTTGGAATTTGTTTATAATTCTCATTTCCCAGGGGGAACGAAAGAGAGCAATCAAACTTCAAAGGAAAACCACTGGCAGCACGTTGGATGGTTCTTGCTTCCAAGCAGCCATGATCGACATCCTCGTGATCGGCTACGATCAAGACTGCCGGCGCATGGATTTCCTGCTTTAGATCTTAACATCATTGTCGTTCTTGTCGGTCTCATCCAGACGCGATCTAAAGTGGCATCTTACGTTCGTTGGTTCGTTGTGCCGTTTGGATCGGTTTCTGTTGTTTCTTTTATAGATCGGCCTTCATTTTATAGCTCTTTGCGTCGTGGTATTGTCAGGAAAGATTAACCGCAAGGACCGTGTGCGCACGCACTCAAGCATGATGAAGTGATGCTTTTTGTTTGGATCGTTATTTTAGTTATTCTTTTTTTTGTTTGTTGATCTTTGCTGGTATTTTTTCTTTATTTTTTAGAGGTAGATCGGGAAACGTGGAATGGCTTGCCATTAACAAATACCACAGGGAATCGTAGAATGGTAGTTTTTACTGTTGACGATACATCTACTACAGACAATTCATAATGAAGCGAATGGACACTTAAGGATCTTGAGGTTCCGCTTTGTTTGCAACAAAAATATAAGTAATCCAGCTTAACGACGACTCAAATTATATATAAGGAACTGCGTGTAATTATTTCAATTGGAAATTGAAGTTAAAAATTCACTATATATAAAATAGAATATTTTAATGTTAAAAAAGCAAAAATATCGCGAAATTCGATTTCGTTATTATAGTAAATTGTGGTTCCTCAATATCTAAATGATAGCGAAGATGTTAGAAAATCCGAAAATGTATATATATATATATATATATATATATATATATATATATATATATTATATATATATATATATATATATATATATATATATATATATATATATATATATATATATATATATATATATATATATATATTAACAGTATTCTAAAAACAAAGAAAAAACGCAATATTAAATAGTTACAGAGATAAGTTAGAAAAACAAAGATACTGGCAATACTGTGCATGAACCATAGAAGGCTTAACATATATTGTTTGCTGGGGTATTTATTAAAGATTCCACCCCCATTCTGAGAATTATGGATGCACAGGATGGAACTGTTGGCACCCATTCCAAAATTTTTGCTGAAAACTTAGAAGGAAGCGGGTAGCTAATCAAAATGAGTCGTCTGTCTGAACAATTCATTCAGCTCGAAAACCGGACCAGATGCAAGGTTTATGAATCCCTTCTGGAATCGCTAATTGTTCGGTAAGTCACTAAAACTAATTATTGTGACTGGAACAAGCAGTTACTAGAAAATATTTGTTAATAATATAGTCTTGTTTGTATAACACTTTGTTTTCACACTAACGCGCGCCCTTATATGTAAGAGCACAGCACGAGCGGATGGAGAGAAAGTGGATAAGGAAAGGAGATATCGATGTATATTGGTCCTGAATGTCTGGACACCACAACCACTAGGAAACACATGGTCAGGCAGAACATTCCACATTCGTGTGGTTCGGCTAAAGAATGACTCTCTATGTTTATTTGTGCGCCTAAAGTCCACTTTCAACGTGAACTGATGCGCATTCACAGATTGACGGGTATCGCGTGAAAATATCTGAAGGGGCGGAACACATTCAGCAAGTTCAGTTGAACAACGACCGCCATAATACCTATAGAAAAGCGATAGGCATGATACCTTGCGCCTGTGTTCTAACGAAGGAATTGATCGACTTACGGCTGGGACCCCAATAAGTGTCACTGCTCACTTTTGCATCCCGTTGTGTCCGATCAGGCGGGTCGCTATCTCTGTACGCTCTCAAGTGGGATTGAGGGTATGCTTAGAAGCAGAGCTTCAAACATGCATGAGAGCAATATTCGAGCACCGGTCTAAATTGGTATTTATAGAGAAGAAAAGTTGAACCGAAGTAAAATATTTCTTGGCTTTAAAAAGATAACTTAGTTTTCCAGAGGTGGACCTGACAGTGTTCGACGCGTGTTTATGCCACGATACATTCCCACATACCGTGACGTCGAGCAATTTCATGCGTTTCCTAGATTCAAGGTCCTGGCCATTCATCGACAACTATGGAACCGATGATCCATTCTTCTTTGTGAATGTTGTATATTGTGTCTTCGTTGCATTAAAGGCGACGAGATTCCTGGTTGCAGTCGGAACACATATCAACTTTGCCATGTATGCAGGTTGGTAATTGGGGCGAGATTTCTTCGCATCCTTTCCGTGGTCGGAGGTGTGCTTTGGAGGCTCCGATGTTAACACATGTGCGGAGTCGGTCACGGAGATTATTCTTCTCGGGATGGAACTTTATATTTCGGATGCAATTAAACGAAATTCATCTTATAACCCCTGGATTGATAAAAAATGTGAGCAAATTATAGCGATAAAAAATAGAGCTCTTAAGGGGTTAAGTGGGTTTCGAAATGCAAAAAAAAACCATCATCACCATCATCGGTACTACAACCGGGATCCGGACTTGGCATACTTTTACTAATTTTTTTCTAATATATCAACTAAATTATTTTATTAAAAAGCAATTTAACATATCAAATATACACATTTGATAAGTATGTAGTGATCCTAAATCACTACTCTCACACAATCCCCCATTATTACATCAATAACCAATTATCCATAACCCCCCTATTCACTTCAGCCGGTAGGATCCAACAGGGCTATCCAGTTCAGCCGGTAGCAACCAAAAGGCTTCGAGATACTGGAAGTAGCCAGGTCAGACCTCCCAACCACTTAAGGTAAGGCCAAAAACCATGATCAAAAATAACATAACAAGTATTTTGTGAAATTTTCATTTGAAAATTTAGAAAACTCATCCATTTTGACCTCAATTCCTTTGACCCCTCAGAAAAAAAATTATCTTCTCATTGTCAGGATAATTCAAAACAGATTTATCTCTAATTCAAAAAGCAAATATTTTCTGTTAGTAGATGTGTAAAGCTCGTCCCTGGACGAAGGAAAAAAATTAAATTTTTGACGGAGCTGTGAACCAAAAATCCTATAAATTTGCACAACGTGTTACCTTGTAAAATCAGTTGTCATAAAAAGAAACAAGAATTTTTCGTTCAAGCACTAGATATGTGTACAAAATTCGGTTCACAACTTTTTGAGAAATCATGACAATCGACTTCAATAACAGAGTTTCGAGAAAAGCGGGATTGAACTGAAATCACATGCAGAAAAACGGCAGGGCATCCTCTTGCTCTTGCCTGTGAGGAATCCTTGCTTCTCGAGTCCCAGCGTCAGCAATAGGTACGCGCTGCCTCAATGTACCTGCGTCTTGCTAAGCTAACCTGGCCAGTTGGCAGAATTTCCAAAGTCCCCATCTCTTAGAATTGTACTCCAATAAATTTAAAATTTTAGGAGAATATTCTAGACATATAGTAATTAAGCTGGCGCAAGACTAACCTTGCTCGAAAAAAAAAAACAAATCATTATGGAAAATTTAACAAGCCTTCGGGACTTGCTAAATAAGGCCAAGACCAGTTCCCGGTTGTAGCGTCGATGATGATACTAATAAGGAAAAAAGAAAAAAAATGTAACTTTAGAAATTTTCAAACCCACCTAACTCCTTAAACAACGGCGTTCCAATCCCATTGAGGTCAACAGAACGAATTTTGTCAGGGTCAGAAACGCGTGCCACCAGGCGATTGATACCGTGAAAAAGGCTCACAATGACAAAGTGGCCAATAAACTCGTTGAGTGCCCAACTGGTTGACGCCCCTTATGGTTAATACCAAAGACTATCAGCAGTAACTTCGCGTCCTCCTCTTTTCCTCCGTTAGTGACAGGCAGCGGGACATTAGTCACAAATTCAAAAGATAAGCTCAATGTGACCGCGAATTTATTTTCCGGGAATTCAAACCTCGATGCCATTCATTTAGAGTCACCTGTGATCGCCCCGGCGCGGTCTTTGATGGCGAATGTGATATTCCGCCCACAATCTATTCAACGCTTTCTACGTGGATTGGACTATAAGAAGGCAACTGACGCGAATAGAAAACCAGCAATAATCCTTAAGAACTGTCCACCGTTAAAACATAGATGGAGCGTACCTTGTCTGTCTCTTTTCAATACGTATTATTACTGTCAGTACACAACTGAATTTAGTAAATACAATATACTGCATATTTCCAAACATTTTTCGGTGATACCCGTCAATAAAAGAATACGCATCACCTCATGACGGATAAACACAAACAATCGTTCTTTGGCCGAATGGCGCAAATGTAGAATGCCTGTCATTATACAATTATATCCACCCAAGCTCGCATTTTCCGGCGCAATGCTAATAACCTTACCCGGAAAAACAAACTATTATGGACAATGGAACAAGTCTCGGATATGGACCGGATACCGGTGGAAAGACTTGCTAAATAAGGCCAAGACCGGATACCGGTTGTAGTGCCGATGATGATGAAGAAGCTCGCCTTTCCTTACACACTCTTTCTCTCATCTTTCAACCATGTTGTACTTTGACATTGAAGAATATTCCAAAATCGTTTCTTTAGATTTTGTGTTTTGTATAATAACAGAAACATAATGCACTTTTGGTTTTTAAAAATAATTTAAAGGATATGAGAAATTCTTGAGGAAACAAGGTTCTACGGAAAGTTTATCTACTCACTGTTAGGATTGGATCTCAGTGGCACAAACAAATTATTAAGTATAATATATAGCAATATAACGTAAAAAGTGATCTAAAAATCAGATCAAAATCGAATGGCGGTATACTTTCCATTTACAGCATTGTAGAGTGAAAATTCTTAAATGAGTAAGTCACTGAAAATTCTTGTTCCACCACTTCAATCTCCGATAACGTGAAAGTTTGACTTATTTAGGTAATCCAAGACAAGAAGCAGTCTCCCTAACACATACATTTTGCTGCAGCAGAATGAATGGAACTGAGGTCACAGCGACCTCAACACCCCTTGCAATTTCATCTGCTTAATATTCAGATCCAACATTGAAGGGTGGAGCACACATCTCTGCCAGAAATTTAGTTATGAACCAACAAAAACCATCCAATCTCAACCTAATTAACAAAGGTAAAAGATATGAATTTAATCTTTCTTTCTTCTCGTCTTCTTGTCATTATTTTTTTTTTGTGTTGCTTCGCCTCATTTTATCTAAGTGTAAACAAAACAAACAATTTCAATACCTTGAGCACACATCATTTTCACATGAAGCCCTTTAATTTGTGAGGCCTTCTCAAACAACCCATCATCGACTACACGTATCTTTCAACCAAGAAATGAAGAAACCTAATACAACATTCTTTCATTAAAAGAGTACACAAAGTATCCCAAATGTTTGTTCAATCTAAACAACGAAAACCAAGACAAGATAGTCAAATGAATAACAGAGACTCACCAGAATATGGATTCCTCAAGATCAAAGGTGAGATAGTCATACGCGGCGCTAGACAACTTTAACTCAAAAAAAATTGTCAAAATGCACACCTTCGCTTCATCTCGACTTGTTATTCCGACCATCAGCTCCACAAACAAAATACTTTGTGCAAACTAACATTTCACACCCATTCAATATTTGGATTTCGACTCTAGAAGATGACCTGAAATATGATGCCTACGGTTGTCTTTCTGACTTCCCAATTCTTTTGTATTTTGTAAACACTTAAATGAAGAAAAAATTATTGTGACGGGAATGTCAGTATTGAAAGGAATATAACGTCAGTCTCCTTACTAAACCAAGGTGAGTGCCGGTAGTGTGGAAGAGTTAGAACCCTGAAAAGTTCTTGTATAAATAACATATGTGAAGAATAATGTACGTGAGTTAATATTCCATTTTCTTACCGACTTTATTTTAAACATGAGACCATTTGCAATATTTTGTGCAAGTTTTATCGTAAGTTTATAATTCGCAGTCCTCATTTATCGTACATTAGGCATAGATTGAAGTAAAACGTCAGTAGATAACCTCCTAGACTAATGAGAGCCGGAGGGTACAGCAGAGAATTGAGGTGCAGTCAAGAAGCTCATAAAATTCCCAAAATAGTACAACGACTGATTGATTGACCAATAAATTAGCAACGATTGATTGATTGACCAAAATTAAAACAATAAACTAAGTTAGAAAAACGGGAAATATTAGTTTCTTCAAATAAAAGTTCCGCGGTTTCAATAGATATTTTAAAGGGAAATGGATTTATAAAATTGTTTTAATTTTGACTAAAGGAGCGCAACTAATGTGACTGCCCAAAAGGGCCATTTTCGACAACTTGTTAAAAGAAAAATGTTGTATCGAGTGTTTTGAAATTTTAATGAAATATTTGCGTATCAACAATCGGAATGCTGTAATTTTTTGTTATAAACTTATGTTCTGTTAAGAAAGTACCGGGAATTGATAGTTTAAATAGAGCGCTTAATGTGATTGTCAAAATTCTTTTTGTCGCTAAGTTGGAACAATTGTCCTCTATTCTGACGTGAATTTTGAGCGTGATCGTAATTTGTTTTCAGTGCTCAATTTTGTCAGTTCATCTCAAGTGTATTGCGATTTCTCCTGAATTGTCCTCAAAAACTCAATCGCGTATAGTTCGGCGAAGACATGTTAGAATGAGTCAATTCCTTGAGATCTGTTGAAGCAGGTTGTAATGGGCCGACTGGGACGTGTTTTGTTACAGAGATGTACGTGCCGCCGGGAGATGAACCAAAAATTGGTCGGATTCGTCGGATTGTCTTGCAAGGCGCAAATAAACCGAATTCCGTGGAATAATACCACGAAACTTCAAGGAACAGTTCCTGTGATAATACTGTGGTGGTTCCGCCAAACCCCACGGCCCACTTACCTGAAAAACCCCTATAACTACATCCCAATCGGCATAAGTTTTCGCTAATGCAATCGCATTAGTACCTTAAGTGCTTTACGCACCTAGGTTATCAAATTTTTAATCTGAAATTCCCTGTTAAAGAATTCTTACCTTCATGCATAACTTCGCATACAAATTCCCTATAAGAATTCCTTTCTAACTTATCATAAATTCCCTGAAAGAAGATTCATCGGTACATATAATACAACCGCATAATCAGGGAATCTTACCATTGAGTTGGCTTATCCCAGCCTCAACATGTGTACAATAAAAACTACCTACATACACATTGGCTGGCGATCACTTTAACCAACGATAAACAGTCCAACGCAGTTGCATGTAATTAGCACCATAGACGTTGAGACTAATTCCCTAACTCGCACCATGTGCAAACAAAACAACGCTGTCCTTCAAAGGTTTTTCGGCGATACCATAAACAATTCACATCGTTTGTGGTATCCCAAATGCAATTCCTTGTAAATAAGCTAGAATCAATTAGCACCATTTCCATGGGCATTGCGGCTATCGTTACAGCTGCAATGCATAGCTTAGACAATGATCTACCCGATCTCTTTGCCTGCCCATATTTCTGGATCTGTTTCTCATGACTAGCGGGATTGAACAAACAGAAACCCCAATTAGCACCCAATGAGATTCGGCTTGTTTACTTAGCCGAACTCACATCCCATTGATGCACATCATTTCTTTTCTGGTTTTCAGATTCGTTCCCATGGCCTTGTGTATGAAAAAACCAATGTGATCTTCACTCACACATACACATGCATTACCAAGTCCTTCTTCCTTGTTTTCAGCACGAGAGAAATACTTTCTCTCTCGGGAAAACTCACCCCATTAGCCAGTCGGCTCTGCACGAGGCGTTTATCGCTGAGTCTAATTCCATCCGCTTACCGTCGCGCGGCGGAGAAGCGTAGAAATATCGATGTCGTGCTAAGAAGAAGTGTTTCACCTTGTTTAAAATTTATAAAAACAATTTTGTATTAATAATAAGTGTATGTGAAGTATAAAAACACTAACATATTTAATAATGGCTGGAATAAACTAAATCAGTGTGTTTCCTTTTTCGGCTGCAGTTCCTGGGTGTTTTTAGTGTGTTTACTTCCTTCTCGATTTCTCCTGCCGAACAGTTCTCTATTCTCTTGCTGCGGTAGAACAATCGTAGAGTTAACGAAAAGTTGTGGGACGAAGTAGAACTCGCACCCGTGCCACGACTTCGCCCCCCACAATACCTGTAAAGCAAAAATCTGCTATGCGCCCTCGACGTGCGAACAACTGCAGTCCCGATATCAGCACTACGGTATCGATCACGCGGATTGCCCGTCTCCGTATGCTATCAAGCAGGTCGAAAATATGCTGAGGAGCAGAGCTGGAGGGTACAGCACGTGGGAACATGGGAACAGTATTCGAGTGCTTTAGTATTTTCAAATTAAACAATTTAGATGAGGAGAAGTTGTGCCGGCGTAAAATATTAGTTGGTTCTAAAACAATAAATCAATTTTCTAGAGCCGGATCTTGGCAATACCCGATGCGTGTTCATGCCACGATAAATTCCCCCGAACCGTGAAACCGAGCAAATTTAAGCCTGGCCAATCATCCTCAGCTGTGGAGCCGACAATCTAGTTTTCCTTGTGAACGCTGTGTATTGTGTTTTCGATGCATTGACAATGATAAGAATGATAATGATAAGAATGATAATGATAAGAATGGTCTTTCCCCATTGTAAAATTTTATCCAGATTCCGATGCAAAGAGTTAATCCCCTACATCTACGATACATAAGGTTAATACTACATCTCAGCTGGTGTGATTCTGATGCGTTAATCGGCCGATCATTCAAAAATGAGGAAATAAATACTATCATCGGCAAAACTGTATATTGTTACTCGTCGGTTCTAATAAATCGTTAATAGAAAGAAGATAGGAGCCAAAACAGGACCCTGAGGCACCTTGGAATTAATAGAATGGAGATTCGAAGAAACGTCGTCTACAACAACCAGGATCGATCGATTTTCGAAGAAAGTTGTTGGATTGGTTGAATTTGAACGGTTTTCTAGCGGATAGGAAAGGTTTCCTGTGCATAAGACTAGCAAAAGACATAGCTAAGAACCGGCGATTGTTATTAAGGACTGTTGCTGTTGTTCCATCCGGGTCGATTGCTTTCTTGGAGTCCGCGGAGATTACGTTAAATAGCACATGGGCATGACTTCACATCTGACATTGAAGATTGTACCACTCACGGGACTCACGTAAGTCCCTCCACTGCTTGAGTTAAGTTGCAGGCAACAGCGAATGATTCGGGTAGCCTCCCAGCCTCGTTGTTTCGGTTAAGATATACTAACCAGTTGGAGTTATGTATGTTAAAGTTGCTAAGAACGGCACTCTCAGAAGCTACATGGTTGATTGGTATCCAGTCCATGGCAAGCGAAAGATCTTTAAAAACGGTCGCTGGTTGGCCGTCGTTCGGGAAGCGGTAAAGACAATAATGAAATTTTACATCTCATTTTACATCGTTCTGTATCCAAATTATGTCCAAGTCAATTGGGGTCCAATGATTCTTCCATTTGACAAGACAAATTGGATCGGCTAAGCACGCAGCCTCTATCCTTAGAACGAATTTTAGAATGTTAGTCGTATCCTAGGCTCCGAGGATACGCCGGGTCAGTTGACTAGTCAGCTGGAGTCTCTATTAGGATCAGGGTATCAGATCGAGCTCTGTGAGTAGGACGTTGTCGTAAGAGGCGACTAAAGGCCGAGTATAAGTGGGGTCCCAACGCCCTGTCGCCGGGTGAAATACCACCTCATCATGCTACAGGCTCCGTGAAATAGTCGCGAAAACTCCCTAGCCATCTTTCGAAGCTTGTCTGATGGACCGGTTCGAGAAAAGGTTGGTTTAGGTGGTGGTCGGTCCCAAGGTGAGATACTACCTCCTTACGCTATACAATCCGCGATATCGTCGGGAGAAATCTTCGACTATGTTTCGCATGTATGGCTGATGGTTCGGACTGATACCCAGAAAAGTAAGATGGTACTATAGCGTTTGCAATGATAGTGAAGAACGTGTGATTTGAACTGACACTATGAGAGTTAGATTCACTAAGCATTGGAGCAATGCTTAACATATCAGGCCACTGCCGCGTGTACGAATTGGATTTATAAATCCAAGTCCATTAAACTGATATAGAATTGCTATGTTATTGCTTGGTACACGGCTGCTCCTTTTTCCTATTCGATTTTCTTTCAGTGTTCTGCACTATTTGGATATGTATTGTGTGCGTATCAGTCGAAACCCCACACTACTCCCTCCTCAGTAACTTTACTACGATCAACTTCGCATGCAAACGACAGGGCGAGAAGCGAGCGAGCGAAAGAACGTCAGAGCAGACGAGTGTGCCGGTGCTCTATGCGGAAGTCGTGGTCGGAGTAGTAAAGTCCTGTTTACCTATAGGAGATTGTGTGTTGTGTATACAGATCACGACGAGGTCACCAATTATAGCGTTTGCGATGATAGTGAAGAACATGTGATTCGGACTGACGCTATAACAGTTAGAATCACTAAACATCGTACCAATGCTCAACCCATCCCACCAATACAGCGTGTACGAATTCGATTTCTAAACTCAAGTACATTCAACTGATGTGGAATTGCTATGTTATTGCTTGGTATATGGCGGTTGGTTTTTATTTTTTTATTTTCTTTCGGTGTTCTTCACCATTTGCTTGTGTATTGTGTGCGTATTTCTTAGAAACGCCACACTACCTTCTGAGATTAAGAATTTTGTATGTAAACTTGTTTCGGTTCTCGTGTGGGGGGGGGGGGGGGGGGGGTATGTAAGGGGAAACTTCATGCAAATATTTTGATAAATAACCGAACTTTAAGAAATTCGTCATCGCGTAATTGGCCTCGTTCTCAAGGCTCTGTCGACGATCGATTGATAACAGTATTTTGTAACATCACGGGCATCGGTTTCACCAATACGAATGTAAACGCCTCCACCAATATTTGCAAACAGCGAAACCTGATATCCTTGCCCTAACTGAGACCTAGGTCGATTTGTCGACTGATTCGACATATCTTCGTTGCTCAGGATACGGCTTACATTCGAGATTCCATTTTAAGGGTGAAGTCTGCGTCCTCACGCGATCCGATCTGGGTTGCCAGAAGATGGAGGCGTTGGAACTCAATAACATGGACGTCATGTGGTTGAAGATCGTGCTGAGGAATTCTGTTAAATTTCTTTGTTGTCCTTACCGCTCCCCCAATGGCGATCGACCAGCGATATTTTGAGAACATCTATCACGTACCATCCACTGGTTACAGATCAACCACCCGGCTTCTGAAATGTTCGTCCTTGTCGATTTTAATGTACGCAGCTTAGGCTGGTTGGTACATTTTAACAGAATCAACGAGGCGTTAGCCATAATTTGACTCAACTTGTGGAGGAACCTCAGCGAGTGCCGGATACCCGAGGTGATTATGCGAACACCCTGAAACTGTGTTTGACATCTGAGCCAGGTATTTACACCATGGAGACGGGTGGGTCATTGGAAACTCAGTTCATCGCTTGGTATCGTTCGCGCAACCACTTGCATTTTAAACGAATAACCGATGTAAGCAGCTTCGTCATGTATGAAGGTATGAGGCTGCTAACTGGGACGATTTACGAATTTTCTTTGTGAATGTTGTATATTGTGTCTTCGTTGCATTAAAGGCGACGAGATTCCTGGTTGCAGTCGGAACACATATCAACTTTGCCATGTATGGAGGTTGGTAGTTGTGGCGAGATTTCTTCGCATCCTTTCCGTGCTCGGAGGTGTGCTTTGGAGACTCCGATGTTAACGCATGCGTGGAGTCGGTCACCCAGATTATTCTTCTCGGGATGGGAATATACATTCCGCATTCCATCAAACGAAGTTCATATGATAAACCTTGGTTTGATAAAAAATGCTAGCCAGTTACAACGGCAAAAATAGGACTTTTTCACAATTGCGTTCCAATCCCACCGAGATTAATGGAACGAATTTTGTTAGAATCAGAAACGCGTACAACCAGACAATTGATACCGCGAAGAAGGCCTCCAACCACAGAGTGACCAATAAACTCCTTGAGTGCCCAACTGGTTCGCGTCTCTTCTCGTCAATGGCACGAGCTGTCAGCAGTGACTTCGCTTCCTCCTGTTTTCCGCCGTTGGTTGCCGGCAGCGGGACATTAGTCACAAATTCAAAGGATAAAGCGAATGTGTTCGCGAATTTATTTACCGCGATTTCAAATCCCGATGCTGGTTTTTTGGAGCCGCCTGCGATCGCCCCGATATGGTTTTCGATCGCGTAATCGGGCTCGTAGCAATCGTGGGATGTGAGATTCCGCCCGTGTAATATTCAACGCATTCTACGTGGACTGGACTGTAGGAACGCAACCGGCCCGGACGGAATATCAGCAATAGTCCCTAGGAACTGTGCTCCAAAACTATCGCCGGTTCTTGGTAAACTTTTTCGCTTATCTTATGCACGGAGGATATTTCTTACCTGCTGGAAAATCGACCGAGTTCAGCCAATCTCAAAGATAGGAAAAAAGTGTCTCTCGCAAAAGGAGCTTAGAGTGTCCGCAAACGACCAGTAAGTTAGCATATAATTTTAATAATTTAGAATGTAAGCATTTTATGTCTAGCAAGTAAAATATATATAAGAAAAAGAACAAAATATAAATGTACGTAAAATGAAAATGAAAAAAAGGCCTTTTGACCCTTATAACCGATATACCGGTCGCCTTGGATATCTCCAAGGCTTTTGACCGGGACTGACACAGAGCATTGCTGACCAAACTTCGTTTCAATGTACTTTCCCAGCAGCTTTGCGACTGGGCGAAGAGCTATCTCGAAAATTGATCAGTCGGGTTGTTGTGGGCGATGAGTGTGTCATCCTGTTAATTCAGGGGTACCTCAAGGTTGTACTCTGACTCCAACCTTGTTTTTGCTTCACATAAATGATTTTTTGGAGCCGGCGGATAACAAAGTGTTCAGTTTTGTGGATGATAGTACGCTTATTTCCTCTTTTTCGAGTGACTGGTCGATTAGTGTGCGGGGGGGAAGTATTGTGCCTCACACGGACACTCGGTTCACTTCCATCCCCATCGTCTATTGTTCACGCGGACACACACACGCTCACAACACAAAAGAAATAAATACACCCAGGACTGCGGGCAATTAGACCTACGGATTTAGTTTAATATTATTTTATTGGCAATGGTCTTTACTTATAACTTATTATTAATGTTGAATGGTTTTTGTAAATTCTATTACACACACGAACAAATGAAAAACGACAAGTTCAAAATACTCCTCACGACCCCGGGTATGTTTACACGTCTCCGCAGCCGGCGGAGAGCGGGAGTGACGCGTGACCATGGCGGTCAGTGGTTGGAAATCGACTCAGCGATATCTTGCTCGTACAGAGCTCACTCGCTATGGTGATCATGGTGGTATGTGTGCATGGTTCTTTCATGGATGAGAACGAACCTAGAACAAAGAAAGGGCATAAAGTGCATTCATGGGATACGATTTCGGTAAAGCAAATAAAACCGATGCATCTTATGTTACAAAGTGCCATTACTAGTTGAACGTTGACAGGTTTACGTGAGCGGGCCCGCTTACGGTAAGACGGGTTGTTCATATTTCGGTTCGTTATTAAAACACTTGAATTTTAATATCCCTGAGATACACCACCCAATAGGGAACTAGTTTACCTCGGAATTCTATATCTCAGGAGATACCATCAAGTCTCATCTCAAATTCAGTCTAGCTATCAACCAAATGTGCTGCACATTGTCAAAGATTTCTCCCGATCATACCGCGGAACGTACAGCATGACGAGGTGATATTTCACCATGGAACCAACTGACCGTATACCAACTTTTTCCGGACTGGTCCATCAGCCCAACTCCAAAAATGGCCAAGGATTTCTGCCGACCATTTCACGGAGTCTATAGCTGTTGTGCTATAGATGGGATGTTATTCCATCGGACGGCGAGGCCCTGTAGGGACCCGCCTGCCACTCGGCCCCGGGTCATCTTTTGCGACAAGTCGGCCTAGCTATGAGTAGATTTAAACGTCTTTATTACAGGCCACATATTTGACATTGGTTTAATAATATATCGTTCTGCCTTTATTTGGTTTTTGATAGAAAGTAGCACATCAATAAAAATAGTCTAGTCTGTTATTCTTGAAAGTATACCCAGTGGCATCAATTAGTTCCGAGACTCAAACGATTCGATGTAGGTCAGTGTTTGAAAACTCCTCTTTCCGATAATATCTTTAATTTTGTTACACTAAAAATCGAGAAATAATTGACAACTCTCCCAAAGCAACTTTTTTGAAATACTAACGTGATACAAACAGCGGTTATTAAATTTCATGCAAAACTTGCTACAATTGCATCAGAAATATCCTGGTTGATGCAGCAAATGTACGGCGACAATTGGACGAGTAGAGCAAATGTGTTTCTATGCCATAACCATTTTCGGAAGACGTAGAGAGGTTAGACGATGCTAATTTTAAAGGAAGACCAATTTTAGCTTGGACATTCTAAATGATCAAAAATGTACGTACGTACCGGTTCATTATTTGGGCTTTGTTGGAATGCGTTAAAATTTAAAAGCGTGTATCAACAGTTTTCGAGTCTTCCATATTGTACACGCTGTTCAACATCCCAAAAACGTATTCTTAAAGACACCACGTTGCATTGCACCACAACTGAAAGTACTTGCTCTTACTGCTATATCTGCAGGCTAAAATCTTTCCTGCACCTTTGGTAAAAAAGAACATAGGGCAATGGTTTAAGTTTTTGAAAATAGTAGTCCACTAATTTTCAAGTCGGTCTCCTCTTGACCTCAGGTTTTTAAAGTTTTTAAACTCGTCTAAAACCAAAACTGAGTTAAACGGGGAACCTTAGGGACATCGTAGGTGAAGAATCAACAAACTAAGTGAGATTTGAATTTACCGCCTAATCTCAAGCAGTGGGATCACCTCCGATTATTCAACCTACTAACACTTCCGTTTCATCGAAAGACAACACATGGATGTGCTCGCGCTTAGTTTTAAAAAAATCATTACTACATCGCAATTGGAATATTAAAATAGGTCGCCATTTATATCGACAAGTGTGAATCAGATTTGAAGAACACATGTTTCACAGAATGAAAACAAAAGGGATCTCAATTAAAACGCTGACGGTTTTAAATTAGCATTTATCTCGATATGTAGATTGATAATTCATCACATGTGGTCTGTAATTGTATTCAGTCGGGTGTTTTATCAAATCATTTTAGATCGGTGCCGGTTCGCTTCCTAAGCTTCCCGCACCTTTCGGTTTTTGAAATATAATACGTTCTTTTAATTATACATATAACTTGAATCAACGTGTTGTTTTTGAAATGCATTCAGGGTCGACTATCTATTGATTCTTAATTCAATCGAATTTCATTTTTTGACATTATTAAAATTAATGCGATTGATATCTTTACGTATCTTTGCAGCCAAACTTGCACGATGTGAAATGGCTTGAAGTAGTCATAAATTATTTGCCTTGAAATGGTTGCTACAATAAATATAACTTGAATCAACGACTTGTTTTTGAACTGCATACAGGGTTGAGCGATGGGGGAATGGGAGCAAACATCCCGGGGAAAGTCACTGATTGCTTTCAACCCGACGAAGGCCAGGACACTCTTTGCCCCTGTTTAATCCAAGTTCACATGCAGTCTCCACATGACACCCCTGTATACTTTGGCACCCGCCAAGTAGTGAACCAATGCATGCAGCGACATCCTGAGAAAGGTTGGCGCAAGGCTGATAACTTTGCCCGGAAAAACGAACTATTATGGCAAATTTAGCAAGCCTGGGATATGGCCCGGATACACGACGACGGCCACGGAAACGGAAATGGCAAAACGATAAGAACATATTCTCATGGAACGTCCGTTCACTATACAGGGCTCGAGCTGCACAGCAGCTAGCCGATGCCCTGTTCGAATATAAGACTGACATAACAGCATTACAAGAAATAAGATGGACGGGGAGTGATGTTATTCAAAGAAACGAGTATGACATTTATTACAGCTGTCATGCAAAATACCATGTGCTCAGGGCAGGTTTTCTAGTCAGCCCAAAATTGAAGCCTGCCATTATCGGCTTTATTGCAACAAACGAAAGGTTATGCACTCTTCGCGTGCGGGGCAAGTTTAAGAACATAAGCGTCATAAACGTTCACGGACCTATAGAGGAGTCCCCTACGACGAAAAAGAAGAATACTACGAGAACGTCGAACGGCCCAAGATACGATGTGAAAATCGTTCTGGGTGATTTGAATGCGATAATAGGTCGGGAGTGCGTTTTCAGGCACTAGGCAGATTCCCGTGGTTTGCATGAAAACACTAATGACAATGGACTACGAGTCAACGAACTGGCAGCATCAAAGAACATGGCCGTTGCGAGTACCAGGTTTCCCCGTAAAGATAGTCACAAAGCCACTCGGGTATCACATGATGGAACAGACGCACACACAATATACAAGCAAATAGTGAAGAACAGCGAAAGGGAATCAAATAAGAAAATGCCAAGCAATAACATAACAATTCCACATCAGTTGAGTGTACTTGAGTTTGGAAATCGAATTCGTACACGCGGCAGTGGCCTGTTGTGTTGAGCATTGGTTACATTTTTAAAAATGTTAAGCGTCATGGCGTCAGATCGAATCAAACGTTGTTCACTATCGTCGCAATACGTGATAGAACCACTCGCAACCAAATTGACCAAGTGTTGATAGATCGCCGCTCTATCACTCCTCGAGCCTGATGATGGGAAGCTCCACCAATGTAAGATCAAGACCAAATGCTGCCACCACCAAGCATTAAGAAAATAGTAAAAGCCATAAGACAGCTCAAATCAAATAAAGTTCCCGGAGCTGATAGCATACCAGCTGAGCTGGTCAAACAAGTAGGTACAGCGATACATCACGCAATTCATGAGATCGTGGTGCACGTATGGGAGCAAGAGGAGATGCCGGAAGATTGGCGTCGCGGAATAACTAGACCCATACATAATAAGGGAGATATCACAGTGTGCAGCAACTATAGGGGTATAATGTAACATTAGAGTTTGACCTCCAATGTTAGCACTTAATATTGGGTTATCTCTCGGGGAAAACTCCTCCGAGGTTATTAATTTATCGATAGTCACCTGTAGTTGTACGTCTTCTCCGGGGGGCGGTTTCTTCTTTGGTCGGTAGGGTCGGGTGGAGGTCTTCCTTTGGTTTGTGGGATGTTGGGTATGGATTGAAACAACACTTTTATTACTAACTGTAAAACTTTTACTGTTTATTAAGAATGCTGGGAATGTTAATCCCTTTATTTATTTTACATTTACTTCTACAAAGAAAGACAAGAAGACCCGCTAATCTTACGTACTGGGCCGCAACCTTCTTGCTTATTACACTACACTGCTAATTCTAATCTATCAAGACAAGAGGTCCGCTGTGCAGTTCCAATGGCCGCAACCTCTTGTCCGATAGGTTAGATCACTATACACTGCGACTTGCAACTCATTTGCAACCACTTTATATACCGTTTTAATTTGCTAAATGATACATTTTTTCATCCAGAACGTGTAACCTATTCCGAGGTTATTCGCCTGTCATAATTCAATCGTTTAATTGTTGTGCAAAAACTGCAGCGACAGAGAATTAAACAATTCCATAATCGTTTTCCTTGCTAAAATAGTAACGGTAATGACTTGCGCAATTATTTAATTGCTTTCAATGCGGCGAACCAATTATAGGCCATTGCCCACGTGTGCCATTCGTGTCATACGATTTATTGCGCCTCATTGCTGTGTACGCTACTTCGCCGAATACAGCAGTTTTCTGACGCTCGATTATTTCGTCGCCTTGGTCCTTCATATTGCCGCTTATGCTCGTATATCATGTATTACACCTGTAAACATGTGTACTTGTAACACGAGACCGTGTAGGTCTGTCGACTGGTGCTTGTTTGAGTTTCGTAATGCGAAGCAGAAAGCAACGTTAAATGCCCGACGGATATATGCTTTGACATGGATGGATAATTATGGCAGGATGTGCGATATGAATTAATTGTTCGTGGAGAAGGCTTTGCTTCTGAATGAACGCGAGTATTGCATCGTATGCAGAATACTTTGATTAATGTTTATGTGAATTGATAATTGGATTTCTATGAAGATTTATTATTTGAGGGTGGTTGTTTGAGAAGATGTCTGAGATGGTGTGAGGATGCTTGAAGTATTAATTGTTTTGTTTAAGAGGAGGTGTGTAGCGAGGTGTAACACATTGCTGAGTACCGCCTATAAGATACTCTCCTCCACTATCCTACAATATCGGATAGCTCCATAAGCTAAAGTTATCATTGGTCAATATCAGTGTGGCTTCATCCCAGGCAAATCAGCGATTGATCAGATATTCATCCTTAAGCAGGCGATGGAAAAATGTCTGGAATTTAATTTAATTATATCATCTATTCATCGACTTTAAAGCCGCCTACGACAGCATAGCTAGGTAGAACTATATAATGCCATAAGAGAGTTCGGCATTCCAAACAAATTGATACCACTTTGTAGGTTGACTATGACCAACGTAAGTAGTCAAGTAAAACTAGCGGGATTGCTGTCCAAACCAATAAATATCTTTAATGGACACCGACAAGGGGCCAGTCTGGCCTGCCTCCTCTTCAACTTGGCGTTGGAGAAAGCAATCCGTTAATTTGGCGTTACAAGAAGAGGGACTATTGTCACCAAGTACAGCCAGATACGTGCCTACGGAGATGACATCGACAGTACCGGTAGATCAGATTAGGCTGTACAGAACTCCTTTACCCAGATCGAGCAGGCGGCACAAAAACTGGGACTGCACATTAATGTAGGGAAAACTAAGTACATGGTGGCAACTTCTGCGAAGAGAAGACCTAACGTTGGTCAAACTATCAGGGTAGCGGAACACGTTTAACTACATTGGGTCAATAGTATCAGCCGATAACAATATGGAAGCAGAAATACCCGAACGGCTGATTAAATCCAACAAAGCCTACTATGGTCTAACAAGGCCCTTTAAATCCCCAAATGTATCCAGAACATCCAAGCTACTACTGCACAAGACCATGTTCTTACCAGTACTCATGTATGGTTCCGAGACCTGGGTGCTCAATATTGGGCACTCTGAACTCTTAGCCGAGTTCGAAAGAAAGGTCTTAAGGAGAATTGTTGGCCCCGTATGTGAGGGAGGACGATTCCAGAGACGCTACAACCATGAGTTGTACGCGATCTACCATGAAGCTAATGTAAGAAAAATTAAGCTCGATAGACTCCGGTGTGCGGGACACCTAGCTCGAATGACCGAAGAGGAGCCTGCCCGGAAAGACCTTTGTAGCAGGGCGTATGGAAGGAGACAGCGCGGCAGATCTTGTCTGCAATCGAGGGATGGCGTAAACCAGGACGCCCAGAACCTGGGAGTGCCAAACTGGATGATGTTGGGCGAAATCGGGACCGGTGGAGAGACTTGCTAAATAAGGTCAAGACCGGATCCCGATTGCGTCGATGATGACGATACAGGGTCGACCATCTGTTGATTTCTAATTCAATAAAATTTGATCTTCTGACATTCAAATTGATGCGATTGATATATTTACGTATCATTTCACATTCGTATGCTTCGGCCAAAGAAGGATCCTCTCTCCGATTTTTTTTTTAATGATAAGCTGATGCGCACTGTGATTTTCGGGTATTGCGGAAAATAATTGGAGAGCTTGGAATGGTCCTGTTGAGTAACCACCCAAAAACGGAAATAGTATATATATATATATATATATATATATATATATATATATATGTATATATATATATATATATATATATATATATATATATATATATATATATATCAGTTGCTCCTATGTTCTAACAACTGACTTGAAAGACTTACACCTGAATCTTCAAAAAGTTTCAGTGTATCTTTTGTGCATCCTAGCCATCATATGGGGGCAGTTTTGGATGAGAATTTATTTTATTTATTTATTTAATTAGTTAAAAACCTTACCACTTTTTTCGACCTATAATGCTTTTATCAACAGTAACCTAGTCTCATCATAATATTGTCAGTACCACGTAAATGTAAAAAAAAAAAAAAACAAGAAAAACCGAACGAAAATGTCAATGTAATAATTAAACCCCTTTGTAGTGCCTCAAATCTCAAAGTAGCGATTTAATTGACTGTCTCGTCGTGGCGGTCCGCCAGAATACATTTAAAAGACAGATAAATACTCGCAAGCGGTTCTTTTGATCTTGAAGTTTCTTAACCTTTTGTTAATAACATATTCAACACGAAAGGAAAACAAAAAAAAAATTAAGAGTACGTTTGTGCCGAAAGAATATTTATGTGTGTTACTAATGGATTGTTGAATTAATGTCCATTAGATATTCCATTAAAAAATAGGAAATTCAGTTGAATTAAGTGGTTGAATACCTTATAGCTTATCGCAAAAACCATTAAAACATAAGACGAGAGCAGAGATATGAATAACTAGTTTCCAGTGTTGAAGAGTTCAAAGACGGTAAACGATCCACTGAGTGTGGTAAGTGAATGGAACTACAAACGAACCGAGATTTTAGATCAATTTTCGGTCTTTCATTTGACTTTTGAATGCGTAATCAATTCAATAGTCCCATTATTTGATTAATCAAAAAGGTTTTTATTCTGCCGTATCTGGTTATAATCTAGACCTCCCAAAGTTTATGGAATATTCTTATATTTCCTTTCCTACGAAGATGCTATAAACTCTACTTCTATAAGAATACAAGAAACACTATACTTTGCAAGATTTTGCAATACTGTTGATTTGAATGAATCAACCCACAAAGTGAAAGTAAATTCCAAAACCTGAATTGGCGTAGGTCTGTTTTGTGGCTCCGAAATCGTTAAGATCCCGGAATATTCTATAAATAAAAAGGCTGCGTTGAAAGACAAGACAGGAGCTCACAAACTGTAGAAAGTTTGTAAATTTGGATATTGAGTTTTTCACTGATCAAAATCAACTGTAACGAATCGGTTTCCATCGTTCTCTTACAAGTGATATCTATAAGTGATTGAAAGTCAAAAAAAAACAAATACAGCGGGGAGCTGTAATCGTACGAATTCCTTCTCAGTATTTATACGAAATAACCAAGTAGTTTCGCTTACCAAAACTTACCCTTGTCCTGTCGCTTACACTACCATCCATGTGTTAAGTACCTCATACCTCAGTTTTTAAGTTAATGATAAGATATTCTCATATTTTGTGTATTGTTATACATCGCTTGTCGGCACAAGGCTAATAACCTTGCCCGTAAAAGTAAATTATTATGGAACATTTAACAAGCCTCGAGACTTGCTAAATAAGGCCAAGACCGGATCCCGGTTGTAGTGCCGCTGATGATGATACATCGCTTGTACTAAGCAAAAATCTATGAGGGTTCTGCTGTCGCCAAAATCAAAAAATCAAGGTCCTGCACGGACCAACAATACGGCGTCAGGCGTGTGAACAACTTATATGTAAAGATGAAACATCAGTGCCATCAGAAAAATCCTGTGTGACTCAACTAATAATAATGGAGTCAAAGAAAGACGCAAAAATAGAAAAAGAGGAAACGAAATTTCGCTAGAACTTTACATATCCAGCACACCACCACTGCGAACTACCTTTCTTAAGCTCAACCCTCGTAACCCAACAACCGTCCCTTGTTCCATATCGGTCGACATGGAATAGGCTGCGATCACAATGAACCGGCCTCTTGAATGTTACCAACAACAGCAACGACATAACCGGAATATTTCACAACTTATTCATTTGAGTGGGGACTTAGAATATACTCACAGCTATAACAGTTTGTCACAAAAGCCGACTTACAGCCGAGGGGTAGTTTGAGTCCCAAATGGAGGAGCCTTTTATGTATCTTTTTTTACACCACGTGCGCACGAAAGAGGATTTTGAAGAACCTTAAATCTCAGAGCACAGTCCAAGCGGAAGAAGAGGTAGTGGATAAGAAAAGCTGGTATCAATATGCATTGGTCTTAAAAGCCTGGACATTACAACCAGGACGAAGCACATAATCGGGTAGAGCATTCCACATTCGTTCGGTTAAAGAATGATTGTCCATGTTTATTTGTGCGCTTGAACTTCACTTTCAACGTGAACTGGTAAGAATTCTCTGACTGACGGATATCGCGGGAAAATGTCTGAGAATATGGTACACATTCTGCCACAAAGCTAATGACCTTCGCCGGAAAAAAAAATTATTATGGACAATTTAACAAGTCTCGGATAAGGACTGGATACCGGTGGAGAGATTTGCTAAATAAGGCCAAGATCGGATCCTGGTTGTAGTGCCGATGATGATCATGGTACACATTCAGCAAGTTCATTTAAGCAAAGACCGTGATAATACCTATAGAAAAGTGACAGGCATGATACGTTGCGCCTATGTTCTAACGACGATCATGGCTAGGTTCCCATTAAGTTTTACTGGCCGTTGTTGAATCCTGTCGACCACATGTAGCGCAATTTCGGCTGCACCTGACCAAATATGGAAGTTGAACTCCATTTTGGGACGAATTTGCGGGTTGTAAATTGTGGCCAGGTTGGGTGGAGTGAAGTACGACTATTTTTTTGCATCTCATAAAGATGTGACATAATTAAAGCCCCTCCTGCATAATAATGCAAATTCACGTCATCAATTTTACCTTGAACTGGTCAAGAGATATTCAAAACTTGGATCCTATTGGGTGCAATAGTGTGAAATGGTTTGCCGACTTCCATTTGCAAAACTAATGAACCACACGGCGGATTTTCCAAATCCAAGAGAGACCCTGAATGCCCATTCGCGTCCTTTTATACGGGGAGACGAATTTAACCCCCTTTTCCGTTTGTTGCTCATTGAATATTTTCCTTTAACCCTCGTTAATACGAAAAGCAGAAACACTCAGTGATTAGGCAGGTGTGTCAAAAAAATAAAAAAGGGTAAATTTATTGGGAAATGAGTTGTGTGCAAATATGTGTAAATATGTGTGTGTTTCTGTAGCCTTGGCCCTTGTGAATATGTGTGTGTTTCTGTAGCATTGGCCCTTGTGAATATGTGTGTGTTTCTGTAGCCTTGGCCCTTGTGAATATGCATGTATATCTGTAGCCTTGGCCCTTGTGAATATGTGTGTGTTTCTGTAGCCTTGGCCCTTGTGAATATGTACGTGTTTCTGTAGTCTTGGCCATTGTGAATGTGTGTGTGTTTCTTTAGCCTTGGCCCTTGTGCATAGAATTTGCTAATTCTTCAATGAACAATTACAATGTGTTGTGAGATAGGGTGTGAAAGGGTTGGCAAATATTTATAAATATATTTTCAAAGAAAGTTGCGACTATTCATAACTCAATAGCCTGTACATTTCGTACACAAAGGAAATTTTTGGCTTTGGAGGCTTTTTTGAAATTATGTAGTAAAAGAAAAATGTGTATTGGTATTTTACCACATTTTTATTCTCTATTGTCTGTTGGTAAGGCCCCATGATAACGAATTTTCGCCAATTTTTCCTTGTATCTGAAGTAACCTGATGCAACGGTGTTCTAAAAAGAATAGTTTTACATTTCTGGACATTGATTTTGAGTTTCCAGTCGTCGCAGTAGTGCTGAATGTCGTTGAAGTCCCGGAAAAATGGGCTCTTAATATTATATTAAACGATAAATATATTAAATCGGAGACGCGCCCATCATATGTAATGCCACCCATGAACAACAACTTGGGATGAAAATCAACAAGTAGTGATATCCAAGGCAAACTCATGGGAATCACAATATTATTCAGATATTGTCAGAACCGTGAATATTTTTTTACTTGTTTTATACTTCATAGTTGGTTGATACAAAGTGTGTTAGGAGACATCCCTCGCACATGCCTTGCTCAAACGCTGTCCTACAATATAGCATTTTTGATCGCCCGGAGAAAAATTTTTAAAAGAACAGGTAGATTAATAAAATAAAATAATAATTATAATTATATAAATATTTATCAACATTGGAAGAAGAAGTAATTTATGACGTTTAAAGGAAAATTACTTTACTATTTATTGGCCTGTTGGAACCCGGAAGTTCATGACCTCACCGACTCAACCCCACCATCGTTCCCTGTCCTGTGCGCTCTCCTTCCACGTTCAACCATCCGATCAAGGTCAAACCTAACAGGATCCTCCCATCTCCGTCGCGGCCGTCCTACCGGTCTCTTTCCCGTTGGTCTACCGTCAAGAATTCTATGCACGGTCCGATCGTTGCCCATTCGCGCAACATGTCTGACCCATATTAATCTTCCAATTCGTGGTTGTGGGGTTTCCTCCATTTTCCTGCGTTCTTGTCATATTTACCGCCAAAGATACTCCATAGAACTTTATTCTCAAATACGTGGAATTTATTTTCTTCCCGTTTTGTGAGAGCCCATGTTTCGCATCCGTATAGAGCAATTCTAACTAGCGTTGCCGGAGTGTAGTCTTCTGTTAATTTTCTTCGACATTTCGTTACTGGCCGTCAGTATTGTTCCCAGATATTTAAATTCTTTAACCTTCTCAAATATCTTGTCTCTGACGTTTATATGTGTTCCCTGAGGTCCACCTGATCGCCCTGTAAACATATATTTTGTTTTGTCTTCATTTATTTCTAGGCCCACCTCTTCTGGCGCTTGCATGATGATTTCACTGTTTTTACTTACAGTTTCTAGATTATCGCCCAGAACAGCGATGTCATTCGCATATGCGAGCACTTGTGTGACCCCGTTCGGGGATGATCCGGTCATGTTGTCGTCTTGTACCTTTCTGATGACATATTCGAGAACGAGGTTAAAAAGACACGGTGAGAGGCCATCGCCCTGTTTTAGTCCGTCCGGGATTTCAAATGGTTCTGAGAGGTGGTTTTCTATTCTAAGTCGCCCTTTGTTTTCGTTGATACGAATTTGAATGAGGGTGGCATATTTTTTCGGTATTCCAAGCTCAACCACAATATGGTAAAGTTTTTGCCTTGCGACTAAGTCGTAGGCTTTTTTGAAGTCAACGAACAGTTGGTGAACCGTCTCTCCGTATTCCCCCTTCTTTTCCAGCAGTTGCCTTATTGTGAACATTTGGTCGCTTGTTGGCCGGTTCGTACGGAATCCGCATTGGTAGTCTCCCGATATGTCTTCTGCGTACGGTGTGATTCCCGCCACTATGACATTTGATAGTACTTTGTATGTGATTTGGAGCAATGATATTCCTCTGTCATTTTCGCAGTCAGATCTGTCGCCTTTTTTGAAAATGGTGACGACTATTGAGGTGTTCCATTCTTCTGGAGTGATTTCCTTATCTCATATTGTTTTGATGAGTTAGTGCATCTTTCGAGTGGTTGCTTTACAAGCTCTGCCCGGTATGCAGTCACCTCCAGGGGTCTTGTTGTTTTCCAAGTTTAAAAGAAAAAAAAATGATAATCGGATCATTGATGCCACAGCTTTTGATAAACGGCCAGGTCATCAAATTTAGATAAATCATGAATTTGTTCGATATCACAGTTAGCGGGAATGTGTGTGGAATATCATCAAGCCCGCCTCGAAAAACGGATTTATCTTTTCAGAGCTAAAAATTGTCTACTCCGGACCAGCTTCTTCTCTTTCAAATTCCCAATTTAACCTGCATGCGTGCGTAGTACCCACATGGTTGGAGTTCTGCTCCTAATCAATTGTTTAAGCTACTCGACAGCATTCAAAGACCAGAAATTCGCTGACAACATCGAACTATCACTGAGACTACACTCACGATCGTATCGCTGCCGTGCGGAGGAGTTTTGCCTTTTTATAGATATTACCACTGTTGCCTTTTCCTCCATGGTATCATTCCAAGGAATTCAGTTTGTTTGCGCCCTACAAGGCAATCCGATGGGTCCCATTGATTTGCAATACATTTCTCAATGGCACTTTTTATATTGTTACGTAATTTCGATTTTACGTTGATCCACTTAGTCAGTTCGATCTCTGGATTGTGAATAATCCAAATAAAATTCAAAAGTTTGTTCTTTTTACTTCTCTAGCTCCATCATTTTCTTTATTACTTTTCACGCTTGTTAGTTTTTCCAAATCCCCTTATCGACTGACACTTATTATTCCGCTGTCAGTTTGCCTGCTTCTCTATGTCGTCTATCTCGCGCTAGATGTCGCGTTTAAATCCTTGTCTGCTATTCACTTCGGTTGAAAACTTCGTCACAATATATACTTTTCTTCTTCCAGAAAAGACGAACCAATAACATTGAAATAACGCCCTGAGATGCTATTTTTCTCGGGGCAAAAGGATCAGCCAAACTCCAAAATATGGTCAAGGTTTTCTCTCAATCATTCCGGGCAGTTTATGGTTTAATGGAAACGTATTTCATTGGTAGGCTAGGCATTGGGACTCAACCTACAGCCTACTCAAGTACCTACCATTATGCAGGTTCTATATTAAAGTTTGTTTTGCTACAGAACGGAAAAAATGATGGTACTCTCTTCCAGCACGAAGTATTTCCATGGTCTTTTAATTTGCAACCTTTCAAAACAAAACTCAACTCCAACAGCTACCCGTATTTAATCGATGATAATCAGAGAGCTTGTGAATAATAACGGGTGGGGCCAAAGTAAAAGTAAGTAATGGCATATTGTGTCATCAAATGTCATTCTGTTTCGACTCTTATGTTGCAGACAGATCGAGAATTATTATTATTTACACTCTCAATTAAACTTTGCGTGAGAACAGAGTCTAATTTTTCATTTCTAACAAAATGACTCTACTTTTGTCGCACCCTGTAGTACCAACAATACTGTAGAATCGCCAGAATGACTCTTTTCTGAATTCTTTGTATATCGCAAGCGTCGTAGCTCCTTTTGATTCACCACATGTCTCTGAGTTGACGACCATTTGGTATCACGAACTGAACCAGTTGTTGCAGTTCTTGAATCCTTTCGAGAAAGATAGACCAATCTGGAAAACCATTCGTCATAATCTATAACATCTCTTGGATACTATCAGACCACCTGCGAATACTGGCTACCTGCAATCTCGAGACATAAATCTGTACAGCCGGTGTCGCATGTTACCGCGTGGTTTGTCATTTTCCAACAGCCCACAAAACTGTGCGCAGATACCTGTGAATGGAATCTTAACGATACCGGCATTTAAATATTCGCTTCACGTCGAACTCTGTTGCCGAGAAGTAACATATTCCAAGAACAAAAAATATCGCCGAGTAGCCATCCAGCACGATTCAAATTATCAAAGGACATATACCGCCGTCAAAAGTCAGGTATTTTAAGTATCACAGCTAGACTAATGAACTTTGAACATTGAAACAGTATCTTTATCACGCACATTCCATCTGGTAGAATGAAAGAGGTGTGGAGGACCCGGGGAAATTCGAAGGCGTTCTAATTAATTAGAAATACAACGAAAACTAATCAAAAACAATAAGATAAGTGAAACTCTTCTCCTAAACTCCGGTGGCAGTTGCCAATATCAATTGTTGTCTATCTCGTAAGACGGTAATGAATAAGTACCTCCACAAAATTCCCATCAGTACCACGTTTCTAGATGACGAATTGTGTTTTTTTTCTGCTTTTTACTGTACAATCGCAGGCCCACATGTAACAATGTGATATCGAGGGTAGAACTGAAGTATTCTACCTGCGAACTGCTTTTAGCAGGTGTGAGTACTGTAATAAATATCTTTAGATGGACTGTATTTCCTATGCGTTTTTTATCGGTTTTATTATTTTTTTTTTCGTCTTTCATTTTCAACGAAATGGTTTCTTTTTAATTGCCTCGCACTAGGTTGCGTATCGGTATCTTTGATATAGAAAATACAACATACGCACACTCAAATACACACAGTCATGTCAGTAGATAAACAGATATCTTTCTCTACACTTCACCAAGCACCGGAGTGTTAAGTACTTGACTGGCCATGTGAGGTAATTATATTTAGATACTTTATTATGCCAACGGAAAGAGGAACTAATTCCACTTGAGTTGAAAGTAATTTCATTTGGAAATCATTTTAAAAAACGTTCTACTTTTGAATTAAACTGGTATCAAACCCAACTGAGACTGTTTGTTCAAAACTAAAGCCTAAGCACGCGTACGAATGGCATAGGTAATTTTGTCTATCTCATCCCGAGAATCACGCAAATGAATGAGTTCTTTTTCTATTTTGACTTTTTGGGACTTTCTTCTTCCTTTTTTTCCCCATTTGTGATTTATTGACGGTATTCTGCGTTCGTTTGAGGTAATTTTATGAGACATATCAAACGGATTCGTCAAATCTGCCAACAGATCAAAAGATCAAACACCCAGTTCTCGTTTCCGACTTATATATATTTTTCCTCCATTGATATCAAAGAGAAACGATTCATTTTTCGGTTAATTATCTTTTGGGTTGCCTACAAAACTAATAATGAATCTCAAAAATAGATGCTTTGATCTTAGCGATGTTGGTTGAATAATTTCCCTCTAAAATGTCCATATTGAAATCCATCACATCCGCCACAGCCATGTGTTACATAGTCGGATGTCCCATGACGCATAGTCTCGAGATAATAGATGAATCGATTCCATCTCAGCGCATGATAGTGATCACTACTAGTTGACTAGTTAATTAAGCCTAATCAGGATCAATTAGCGGCATCTGTGGAGTCTAATTCGCATCGCACCATATCTCGTCCGTATCTTCCCGACGCACATTAATCAACACATATGGCGGCCTTTTAGTAATGAATAGTAATTATTGTATTTAGTAAAGTATTCGCCTTACTCTATAAAGTTCCATACTTTTTTTTTCTATAATTTTCTGATCTCTCTGACAACTTATGGCGGGGGCTTTGTGAGACGACTTACGCTTGAAGAGGATTGATATGAAAGAAGCCGACCAATTGTTGACAGAGTGATCCCCACCCCAACGAATTGCCAGTGTTTATATTTATTTATTTTTCACATTGGGACTGTAATGCGGCGACAACAATCGACCGACAAGTGACATGAAATTCGTTAGCGAAACGTACGCAATAAAGTTGTTATCTAAAGTGTGCTGTGTAGAGAATCAACGGGGATTCGGTGTTTATGGGCAAGAATGAGTAAGACCTGTCGGCAAAATATCAAGTCGCAGAAACATTTTATAATCAGCATTAAATTTCTTCAAGTTCATTAAACTGGTTTTTGAACAAAGTTATAACACTACATTACCGACGTTTGTAGGTACTGCAAGTACTACCTGAAGCACATGAAGAGTTTTGGAGATTATTATCCCATGTAATTGCGTTTACTACCTAGACCTGCTAAAAGGTTTAGAAAATGCACTATACGACTCTAAATTAACTACAAATACTAGATTGGGAAGAAACCCATTACATACCGCTTATAAATCTATTATGCCTCTTATACGTCGAACGTCTTTTTGAATATTGGTTTAAGGGGGGAACCTCATGTAAATAGCCTGTTTTTCCGGAATTTTTTTTGAAAAATGTAATGCGTAGATTAATTTGCAATTTAGGGCACAATTTATTTGCGTTATAATATTTAAAGAAAATATTTTTTTAAGACTAATCGTTAACAATAAAACGATGCAATGGCGGCTTGAAAACAGCCTCTTGAAAATGCGCTGTGCAGCATACAGGTCACAAAAATGATCTGAAACAAAAAATACAAAATGGGTTCTTTAGTTTATGCAAAAACGCTCAGCATGACGATCCCCTTTTATTAAAATTTGCAAATTTGCAAAAATGGCGACGTTTTGAAAAAATAGAAGGATTTTCTTTTATAAACAATTTAAATAACAATGTTTTAAATAAAAAACTAAAAAATCAGAGCTCGTCATGCTGAGGCCAAATATCTATAGAATTTCTATACCAAACTTTATAAAGATGGAATGATTAGTTTTTAACTACTATTCCATCTTTATAAAGATGGAATAGTAGTTTTTAGCTACGTTGCACGGCGTGCGAATTTTTCGTTTCGAGAAAAACGCGTTATAAGTTTGAGTAATAGAAAAATCGTAAAAAAATTCGTAATTCGTTCTAACTTACCGCAGTTTTTTGCTAATCTGCGATTCCAGGGCCGTAGAGTAGACCTTCCTCTTCATCAAACTGTTCTGGTCTGAACCGAAAGGCCGAGCGCCCGACGAGCGGTCGACTATTTCAGTGCTCCGCCCAATTAGACTGTTTAGTTTCTTTTGAAAATAAAGTACAAGGAGGTCTCGGATCCCTTTCTAAGTTTTTTTCTCGTATTTTTGAGGAAATTTCCTATCAATTTAGGCAAAAACAAAAAATGGCTAAAAAATGCTAATAGGTTTAGAAAACGCACTATACGATTCCAGATTATGTATAACATTAGATTGTGGATCCATTATACATCATTGATAAATCTCTTATACGCATTATACATAGACCGTCTTTTTAAATTTTGGTTTATGTAGTTAGTTAAAAAATGCAAATATGAAGTGGATTATAATCTATTAATATACTATACTCCAGATTTTGTACAAATATTAGATTGGAGAAAAGAATCCATTATACACATTATACATCGACCGTCTTTTTGCATCCAGGTTTATGCAGTTCATCTAAAACAACTTTGTTGATCTTTACGTATTAGGCGATGCTACGACCGCTAACATGTTATGCGAGGTGGATTTTTATCATCAAAATTATCGGAAGGGAACCGATGAAACCAATATTGTGTATAATTCACTGTAATCAGGATAATAAACCCCGCATTTATCATTGTCAAATATACCGACTTTTGTATTTATTGTTTTCCACATCTTGCATCTTGTAACTGATAACTGAATCGAGCATTCGAAAAACTGTCAAGAAATTTGTGCAAAATTTTCCAACGAGTACAATTTTGGGTTTGTTCGATTAATACTTTTTAAGAATTTAATTGTTTCATTTTACGTACATTTCATTTTTATTTTGTGCTTTTTCTTATATTTATCTTACTTGCTAGACAAAAAATATTTCAATTCTAGATTATTTAAATTATATTCTAACTTACTGGTTCCATGTGGACACTCTAACACTTTTTAAGAATATCTGTTATCATATAGTAGCCATTTAGCTGGCAAATGGATTTCTTTTTCCCAACCTAACATGCGTATGAGTCAGGGAATAGTCTTTCTTGCTAGCAAAATAGGTATAAATTCACCCTAGCGAAATCCATTTTATAAGCATGATTATCCAGTGCATATAATTTTACATAAAGCCATAGAATGATTTACGAGGTATAACAAACTGCTAACGAAACTCGTGAAAATATTTCCAAGTTTGTTAGTTATGCAGAAGCCTAAGACATAAGGTGGACCGTTCACACCTATATGAGGCATTAAACATTCAGGAGGTCTTTTGTAAACAATAAAAAAACACAAATTGTTTGCTGTGTAGTGACTTATCATCTTGAAACCTGCAGATTTGAATATTATCTGATCTAAATACTAAGGAGGAAGCTACATCGTTGTGAGAATCCAAAGGTTTAAATGGTCCACCCTATACATTTGAAATTTAATGAACGGTCACGATGTTCATTGATGTACTTCGTGCTTTTAAGAAAATTTTTCAAGGCTCATGGGCGTTATAAAAGCTTATAATACGAAGTTTGATCAAGCAAGTGGATTGATTGACGCAAACAGCGTATGCCTTCCATGTAATATATCTTATTATCTTTGCAATCGTATGCCAGAAACTGTATTTGCATTGAAATTGATGGAAATAGTAATAGGAATCTCAACATTTGATCAAGCAAGCGAATTGATGGACGCAAACGGCATATGGCTTCAATTCAAATTCAACATTTAGCATATCTTATTGTCTTTACAACTATATTTGAGGAACTGTGTTCACATTGGCAATGAAGAAAACAGCAAAAGGAGGAATTCCCACATTAGATAGAACCTGTTGAATTTGATTCAGTCTTCTAACAAATGCTTTCGACCCCCGCGTGGTAGAAAGCCTTGGCGTGTTGTGGGGGCTTAAATTACTTTGAATAAATCAGGCTACGCTGATGGAAGCCTACGCTCCCAACTGGGTCGTCCATGTCAAACAGGGTACCAAGGAGTAACATAAAAATACCTGCCACCCCTAATCCAAGGTGTTACGCGTCACCGTGTCCATTGGATTTTGCAGCCAGAAGTAAACCGACTGTATTATTGCAAACCCCCTTTGACAGCCGGTTCAATCAGAACAAAAGGTAGACCCTACCGTATTAAGACAGGGCTCTGATATGGTGGACCCAAGACTCGTGTAACAAAAACGAGTAAAACTATAAACATAACAAAACATACAAAAACCCCAGTAGGCGTAGGTAAGATAAGCCGACACTAAGGGAAGAATTCATCAAGAAAACACCGACTCGGCTAAAATATGACGTAGACGAGTCAGTGAGGTTTGAGAGTCCCTACAAGCCAATAAATAATAAAAATAATACTAATAATAATAATAAATGCTCTCGACAGAGTTTGGTACCCAGCCCTGTGGTCAAACTTGCTTTCTGTAGAGTAGACGATAGGTTGCATTGATTCCGAATTTGCAAAAGCTTCTTTTTGCCATTCAATGCAAGTAGCCCTGGATGGTGTCAAACCTGTCCCTGCTGGCGTTCCTAAGGGACATTCTTAAGTAAGTAAATACATTCCACACCTTTAATTATCCCCCCACGATTCACATTAAACTCGGTAAATACATTCAACATCTTTAACTTGGGGAATAGTTTCCATTTCTTTAATTATACCCTACGAATCGCATTAAACCCGGTAAATACATTCCACATCTTTAACTTAGTAAGTGCATTCCACACCTTTAAGTTAGTAAATACATTCCGCATCTTTAACTTAGTAAATACATTCCACATCTTTAACTTAGTAAATAGATTGCACATCTTTAATTATCCCCCCGCAAGTCACATTAAACTCGGTAAATACATTCCACAACTTTAACCTAAAAATATATTCCACGTCTTTAACTTGGTGAATACATTCTAAATATTTAATTTGGTAAATACATTCTACATCTTTAACTAGGTAAATGCATCCCACATTTTTACCATGAAAATATTTGGCACATATTTAACTTGGTGAATACATTCTACATATTTAACTAGGTAAATACTTTCCACATCTTTCATTATCCCCCACGAGTCACATTAAACTCGGGAAATACATTCCTGTAACTAGGTAAATACATCCTACATTTTTACCTTGGGAAATATTTTCCACATGTTTAACTGGGTAAATAAATTCTACATATTTAACTTGGTAAATATATTTCACATCTTTGACTTGGTGAATAAATTCCACTCGGTTTACCTGGTAAATACTTTCCACATCTTTAATTCTCACCCCACGATTCGTATTTACTCGGTAAATATTTTCCACATCTTTAACTTAGTAAATACATTCCACGTCTTTACCTTAGTAAATAAATTGTACATCTTTAATTTGGAAAATACATTTCACATCTTCAACTTAGTAAATACACTTCACATATTTAATTTGGTAAATACATTCCACATCTCTAACTTTCCACCACAATTCACACTAAAAATTAACGTCGGACGTGTGGATAAATTCAGAAAATCTTTAGCCAAATCATATGACCCGCGCGGCAGCTAGAAAAATCTCAGGCGATAAATGTATGGCCAAGGAATAAATAAAGGTATGACCTTCCCTTGAGCCAAGCGCAATTTGATTTTCCTTGTCGCAAGGACTATTGTGGGAACAGAGGTTAAACACTAAACCAAACAACCGACACTGTTCCCACAAGGAAATAAAAACCATGTAAATGTCGCAGCCGAAGATAATGACTTCGGTCGAGGAAATCACCAGGGCCATAAAACACACGCGGGTAATGTACACAAAGGGATACCGCCGATGTGTGAAAATCCTGATGATCCTCGGCATATCTCCGGCCACACGGACAGGAACGTTCGCGTTTGTGTGAGTGTGCGGGAGCATCCACACAGTCTTCCTACGAACAATACGAAATCGTAGGACAAGAGAAGGTGCGAGCTCCTGGAGAGGAGAAATCCCTTGGTAAAGAGAGGACACCAAGGGATAAGAGAACGGAAGAGAAGGGAAGAACAACCGGGTGCGTTTCCATCCATTGAAGAACGTTTTTACGTCAGTCAAGTGATAACATCCGCCGTAGAGAATTCCCGTCTGTGAAATAAACTAAGAGTATGTCGCCGCGAGTCGTTCAGAAAAATAACAAATAAATACATGTCGCGAGGTTCCGAAAGGTTGTGAATAAAAACAGATATTAAAAAAGTAATAAAATAAATTTCACAAGTGACTTTGTTTTTTTGCCATGGATAGTGTTCGGCGGAACACAATCAATCGATTAAAATCCGCCAAACCTCCTGCTCCCCGTCCATATTGCCTTTATAACCAAACCCTCACAATTGTCTAATTGATCGGGAACCCGTGACCATGGTATTTTACGTGATAGGAAACTTAATATCCTCTCACATATTGATGAGATTATCCTTAAGGACCATGCCACCCGCGTGTTTGTAAAACAGTGGTCTAGAGAATTTTCCAATCTCTACGTCAAACGATCTCTCTATATTTGCTTTGTCTGGCTGCTCGAGTACGTCTATGAATAAAGGAATTATCCCCCATACCAACAGACCCACATTCGCAGAATCGAGAACATTCAACGACATTTCTTACGTTTCATTCATGGACTGGTGTGGGAAAACCCTCTGATCCTGCCTCATTGACTAACCACCTCAAATTAATTAACCTCATAACCCTGGAATAACGCAGAATCTTGATCAATATTCTCTTTATTTACCGACTTCCCTGTTTGCCTCGGTTAATTATGCCAAATTTCTCAACTCAGTCCTATTCAAATGCATAACAACATACGTAATCACCGTCTGCTCTCCACTTACTATTCTTATTATTCCAAATATTTATAACTCCAATATTAGCAGCGCGTTATAAAAAGTTTGGTGGGACGAGAGCGGTATTGTGCATTATGAACTCTTGAAGCCCGGCGAAACCGTTAATACACAACACAATCGCCAACAAATGATTATTTTTTAATTAAATTGAAAGCCGACCGGAATGGACTTTTTCTAAGTCGATCAGACAGGCACCCGTTCTTACATTTATTTCATTGTAGGTCGGAGACCAGTTTAGCTGCGAAATGTATGGTTTCATGATCCGTCTTAAAGCCAAACTGGTTATTCGGAATAATTGTGTTGTCGTCTACCCATTTTAGCAGAGGTTTGTTAATGATCTTTTCGAATACTTTACTGATACTTGGGAGTAAGCTTATCGAACGCATGTTCATTGGGTTTGTACAGTCTTTGCCCTTTTTTTGGGTTGGGCTGTATGATTGCCGTTTTCCAACGGGCGGGAAAGTATGCATTATTCAACGCGTTGTTAAACAGACCGTGTATATATCTATTGCCATCGCCAAACCCCGCTGTCTACTTACCCGAAGAATCCCCATAACTACAACCCAACCGTCATAGTTTTCCGCTAATGCAATCGCACCAGTAAATGTTTCAGGAATCCAGGAATCCAGTGCCGTACGCCGGCACACAATACTCGCACCCCCACACTACACCGAGAGAACTCCTTTGGTTTTAAGTTTTTAAAACTTTAATTTGAGACGGTTAATGTCGCATATGCATGCAACAATGACAATAATCAATATATAAGAGGGCTTTTTTACATTCTTGCCATTTTAAGCAATATGTTGTACATATAGTTTTATTATTTTTAATATTTATTTCCTTTCTTTTTTCTTTTGAGTTACCAAACAATAACTAAAAAAAACACACAGACACAAGTGAGAAATAAAAAATAAAAATAAGTTAATATGAGGGTTGAAAAAGGGGAGCGTTGTGCCTGAGAGACATTTCATTTTTACAACATTTTTTATTTTTTTAAATTTTATATTCTTAGATTCTAAATTACAGGCTAGACAAAAAATGCTTAAATTCTAGCTTAATTATATTATATAATAAGTTGCTGGTCCTACGCAGACGGTCTAAGCTAAACATAATATAACTATTGTGCAATTTGCCTTTCGGCGACAGGACTTTATTTGTGGCTTTAGTTGTGATTATGTGTCTAACAAAGAAGTTAGAAGTTCTGTTTATACTTAAAATTTAACTTAATAAACAAATTTTTTTTTTTTTTTTTTAATACTTTACTCGGGAGACGCGAACCCTTAGCGCCGACATGGTGCCCCGAGATGCCACCAAATAACTGTTTCGCTGCGTCACGGTACGTTGTCGTGGTACAAAATCCATATATATATATATATGTATACTTTTTTTTTTTTTAACTTAAAAGAACTTAACTTAAATTTATACTACCCTATTCTAGAAAAGCTAAGTCTGTGTCAGCTGGCTGATAAGGCAGTGATTCTACTGAAATTGGTAATCAGGTCTTTAATTGTATATATCTATTCGCATTGGGGGCAGGTTCTTGAGTACGATGTTAGGTGCTCCATCTATTCTCACTGACTTTTTAGTTCTCAATGAGTCGAAGATACCCTGGACTAGACCGGTATTGTGTATTATGAACTCTTGAAGTCCGGCGAAAGCGTTAATACACAACGCCATCGTCAAAAAATGATTAATTTAAATCACACATTAATCGATAGACGACCGGAATGGTCCAGAAGATATGGCAAAGTGATTTTGTTACACGACCACGCGCCATCTCACACAGCAAAACTACCGAAAGACACCTTGAAATCCTTTGGAAGGGCATTTTTCTGCACCCGCCGTGCTCCCCAGAGTTGGCACCATCTGACTATCACCTCTTCTCATCACGGGGGCACGCGCTCGCAGGGCAACACTTTAGCGAATTCCAGGAGGTTGAAAAATGGCTCGACGAATGGTCCGCCGCCAAAGGCAAGCAGTTTTTCTGGTTCGACTCGGTGTCAGAGAGGCGCAGCCTACACATCCAGCGGGTGGCCCTGGTGGATATGTAGACTTCCATCAGATTAGCCTGACAAAGTCGTTGTAATCTGCTACGTGAGGATTCGAGAACCAGCTGGTCGAGGTTTTTTGGAAAGTCGTATTTTGTAATGTCCAGTTCCACTATTGTTAATCGATGGTTTTTGAGCACCAAATCAATGGTTTATTTCTGAAGACTTTCATCGGTAGAGGTCGATGGTCGTTTGGGAGCTCTTCATATTAACTTATACGGCGTAAAAATTTGTATCCAACGAAGTCTGCTCACCGAAGGCTTTCTGCACAATCCGTTTATGGTCAAGAAATTTAATTTCGCAAAGAAAATTGTATGTAAATTGTAAAATCGAAAAAAAAAAACACTTTTCGCGTCGTACAAAATTAAACAACTGTGCAATTGAAACACTAGTGGCATTTGTGATGTCAAATTTAACATTTGTACTTATTCTTTAGATTTAGAAAAAAGAAATTACTTCTATGCAATGTACACGTGCAATTTAACTTGTAAATTGGTCTTACTTTTGGGATACAGTGTTATATCAATCTTCACCACAAGTTCCAAAATCGGTCTTACATTCAAACTGTTTCCAACTGTGATCGCCGAGGTGTTTGCGCATAGAAAACATCAACTTATTTCAATAGGCTGATGCTTCGAACTGATCTGGGATGTTTGTATCAGTTTTCTTATAATGTGTAGACACTAAGGAACTATTAATACCCTTATAGTATAAAAAGATACATGCGCTCCGTGGACATGAAACACGTTCCATTAGAAGTTTTTAAACCTTGTGACATTTCTACAGGCATTTATTGAATATTAGACAATCATATGTCAACCCTGACTTCAAGTTTTGGATTCATTATTTTTTGTGTACTGCATTTTGTAGCAAACGTTAGCAATACTTACTGAAAAAGATACGAATATAGAATGCACGACTAAACCTTGATTTCACGTTTCTCATTGGCATTCGGAATTGACATCTATCTCTACTTTACCCTCGCACCTGTACTGCACCCTTCAATATCATTAAACTAGGGCAGAACCTCTTTAGTGCACTCACACGAATTTAAAAATTATTTGTACATTATCAAACGTATCATACTCGAATTTGTATTGTTCGGAAATATTGACTTCCGGGAATACTTTCAGTTAATAATTGTGAGGTTTGTATTTTCAAAAGATTCCGAATTGATAATGAAAGAAAACACATTCGTTTTGCGACTGGCGCCGTACAACAGTGGGGGGAAGTGTTATTTGTTTCACAGTTTTTTTTAAAACGTCCTTGATTGGAAATGCTTAGCGTGATCTTAACTGTCAATTTAATTGTGTTTTTAAGTTGTACTTAAATGATTTTAACGTCGAACTTTTCACGAAACCCGATTAGTCTTCTCTTAACTGTCGTGGTATGTACATCAGTGACAATTTATGAGTGACGACGAATGAATGTCACCTACACAAGTTTTTTATTATTATTTTTTGTTTTTTATTTTTTATTACACTTCTCTCGGGAGAGGCGAACCTATAGCGCCAAGTGGTAGCCCCGAGATGCCACCAAATAACTGTTGCAGATCTTTTTGAACAGTTGCAGGTTGTAACGCTCTGGGAACACTCGCGCGAGTTAAGGGAGTTAATGGTAATTTAGGGTTAAAACCATTGTAATCACTTTAATCTATTATTATAATAAACATATTAAATAATCATGGCCAGCAAAACCAGCAATCATCATAAGTCAACATAATAAGACGAAAATAACCATTGTTATCAAACTAAGATAAAAAACCATTGTAATCACTTTAATCTATTATTATAATAAACATATTAAATAATCATGGCCAGCAAAACCAGCAATCATCATAAGTCAACATAATAAGACGAAAATAACCATTGTTATCAAACTAAGATAAAAAACCATTGCAATTACTTTAAGCTAATATTCATGTCAAGCAAAACCCAACAATCATCATAAGCCAACAAAGATACACACGACCCGAGTACCCAACAAGCATCATAAGTCAACACAACAAGACAAAGATGCACACGACCCGAGTACCCAACAAGCATCATAAGTCAACACAACAAGACAAAGATTCACACGACCTAAAGACCCAACAATCATCATATGAGCTAAGATGATAAGACGTCCGAAGCAAAGACTATAAATGCTACATGATGACCAGACGAAGGGGGGATTCTGATTCGGACACCAGCCGGCATAGCCGAGAACTAAGTAAAACTTGTAACAAAGATTAATAGCAATTAGAATTTGTAAATAAAATTAACATAAGTGAAATTCACAAATAAAGTTTTTAAAAAGTTAAATTCCGTGAATTGTGACTTAATTGGCGATCCTGCCAGGAGTGTTTTGGATTATAACTCCATCACAACCTGTGGACCATACCCGGACGAGACGAGGACCATATCTGGACCTAACTAGGACCATAGCTGTACCTGACAAGGACCATATCCAGACCTGACCAGGAACTCATCCGGACATTACTAGGCGAAAAACACACTGGAAACCACACTAAGAGTTGCATAGGAAAAACCGTGAGTAAAAATTAAATTTTCTTAAAGTGTCAGTGATTCCCTAGCAATAAAGGACAACATCCGCATAAGTACGGACACAACAAGTTTTGACTGCATAGCAGATAAAAAAGGAAAGTGAGAAAAAAACACACTCACGATAAAACCCCGGGATTAGACCCACATCTCCTTTATGAAAATTCCTAAAATACGGAATAAGTCGTCGAGACCATTCGAGAGACCATCCGCCCCAACCGAATCAGAAAGTGAAAGTGAAGAAATGGCCTCAGCAGCAGAACTACAAGCGCAGATCGCTCACCTAACAAGTACCCTATCGGCATTAATAACCGAGAATAAGGAAACCAGGGAAGCCGTCATACGGATACAACAGCAAGGATTAAACAAGGAAATAGTTACGATAGAAAAGCTAACCCCCGTAACTTGGAAGCTAGAAGATCCTAGCCAAATCGACACCAGTATATTTAAAAACATACCTGTTTTCAACGGCAAACCAGAGGAGTATAGAGCATGGCGGAGTCTGATCTGGAACCTAATGGAGGAAATAAAAAGATTCCAACAGACAAATGAATATTTTAAATGCCTACAAATCCTCAGAACAAAAATACAAGGCGACGCAGCGGACATATTGGTGAACCACAATACCATACTTAATTTCTACGCTATAATCAATAGGTTAGATTATACTTACGCCGACCAAAGGCCACTTTATGTGTTACAAGAAAACTTATTGAAAATTAAACAGGAAAAATTAGAAGTTACGGAGTATTTCAATAACATCAATAAAGCCTTAAATCTAGTACTAACTAAAATCGAGATGCAAGGTACGAATAAAAGTGAAGCCTCATACACCAACGCTATGGAATCAGGCGTTAGAGCCTTTGCTCAAGGATTAAATTGTGAATACACAAGAGGAGTACTTTTTTCCCAAAATCCGAAAACTCTGGAAGAAGCGTATGCAATCGCTAGAACTATCTTACACAACAAAGAAGCATACGGATTAAGCGAAAGGTATCACTATAGACCTCGGAACTCATATGATCAGAGACACCAGAAGAGATACGAAAAATACGAAAGGAAAGTCGAACCACCACAAGGCTACAAGGAGCAACGTTATTACAAACCCAACGTGCAAACATATGTGAAGCCGAAGCCTGAACCAATGGAAGTGGATGAATCTATCCGAGACAGGAGATCACACAATAACCAACAACAGAGACAGTGGAATAACCCCTTCAGAACAACTTCAACACAATACCATAGAAATGGGCCCCAAGAAATGAACAAAATACATCATAACGATAACATTTCTAACAGCCCACAGATAGGTAGCAAAGACAATGACCATGAAGCTAAGACGACTTTTTTAGCCGAATAAATGGTCTTCCGTGTTTGACCCTAAGAACCAAGGATAAAGGAAGACCCGAGCTCCGAGTGACTATTCTTATAGATACTGGAGCCACCAATAATTACGTTTCCTCAAACTACCCCTATGGAGCACCCATACCAATAGAACCCATTGAAGTTAATACAATGCATGGTACGACATTAACTCATGCAAAAAAACAAGTCAATATGTTTAATACGAATCTAATATTTTATGTCATACCTACTTTAAGAAATTTTACAATGATACTAGGAGAAGCAGGCTTAGTTCAATTAAACGCCAAGATAGACTTAGAAACTTATTCAATTACTTACAAAACCCCCAAAATGCAAATAAATTATTCTCTTGATGACGAATACTATTCTAAGGAGGTAGATGCAATTATGGAACAAAACAATAAATTCATTCCCACCCTCCCCTTCATTACCCAAGTAGAAGCCTCAATACGTACTAAACATGAAGATCCTATTTACTCGCGACAATACCCTTACCCCATGTCCGACAACAAGTTTGTAAATGAGGAAATCGCTCGACTACTGAAGGAAGGAATAATCCAAAAGAGTTTTAGCCCATACAACTCACCTGTATGGGTTGTACCGAAGAAAGGATACAACGAAGATGGAACCCCTAAGAGACGTATGGTAATAGACTACCAGAAACTCAATGCAGAAACAATTACGGATCGATACCCTATCCCTGACGTAAATTTAACAATACAAAATCTAGGGAAAGCCAATATATTTTCAACATTGGACTTAGAATCAGGTTTCCACCAAATAAAAATAAAAAAAGAGGATCAACAGAAAACTGCCTTCTCTATTAATGGAGCGAAATATGAATTCGCACGAATGCCGTTTGGACTCAGGAACGCGCCCAGTATATTCCAAAGAGCAGTTGACGATATACTTCGACCATACATCGGGAAATTCGCCTACGTCTATATCGACGACGTGTTAATATACTCTCATAGCAAAGAGGAACACTCAGAACACGTAAAAATAATTACAGATACATTAAGAAGAGCCAACATGAAAATTTCAAACGAAAAATCGCACTTCTTTAAGGAATCAATAAAATACCTGGGACATATAATAAAACACAACACAATTACCGTCGATCCGGAGAAGATTGAAACAATAAAAAATTACCCAGAACCGACTAACCTGAAAGAATTAAGGTCATTTTTAGGACTAGCTGGATACTACCGACGATTCATACAAAATTATGCGAACATCACAAAACCAATGTCCATATTCTTACAAACAGAAGAACAAGTGTCTAAGAATAAAAGTAAAAAGGTTGAAATCCAATTCGACGAACGAGCCAGAAAAGCATTTGAAATGATCAAAGAGGAACTACGAGCAAGGATAGAGCTATTCCAACCAGATTTCAGCAAACCCTTCGAACTTACGACCGATGCGAGTAACTTCGCCATAGGTGCGGTCTTAAGTCAAGGAAATAATCCAATAACCTTCGTATCACGAACACTTAGCAAAACAGAAGAAAACTACTCCACTAATGAGAAAGAACTGTTAGCGATAGTTTGGACGCTACAAAAACTAAGGAATCTGCTGTATGGTATAACAAACCTGATCATATATACGGATCATCAATCATTAACATTCGCCGTATCAGAAAGAAATCCTAATACCAAACTAAAACGATGGAAAAACTTCATAGAGGAATACGGAGCAGAAATCAGGTATAAACCCGGTAAAGATAATGTAGTCGCAGATGCATTGTCAAGACAACAGGTAAACACCTCCACTTGTTCTGAACATTCCGCAATAAGCTCTCCACGAACACAAATCTCACGAGTAAGCCAACCTCTCAATAATTATAAAAATCAAATAACGATTAACGAATCAAACAAAAACCAACCTATAAAAACAAAAAATGTTTTTAATAACTTCAGGCATGACGTATGCATCATAAATGAAGAAGATTTAAAGAAAAAACTAAAGAAAATACTTAACCCCAACGTCATTAATGCAATAAAAATACCAGAAGAACTATTACATAAACATGAAAGAACAATTAAAGAAACATTCAAACATTATAAACTAATTATAACTCAAACACTATTAAAAGATATAGAAGACAGAAATGAACAAATAAAAATAACAGAAGAAGTGCATAATAGGGCACACAGAGGATATCGAAATAATACCAAGGAAATCCTATTACAATACTACTGGCCGAAAATAGCTAACGCATGTAAAAATTACGCTACAAAGTGCAAAACATGCCTCAAAGCCAAATACGACAGGAAACCCAATAAGCACCCCATAGGAGAAACACCAGTACCAACCAAAATCGGACAATACCTACAAATGGATGTCTTCCACTTAAACGACCAAATGTACATCAGCACAATCGACCGTTACTCAAAGTACCTACACCTAAGGCACATACCAAACAAACTAAACATACCGACGGTTATAAACGAAATACTTTCGCAAATATTCAAGTACAACGATCAACAGTACGTAATGACTGACAATGAATCAATTTTTACAAGTCATCAGGCAGAATCAATGTTCAACCGACACAAAACAATACACGTAAAAACACCTATTGATCACTCAACATCTAACAGCCAGGTCGAAAGAGCACACTCGACCATTCTTGAAATAGTACGAGCTCTTGCAAAACAAAACAGCACAGATTGCGAAGAGGAAATTTTTGAAGCTGTGAAACAATATAACGCCACTATACACTCCGTCACTAATTTTAAACCCGAAGACATATTTTTTAATCGAGAACAAATACCACCACTCGAAAATGTTCTGAAACTCAACCAACAAAAAATATTAAACCACTTTAATAAAAATCGAGAAGCGAAAACATACAACCCTAATGACATAATATTTCACAGATCAAAGCGACGGAACAAGAATACAGACCGTTTCATTGAGACAAAAGTAAAAGAGGATAAAGGGAATTATATAATCACAACTCAAGGCAAGAAAATCCATAAAGACAACATTAGGAACACAAAATGTACATCATAATTGCTCTCCTACTAATACCTCAAGCGAAAACTCTTGAAATAAAAGACCTAACTGGCCAAAAATACATATCCATCGAAACCGCACCAGTTCACCTGTACAACGAGACCGAATACCTCCTTCATATTTTTAACTTAACGAAGATACTCGCACCCATACACATGGCAAAAGAAACAGCGGGACATGAAGAAACATCATTACAGATGAAAGCAATTCTCCATCGTATAGATTCGCTAATGGCGCAAATCACTCCGCATGAAGTCAGGCCAAGGAGACAAATAAACCTTTTAGGGTCAGTATTAAAACTGATAACGGGTACACCAGACCACAACGACATAGTCGAAATTGAAACCCGCTTGAATACGCTAGTAAAAAACAACAACGAACAAAAAGCGATTAACTCGAGATTCGAGAAACTACTAGAGAAAGTAGATAATAAAGAGCACAGCTCAGAAACCATCCTACAAGAAGTTTATTACGAACTCGAAACAATTACAACCACCATAAATTTAGCAAAAAATGGGAACTTTTACTCCAAAGCTATTGATACGTATGACGTAGAAGAAATAATCAAACATGAAAATACTGGTATCCCTATCATACATGTTCTAGAGTACTCTAAACAATTTATCTGTTATTATAAAGATTCTATTGTAATTACATACAAATATCCAGTAATAATCAAACAATGTCATTTGTACAAACTATATTCCCTATCCAGTAGAATTGGCAAACTAAAATTAAAAGAAAAAATAAGTCTATGTAATCAAAATTATGTAAATGTTAATGATTGTAAAAATTATATTGGGGACTACATTTGTAAAATAGATTACAGCAAAGATAGTTGCACCATACCCCTACTAAAAAACGAACCAGTACATTGTAAGTCTATAAAGGAAAACAATAAAGATATAAAAGAGTTAGAAGATGGGTACATATTTTTTAATCAAGAACAAATAGTGAATAATGTAACAATGACAGGCCCGAAACTCATTCATTTTGAAAATACTGTAACAATAAATAATAAAACATATACGAACAGAAAAAGGTTGATGAAAAAATTAATTGTACAAAACCATAATAATGATGTAACAATACTAGAGTATATGACCTCCAACAAAGAAACTAAATTTACAAACTTACAAGAATTATCCACGATACTCATACCAATCGAAGAACATCCTATACTTACACTTTTTGTAACACTTATAATAATTGTAATAATTAGCATGAGCATATGTGTAATAAAAACCATTGTAAAAATTATTAATATTAAGAAAAAACACAAATACATAGTACAATACACCAATGCTCTGGAAAAACTCAAAAGCGAGGACGCTTTATCTTAACAGAGGGGGGAGTTAAGGGAGTTAATGGTAATTTAGGGTTAAAACCATTGTAATCACTTTAATCTATTATTATAATAAACATATTAAATAATCATGGCCAGCAAAACCAGCAATCATCATAAGTCAACATAATAAGACGAAAATAACCATTGTTATCAAACTAAGATAAAAAACCATTGTAATCACTTTAATCTATTATTATAATAAACATATTAAATAATCATGGCCAGCAAAACCAGCAATCATCATAAGTCAACATAATAAGACGAAAATAACCATTGTTATCAAACTAAGATAAAAAACCATTGCAATTACTTTAAGCTAATATTCATGTCAAGCAAAACCCAACAATCATCATAAGCCAACAAAGATACACACGACCCGAGTACCCAACAAGCATCATAAGTCAACACAACAAGACAAAGATGCACACGACCCGAGTACCCAACAAGCATCATAAGTCAACACAACAAGACAAAGATTCACACGACCTAAAGACCCAACAATCATCATATGAGCTAAGATGATAAGACGTCCGAAGCAAAGACTATAAATGCTACATGATGACCAGACGAAGGGGGGATTCTGATTCGGACACCAGCCGGCATAGCCGAGAACTAAGTAAAACTTGTAACAAAGATTAATAGCAATTAGAATTTGTAAATAAAATTAACATAAGTGAAATTCACAAATAAAGTTTTTAAAAAGTTAAATTCCGTGAATTGTGACTTAATTCGCGGGAAAAGAGTTCCACATCTTTCCCGCTCTGTAAGGGAACGGAAGAAGTTCAACTGTTTTCATAATTCAAGTTCATTTAAATGTTTATATTGTATATACATGGTTTGTTCAAAAAGTAATGCAAAGATTTATTAAACATATTATTGCAAGCATTTAAAACTCTTCAAAGTAATCGCCTTGGCACTGGATACACTATTTGCACCGGCTCTGCCACGCACGATATGCCCTACGGAAGGGTTTAACGGTGATCTCTGCTAGAGCCCTTCCCGCGGTGGCTTAGATTTCTTTTATGGAGTCTTTCATAGATGTTTTTGATATTGGGGAAACGGAGAAAGGCTGCTCGGACCAGGTCCAGTTTATAGGGGGACTAGAGCAGCGTTCCTTCTGTTCGTCACTCAACACTTTTGGAACCAACTTTGCACACCATTTTTTCATGTTCAAATTATTGGTACCCATGTCATAGACAATTGGGATGTTGAGAGGGTCTGCAATCAATCGGGCACTTTGGTGGGTCCTGAGGCGGCGGCGTCGTTGACGTGCTTCCCTAGGATAAGTTGTTAGGTCCTGAATCGGCGGCGTCGTTAACGTGCTTCCCTAGGATAAGTTGTTAGATACTGAGGCGGCGGCGTCGTTAACGTGCTCTCCTAGGATAAGTTGTTAGGTCCTGAGGCGGCGGCGTCGTTAACGTGCTTTGCCTCTTTATTGGTGTAAAACTTCTCCTGTCAATATTCAGCTGCGGGATGTTCCGATATGCTTGGTGCCTCGGATGAATTCGTATCGTTTGGCGTCACTGGAAAAACTATTTAACTCCCGAAGCCAAGCTTACCTGAGGAACTGTAACCAGACATTGAGGACAACGCGATTTCAAACAATTGGAAAAACCGGATCAAGGGTCAAGCATCCCTAAAGACGAAAAGGCAATCTTTTTGCTAACAAGTGTTTATTCTTTATTTGTTGTAACTTGGTTTCATTTGTGTTGCGCGGGACCAGGGGTTCGGCCTCTGGTGATCTACTGATCTAGAAATTGAAATTCACTGCCCTTTTATAATTTTCTTAGTTGAGAATTGTCAACTAATTTTTGTCAAAATTCCCAGAAGCACACATAAGACTTTGCGTGTTTCAATTTGGGTTGTGTTCTGGGAATTTGTTAGAAGTTTGGTTGGATGGGTTCTGGGAATGGGAATCATGAAATGCGTTTTGAATTAAGCATTTCATGATGTCAGGATTTTGGGAATTGAGTCAATGTACGACGAACTAACTTTTGGTGAAATTCTTTGTTCATGTGACTCAATATGGATTTTAATGTTAGGTTGTCGGGGATTTAGGATTTGGATTAGATTATTTGATAATATTGGGGATTTGGAAAGGAGTAGCGATTTAGGATCGCTACAACTTAAATCGACGGTCGGATTTGAACAGCATGCGTATATGGTCCAATTTTCCATCGGTTGAGGTCGTTGGCCATGGCCAACGTCTTACCGGTCGTCCTTAAATGTTTTCAACCATTGCAAAACTTGTGGATAGGATAGAGCAGGCACCTGGTATCCGTTCCCCGATCATTTCGTTGGTCTCGGTGACAGATTTCAGGAGTTTTGTGCAGAACTAAGAACTCATCACAATTCGTGGCACAGGCACCGAACAGAGTTTCGCAGTGACGGCGATGCGCTTGGTCCAACAGCTCGGAGCTGACTGAATGAGGCCTTGATGGAAAGCTCAGAGGACCCCCACGTAACTCTTGGTGTAAACATACCAAGTTTTGTGAACATATCACGAACAATCTTGCGTGAGCCGTGGAAAATGTTGGCTGTGAAATTGAATATGTGATAAGATATTGCGTCTTGCGTGGGTTAACATCTACCAACAGTTATGAGAAGTTTGACACTGAGCAATGTTACTATGAGTAAAAGAATGCGTTTGTGGTGGCATAAGTTATTTCAAGGGGGCAGGAAATCCTGGGAGTCTGTCACCGCTCTTTCCGAAAAAACAATCAACACAGGGACTGTCAATCTTTATTGAACTCCCCTCGTATTATATGAACCTTTTACCTTTCCTTGGTAGAAGCGCTTAATGTTTTGTCATATTGCTAAGTTTGTACCACCACAGGCACGTTCACTCGGATGGATTGTCCAATATGCATTATACCCATCAATTTTAATGTAACTTTTTAGTGAAAAAGCGTGTTTCTGACATTAAAGCAATGCCAATATTTTGTTCTCTTAGATATATTTCTAGGGCTTGAGCTCGTTGATTTTAACCATTCACGTTCCATGTCGGCTTACGCCGCAGGTATTGATTATTCGTGCTTAGTTTTTTGTCGTGTTTTTGTTTTGTGCTTTCTACTATTTTTTCAGATTTTCGATCCTGGCTCGAGTTGCTCATACATTATTTCTATTAATGTCGTTACTAGTACTTGTCTGTACTTAGTATTCATACTGCCATATACTATTATACCCATTATATCAGTATGTTGTACAAAACACACAGTGTTAGATTTATTGATTTTTGACTATAAAATCGCCTTTGTAATATAATTTGTCGTGTATTCGAACGGATATATCAAACGAATCCCAAATATGATTAAATATCCGACACTATTATCCACACGTAAACGTGAGAGGCGTATACGTCTTACTTCATTGACAGTTGACTTGAGACAATTTGTTTTAGGTGAATGGTAATTCCTTAATAAGTGCTGAGGCTTCATTTACATACAAATGAAAGCGATTGATTACCCTCTCCTATTATCAATCTACATTTTATGCAAATAGGGAGTGATTTGAAGTTGACGGCAACTTCTGAATAATCAACAATTGCCTTAATAGCTTGCTTATCATCTTTACTTCAAATGTAATTTAAATAACAAAAGAAAAAAGTTTTCTAATGAAACAAGACTTCATTATTTGGAACAATATGACTTTTCATAGAGTGGTATTTTTCTTGACTGTGCAAACCGAATTTCTATTGGGATTTGTTCTAATGGATTGTTTCATCTCTGGAAGTGTCGTCAAATGGTTCAAAGTTTAAGTTTTTTTGTTTTTAAACAAACATTTTAGTGAGTCAGGTGTTGCTGAGTTACAATTGCAACAGACGGTAATGGCTATTTCCGACGGACGTCCGGTTGTAAAAGAATGAGAAAGGGGAATAGAATTTGATACCAAGTAATACCCAAAACGATCGACAGAGCATAATTTAAAGCGCGGCAGGTAGGAGAAAATGAAAACGACGGGAAAGACATACGTGCGCAGAAATCAATTCATCTCTGGTAGTGCATTTCATATTCATATTCGTACTCTCCCACTTATCTGACAGCTCGCAGTTGCTTCATTCGAATTTCGAAAATATTGATGTAAAGACATCCTATCCCAGTCGATTAATTATTGAAGGCGTCAAGGTAATTATGCAAATAATGGAAGATCATCATATTTAAGCCCCTCGATGTGCTTATAGAGTTTAATGGCATAAAATCGTTTGCATAAGAAGAAATTAAAGGTGATAAATACATAAATTCACGTTTTTTTTACAATAAGATATTTAATAGACTAAATTTACATGTGCAAAATATTCCTGAATTCGACAGAGGGATAAGCTACGATTAATAAAAGAGCGATCGAGTATGAATATGTATTATAGAAAAGTTCTTAATTGGACGACTTCGTTTCCCAAAATGGCTGAAAGCAAAGCTTAGATTGGCTGTATATGTTGGAATTAAAAATATATAGTTTAGAACTCAAAGAAATGCCTGGATTTTACGTTCCTATATATTTAAAGATGTTCAATTGTCTGAGTGAAAAACACTAAGGGCTCCTCGATAGTATAGTGGTTAGTATACCCGCCTGTCACCCGTGAGACCGGGGTTCGATTCCCCGTCGGGGAGCCTCTGGCGCAAGACTAATGACCTTGCCCAGAAAAAATAAATCATTATGGAAAATTTAACAAGCCTCAGGACTTGCTAAATAAGGCCAAGACCGGTTCGCGGTTGCAGTGCCGATGATGATGATGATGATGATGATGATGAAAAACACTAATTGTAGACAATTTTTATATAGTTGTTGGTTTCTCAGTTATAGTTTTACTATTATGTGGTATTCGTGTTTACTCTAATCGTTTTATCGCTGCTTAGGATGATCACCATTCTCGCAGTCTATATCAATAAAGCTAGCTTTCTGTTTATCATTATCGTAGACACTCAGAGATTTGTATACAACAGAATAATTGCAATGCAATACAGTTGCTAAAGAAATTAACACATGAACACGGTTGTACTTAGGTTCAATTGCACATCCTGTGTTACTAGCTCAGTTGGGTAATAATTTTAGGTAACAAGGCACATAGTATATATCTACTTATTCTATGTATAATAAAATTTCCTTCAAGTGACAAAAAACTCTATATTCTACGACAGAGTTGGAGCAAGTCATCATTTAGGCATTTGTCACATACATTGCCTCAACTAACCGTGACTTTTAAAATATATTTCGATACATATTGTGGGATAATGTTGCAAAAATTAAAAACCGTTTGCAGATTAGTAGGGCTACCACTACATTCATTAGCCTAGAGCAAGCTTACAAAAACAGTCTCAAAAACTAATTTACGAACTAACTTATCAGGTGTATACATGAGTTTTTTTCCGGTTTCTTTGGTAAAAAAAATACATAATTTGCTAGGGAAATTAATTTTTTTTATTCAAATTATTGGCCATCGGCTTCTACACATTTCGCCCATCTTTCAGGTTATTTATGAATAGCATGCCAGAAAAATTGCTTGTCTTTCGTGGCAAACCATTCGTCGAACCATATTCCAAATGCCTCGAAATTGCTGCAGTACTGGTCTGCGAGCGCGTGCCCCATTAATGCGAAGAGGTGATAGTCGAATGGTGCCAAGTCTAGGGAGTACGGCGGGTGCAGAAGGATGTCCCATCCAAGCGCGTTGTCGTGTAACAAAATCACTTCGCCATGTCTTCTGGACCATTCCGGCCTCGATAGACGTGTGTGGTTTAAATTAATCATTTGTTGACGATGGCGTTGTGTATTAACGTTTTCGCCGGACTTCAAGGGTTCATAATACACAATACCGGTCTGGTCCAGAGTATCTTCGACTGATTGAGAACTAAAAAGTCAGTGGGAATTGATGGAGCACCTAACATCGTACTCAAGAACCTGCCCCCAATGCGAATAGATATATACAATTAAAGACCTGATTACCAATTTCAGTAGAATCACTGCCTTATCAGCCCGCTGACACAGACTTAGCTTTTCTAGAATAGGGTAGTATAAATTTAAGTTAAGTTCTTTTAAGTTAAAAAAAAAAGGATATATATATATATATATATATATATATATATATATATATATATATATATATATATATATATATTGTGACGCATATGACATTCAGTACTGGAATATTCGGGAAAGTCCAAAACAAAGTACTAGAATATTATATAAAGTACTGGAAAACTGGAGACTATGGATAATAGAACATTCAAGATTATGGAAGGGACGGAAACGAAATACCGAATCAGAATGTGGGGAAACGGTATAAATACGTCGCACACAGCTCATGGAGACAAGTAGAGAGTAAGAAGTAAGGAAGTGTGAAGCAAGCGACAAATAAAAAATAAGAAGTAGAAAGAGAAACACGCGATAAGTACGGAAGCGATAAGTTAAGAAATCGTGAAGTGTACGGTAAAAGTAACGGTTGTTATTAACGGACTAATAAAGTGTTAGATTAATTCAAAATCGATTTAACGGCTCTTATTTATTAAAAATAATTAATCCAGCGAACCCTAAGCTCGCTACAATATTTATGGATTTTGTACCAGGAAAACGTACCGTGACGCAGCGCAACAGTTATTTGATGGCGTCTCCCGAGGAAAATATTAAAAAAAAAAAAAAAAAATTTGTTTATTAAGTTAAATTTTAAGTATAAACAGAAAAAAAAGTTTTTCGAATTTTTCTTTGTTAGACACATAATCACAACTAAAGCCACAAATAAAGTCCTGTCGCCGAAAGGCAAATTGCACAATAGTTATATTATGTTTAGCTTAGACCGTCTGCGTAGGACCAGCAACTTATTATATAATATAATTAAGCTAGAATTTAAGCATTTTTTTGTCTAGCTTGTAATTTAGAATCTAAGAATATAAAATTTAAAAAAATAAAAAATGTAAAAATGAAATGTCTCTCAGGCACAACGCTCCCCTTTTTCAACCCCCATATTAACTTATTTTTATTTTTTATTTCTCACTTGTGTCTGTGTGTTTTTTTTTTAGTTATTGTTTGGTAACTCAAAAGAAAAAAGAAAGGAAATAAATATTAAAAATAATAAAACTATATGTACAACATATTGCTTAAAATGGCAAGAATGTAAAAAAGCCCTCTTATATATTGATTATTGTCATTGTTGCATGCATATGTGACATTAACCGTCACAAATTAAAGTTTTAACAACTTAAAACCAAAGGAGTTCTCTTGAGATAGCATTAAAATTAATTTCCTGTTACAGCCGACGGAATTCTTTCAGTATAGCTGTGAAACTTTATCACAGGCCTACCTGCTTTTTTTTATTAAACGCAAAACCCTATCATAAATTGTCCGTTCCCATAACTAAACTTGCAATTCTGCAATTCCCACGTTCCTTCCATACCCATGCCCATGCACCTGCATGCTATTTGCTATAAGCAAACAAAAAATTCTTGATGATCACCCAACACCCCAAGGAAATTCCACCCATGCACCAGCATGCTATTTGCTATGGGCAAATCAGATTCGCATCACCTTGAATCGAAATTTGCTCATGGCCTTGGGCTGGAGCTGCACTCAGAGTGGTCGAAAGGTTGCCACCTCGGGGTGAACGGCGGCAAAACTGCAACGTTGCAGTGCCCATCGTCGTTGGCATAGCCTTCGACTGGGGTGGGCATCAGGTGGCTGTCTCACGGTAACAAATAAAGCGTGGGAATTTGAAATCCTAATTTGATTTTGGGTATAAATAGGGAGTTCCGTTATAGGCAGAATTAATTAGTATTCGGCCGCCAAAGTCTAGCGCTAAATTTTAAGTTGAAACGAAGGAAGAATAAAAATACACTAAAGGAAAAACCAAAGGCCTTTGTTTCTAAACTGTAGTAACATCAGCGATGGAGGGAAGCCAGCCGGGAGGGTGGCAAGCAGCTAAGCCAACAAAAAAACGTTTGAAATAGGCGCCGCTAAGCACACGGGCTTGGTGCACCAAGGAGCCGACAGACGTTCCCACATCCAAAGAGGTTAGAACCACCAGAAAATAAAGAACAACACAAAACCCCCGGGTCAAACACGCCATTCGAGAAGCCCTTCGATGAACATAGAACATCATTATAACAGCACAAAAGAAATTGTACGCGAAAAGGTATAAACAAAAAAATATACAAGCTTTGTACATGTCATGTTCTTATATCGTGTTTATCATCATCATCGGCACTACAACCTGGAACCGGTCTTGGCCTTATTTAGCAAGTCCTGAGGCTTGTTAAATTTTCCATAATGATTTGTTTTTTTTTTCGGGCAAGGTCATTAGTCTTGCGCCATCGTGTTTATAAAATACGCTTATTTGGAATACACCTTTAGATACAGTCTGAATAAATACCCAATTTAAACGTTTGCTTTTATACTCATTATATTAGATTTTATACTCGTAATACTTGCTTGTATAATAGAGTACTCGTGAAGTGCCAGTAAGTTAATATAAAAATAATACTTGTGAAATAGTATATAGTGTAGTATCCCACTACATAAACCCCATTTCACCTAATAATCATATTGTACAAGATGCGCTCTTTATCGTTTCCCCTTTAATTGCCCACCTGTGAGGCGCAATCATTCCCGAATCTATGCTATTCAATATCCATTTAATTCAAGGTTAAAAAACAATGTAATTTTATTGCAAATAAATGCGGATTAAAAAAAAGAAAGATCCTACTTCCTTTGGCTGCCTAAACGTGCAACAGAATGGTGTATGAATCGTTTTTTAAAGTAGAAAAAAAGCCAAAATCCATAGAAGTATACTTGTGCTATTCTCCAGAGTTAGCTGTTTCACCATTATTTTAGAGCTTACAAAATTAAAATATCCACATTCACATTCAGATGAAACGTGCTCGAAGGATATTTGAAAACGAAAGCTATTTTTATAACAAAAAGATTCCCAGAAATTGCATTAGAAAAAAAATATATACTATTTTCTTTTTATGTTAATATCTCATCAACATTTTCCTAACATAATATACATGGTACATGAAAATGTTACAAGGAAATACTATATAAACTGTTAAGAAAAAACAGAAATAAATAAATTAAATAAAAATAATACAAATTGATATGAATAAGTAAGTTAAAATAACCAACGAGACTAAATGTTGGAGCTATTAAACTTGTAAGCAATTAATCTGTAAAAACACATTCAATTAGAGATGCAACAAACAACTAAACTCACATAAATATATCGTCCTCTTATACCAAACAATTTCGTAGAAAGAGGGAGTGATATTTGAAATAATTTATAAAAGGAATAACTACCCCAATAATATGCTCCAAAAAAAAAATCACTTTCAGTGTACATCTGCATATGAAAAATGCTATAGTCGCTCTTCGGTTTTCCTTCGCTAACAGCTGATCAAAAAGTAGTCGTATGAGATAAAACAATTTATGCCAAAATCATGATTTTCTTAAATTCAATTCTAATTCACTTTTCTCAATAGATGAACAGCCGATTGGAAAAAACAAATAACAAATTTTAGCAACGAACAATAATTTTAAAAAATCCTTTTGGCGCCAACCACGTGTTTCGTATACTACTCAAAAAAATTGCAAACAGTTTATACTAGTTAACACACATCCTTACAACACTTATATTCCCTTATTATGAGCTTAAGTGAAATGAACTAAAATCAGTATAATAAACACGATAGTATATTGCAACTAATTACTTACTCGTAATTCAGCATCCAGCTGATTGGTGTGTCCAGCCAGGTTAGGCATGGCGGTCATATTGTATCCTAGACCTTGGCATGCCGCAACTGTTATCCTCTGACATTGTAATCCTTGTAAAGCTGATGCATCTGATAACAGCAGCAAGGTAATGGCTGCTGAAATCCCAATTAATCTCGAACTCGAACTCATTTCGATTAATATATTCTGGACACCGAACTTAACTTGAAAATGCAGATCTATTTTATTTTATCTAATTTTTTCGAGATACGCAGATTAGTAAAAAACTATTTCAAAAATCTCCTGGTCTAATTCGGCAACTGCACTAGCATCGTAACATTTTTTAAAACTGTGTATTTTATTGTAATTATAATTGAACACTTTTAGAACACAAACACGAAATGTATTTTCCGGATGCGAAGAGCAAACAGAATGAACTTGTATCTGCGCTAGAATCAGAGCTCACCGATCGTCGTTCTTCTGATGCCAAGTGTACTACTTACGATCTAATCCGATACTGGCGGCAAGTCTGTGGAATCACTTTGGTTTTAGTTGCGCCCGATGTTCGGTCCGTTTGTAGATTTGTTTTGAAGTTCACTTGAGTGAGGTGGATGATGTGCGAGATTTAAGTGCCAGACGAAGTTACCAGTTATTAGAGTTAATGGTTTGCTGTCGGTGTTTTTTTTTTTTGTGTTGAAATTATAAAAAGAAAATTTATTAAGGAATTACAGAATAAACATTTATAATATTCGAGTGTAAAAGAATTTTTTTTTGAAAACCTTCAATGTAAAAATCAGTAGAGTCAAAAAATGGAGAAAGACAATGTCAATGCAAGGGCACAGTACCAATAGATTACATTACAAATAAAGACCTGGTAAATGACAGGACAAATACAGGACCTGGTAACACATACCAAGGTCTTGTAGTTTTGCGGTAAATTCTTGAAGACAGCATCAAGTTCATTATAAAAATCAATTTTTCAAAAAAATCCTACGATTTTCACTAGAAAACATTATTTTAAAGTTGCAGTTAAAATTCCAAGTCAATCGGATAAAAATTGAGAGAGCTACCAGTGACCCCAGTTTGAAAAACATGGAGTCGCTATATTTCAAGTTGAAGTTTTGAGTAGTTTTGTTGGTTTAAAGGCAGTTGTAGTTTTAACGAACTTTCTACAATCTGCTGTTTGCTCAGCCTTAATATTGGGGTAAGAGAGGCATCCATTCATCATCATCATCGGCACTTAAACCGGGATCCGGTCTTGGCCTTATTTGACACATCTCTCCACCGGTCCCGATTTTGAGCCGATGTCATCCAGTTTGGCACTCCCAAGGTCTGGACGTCCTGGTCTATGCCATCCCTCGATCGCCATCCCCTACTCACTAACCCCCGCCCCTGTATCAGTCCGTACACATGCCCTCCATTGTCCAAAAAGGCCGCGTTTACTACACCCACATACACTCGCTCTTCCCTGGCCGCCTACCTCCCCTATCGCCTAGTAATCTTCAACTTCCTGGTTTTCTTCTCCTTTTTTTCGATTGAATAATTGAATAATGTCTTAACCACTACTCTAGATTTTAAGATAGTCTGTAAGGTTTTATGTTAAGTTAATTTAAGCTTACATTAAGCTAAATAAAAATGGGGGTTCCACCTTCAATCAATTAATCAATCAAAAATCTGCCGCGCAGTCTCCTTTCATACATCCAGCCACAAAGGACTCTCCGGGCAATCTCCTCTTTGCTGATTCAAGCTAGGTGTCCCGGCCACCGCAGCCTATCGAGTTTGATTTTTCTTACAATATTAGCTTCAAGGTAGATCGCGTATAACTCATGGTTGTAGCGTCTCCGGGATCGTCCTCCGTCAAATACGGGGTCAACAATTCTCCTTAAGACCTTCCCCTCGAACACGGCTAAGAGTTTAGAGTGCCTTTTATAGAGCACCCAAGTCTCGGATCCATACGTGAGTACTGGTAAGAACATGGTCTTTTACAATAGATGTTCTGGATGAATTTCGGGATTTAAAGAGCCTTGATAGACCATAGTAGGCTTTATTGGATTTAATCAGCCATTCGCGTATTTCTACTTCCATATTGTTATCGGCTGATACTATTGACCCAAGGTAGTTAAAGGATTGCACTACTTCAAATTCATGCTCCACTACCCTGATAATTTGACCAACGTTAGGTCTTCTTTTCGCAGAAGTTGCCACCATGTACTTAGTTTTTCCCACATTAATGTGCAGTCACAGTTTTTATGCCGCCAGCTCGACCTGGGTGAAGGAGTCCTGTGCAACCGAATCGGTCCTAACGATGATGTCGATGTCATCTGCGTAGGCAAGTATCTGGCTGGACTTGGTGATAATAGTCTCTCTAGTTGTGACGCTAGGTTGAAGAGAAGGCAGGCCAGGCCGTCCCCTCGTCGGAGTCCATTAAATATGTTTATTGGTTTGGACAGCAAACCCGCTATTTTTATTTGATTAGTTACTTTGGTCATGGTCAACCTTCAAAGTCGTATAAATTTGTTTGGAATGCCGAACTCCCTCATGGCATTATATAGTTCTACCCTGGGTATGCTGTCGTAGGCGGCCTTAAAGTCTATAAATAGATGATGTAATGGAATCTTAAATTCCTGGCATTTTTCCATCGCCTGCCTAAGAGTGAATATTTGATCAATCGCTGATTTGCCTGGGATGAAGCTACACTGATATTGACCAATGATGGCTTTAGTGTATGGGGCTATCCGATCTTGTAGGATAGTGGAGAGTATCTTATAGGCGGTACTCAGCAATGTTATACCCCTGTAGTTGCTGCACAGTGTGATATCTTCCTTCTTATGTATGGGGCAAATTATACCACGACGCCAATCTTCCGGCATCTCCTGTTCCTCCCATACGTGCACCACGATCTCATGAATTGTGTGATGTAACGCCGTCCCTCCTTGTTTGATCAGCTCAGCTGGTATGCCATAAGCTCCGGGGGCTCTATTTGATTTGAGCTGTCTAATAGCTTTTAATGTTTCCTCAATGCTTGGTGATGGCAGCATTTGGTCTTAATCTCGCATTGGTGGAGCCTCCAATTCTTCTGTGAGCTGACCATTTATCAATTCATTGAAGTGTACTTCCCATCGCTCCAGAATGCCTTCAGGATCGGTGATCAGATTACCCTCTTTATCCTTGCAGTAAGTGCAGCGTGGTGTGTACTGCGTCTTACTGTGGATTATTTGGTAGAGCTTCTGCGCCTGGTGCGGACCTCGCTCTCTACTTTTCTCTATTTCACAGACAAGGTTTTTTTTCCCAGGCACTTTTTTTTTGTCTGTGAAGTCTTTTTTCAAATCTTCTGAGCTCTTTGTATTGCTCCTCGCGTACCCGCGTCCTATGAGACTGCTGCATTGCCCGGTATGCAGCATTCTTGCGTTCGGTCGCTAGTTTGCACTCATCACCAAACCAGTCCGGTGTCTTCGACTACTGCCTACGATGGAGTTGGGAGTACTAATGACAGTATTCTTAAGGCGTGTTCATTTCTCTTCTACGCCCCGGATTCTGGCCCCAGGACATACTCTCCCCCCGTCGAGCTCTTCGAGGGCGAGTCTTAGCGCATGACCAAAGTTGTTACCGGTACTCTCATTGTGTTTGGCAGCCGTGTTGATTCGAACCTGATCCGCGGATGCAATACGTCTCCGTAAGGCAATCCGCGCGGGGAAAACTGTACCAACAAGATAGTGATCCGAGTCGACGTTGGCACCTCGGTAAGTTCGTACCGTCATTAGGCTCGAGGAGTGGCGACGATCTATCAACACGTGGTCAATTTGGTTGCGAGCGGCTCCACCAGGTGATACCCAAGTGCCTTTGTGGATATCTTTACGCGGAAACCTGCAACTTGCAACGACCAAGTTTTTCGATGCTGCCAGTTCGATGACTCGTAGTCCATTGTCAATAGTGTTCTCATGCAAACTATGGGGACTTGTGTAGTGCCTGAAAACGGCTTCCGACCTATTTTTGCATCCAAATCATCAAGAACGATTTTCACATCGTATCATGGGCAGGCATTGACGGCCCGTTCGACGTTCTCGTAGAATGCTTCTTTTTCGTCGTCGGGGGACTGCTCTGTAAGTCCGTGAACGTTTATGAGGCTTATGTTCTTAAACTTGCCTCGCACGCAAAGGGTGCATAGCCTTTCGTTTATTGCATTAAAGCCGATGATGGCAGACTTCAGTTTTTGGCTGACTTGAAAGCCTACCACGAGCACATGCTGTTTTGCATGACAGCTGTAATAAATGTCATACTCGTTTCTTTGAATAACACCACTCCCCGTTCATATTATTTCTTGTAATGCTGTTATGTCAGCCTTATATTCGGACAGGGGAATAAAAACTAAACGTCAACGGCGAAAACGTAAAATTGATTCATTCGTCGTTAAAATCTTGAACCGCTTCAAGCAGTTGAATAGCATTTCAAAGTCTGTTGTTTGCAAATGTGTAGAATCGTACAAACTAATCGTAATTCCTGGACCGAGCTCAAATTCCGATATAGAACTGAAAAACCAGAAAAACACTCGAATTGGAAAACCACGTCGTAGATCCAAGTGCTCAATTGCAAGTGCTATTCTACCGGTATACGACCCGAATATAAACTTAGAATAATTGCATGCCGAGGAGCAGCTTTTAGCGAAGAAGAAAGGTTTGAAGTATAGGACTCGCTAGGAGATATTGACAAAGAAACAATCAAACGACAACAAACTGAACAGGGGAGCACAAAGCTCAACGCCCCCTGCAACCTGCCAGCAGCAGAAACCGCGGCAACTACAGCGACCGTTCCACGGTCGATCAAGTAAGTCCCCTTTACTTACATTTAAAATACCTTTAAATATATTTAAAAATATTCCATATATATTATAATTATATTGTGAATATATCTATAACAATTCCCTAACTCGAAAAACCGGTCGATTTAGGATGACGATGTCCTTCAATGGTGATAATTTGATCGGAGAACCTACGAATCTATTCCCCAAGTGTTAGCTACTGTAAACATGTTCATTCCATAATGATTTCAAAAGCACAACGTGCTTTCAAAATATACTAATTTCTCCTCTCGTAAACCAAAAATTCCTTTGTAGACGTAATGTTCGAGAACGTAATTTTCTCCGACTTTTCAGTTTGGCGTTTGAACAAGGTTGAAACTTAACTTGAGCGAAAGCTTAGAATTTCCCTATTATATATCCAGGACAAAACTTTATCCACAATGGTCATTTAAATTTAAGAAACGAAACGCCGAATCAGAATGAGGAAACGGTATAAATACGTCGCACACAGATCATGGAGAGGCAAGTAATAAGTAAGAAAGTGAAGCAAGCGATAAGTCAAGAAATCGTTGTGTACGGTAAAAGTAACGGTTGTTATTAACGGACTAATAAAGTGTTATATTAATTCAAAACCGATTTAACGGCTCTTATTTATTAAAAATAAACCCTGAGCTCGCTACAATTGCTGTCAGAAGTGGGATTAATTATTGGTGAAGTAAATAAGTCTGTGAAAGTGTGTAGTGACGATGTCAGATCGACATTTGGAAGATCTTCGCGTTCCTGAGTTGAAGAAGGTACTTCAGGATCGGAAACTGAATAGCAGAGGACAGAAGCAAATTCTTCGACAGCGTCTGCAAGCAGCAATGGGGGAAGAGGGTATTGCTTTCGACACATATGTTTTTACGATTGAGCCAGACTGTCCGGATAGAGAAAAACAGCGAGTCAATATTGTGCCAATGTAACGGAGAAGAGTTCGCCACCGTTGGACATTTCGGAGATGTTCAGGATGATGATGGCAAAATTGGACGCGCGAGCTGCAGAGGTTGAGGCGAAATTGGATGCGCGAGCTGCAGACGTTAATGCAAAATTGGTCTCGCGAGCTGCAGAGTTTAAGGCAAAATTGGATGCCCAAAGGCAGTGTATGAAAGAATTCTGGGACTCGGAAGCGGAAGAAGCTGAGGATGAGGAGGAATTGGAGCTACATGAAATGAAGAAACTCAGGAAGAGCAAAGCTATGGCCGACAGCAGTGAGGAAGAGGAGGACGATGAAGATGATGTGTTACGTGAAGAACTGAAGGATTTCATCGATGATAACCCGATTGAAGAGGACGGCAGTGGTGGTGAAGACACTGATGCTTCAGGCCGTTCCCCGAAACGGATTTACAATGATGATGACGAGTTGAACAACCGACTGGAAGACGACGACTATGACCTTATTGAAGAGAATCTTGGTTTGAAAGTCGAACGCAGAAAGCGTTTCAAGCGTCTGCGTCGTATACAGGACGAAGAAAGTGACGGAGAGGAACAGCACGTCGATGAAGGTTTAGCACGTGAGGCTATAGCCGAACAGCTATTCGACGACGAAGACGATGTTGAACGCCGCTCTGAACGTAGTCACAGGGAAACTGAGGCGGCAAAACATTTTAATGTTGATGAGGAATCGGAGTCTGATGCTGAGAATTTTATTGTAGACGACGAAGGAAGCCCAATTGCTGAGAAGAAGAAGAAAAGACGACTTCTAGTCACTGACGCGTCATTGCAAGAAGGTCAGGATAGTTTCGGGGTAGATTTCGACTATGAGGATTTCACTAATTATGACGAGGACGATATGAACCCGAATACGAATCTAGCGAATTGGAAAGGGGTCACTTTACGGATTTGGACAATGAAATCCGTAAAACGGATATTCCTGAGCGAATGCAATTGCGCGAAGTTCCAGTTACGCCTGTTCCAGAGGGACCCAATGAACTACAAGATGAAGCTCAATGGATTTGTGGGGCTTTTCAGGGCCCAAAGAACCTCGCACCATTTTTAACCCCATAAAAATCCTATAAACCCCATATCTACCCTTAAGTCGAATCCCTGCCAAGATCACACAACTTTGCCATAGCATTTACCACTGTCCTAAAATAGCTGAAAACAGTTCGGTTGTCCCCTTGGATAACCGTCATAAATATCCCAACATAGCCGAGGAGCTTTTCCTCTATACGCGGTAATGACATACTTACCTTTTATCTGCAGACCCATCGACTAGATGGGATGTTACAGTCTGAGCAGAGCAAAGGGTATACAAACACCGTCTCCATGCCCATTAGCGTTCAAAAATACATGCCGGGCTATTTGCCGGATTGCACATCTGCAAGCCAGATTTCTTATAGCCCTGCAATAGGACATAATGAACGGGATAATAAAAAGACCAATATCCCAAAGTCCAATAAACCTTTTTTCTAGTTGCTATGGCGAGCGATCTTCTGTGAATTTTACATCACAGAAGACCCAATTGCAGCCGCCAGCATTGTTCCTTTATGCTACCCGAAACACTTCTGTCTATCCAATGTAGACAAAAGAAAACATATTCGTCCAGGCGGCAATTTCCTACATAAATAATGTAGTCGAAAAAATACATGCTCTCAGGCAGCCTTGGGTTTCTGTTGATATTATATCAACATCATGGGAAAACCCTTCCCATGATTTATGACTACATTTTCTGCCACTCTCTATTTACCAGATGTGTATTAGAATTTCCCTGGTACACCAGAGGTATCCGATACTACAAGAAATGTTGAGGACGATTTCTCCCGGAGTCTCATAATAAACTTTACGGTGTATGCACTTCCTCTTGGAGAGTCAAATTTAACATCTCAAGGAGTTGAGTTCGTTCCCAGGCGAATACCAATGTGAAGTACTGTCCCGACTTTAACATTATCGTGGAGTTCGTGTGCGTTTCAAATTAAAGTGTCGAATTGGAATCAAGTAAAAGAAAATCGCGTTGCTGGTCGTTTTTCTTAGAAACTAGAACGAAATATATCATAGAGTGGTGGTGTTTAATAACTTTGAAAATGTATCATAAAGTGGTGATGTTAATAACCCCTGAAGTTAAATAAAAAAGCTAAGAAACTAAAACCCTCCAGTGTTTTAATTGGTGTCATCGTTGTAGAGAAGGAGAAACATTTCTATTCGTGATGTGTCGGTGAATTGACTTTGAGTGTTGCTTATTGGAACAATCACGTGGAATGTAGGTGAAACAATGTCCGTGTCGACATATTATCTACATTACCTACAGATTTACAAACAAGCGTTTTGTAAATCAACTGTTTCCGAACAAGAGAGATCCACGGATGTTGGAGGTCAAGACCGCTATTGTAAGCCACCACATACGGGGGGAAAGATCAAGCAAGCCCTAGATTCTAGGCGTAATCAACAGCTAGAGGTGCCGTTCACTGTGTTCTATGAGGGTTGCCTTTTATATTTCGGGATTAGAGAACAAAAACAAATATTGAACATCGAAAATCACTTTATTGTTTTTCAAAATATTCCCCATGAAGATCTATACACTTTAGCATGCGTTTGAACCAATTGTCGAAGCACTTTTGCCACTCTGATTGAGGTATCTCCAACACAAGCGTTCTGAATACAGCAACCGCTTCTTGGCCCATCTTGAAACACCCAGACAGTCGACTGCTGTTTACTTCACCTGTCACGATGTCATAGACGTGTTTCGAAGCACCGCGACCGTATTTTTTGAGCATTTCTTTCGACCAATTGACACGAGCCTTTTTTTGGGCGATTGACAAATTGTGTGGGATCCAACGCGAACAAATTTGTTTGACAGTAAAAATGTTTATGCAATATTGAATGTATGCTGGTCCCACTAACGCCTAAGGTTGTCTCAATCTCACGATAGGTCACATGACGATCTTCCAATATCAGTTCGCGCACAGCATCAATGGTTTTCGGAACAACAACTGATTTTGGACGACCTTCACGAAATTCATCTTGGAGTGAACTACGACCACGACTGAATTCACCATACCATCGATAAACACTGGTCCTTGATGGAGCTTCATCGCCAAAAATTGAATTAAGTTCATCCATGCACTGTTGCTGAGTTAATCCACGCCGAAAGTTGTAAAAAATAATCGCACGAAAATGTTGACGATTTAATTCTATTTTTGGGCCAAGATGAATCTTTTAAGTTACTGTAAACAACACAAATAGCGCTCGTATGTCAAAACGTTCTGAGTGCGTATAACCTCAAAAATGTCCAACTTTACGACAGAGCTGTCAATTGCCGGATTGCAATACTAGGGTTGCCAAATCCCGAAACATAAGAGGCAACCCTCGTTTAGAAAAGAAACACGTTGAACTAGAATTAACGTGCGACGATCTATGGAAAGTCTATTACTACGACGCACGCTGGTGTTTACTGTCAGGTCCAAAGAATAAACCGCTCCAGTTATTTGAAAAGATGCAGAACTACCAGTTGGATACAGTTATGAAATCGACAGATGCTCCAATACCAGATAATATGCGTGTAATTAAAGAGGAAGATCTAGATCGCTTACGTAATGTGCAAACTCCAGAAGAGCTTAAGGGTGTGCACATGCATTTTCTTTTATACTATTCGCATGAGATCTCTAAAATGCAAGAGGAATTCCGTCGTCAGGAAAAGAAAGAATGTCGGCAGGCTAGAGCTGACGCGAAAAGGAGAGCAGTAGAAAATTTGGAAGAAGGCCAAGAACTTCCACCGCCGAACGCCAAGGTGAAAGTGGTACATCGTGACTGACTGGCGACTTTTGTTAACCCAGAAGACCAGTGAACTTAGTTCGGGACGAACTAATCTAGGCGGAGGGTAGTGTGACGCATATGACAATCAGTACTGGAATATTCTAGAAGGTCCAAAACAAAGTACTAGAATATTCTATAAAGTACTGGAAAACTGGAGATTATGGACAATATAACATTCAAGATTATGGAACGGGCGGAAACGAAACACCGAATCAGAATGTGAGGAAACGGTATAAATACGTCGCACACAGCTCATGGAGACAAGTAGAAAGTAAGAAGTAAGAAAGTGAAGCAAGCGATAAGTCAAGAAATCGTTGTGTACGGTAAAAGTAACAGTTGTGATTAACGGACTAATAAAGTGTTATATTGATTCAAAATCGATTTAACGGCTCTTATTTATTTTAAATAATTAATCCAGCGAACCCTAACCTCGCTACAATATATTGAAATTGTATACTTGTTTACCGTAAAAATTAGGTTTACACGTATCGGCGAACACTAGGAATTGCCCTTTAGCCGAGCTACAGGGATATGAAATATCCTTCCTTATCACGTGTTTCCCAATCCGTCCTAACTTTAAAGGGACTTTTCTTTACTTATTCACTCCCTATTCTTCCGGTCCCACAACACTTTGTCGTTAAAATGTATTTTAAAAATTTCTCACAAAAAATGCCAAAACCCATCGACTTCAAAGTAAATCCGTGAAGTGCAGTGCCACAAAGTAAGTTTTAAAAAGTAATCGGTGAAGAGAATTACTGCCCCTCTCGTGCTTGACTTCGTTTCGACTTTGAACAATCTTGTTATGCCGCACATTTTAAGTATAGCGGCCTTTCTTTCTTGATTTTGTTGTTGTTGCCGCCGCTGCACACCGCCACCAGTCACCAACACTCCAACGGGTCCGGCTGCATTCCTTGTTTTTGCATTCATTCACTGCAACACGGCCACCGGCCCCATCGGCCAGATATGCACTCTGCCTCGTATCTGCCGATGTATCTATGTAGCCCTACTCAACACACACGGCGCGTTAACATCATTCCCGGATTGTTTTTCTTTTTGTGTGTTTTGCTTCTCTTTCCGATACTTTTTCAGGTGAGGCCAGAAGAACGGACGCGTACGAGAATAAAAACAATACGCAATAATCAAGAAGGTAGAACGAAGGCAATAAGAACTCTGTAATTTCATTTCATTCTATCCGCATTTTCGTAATGGCCAATAAAGAGTTGTACTCGTTCTGTATAAATTCGATGGGGGTGACGGACGAGGAAGTTCCCACAAAATACCAACAACAACAACAGGTACGCAGAGTGCCGACACACTTTAAGCAGTTGTCGAATAGAGACCCAGAGAGCGAGAGAGGCAGAAGCGAATTGTAGAAAGGAAGAAAACGACATCAGAGAATTTTAGCCGACGCCGCTGCCGCCATCGATGATGGGGTTTCAAGTTGGCCCGACTGCGACGTCGATGTGATGATGTACGCGGGTTTCGGCTTTTACTTATTTTAGAAAAGCGGGTGGCGAGGGACCATCAACGGCGGCCCTAATGGCATCAGCCGGTGTTTCGTAATTACCACACTTCGATGTGTACACGCCAACCTGGTCTGATAGTGACTGATATCACTCGGTGGACCGTGGAGAACGTGGATCACGGTTGGTGTGCGCCTTAGAGGTGATCCGGGTGTGAAATTCTCGTCGGTGGTGTTGGCTCACCTCTCGGCTGTGACTTCCTGGCGGCACACAATAACTTATTGGACTCCTTAGGAGTGTGACCATTCTTTAGTCGCGATGTGTCGCAAGGGTCAGTCAATGGGTCTTAATTATTCTCCTCGCAATAATTGCATTTTTGTGTTATAATGAGTGTGCGGAAAAATAATTGTGACTGCCCTTTTTCACCTTCTTATAATGCTGTGGGGGAGACTAAATGAATCTACGTGGTCCGATTTATATTTGTATTATTCAAGCATGGATCGAGGGCAGTCTACTCCCATAAAGCAAACCATTCAGATGATAAATTTCGAGCAGCGTAGCTCTTTACGTCCAGCTATTGATCATGGATGGCGTCAGAAGGAGAACAGTGAAGAGTGAATCATTTAGGCGTGTTGCCATTGATAGAATTTCACACAAACCATGGATTGATGGAGAAGTAGCCACTATCCCAAATAGATAAATGAAAAAATGATAATGTTGGAACGCTGTGATGAAAAAAATAAGCATTAGCAGTGAATGGTATATTCATTAGATTATCTAAGGAAGGCTGAAGACTTCGTAATATTTTTGCTTCTGTTGTATTTTTTGAATGAATGAATGAAGAGAGGGCAGAACCCCCAGTTTATTTCAGTTAGTACAAGTCGTATAAACATATAAGCTTATAAATAGACTTACGAACTACCTTAAAGACTAAGGCATGCGGGTTGGGGGTGGTGGTCTTGTGGGGGTGAAAGTCTGGGGTGCAGAGGCACGGCACGGGTTGACTATCACCCACCGACGGAAATCCGAGGGACGACAACTAGTTGCGGGTAACAGCACTGGTAATGGTAAGCTCGTTTGTACTTTGTATTCTTATTTTATTCTTTATTTTTTTAAAACTTTTCACTGTCACGGGTGGTCGAGAAGGTGGGGTGTTCAGCTCGTGACGGTGGGCCACCAATTGTAGGTAAATCTTCGTCTTGGTGCAGGCATTGGCACAGGTTCTACGTAGATTCCACAACTGAAGAGTTCACTGGACACAAAAGAGGAATTTACTTGGTTACGCGTTTATCCAATCACTCTTAATCTCCGTTTGTCTTTCTAGATATTAAATATCCTTTCACAAGGAAACTCAGAAAAAAATATAACCCGTATGCTTTGTACAGCGGATGCTGATGGGATTCGTCCTTCACACTTGATTAATGTTTGCCTCCCTCATACCGGGCCGGATTTGCTGCGTTGATGATGCCCTTTTTACTTACTTGTTACGCTGGTGAGGTAATACACTTATCACACAACAAATAATCCTTACAGACGCACACAGTTGTCCTATTTCTTAATGCAACTGTCCACAAGCAGAAAAATAAAACACTATTCGTTAGCTTGGTGTATTCCCGATACAGTTTATTGGGGTATTTTAGATTCTATGTGAGTACATTTAACAGAAAGTTTATTTATGATTACGTATTCAACAGCAAGGGGAATCTCTCGCACTGGTGGAGCGACTACACTCGAACCGGGGTGTGCGAACTTCGCGCTGTATCAAACTCGACTGGCTGACTGCAGGCAAGAATCCATTCCCGGGTGTCGTGGCAGTGGAATCATCGCCACTTACTAGGAACATGGAGAAGGGTTGCTATGCCTACATAGAGGATTTTGTTTCAGGGAATTTCTGCCGTACAGGCTGAATTAGATTCCTCTGTTGTTGTGTATACGGAGAAATCGGTTTCGGAGGCATAACTAAGTATGCGCATGGGTTGTCGGTTAGACAAAGGAACATGGGGCTTGGTCGTCGCGATGGTTGTTTCGTGGAAATGCAACGCATCGTGCTGGTGACTTACCAGTAAGGAGAATTGGTATTATTTTAAATGGTTTAGGTAGGATGGGAGCCGAAACGGTTTTCGGGGAAACTAAATGCTGCTTGGTTACAAGCGAGAAAAATGGGTTAAGTAGAATGGGAACTGAAATGGTCTTCGGTGGAAATTAAATGCTGCTTGGTTGCAAGCGAGGAAAATAGTTTTTTGGGAAAACTAAATGCTGCTTGGTTTCAATCGGCAAAGATAGTTTAAGTAGGATGTGAGCCGGAATGGTTTTCGGGGAAAATTAAATGCGGTTTGGTATAGATGAGGGAGATGATTTAAAATGTATTCTGTTGTAGGTTTTGAAAATACATTCTATTACAGATTTGGAAATATATGCTATTGCGAATTTGGGAATGGATGATGTTGCAGATTGGAGAAATGTGTTCTTTGCAGGTTTTGAATGGGGAGTTGGGTTAAGGTGACGGGCTGTTAGCGGTCAAAATTGGTTGGAATTGTGGGTTGGCCTGTGGGGAGGAGAAGTAGGTTGCACCGGCGTAGGGCGCTGATTCACTTCTTCCCCATCATGTACTGATCGTTCCGCCGAACACTAAACGATTACGATGAAGCAGGGGAAACACCAACGAAGGTAAAACACACGCATTACTTGGTGATCACCGCCTTTTTATTACTTGAATTGTTTGTTTTGGTTTTACATTTAACACTATTGTATTTAGACCGTGGGTCACTGGTGAAATCTTATACTACCCTAATTCTAGAAAAGCTAAGTCTATGTAAGCTAGCTGATGATAGTGTGATTCTATACCGACTTTGGTATCCAGGTCTTTATATGCCATTCAACCACCAGAACTGTTGACGCTGTCTAATACTATCGTCCCGGTCTCTGTGGGAGATAGCCCTACTGAAGCGCAGGAGCTCTTCTTCGGTGCGCGTTACCTCCCGGTCGTAGCACAATCGGCCGTCTACGGATGATCTACTTACATGATAGATCAGCGGAATTCCGGATCTATCCTGTATAAGCCCTTTCATGTCCAAGTCAAGGAACGCCTCTGGTGGAACAAAGCCGTTGCGACGCACGCTCTCATAGTACAGAGTGTTTGGATAATAGGCCATTGGACGAGCTTATTGCTCTCGCAATATGTCCTCTGATTAATTTAATCATAAAATTATCCACCCTATTTATGTGGGCTTCATTATATAACGTCTCATTTGAATAATACATTTTATAGTCCGATTCCGGTGTCCGATATAATCTGAGACAACTTCTGAGACACTTCCTTTCGAACACCCGAATCTTTTCCATCAAATTTGGACCTATGTTAAACCATACTGGACAACCATATATGAGCATTGGCCTGATTATCGTCATGTAGCATATGACTTTTACCCTGCTGTCAAGTTGGCTACTGTGAAATAGCCTCCTTGTCATAGCAAACGTTTTTCTAGCCTTGACCGGAGCAGCCTCTACATGTCTGTTGAAATACAGATATTGGTCTAGCCAGATGCCAAGGTATTTAACTAAACTCTTGGTTTCCAGTCTATCTCCATCCGGTCCCACGATAACTAGCTTTCGCCAGTTTTTTCTTGTGTCGTTCGTGGCTTTATATAATGGCGTTCTAAATAGGATGGCTTCACATTTCTGGAAGTTGATCTTAAGTTTCCAGTCATCGCAATAGCGCTGCACGTTGTTGAAGTCTCGCTGTATTAAACTATTTATGATCTCAACTTTCAAAAAACAAAAAAAATTGACACAAAGTTTTTCAAATTTTCTTTGTCTTTCAGATAATTATAAGTACTGCCGCAAACTTCTGTCGCCGAAAGGCAAATTATACAAATGTTTAGTAATGTTTAGCTTAGAGCGTCTGCGAAGGACCAGTAAGTTATTATATAAGATAATTAAGCTAGAATTTAAGCATTTTTTGTCTAGCCTTTAATTTAGAAATTAAGAATATAAAAAGAAAAATAAAACATGTTTTAAAAATGAAATGAAAATCACTGGTGAAATTACTTTAAATTAAATATATTAAACACTACTGTATTTAGACGCAGCGCTATCCACAACTCGGGGTATAACACGCGTGTCCGCAGCGCTACGGACAGCGCGAGCAGCATGACCGTGGCGATTAATAGATGAAATTCGACTCAGCGATAATCAGTTCGCGCAGAGATGATTCGCTTAGCAAAGAAAATTTTTAGGTGCAATTCCCCTTCACTAGAGAAAAGAATTTCCTACCACCAGAGAAAAGTAAAGTGTCTCTTGGTAGAACAGACAGCCAAAACTCGGAAAGCGGATCATGGTGGTGTGTGTGAGATCGTTAAGATCTGTGTTGTTTACATAACGCTTGCAGGTCGAAAGCGAAAGGAAACCTAGACAAGGGATACGGACAAAGCAAGAAGCGACCTAATGCATCGAAGAGATGTGCTAAAAGCATATTTGGGACGAGGGCATCATAAAGGTCTTAGAAGAGTGGTGCCCTTGTGTAAATATACGAATAGCCATTCGAAAGAGGTGCTAATGTATTACAATACTTTATACAATGAGAATTGTATATCGTATCTTAGGACGGTGGCCAAAACGAATCCCTTGCTTGCATTTGTATATGCCGGGTAATTAGTTTGTGGCGACGTACGATATGGATGATTGTTTGTCTATTGAACGACGGAATCGCTGTACTTACTTGCTACAGCTGTAAAAACAAGCCGCCCGGCATTGCGCTTCAATTGACAACAATGGGTGCCGAATGGTTTGTATTTATGGTGCATATGCACATTAAGGAACTATTTATCGCTGGCTAAAAGGGTCGACAGCCGATGTTTGCATAGATAGTTTTTATGTACACATATTGAGGCTGGGATTAGCCAACTCAAGGATAAGATTCCCTGATATGCGGTCGTATGATGTGCGAACCGATGAATTTTATTACAGGGAATTTATGATAAGGTAAGAAAGAACTCTTACAGGAATTGTATGCGAAGATATGCAAGGAAAGGTAAGGATTCTTTACAGGGACATTTAGGTAAATAAATTTGATTTATTTGATGCGTGAAGCATTTAAGGTGCTAATGCGATTGCATTAGCGAACTTATACAGATTGGGTTGTATGAATGGGGGTTCTTCAGGTAAGTAGGCAGTGGGGTTTGGCGGAACCGCCACAGTTCTACATGTAATATAGAGAACCCCCACAGACTAACTTTAAAGTAACTTAAAAATGGAATGGAGAACTAAACAAAGATGGACAGAATAATAGTCTAAGTGGTAGGGCGGGGAAGGGCGAGGATAAGCCGGGTGCTAGGGTGTGAATGTGAGTGCGAGAGAGTGTAGGCGGTGAGCGGGGTAGGTTCAGGAGAGGTAAGAGGCGGGGGTTTCGCAGATTTCGGAGATTAGTGGAAAATGTGATGGGGCAGAGCAGGCTTGGGCAGTTGATTGAGCCTGAGAGTACACGGTGAATGAAGAATGTCGGCATACATTCTGCGCTCTTCAAGTGTTGTTGGCGATGCAATCACATCGACACGAACGTCCACGGAGACGAAGGAAAGCGCCAGCATATAGGCACTCAGGAAACGACTATCAGCTGTACACCGAATTGCGGAAAACCACTCGAGAGAAAAAAGGCTCTCAGGAAACGAGTTCAAGAAAAATCACTCAGGAGAAAACGAGCAAACGAGAAGAACACCACTCGGGAAACGAGCAAACAAGAAGACAACTGCGAGCTATATAAGGCATCGATCAAACCCCGGTTTACCCAAAAAATCGTAATCGAAGAGCCCCACAAACAAGAAATTCTACATTGCAAGCGATGCCAAGACTCCGGACACTTGGCGGTCTCTTGCCACCAGCAAAGGCGTTGCGGCAGATGCGCAGAGGAACACGAGTTCGATGAATGCAAGGTAAATCCACAATGCCTGGAACCAAAGACAGTAGAAACCGCCAACGCCGTTGGACCCGTTTCCACAAAAAGAATACAGTAAAATGTTGTAACTGTGGAGGCCCTCATCCAGCAAATTTCTCTCAATGTCCTCAGAAGCTAAAACTTCTGCAAAGACGGAAATTAGCAATGTCAACAGTTAAAGCAACAACAACAAAATCAACAGTATTGCAGGAAGCAAAGTTAACCCCACCCGGAATATCTTACGCGGATGCAGCAAAAGGAAACCTCAACACTACCGTGGTGGTTCTACGAACCACACAATACATTATAGGTTATACTCACCTATATCCATTACACGTGCCCACAGACACGTTCCTCACAAGTCCTTCTTTCCGCCTGAAACAAAAGGTAACATTCCATATACCCGACATTGAATTCAATGGTCAAAACCAATCGAACTAAACGTTCAAAATTTCCTAATATTGAATTCAATGCATCTATTCAATTCAATTCAATGCGATTCCCCTATTTACTCAATTCATCCAATTAAACGCATTTTTCTAAAAGCAAACAGAATAATGCATATCTCCTCATATGGCTAATAGCAATTAGCACCCTAAATTCCTTGCAAGATTCCAAAACCAAGAAGCGCATGTGTGCAAACAAAAGGCATAGCGATTCGCCGCCGACACACAATTCTTGCAACCATAAACATCTTAACGCTTATCTCACGCCAGATGTTATATGACTAGGAAATACGATCTAGAAACCGACATCCAAATTCCACGGTTCCTTTGTTACCCATCTGAAGCGTACGAAAACTCTTGTTTTTATTTTTTAATTCTCTTTTATTCCATTTTCCCTCTTCAGTCACTGCTAATTTATGGATTACATACACCAGAAACCAACCGGTGACCACGAACATCTACTTAGTCTTCAGCCACATTCCGAGTTTAAAATAGGAGAGAACAAATCGCTATTTCATGTCCCTTTTTATGAGGACTACAAATTTGCCCTCACCCGACCGTTTATTGATTCATTGGAATTTCGGTTCGGTTCTCTAGCTGACCTGAACCACCATCCAGTAAATCGTCAGGTGTATGGGGATGGGATAGCAGCAAATTTCCTGGGAAAGGGTCATTGTGCTGGGTTGTGGGTAAAAATATTCAAAAGGCCCTCGTTTAGTGAATTTTGTAATTCGTTTTGATTTAAGAATTACAATAGTGAGATATAGGGGATGAAAAGGGAAGAGAATGTTAGTATGTTATATACAAAGGAACATTTTGACCATGAGAATGGTTTTTTGGGATAGGATTGTATTGGCGTAAGGCTAATAATCTTGGCCAGTAAAACGAATTATTATGGGCAATTTAACAAGTTTCGGATATGGACCGGATACCGGTGGAGAGACTTGCTAAATACGCACAAGACCGGATCCCGGTTGTAGTGCCGATGATGATGATAATGGGGACTTGGTTCAACAAATTTCCGGAAGCTACTATCATGAAATGCATTTGAAGATATGAATTATGATATTAGGGCTTGTAGGAATTAGTGTTAATGCATGATAATGAACATCTGGTTCGATTTATGATGCATCTAATGTGGGGCTTTTTGGAATTGAATCAATGTGTGACAAATAACCATTTAGTACAATTTATCCTGCATTTGTTTCATTATTAATTTGGATTATTGAATCCGGATGCTTTATAATTATTTATGTCATTAATTGGGTATGAATTGCACATATTTATTATTATGCAAGTACAAGATGGGGCAAAATTAATCACCCTATCGGAAGGTGTTATAATTTTTGCAAATGGCGTCGTACGTCAATCACATTTGACATTTGGGATCTAGACAGCTGCAGTATACAAACAGATAAGCAATGAAGCGCTATACTCCGCAAAAGCGTAGAATAATTCGGTCCATTTTTGAGACCAATAATCGGTCGGTGGTGTTAGCACAGCGTGAATTTTGACGTCGATTTCCTAATCGTTTCGCTCCAACTGGGCAAACATTCTGGCGCTTAGCTACTCGACTCGAACAGACTGGAACCACGGGAGACCATGCAGGGAGTGGCCACCAACGGAATGGTCGTTCGGGCGAGAATATCGCGGCTGTCGCTGAGAACGAAGAAACAACAGACGACGGGTCACGGAATTGGGCATCACCAGATGGAACCTACAGCGAATTTTAGTAAAAGACTTACACATGTTCCCATACAAAGTGGAAACAGTGCATCAACTAATGCCGGCTGACCGTCAGTCGCGTGTGAATTACTAGCAAACCATCCTTAATCTCAACAACGAAGAGCACGATTTTGTGTCAAAAATCATCATGATCGACGAAGCGCATTTCCATTTAAGCGGTTACGTCAATAAGCAAAACCTTCATTTCTGGGGCACTGAAAATCCGCATGTGATGAACGAATGTAATGGCTACATCCAATCAAAGCCTCTGTGTGTCGCGGCGTTCACGCGGGTGGAGTGATTAGGCCGTATTTTTTTGAGGACGCCATCGGCAATATGGTCACTGTTACTGGCGAACGCTACACGGCCATGATAAACGACTTCTTACTGACGGGATTGGATGAGCGGGGCTTGGTGAACATGTGGTTTCAACAAGACAGTGCAAACGCACGCACAGAACGAGCCACAACAGCAAGATCGCCTGATTTAACCCTCCCAGACTTCTTTCTTTGGAAATTTAATTTAATTTAATTTTTTAATTTGACGGATATCATATCTATGCATATATCACTTAACAGAAAAATTGTAAAGGTCCAAATAAATATTTCCATCACTCCAAATCATATTTTTTTATTTGGTAAAAAAGTTATTCAAAAACAAAATTGGATGATTAATTTTGCACCACCTTGTATATATAGGTTGGTTTACGAAAATGAGTATGAGGATGTGAATATGCACGAGGGTGGACTGAAAAGTTTCCGACCTCAACGTGAAGAAAGCGGCACTCATCAATAAAAGCTAGTCACATATTAAATCAAGATTTGGGCATAAGAAAGCTGTCCGCGCGTTGAGTGCCACGTTTGTTCACATTAGACCAAAAACGTGTTCGAGTGAACATTTCCAACGCGCTCTGTTGGCGCAGTTTAGGCGTCGATTAATTATTTTCGATCAAACTCGGATACGCTATTATACACCCGAAACAAAAATACAGTCAAAACAGTGGATTGCAAACGGGGGAATCGGCTCCAAAAAAACAAAAACATCGACTCACCCAAACGACTGTCAAATAAAAACTAGGCGTCCAAAATAGCTGAAATTTTGGTGAGTAACTGCCAAAAAACATCTACTCACTCAAACGACTGTCAAATAAAAACTGTGCGTTCAAAATGGCTGAAATTTTGGTAAGTAACTGTCAAAAGATGCGCAACTACATTTGTAGCGATTCTAACAGATACACACACAATTCACAAGCAAAAATAGTGAAGGACACCGGACGAAAAATCGAATAAGAAAAATACATCAGAACCGTATACCAAGCGATAAATAAAAATAATTCACACCAGTGGAATATAGTCGAGTTTGGAAATCAAATTCTAAACACGGTCAGTAGCCTGGTGTGTAACGCTTAGGTACAATTTTTTTTCGTGATTCGAGCTGTCATAGCGTCAGTTCGAATCACACGATCTTCTTCACTATTATTTCAAACGCTATACATTCACTAGCTTTTATTGACGAGTGCCCCTTGTTTCAAGTTGAGGTCGGAAACTTTTCAACCACCCATGTATGTGGAAGGAAAATCGTGGGGCTTTTGCGGAGCACTACAGTAGGGCAATATCCCATGGAGAGACGTAAGTAAACAACGTGAGTGGTCTTGCCGAAATGACAACTGAAAAGCTGATTGCCAAAATTGGCACGGCAAGCTTTGCTAGATTTACGGTAGAATTATGTTGGATTTAAATTTTATAAAAAGGGGATTAGTAAAATTAGGCTAGTAGTGTTAAACTTAGGTCAAAAACATAAAACGTCACTAACATATAACTAGATAATTATACAGCACGTGTCAGAGTAATGCGTGGGGATGGGTGCGAACGTACAGGGCAAAGTTACTGATTGTTTTCAATCCTGCGAAGGCCAGGACGATCCTTGTCCCTGTTCAATCCAAGTTGACATGCAGTCTCCACGTGACACCCCTGGATAGCTACTGTGGCACCCGCCAAGTAGTGAACCACTGCATGCAGCGACATCCTGAGAAATATTGGCGCAAGGCTAATAAACAGGCCCGTAAAAATGAATAATTATGGCAAATTTAACAAGCCTTGGATATGGATCGGATACACGACGACAACCACGGGAACGAAATTGGCTAAACGATTTGAGAATTTTCTCATGGAACGTCCGCTCACTATACTGAGCTCGAGCTGCATAGCAGCTAGCCGATGCCATGTCCCAATATAAGGCTGACATAACAGCATTACAAGAAATTAGATGGAACGAGAATGGGGTTATTCAAAGAAACGAGTATGACATTTATTACAAAACATTTATTACAAAAGCCTACCCCGAGCTTTCTAGTCAACCAAAAACTGAAACCTGCCATCATCGGCTTTAATGCAATAAATGAAAGGCTATTCACTCTTTGCATGCGAGGCAAGTTTAAGAACATAAGCCTCATAAACGTTCACGGACCTACAAAGGAGTCCCCTGACGACGAAAAAGAAGAATACTACGAGAACGTCGAACGGGCCCTCAATGCCTGCCCAAGATACGATGTGAAAATCGTTCTTGGTGATTTAAATGCCAAAATAGATCGGAAGCCGGTTTTCATGCACTACACAGGTTCCCATAGTTTGCATGAGAACACTAATGACAATGGATTACGAGTCATCGAACTGGCAGCATCGAAAAACTTGGTCGTTGCAAGTACCAGGTTTCCGCGTAAAGATATCCACAAAGCCACTTGGGTATCACCTGGTGGAGCCACTCGCAACCAACTTGACCACGTGTTGATAGATCGCCGCCACTCCTCGAGCCTAATGGCGGTACGAACGTACCGGGGTGCCAACGTCGACTCGGATCACTATCTTGTTGGTACAGTTTTCCCAGCGCGGATTGCCTTACGGAGACGTATTGCATCCGCGGATCAGGTTCGAATCAACACGGCTGCCAAACACAATGAGAATACCAGTAACACGTTTGGTCATGCGTTATGGGCCAGAATCCGGGGCTTAGAAGAGAAATGGACACGCCTTAAGAATACTGTCATTAGTACTGCCAACTCCATCGTATGCAGTAGTCGTAGAGATCGGAGCGACTGGTTTGGTGATGAGTGCAAACTAGCGACCGAACGCAAGAATGCTGCATACCGGCAATGCAGCAGTCTCATAAGACGCGGGTGCGCGAGGAGAAATACAAAGAGCTCAGAAGATCTGAAAAAAGGCTTCACAGGCAAAAGAAAAGTGCCTGGGAAAAAACCTTCTCTGTGAAATAGAGAAAAGTAGAGAGCGGAGTCCGCACCAGGCGCGGAAGTTCTACCAAATAATTCACAGTATGACGCGGTACACACCACGCTACACTTACTGCAAGGATAAAGAGGGTAATCTGATCACCGATCCTGAAGACATTCTGGAGCGATGGGAAGTACACTTCAATGAATTGATAAATGGTCAGCTCACAGAAGAATTGGAGGCTCCACCAATGCAAGATTAAGACCAAATGCTGACGTCACCAAGCATTGAAGAACCATTAAAAGCTATTAGACAGCTCAAATCAAATAGAGCCCCTGGAGCTGATGGTATACCAGCTGAGCTGATCAAACAAGGAGGGACAGCGTTACATCACGCAAATCATGAGATCGTGGTGCACTTATGGGATCAAGAGGAGATGCCGGAAGATTGGCGTCGTGGTATAATTTGCCCCATACATAAGAAGGAAGATATCACACTGTGCAGCAACTACAGGGTTATAATATTGCTGAATACCGCCTATAAGTAACTCTCCACTATCCCACAAGATCGGATAGCCCCATACGCTAAGGCCATCATAGGTCAATATCAGTGTGGCTTCATACAGGGCAAATCAGCAATTGATCAGATATTCACCCTTAGGCAGGCGATGGAAAAATGTCTGGAATTTAAGATTCCATTATATCATCTATTTATAGACTTTAAGGCCGCCTACGATAGCATAGCCAGGGTAGAACTATATAAAGCCATGAGAGAGTTCGGCATTCCAAACAAATTGATACGACTTTGAAGGTTGACCATGACCAAAGTAACTAATCAAGTAAAAATAGCGGGTTTGCTGTTCAAACCAATAAACATCTTTAATGGACTCCAACAAGGGGACGGTCTGGCCTGCCTCCTCTGCAAGCTAGCGTTGGAGAAAACAATACGTGACTCTGGCGTTACTACAAGGGGGACTATTGTCACCAAGTCCAGGCAGATGCTTACCTACGCAGATGATATCGACATCATCGGTAGAACCGAAGCGGCTGTACAGGACTTCTTCACCCAGATCGAGCAGGCGGCACAAAAACGGTGACTGCACATTAATGAGGGGAAAACTAAGTACACGGTGGGAACTTCTGCGAAGAGAAGACCTAACGTTGGTCAAACCATCAGGGTAGTGAAGCACGAATTTGAAGTAGTGCAATCCCTTAACCACCTTGGATCAATAGCATCAGCCGATAACAATATGGAAGAAGAAATACGCGGACGGCTGATCAAATCCAACAAAGCCTACTATGGTCTATCAAGGCTCTTTAAATCCGGAAATTTATCCAGAACATCCAAGCTACTACTGTACAAGACCATGGTCTTACCAGTACTCATGTATGGATCCGAGACCTGGGTGCTCAATATGGGGCAGTCTAAACTCTTAGCCGCGTTCGAGAGGAGGGTCTTAAGGAGAATTGTTGGCCCCGTATTTGAGGGAGGACGATTCCGGAGACGCTACCACCATGAGTTGTACGCAATCTACCTTGAAGCTAATGTTGTAAGCAAAATCAAGCTCGATAGATTCCAGTGGGCGGGATACCTAGCTCGAATGTGCGAATAGGAGCCTGCCCGGAATGATCTTTGTGGCAGGATGTATGGAAGGAGACAGCGCTGTAGACCTTTTCTGTGATGGAAGGATGGCGTAGACCAGGACGCCCAGAGCCTGGGAGTGCCAAACTGGGTGACATCGGCTCGAAATCGGGACCGGTGGAGAGATTTGTTAAATAAGGCCAAGACCGGGTCCTGGTTGTTATGCCGATGATGATGATGTTAGAGTAATGCCGAAAAGCAATAGTTTATGGCGTTAGTCAAGTTGTGTACAGTTAAGAATGTCCACAGAGGACCGGTAACTTGAAATTTATGATAGAGTTCAATTATTTTGTGTCTGTTGTATTCCAGAATACTACCCTTATTAAATTTAACACTGAATCTCCTTACACATCCTTAAAAACTTCCTTTAACATATATTACATTCTCACTTAATACATACCATTCATAAACATTCACAATATTGCCAGTTACAGCACATTTAATAACCTTCACCTTTTTATTTCATTCAAAACATAGTAACTTAGATTTTCGTCCAAATTTTATTCAATTTAAAAGTCACAGAGTCTTTGATGAATTTTGTTTTGTTCATGTTATAATTTCCAGTAAATTAGAACACAATGTTCTATAAGTAGAGAAAAAATTCATTTGTAAAGTCAGTTGGAGATTGGAAGTTTGAGAGAGAAGTTTAGTTTTAAGTTCAGTTAGAGTTTGGAGTTCGAAGTCAGTAGTTGAAATTAATAAAGAATAAAATATGCAAAATATAAAAGAGTGAATAAAGAGAATAAATAAAAAGAAAAACAAATTACTATTATTCAATAAAGAAGACGGACGGAAAGCCCTATATAGGATATAGGATATAAATTAAATTCGAAGTCTAAGATTGATAAACGGTCCCCGCTCTTCCCTCGAAAGAGGAAGCACGGCGCCGGACGTCAACATGTCTAACTGGTTAAGAATTTAAAAAGATGTAAAATTATAGTTGTAACGAAACGAAGTACCAACCGGAGATTAACCTCACAAAATAATGCGGTTGGTAAGGGAAAGGATAAGGAATAATTTATGTATAGTTTTTAATGCCATCTTTTAATGACCAGGAACATAATTGTGTGCTTTGACAAAATAATGATTCGCTGTGATTGACCGGTTAATTTGGGATCCAAGTGATTTTTCGGTATCGCAAAAAAATATTTGGAGAAGAAGAACGCGTTCACAGAGTTTAGTTGAGCAACTACCATTATAACATTTAGAAAAAAGACAGTTGGGCAGAATAAAAAGGTCTACCTATATTCCGATAACGAACCCGATAGAATGATGCCTGTGTTTCCAATGCGTATTGTTTCTGCTCGTTTTTGGATCTTATCATGCATGTAAAGTGCGATTTTAAGTGTCCCTGACTAATTATGGGAGTTTTGTTTCTGTTTAGGAATACTTCTTTCAAATTGTGGTTTGAACGGGAAGAGATATTTTCTCTCTAAATCAAAAGTAATTACACATGTCAATATGAGATAATATAAAATTCATCATAGTTCTCATTTCGTCTTTGTGTCGAGTAATTTTAGGCCGTCTGCAAGTAACAAATTCCCTAGAAAGGCACATTTAAAAATACCAAAAATATATTGAACTGTTTGCGGTTTCTGGCACAACTTAACAGGTTTCTCATTATTTCCTGCGGACTTCAGTATTACGTGTAATTCTGATATTATCTTACCGGTATTCTTAATCATTGTAATCACTATAATCAACCTCGCCACCAAATCGCAGCATCTTGAATTTCTTGCCAATATTACTACCGGTCAATCGGATCCACTATCTTATGACCAATTACCGCCATTTTTGACCATTTTAATTCAACTTACACCAGAAATTACTAATAATAAATGCAAATAGCTGTCAGGACACACACGTTGAACAAGATTGAAGTGTTGTCTCGCCGCGTTGGCCGATCTCGGCATATGTGCCGATGGCGATCAAAGTTGCAGTCCAAGTCACTGTACGTACGCCATTTTCATCACGCCTCTCTGCAAACCCAAAACATCCATGTATCATCAACAACCGGAGCGAACCGGAAATGTTGTTCAAAGGAAACCGCCATCACCATTCGCCGTACATGGGCATCACCGTCACTACGGTTGTCGCCTTAGGTACACATCAACTTGAAATGACTCTTTGCGAAATTTGTTTACGCAAAAAGGTTTACGATTACCTTGGAGTCCTTCTTAGAGTAAAGTTGTTCGTCGTGTTCTTATCCGTGTTTGCTATTGGGCAAAAAGTAAAAACAATTAATTGCAGGAACAGAAAGAAACTGGTGCCTTAGTGACTTCATTTAGAATGTAAAATGTGAATGGTATTAGCGGAGCCCATTGGACAAGGGCATTAAAGTAGTAGTATGTTTTTAGTCGTACTCTTTTTACTCGGGTGATTAAGCTGCTGAATTTTTATGGTAATGTATCGGATTTACCATTAAGAGCCACTGCAATTTGTCTCTCAAATAAAAACCAAGGATTTATAAAGGGTGGTGAGATTTGTTATGAAGTACAATCGATACTGTACTTACTGGATAAAAAACATTTAAATGCCTACCGCGGGAATGTTTATATGACTGAATTCGTTGAAGACAATTTTTCATAATTTTTTAATTTAATTTTCTAACTAAAATGTTGACCATTTTACGTGTGATATTGATCTTCAGGTCATCCAATGTTGCATGATTGAATAGGATAATTTGGCAATTAAAACGTTCACAAACACTAAACAAACATCATGCACTGGGTTCTTGTGTTTCACAACCCAAAAATGTCGTATGGCGCAAGACTAATGACCTTGCCCGGAAAAAACAAATCATTATGGAAAATTTAAGAAGCCTCAGGACTTGCTAAATAATGCCAAGACCGGTTCACGGTTGTAGTGCCGATGATGATGATGATGATGAAAAATGGCGCAACATAACTTAAAAATACTACCAAAAAAAGGTTCAGTTTCTACACAGAACTCTTTTGTTGAACTGGCATTCTAAATTCCATTTAGGATCCATCCCAGAGGCTTAGCCATAGGAGGTGTCTGGGTCTCACCTCCCTGGCCAGGTCAATGACATTGTGTAGGTCATATATTTCTGTGCCATTTCAACCTCTACAAATACCATTGACATATTTTGACCCGAATATTGCAAGAACATTGAATTCAAAATGATCAAAAGTATCCTCATCAAACATTGTCACTTCTAACGCTCCCATACCGTAAGGAAGAACAAGGATGACAAGCCTTACCACACATATGCCATCATAAGTTAAAGTACCAAGTGTTGCTCTTCGACTACTTTCTACGTGAGTGTTACTGTTAGAACTTCTAGAGGCAACTAATATATAATGTGGCGATTTTGTAAGCCTCCTCACAAGGGGGTTAAGAAACAACCCCCAGAATGCTCCAAAATAAATCTCCCCCAATGGTAGATTGTATTTCATTGTCACATGCCTGAAATGGAATGGAATTGTGGAACTCGTGGTCTATAGAATAAATTACACAAATTTCTAGGTAACATATCAAATTTTTACTACATCCGATAGATCAAAAATACCAATACAACCTTTGATCATGCCAGGCATTTGAGTTTTAGTTTTCAATTCCGCTAAGACGTTTGGTTTCTTTCTGATTAGGTGTACATGTATTTATCTTTATTTTGTTTTTTAATTTTTAACAATTTACGGATAGAAAAATTTGTGACTTAATCTCACGTTCTAACGAATTTTTAACAATTTATGAACCGGGAAATTGACATTGAAGAACACGACAACGACACAGCATGAACCCCGTAAATCGTCGAAAAGAAGAAGGACAAAATCAAAAACCGACGCCATTGAATTCAGTTTGATATTGTTTGATTCTGTGACCAGACAACCGTTTGTGTCTCGAATTATTTTGGCTCTCCCTCGGTAGCCATTTCTAATTGAATTTATGCCGGCATATATACCTCTGATATTCTTTGCTCTGGTATTTTCTAGGAGTTTTTTGACCCGAGTCTTCTCCCATTCGCGTTTTTTGCGTTTGAAGAGTCTCATTGTCTCTTTCCGAATTATCGCGTACCTTTCTGCGTTGACTTCATCATATCTTTCTAAGTGGATCACTCTAAGGCGTATACGTTCTTCTATCTTCGCTCTGCACTCGTCGTCAAACCAAGGTTTAAGTCCAAACCTTGTTTTCTTAAATCCCAATACCTTTTGGGCTGTTTGTTTGACTGTGTCTCTGATCAATGTCGATTTAATGTCCACGCTATTGGCTTCCTCTTCCCCACTGCTCTCATTCTCTAGGATGCTAAATCTAGTCCTTAGTTCCTCTTGATATTCAGCCCTTTTGCGTAGGTCTTTCAGTTTATCAATGTCGAACTTTTTGCTCGTTTTTCGTGACTGCCCATGTATGACTCATGATTTTGCCCATCACTAGAAGATGATCGCAATCGCAATAGGCTCCTCTATATGATCTTACGTCAAGGATATTCGAGTGGCGTCTTTTGTCTATGAGGAAGTGGTCTGTTTGGTTACGAGTCACGCCGTCGGGTGATATCCATGTGGCTTTATGGATTTGCTTGTGCTTGAACGTTGTGCTTTTCACTAACACATCTTTTGACGCTGTGAACGTGATAATTCCAATTTCATTATCATTTGAAACGTCGGGTAGACTTTCTTTACCAATAGTTGGTTGGAAGATATCTTCTTTTCTAATTTTTGCATTAAGGTCACCGAGGAGGATTTTAATATCGAATGATGAGATCCCATCAAATACTTCCTCTAGGGTCTCGTAGAATGGGTTCTTCGTTTTTTGGTCGGTAGATTCTGTTAGTGCGTGTACGTTTATAAATATATTATTGTACCATCATCATCATCATCATCGGCACCACAACCGGGAACCGGTCTTGGCCTTATTTAGCAAGTCTCGACGCTTGTTAAATTTTCCAAAATAATTTATTTTTACGGGCAAAGTTATTAGCCCTGCGCCATTACCATGGGCCCTGTATTTTTAGCACCGACATCCGGTCATTAATAAATTTCACATTTTTTACATGGGGCGTAATCTTCTTGCTTATGATGAAGCCGAATCGGAGGTTATGGGTATCGGTACTTCCATACGCCAGTGTAAACCCGTTGGTTTCGATTACTTGATGTGGGAGTCGGACTTCCTGAAGCGCGACGATCTCCATTTTGTATTGTTTCGCGTTTTCTACGACCGTCTGTATCGCGCCTGGTTTATATAACGTTCGAACATTCACGCACAAACGCGTATATCCCGCTTTTTCCGTTTTACCCTACGTCTTCTTTTTGCCGAGTCAGTGTTTTCTTGATGATTTGTTCCCTTATGGTAGTGTCGGCTCATCTCACCTACGCCTACCTGGTTTTCCATGAGATTGGATTTTGTATATTGATTATTCATTTTTGTTCCCACGAGTCTTGGGGTTATAAATAGTCCGCCATATCTGAGCCCCTCTTTTTATATGATAAGGTCTGCTTACTGCTCTGAGTCGACCCGGTGTCAGAAGGGCGCCGTTATAATACAGCCGGTTTACCACTGGCTGCGCAACGTCTTTGCATTCAACCCGGCGAGGGCCAGGATATTCGTTGTTCCTGTTCAATCCAAGTTGACATGCAGTCTCCACGTGACACCCCTGGATAGCTACTTTGGCACCCCCCGAGTAGTAAACCAATGCATGCGGCGACATCCTGAGAAAGGTTGGCGCAAGGCTAATAACCTTGCCCGGAAAAACAAATTATTATGGACAATTTAACAAGTCTCGGATATGGAACGGATACCGATGGAGAGACTTGCTAAATAAGGCCAAGACCGGATCCCGCTTATAGTGCCGATGATAATGATGATACCCCTGGCTTCAAACCATCCAATGGGCACGGTGCAGTGGCGCGTAACACCCTGGCTTAGGGGTGGTAGATCTTTGTGTGTTACTCCTCGCTAGCCTGTCTGACATGGGTAGCCCAACTGGAAGCGTATGCTTCCGTCAGCATAGCCTGAGTGATTTATTGTAGTTTAAACCCCCGCACCACGTCAAGGTTTCTACCAAGTGGAGGAAAATGATTTAGCAACAGTGAATTTTAAATTGTCGGTTTCGATATTTTTTAATTCCTCGGGGAAAAGAACGGATCAACTCCTTTGAGGAGCATGGAGACAGTTTTATTTTTTTATTTTGGGGTGTACCTGCAATACACGCTGCATGCTTTTCCTAACGCATCTTTAATGGCATGATAGTCTTTCAAATTATCGCACAAGGAACTAATATGGTTATTTTCACTCATTTTGTTCTAAAACTATCGCAATTTAACTTACCCAGTTTAATAATATCTTTAGCCTCCTGGAGGCTGACTATAATGGAGGCACCTTCTCTTTCCTGTTTGTTGGTGGTTGTATCTGATGTGGTTGTCCATCTGGTTGCTGCTGCTGTTGTTTCTGTTGCTACGGTTGTTTCAGCTGTTGTTCCTTTGCTTGTAGAGCTTCTTGTATTTGCTTTTGCAATTCGCTGTTTTTTCTCCAGAGCTCGGCGATCCATTTGTTCCGCTCAATGTCTTTTTCGATGCTGTCTTCGTTGTTGGAGACGTTCTTTTCTTGCGTCGCCAATTGTTTAAATTTGTTGCCTGCTCTAGTATAATGAGGATTATTGGGAATTGTTAATTCTTCCTCATTCTCGTTGGGCTTCAGCCTCTTGGTTTGAAGATTCGGTTTTGGGTTGGACTTTCTCCGTAGCGCCGTTTGAATCCAGCCTCACCATCGTCCATGGCGGGCAGTACAGTTAGTCACTTTCTTTATTTAATAAATGTTTTATTCACTAGTTTTTACGTACGAATACTTGTTTCCGTATACTATTCGCACCCACACACGCTGAGGAACACTTTGTTTGTCGCGTATTAGCACTAATTATTTTTTAATTATTTTGGGTGCAGAGAAGTGTGTGAACCTGTACTCATTGAAGATGTGCAACACAGTTTATAGTAATAATATTACATACAAGAGTGGACCGAAAAGTTTCCGACCTCAACGTAAAGATACCGGCACTCGTCAATAAAAGCTGTCCGCGCGTTGGGTGCCGCGTTTGCTCACGTTAGACCGAAAACCTGTTCAAATGAACATTTCCAATGCTCTGTTGGTGCAGTTTAGGCGCAATAAATCCGAGTTTTGGCGCCGAATAATTACTGTCGACGAAACCTGGAAACACCATTATACGCCCGTCAAAACAGTGGACTGCAAACGCGGAATTGGCTCCAAAAAAGCAAAAAACATCGATTCACTCAAACGACTGTCAAATAAAAACCACGCATCCAAAATGGCTGAAATTTTGGTGAGTAACTGTCAAAAGATGCACAACTACATTCACTAGCTTTTATCGATGAGTGCTGCTATCTTCACGTTGAGGTCGAGGGGCAATGCCAAATCCCGGCACGACCGATGGTGTCAGAGATTTAGTGTTGTTAGATCCCACACCCATACACTCTACCTCTCCCTATTGTATAGTAATATTAAAGATAATAACAAGTAGGAAACAAACAAAAAACTACTTGATAAAAAATGAGATTAAAAAGTTGACGGCGAAGAAAAAAAAATGAGAAAAACTTGTAACAGAGGTTTTTAGTTGTGAAAAATTCGCCGCGTTTAAAAGACGTGCCAAAACCGAAAAAAAAAACTTCTTTAGGAACCAAGATTACCTCCTCCCGGATTGATGTGGGGAGTCCAATCATCTTTCGTGACCGTCCTGGCACTATGAGTAACTGTCAAAAGTTGCACAACTACATTCACCAGCTTTTATTGACGAGCGCTGCTATCTTCATGTTGAGGTCGGCAACTTTTCAGTCCACCCATGTACACTTCATTTTTCGTTCGTTGAACGATCTATCGTTTGCCGATTGTCGGCACGTTTACACCGGATTGTGGTCAATTTGGTATTGTGATTTCGTGGGGGCATGATCATTGAGTCCTGGGAAATGTGTATCTCTGGTTGCGGTTTACGTTTGCTTCTTTGCAATAGGGTTGATGGCTCTTAGTCGGGTGTTCTGTTATAGGTTTTCGTTGGCGTTTTGTTCTTTGTGGTTGTGATGAGATGATGATAAGTATGCGTATGCAAGCGAGTTCAACTTGTGATGTGCACGCAGGCTTATCAACAGAGGCAAGTATTCGAAAATAATCCAAATTCCGTGTATTTGTACATGTAATTACATCAAATATGAAGACTTACTCTTAATACCAGTTGCAATAAGGTGAAGAAAAACTGGCTCGAAAATTGTATCCCTGTACACCCCCGCTACACCTCATAGATCCGCTCCGGGGTTCCCGTTCAACGTGCCCGACCAGGAACCAAGGACAACAAAAGACATTTTTATTGTGCAATACGAGGGCCAATAAAAATCCCAATCTCAAAATGCTCTTGTTGTCAATCGTAGATAGAAAGGAATCCAAGTCAATCTCCATCAGAAGTCATTACAAGAGGGATCCGAGAAGGAGCGAGATCGGTTAAAACTGGGCCGTCAGTCATGGCCATCAAAGAGCTCGCCTAAGAGAAAATCGTGTGTCCATCGATGATCGTTCGGAGCTAACCTGAACCGGGGATCGTACTTGGCGCAAATTAATTGTGAACGAGGAGCTATCCAAGACCGAGGACATGAGTAGACCATCAGTTTGCAATGAATCATAAATATTTATTTTGTAATATATTACATTTATTATTTCTTTTCGGCGCAAGGCTAATAACCTTGCCCGTAAATATAAATGATTATGGAAAATTTGAGAAGCGAGACTTGTTAAATAAGGCCAAGACAGAATCCCGGTTGTAGTGCCGATGCTGCTGATGATGATGATGATGATTATTTATTTTATATATTAACATATTGCCGGGGTTGTTATCGGGGAGTTGTTAGGAGGGACTACATGGGTGCACTGAAATGTTTCCGACCTCTACGTGGAGTACTGTTCTTCGGAGATTCGTGGTATAGTTCCACCAGTCTTCGGTTCATCTCCAGACGGCGCGAACATCTCTGCATCTGAACTTGTTCCGTTACAGAGTAGGAAACCTGTGGAATTACCTCCCTGGGCAAGTGTTCTCGAAGCGTTACAACCTGCAACTGTTCAAAAAGAACTGCAACAGTTATTTGTTGGTATCTCGGAGCGCTCGTAGGCTCCTCGATAGTATACTGGTTAGTATACCCGCCTGTCACCCGGGAGACCGGGGTTCGATTCCCCGTCGGGCAGCCTCTGGCGCAAGACTAATAACCTTGCCCAGAAAAAATAAATCATTATGGAAAATTTAACAAGCCTTAGGACTTGCTAAATAAGGCCAAGACCGGTCCCCGGTTGTAGTGCCGATGATGATGATGACGTGAAGAAACAACAAAAGATGCACAACTACTAGGTTTCTTGACGAGTGCCGCCATCTTCACGTTGAGGTCGGAAACTTTTCAGCCCACCTTCGTACTTTGTGGTTTATTTTATTTTAACAATATAAAAAAAATTTCAATTGGTAATACTAAGAAACTGAAATAACCGCCAACGTAGTGCATGTCTCTTCTATTGTGTATAGATATTATCATAGTCTTTTCGTAAGGGGTATGGCTTTCTAGAATTGTAAAAAAAGGTTTTTCTTTGCTGATTTAAATGATGCCTTACTATCATAAGAGTAAGGTACTATTCGGTTTATCGTGTAAAAAAGAAACGTAAAATTTCCACCGACCACAATCCGCAGTATGGCAAACGCCCTCGCGGCGCAGACTCGTGGTGTAAGTGGCAGAAAGCAAAAGCTACGGGTACTCTGTCTTCTTTCCACCACAAAAAAATGCATGAATGTAGATGATTTTAAAGCCGATCTATGAAGAGCTTTCGAATGATGATACGCTGACTCATTGTTTGAGAGCCTTCAGTCAAAACCGAGAAATTACATGTGAAACTTTAAACGCGTTTTTCTCGAAACCACTTTTTTCAAATTGGCCTTACAAATCGCTTCAACGATTTTTGTCCAATTGAATTCAAATTTTAACGGCATCTTTCCACTACAATTTCGCAGAGAACCACGTACGGAATTTTCGATTAATTAAAAACTTTTTATTTATGAGAAATTTTTCATCAATTTCATTTTATGGACATTTTTCATCGAAAATTCAACCTTTAACTTCAAATGTCCGCCATTTTTTGGAAAATCAAATTTTTAAAAATCCGTACGTGTTTCTCTAGATAATCTTGTAGAGACAGCGACCTTGCCGACAAATAGAGACGTCGACCTTACCGACAAATAGAACTATCGCGCTTTGTTACCACCAAGCCAATGGCGGGAGAAGAGTTGCGTCAGTTGCATAGCACTATCCATACAAGACAGACGTTTACATTTGTAATAAGACAAATACATATATAATATATATCCTGGTGTGTTAACCGTTGTCCTTAATTATTGACTTGCCACCCACTTCCAACAATGGTTATGGGCCCAGAGATACGCAAGTAAAGCAGTTACACGCGCGGCATTCAATAGACGAATCGTTTTTTTGGTGATAGTGAGTGAAAGGTTCCAGCGCTCCGTAATACAATCGAAAAGGTATCGAGGAGAATATTACGAACAAGATGGGAACGGATCAGAAGTCCTCGATCGATAAACTAAATGGATCGAACTATGCCACCTGGTCATATCAGATGCAGATGACACTGATGGAAGCTGATTTATGGTCAGTTATAGAACCAGGAGAACACTCACCAGCGGACAATGCAACCGAAACTCAAAAGAAGCAATACGTATCCAAACAGAGCAGGGCTCACCCCAAGATTGCGCTTGCGATTTGCGACGAACAGCAAATGCGCATTCGCAACAAAGGATCGGCGAAGGAAGTCTGGGACGAACTGCAGAACCTCTACGCACCGAGGGACAGCAAGTTTCCCACAGTGCAACTGAGAAGAGAACTCTACAATCACAAGATGAGCGACAGTGGAAACATGGAGAATTACTTGGGACAGATCAACAAAACTATAGGCGATTTGTCTAGTGTTGGAGATGTCATAGACGACAGCGACATCGCGATGATAATACTGTGCGGCTTATCCACCGATTACGACAACGTAGCGTCGAATTTGTGTAATCTTCCCGCAGATGAGTTCAGGAGTGCAATTGTAAAAATGAAGCTACTTGCTGAGGAAGCAAGACGCCGAGAAAGCGGTGCAAATAAAGAAACGGTATTAATGGCCTTTACCAAAAAGAAACATACGAAGGAAGAACCGAAACACGGGGCCAAGCATGAGAAGAATAAGGAACCGTTTGATAAGAAGAAAGCCAACCCGAAAACTCTATGTTATGTGTGCCAGAAACCTGGACATATTGCTAGATTCTGTCCAGAACGAAAGAAAAAGCAAAACGAGTCTGCAAACTCGAACATAGTGGTATTAAGAACGTCATGCGGCCCAATGGGGATAGGGCGAGACAGCTGGATCATTGACTCCGGCGCGACGCACCACATGACACCGAACGAGAATTATTTCTCAAAAGTAAGTAAAAGTGACAATGATGAAATCACAATGGCAGACGGGAGTACAACGCCAACTCTGGGTCGAGGAACTGCGAGCATAAGGATAAAGAATGCTCCTACTGAGATCACTGAGTTCGAAGCTAGAAACACAATTTTAGCTCCGGGACTGGACTATGGTATCCTGTCAGTGAAAAGTCTAATCGAAAATGAGAAGAAAGTCATCTTCGACGAAGACGGATGTTCCATTCTGAGCAAAGAAGGCAAGTCACTGATCAGGGCACGACTACAGGGAAGGCTGTACACAGTGGACACTGAACCAGGACGAAAAAGCGCATCGTTGAATGCCATATCAAAGGAAGTCAACGTGAAAACCTTAGCACTTGACAAATGGCACCGGAGAATGATGCACGTGAGCAAAAACAAAATCCTGGAGATGGCCAAGAAAGAAGTGGTGATCGGTATGAAAGTAAGCAATGAGAATCCGACGCAATGCGATGATTGCTTAGCCGGCAAATCGACCAGACAACCATTCCCGAAACGCAATTTGACAAGGGACGAAAATGGCAAGACAAACCTCATACTCGACCTGGTACATGCAGATTTGATGGAACCACTGGATGAAGCAAGTTGGGGAGGAAACAGATACATGATGAGCATCATAGACGATGCAAGCAGATACGCATACGTGAGTTTCCTACAACACAAAAGCCAAGGTTTTCTGAAATTCAAGAAATGGTTAACTGAAGAGGAAAACCAGATGAACAAAAAGTTAAAGCGACTTAGAACTGACAATGGTCTAGAGTTTTGTGCAAACATTTGGAAACAATATTATCAGGAAAAGGGTATCATCCATGAGACAACGATGATACATACACCACAGCAAAACGGAGTAGCAGAGAGGCTCAATAGGACGATACTTGACCTATTACGAGCAACGCTACACGACACAGGATTTCCAAAGGCGGCATGGGCTGAACTGGCGGACACAGCTGTATACATAAGAAACAGAGTTACAAATTCTCACGACAACCAGAGGACGCCCTACGAAATTAGGACTGGGAAGAAGCCGAACATGAGTTACTTCCGTGAGATTGGATGTGAGGTATTTGTGCACCTACCCAAAGCAAAGAGAAAATCCAAACTCAGCCCCAGAGCGAAGAGAGGAAGACTCATCGGTTACGTTAAGAGAGGACGTGGATACCGCTAGTGGCTAGAAGACGAACAACGGATCGAGGAATCGAGAGACTGCGTCTTCAAGGAAGCACACTACCACGACAAGCCCGAAGTAGCTAACCCGGACGAGGGAACAAAAGAAAATTGCCCAGAAACAGTCCAAACCGAGGAGCCAAGGGAAAATGAGAGTGAAGGAGAACTCGACGGAGATGAGGAGGACACAGTCGCGGAATCATCTACAACGGGGGTAATACAGCTGGACGAAGACGATAATGAACCAGTACCGTCAACACCGAACGCGATCGAAATCGATACCGAGAGGCGAGCGACACGATCAAAGCGAGGAAGACCAAGGAGAGGTCCCGAACACCAAAAAGAACGAGTATCGCACAAAATGAATTTGAGGCCACGAATAAGAGACCAAAACTATTCAGAAATCGAGATTGCTAATAATGCAGAGGAAACGGACGGAGCGGAAACCGTACGCCCAGCATTGGAACTTGATCCGGGAGAATTTTGGAAACAGATAAGGACAAAGCTGAACAGAGAAACCGCAGACTATAAAGCGAACTTATCAACCGTCAACGGAAAGGAGATACCATCGTCTTATCTAGAAGCAATTGAATCTCCAGAATCAGCACACTAGCAGGAAGCGATGAACGATGAATATGACTCACTGATAAAATACAATTCTTGGGAACTCGTGGATCCGCCAAGCGGAGTGACACCGATAAAGTGCAGATGGGTTTACGCAAAGAAAACAATGGGTGACGCACTGAGGTGGAAAGCGAGACTCGTGGCTAAAGGATGTTCGCAAAGAAAAGGCATCGATTACGACGAAGTATACGCACCCGTATCAAACTCCGAGACAATACGCTTCATGATAGCGGATGGAGTTGAAAAGCGCTGGATTATTGACCAATACGATGTAAAGAGCACTTATCTCCACAGCAAGCTGGAACGAGATGTATACATGTTACAACCAGAGGGCTTCGTCAAAAAGGGTGACGAAAATAAAGTGTGTTGGTTGAAGAAATCAATCTACGGATTGAAACAAAGTGGAAGGTACTGGAACGAGCACATGAACGAAACACTGACTGAAAAGGGATTCATCAGAAACAAGGTAGACCCGTGCGTTTACGAACTAAAGACTACCAAAGGACGAGCATTGCTGACAGTTTACGTCGACGATATGGTGACAATTGTCGAAAACGAGGCTACCAGGAAACACGTAGGAGACTTGTTAAACAAATGCTTTGATGTCAAACACTTGGGGAAGTTGACAAACCTATTGGGAGTAGATTTTCACGAAAATTGAGAGGGAAGCATATCACTTTCGCAGGAAAACTACATTGATAAATTAGTAGAGCGGTTTGGACTACAGAACGCCAAAGGATTCCAAACACCTATGGAAGTGAGACTAACATTCCTGGAGGAACAGGATGAGGAAAGTGAAAGCGATCGGCCGTACCGAGAACTCATCGGAGGACTTCTGTACATCTCTCAACGAACACGACCGGACGTAGCATTTCACGTAGCTAAATTGGCTCAGTTTTGTACTCGACACAACGAACAACATTGGAGTGCTGCGATGCGAGTACTAAGATACCTGAAAGAAACCAAAAAGTTAGAATTGATTTTCAAAACCACAGGAAAGGAGTTGATGGCGTACAGTGACGCAGATTGGGCCACATCAACATTGGACATGAAGAGTATCAGTGGATACGTGGTGATATTGGGAGGAGCACCAATACTTTGGAGAAGCACGAAACAAACTTCAGTCGCTTTGAGCACAATGGAGGCAGAATATACGGCTTTAGCGGATTGTGCAAGGGAGGTCATATGGATGAGAAATTTGCTGAACTCAGTTGGACTGAACGAACTCGCCAGGGATCATACGATCATTCTGAGCGATAGTCAATCTGCGATAGCACACGCAGAGAGTTACATCAGCAAGAGCCGAACGAAGCATATTACAATCAAACACCACTACATGAGGGAAAATGTTGCAAATGGAAGAATTAAACTGAAATACGTGACTACGGATCAAAATACGGCAGATATTTTGACAAAATCACTCGGAAGTAATCAACATGAGATTCACCGGTCCAAGATGCTTCAAGGGCTATCCATGCGAAAAGATCCAAGCTCGGGAGGAGATCTTTCCGAGGGGGAGATTGTAGAGATAGCGACCTTACCGACAAATAGAGACGTCGACCTTACCGACAAATAGAACTATCGCCCTTCGTTACCACCAAGCCAATGGCGGGAGAAGAGTTGCGTCAGTTGCATAGCACTATCCATACAAGACAGACGTTTACATTTGTAATAAGACAAATACATATATAATATATATCCTCGTGTATTAACCGTTGTCCTTAATTACTGACTTGCCACCCACTTCCAACAAATCTCATGCTGAATAACGAAAAGATAAACACTTTTTTTGTTCCAGATTAAAAAATTGTGGACGCTAGGTGCAACGCCGTGGAGCGCCTTATCAAAAAGATGACTATAGATAGTCCACGTTGGCAGAAAATATCTGCCATAAAAAGAAAAAAGTTTTTTCTTACTTTGACATGGGTGCTAAATATATATATATAATCACTTTTTTAAATAAATAATTTATTTATACAAAAAATAATGATGAATATGCAACTAATTTTGAGTCCTCTACAGTGACTATACGCCTTAAGTGATTATATCCCTGTAAATACAGTACTGCGATTCCAGTCGAACGGTGAGTGCATACTGGTTCATGGTAAAAATGAATTTAAACATGTGGGCAAACACATCGAATTCTTCTTCAGAAGAAGAACACCAGTTTGGAATACTTTGCTTGATCAAGCATTTCACAGGCATTATAAGTTCCAGGTCCTAGCCGAAAGCCTAAGTTGCTAGCGCTATTCGATTTAAGTTACCATGTAATTTACTTACATCGTAATAAATACCCCCTTTCCTTGCTCTCTCCCTCTTCTTCCACAACTCGAATTTTTTCCTAATGCAAAGACAGAAGTGCGGTCTTTCAAGCTTTAAGTTAGGTTGGCATTGTTGATATAGACCCCCTACATCCGAACTTTTATATATTTATTTGGTCTATCACAAATGTTAAAGGTAAAATGAAACTGTGTAATTCACAAAAATGGTTTCTTCATTTTTGCAAAGAGGTATTGTTTTGACTTCTTAACTTCCACTTGCAATCACACACGTGCTTACAGCAGCTCATAGCTTCTAACCGAATAACTTTTCCTACAGCTCTGGAAGACCAATATGGTATTTACCATCATGAACATTCGCCCAACCTATGCTGTCAAATAAAGTAGAAGAAGGAGGCTGAAGTCTCCCATTCATTTACGTTGTCAACAGAATGTATACGACTATCAGTTACATTGTTGTACTAGGTTGTAACTCTGTGTCGATTGTGAGGCGAACACTTACTTCATCTACCTCGCAACCGACATGGTTGTTTCACTAGTAATTACACCACGATAATTCCACTTCACTTTACTTTTGCATTGCTATGGATTCATTGCTGGCGGTGTGGCCTGGCTCAATGGTATTTGATTTCAAAACATACATCTCACATGAAAGTAAGTAAGGAATTAAGGGTCCCTGCTGTCGAGCGAAAAATGAATGACCATTGACACCGACTAATCTAAATCCCTCTTTGACAGTGAATTACGTTGTACTGGCGTGTTGACAAAAGTATCCTTTGGTCATAAAGAGGACGCCGAGATCCATCACTGCGGCCTTGCTGGAAGTTCTCACACAAATCTCGAGTGGTGTTTAGGCAGACAATGAAATTAAGATGCTGTTGCTTTGCACATCAGAATTAATGTTCTTGAGAAAGGTGGCTTCAGGCATCTCTAACTGACTTGGGTTTATAGTCTTTACGAAAATACTCAATTAAAGAACGAATAAAAGTGGAAGAGATTATTTTCTCATTCCTAGAAATGTAATGTTGATAGGCGATGATAAGAGATAACGTTTGTAGGAATTAGTTTTGGAACATGCAGCGGTTTTTGAATGAGATAATCACAATACTTTACAAGAATATATTTAGATACTTTTCATACGCTTAGACTGAATTCTAGTTTTGGGAAAATCTTGAAACTGAAGCTAAGATGGGAAATCCTTAGGAGCTCCCAAGTGATGTTCCCGCTCTGGGACGGAGTGCGGATCCACTCACTGTAGAGTAATAAGAACCAGGATGCAATCCCAGTGCTACACAAACCGTGGTCATGTTGCCCCGATAGTGATCATCCACGCGACATTCGTGATAATGATCGTACTCCTTGCCGTCATCGTTAACTTCTTAACCCATTTCTCGATAGCGATCGTGTACAACAGTGGCACAATAACACCTAGATAAGCCAGCATCAATTCAGAATCGATCACTCTCATCATCGCATGGATGACCTAAAAAAAAAACCGACAGGAAATCGAGCAACTTGAACACTTCAGTCAGCCCGATATGTACATCCTCCGTCGCTAGTGTTACCGTGAATGTGTCTCGCGCAGCTGTCTAATAAACAACGAGATGGGTCCTATAGTCACGCGGTCACTTAAATTGGTAGCCAAACAATAATGTCTTCAACCTAGAAGAACGTATCATCGTCAAAGGTGATTACTTCTGGTCAGGTCTTAATCAACCCACAAATACAACAGTTAAAGCTCCTGCTATTGTACCACCAGTCAAAGATTGGCGAGTAAATGGTTTCTTGAGACCATCTTTATTCTGACTATGAATAATGAGAATGATATTATCCTGCCAAGCCATATTTAAAGTAGTGCATCCCGAAGCAGCAACGAACAGTGGGACATCAAATATGAAAATATTACTGAAAGTCACATGCAAAGCATCCCCCATGCTATTGAAAATAAGCAAGTTGTTCTGTCAGATCTTCAGAAGTGTGAAAATATCTATCTTGAGAATACCCATCAAGCATAAAACACTCAAAATCTAGAACCAGCCATTAAGCCCCATTACTAATGGTTACAAAGCTCTTCTAGTAATCATTTTGAGGAAATCACCACCGCTCCCGGTTATCAATGAACGACGGTCACTTATGGATTGGCCGGTGCGCTATTTTCACTGCTCAGTTCATCCTTCACCCCGTCCCGAAAAATTGCCTGTTTCAGGATTTATTACCGAAGCAGAAGAAGAAGACAAGAATCACCAAGTCGACTAGCGTACCATGGCGGGCGGCTTCCAATTGAGAAAATAATACTTACTGGGGTAGTCGTATATTGCTATACAACATTTATTTTTATTTAATTATATCTATTACTTACTTTATTTTGTTTGTCTCTGTTCGGGCGCCAATTTGTTATATTTCACCAGGGCTTGGCCTTTTTCAACTGAGGGACGTTGGCTGGGGACTACTGTGGTGTTAGGTCCGTGGGTAGGCGGCTTCCGACTCGTGGAGCCCGTGGTTAATGGCTTCCGACTGTTAGTGTCCCTGGATCAGCCCATGGCCAGGCGGCTTCCGACTCGTGGAGTCCGTGGTTCATGGCTTCCGGTGCGTTAAGCCTGTGTGCTTTGCTGCGCCTAGTGTAAACAGTTTATTGTTTGCTTACCTGGTTGTCCTTCGGGCCACTTTCGAGTTCCCGGACCATCTGGAGGAGTGAGAAGAGGCGAACAGGTTGCGTCCAACCTCTTAGCAGTTCCAACCTCTTGGAACCCTTTAGCAGTGTCTCCGATGAGAAGTTTGTATAACAAGAAGCCTTTTGTATTTTGTTTTTCCTTGGTTTTATTAAATTTACTAGTACAATAGTAGCTTGCGCACTGATTGCTTCTAATACCTATTCTTATTCATTTTTACCTTGACCGGAGCTTCCTTTTTATACCTAAAATCCAAATCAAAATTTGCAAATCCTCACACGATTCATCGCTTACTTCCAGATAGCTACCCGATGCTAGTCCCAGTCTAAGGCCATGCCAACGACGATGAGAATTGCAACGTTGCAATTTTTGCCGCCAGTCAGATTGAGGCGGCAACCTCGCGCCGAATCTGGCTGCAGCTCCACCCCATGGCCATGGGAAAATTTTGATTCAAGATGATGTGACTTTGATTTGCCCATAGCAAATAGCATGCATGTGCATGGGTGGAATTACCTTGAAGGTGATGGGGTGTTGGCTGATCATCAAGGTGATGAGAATTCTTTGTTTGTTTGTAGGGCATAGATGGAACGTGGGAATTGCAGAACTGCAATTCTGATTATGAGAACTGGAAATGCGTTTAGCAACAGGTAGACATGTGATAAGGTTTCACAGCTACACCGAAGGATTTCATCGGTTGCAGCAGGAAATTATATTTGATGTTACACCGAAAGAATTCTTTCGGTTTAAGGTTAATAAAAGATGTTCCATATGCAACATCATTGTATTTGCAGAAATTTGCGTATAGCATAGGAATTCTGCGTGTAACAAATTTATTAGATTATGGGTTATATGCGTATAGTATACATATCACATGGAATGTATTAGGTATTTGCGTGCAGCAAAGTGCAATACACATGTTATATGTAAATATCATCATCATCAGCGGCACTACAACCGGGATCCAGTCTTGGCCTTATTTAGCAAGTCTCACCACCGGTATCCGGTCCTTAGCCGAGACTTGTTAAATTGTCTATAATAATTTGTTTTTCCGGGCAAGGTTATTCGCCTTGCGCCTATATGTAAATATACGGTACATTATTAGAGTATTGGATTTCTGCGTGTAACAGGGTAAACAAATTCTTGTGTAACATGGAACACATCAACATCAAATTTCATCGAGAACGCTTCCTGTAATATATGCTCTTGGTGTATGGATGAACGTTATCCTAGAGATATGAGACTATTCGCATCGAGTGAAGAGCGTGTGATTCGAACCGACGCTATCACGGTTAGAATCACTAAAATATAGAACCAAAAATCAACGCATCAGGCCACTGCCGCGTGTACGAATTCGATTTCTAAACTCAATTACATTCGACTGATGTGGAAATGCTATATTATTGCTATGGTATACGGCTTTAATGGATGTGCTTTTGGTGGTGTTGTTCCTCACTATTGGTCGTGTGTATCTGCTAGAAACGCCACACATGACCAAACTTTTCGCTGCAAGGATCAACGAAGGCGAGCGGAGTGTTAGGGGAGAGACAACAAAGATGTACCTGTAAATGATTAGCACCATACAACTTCCATTTCGCAGTTCACATGGAGTCCCTTTGTCTTACGAATATGTTCAGGATAAGCGGTAATGCTTCAAAATACGATACGAAATACATATACGATACATTGCGGGAAATCGATCGTGTAGAAGAACAGTAAACACAACTGGTATGATAACGATCGAGCAAGTTAACTTAAACCAAAAGGGATTTCGGTAGTGGGGAGAATGTGTTTCGTGGTCTCGTTATGATAGAGATCCTTTTCTAAACAATGTGACAATGAGTTTTATCCGATAAATCATATCGAGGTTGAAAACAAAATCTAAGAGCATTCGTGAGCGACGATTCCTGGCTGCAAGTCGTAAACTCTGCGAATAAAGCTGTTCGGTTGTGTAGCGTAAAACTCAGTTAACTGTGCGTTTCTGCCTAGTATGCATTTCCTAACTAGCATCTAAAAGTTCGGATTCCTATAAGGTGTCCTGTGTCACAAATCTATCACAAACAGACAAGCAATGGTATGGTACAATTTATCCTATATTTGTTTCATTATTAATTTGGATTATTGAGAATACGGATGCTTTATAATTATTTATATCATTAATTGGGTATAAATTGCACATCTGTATTATTATGTAAGTACAAGATGACGCAAAATTAATCACCCTATCAGAAGGCGTTATAATTTTTGCAAATGGCGTCGTACATCAATCACATTTGACATTTGTGAACTAGATAGCTGCAGTATACAAACAGATAAGCAATGGAGGGCTATACTCCGCAAGAGTGTGGAATAATTGTGTCGATTTTTTTGACCAATAATCGGTCGGTGGTGTTAGCGCAGCGTGAATTTTGACGTCGATTTCCTAATCGTTTCGCTCCAACTGGGCAAACATTCTGGCGCTTAGCTACTCGACTCGAAAAGATTGAAAAGACAGGACACCATGCAGGGCGTGGCCGCCAACGGACTGGTCGTTCGGGTGAGAATATCGTGGCTGTGGCTGGCGATCTCGCTGAGAACGAAGAAACATCAACCAGATGGCGGGCCACGCAATTGGGCATTGCAAATTTTAGGGAAAGAGTTATACATGTTTCCGTACAAAGTGCAAACAGTACATCAATTAATGCCTGCTGACGGTCAGTCGCGTTTGAATTACTGGCAAGCCATCCTTAATTACACCAACGAAGAGGACGATTTTTAGTCGGAAATCATCACGAGCGACGAAGCGCATTTCCACTTAAACAGCTACGTCAATAAACAAAATCTTCGCTTCTTGGGCACTGAAAATCCACGTGTGATGAACGAAAAGCCATTACATCCAACCAAAGCCACTGTGTGGTGCAGCGTTCACGCGGGTGGAGTGATTGGGCCGTTTTTTGGGGACGCCATCGGTAATACGGTCACTGTTACTGGCGAACCCTACAGGGCCACGATAAACGACTTCTTACTGACGGGATTGGGAGAGCGGGGCTTGGTGAACATGTGGTTTCTACAAAACGGTGCAACCGCATACACATCACGAGCCACAATTTATATTGTGAAGGAAGCGTTTCCTGGTCGCGTAATCTCCCGTCTTGACGATTTGGCATTGCCAGCAAGATCGCCTGATTTAACCATCCATTGGGGCTACATGGAGTCGCGGATTTATGCCAACAAGCCTTAGACAACCGCACCCCTAAGGAGAATATTCGACAGGAATGCGAACAGTTATTACCGGAAATCTTGCGGAAAGTCATGGAAAATGCGATAAATAGGTACAAGTGTGTATCAACACTGGAGGCAGTCACTTGACTGATATCATCTTTCCCACTTAACAGAAAAAATTGTGAAGGTCCAAATAAAGATTTTCATCTCTCAAAATCATTTTTTTTTTCTTTAGTAAAAAAGTAATTCAAAAACAAAATTGGATGATTAATTTTGCGACACCTTGTGTATTGAAGAATCGAGGATTTAATTTTGGTAGATCACCGTACAAAAGAGAAGTGGGCTCGTTTAGTTGCTGATCCGTTCCACTCATAAATAAAAATTAATTCCAAATAACAATCTAAAATTCATACATGAGCATGTGTAGTTGTTAAGTTCGCTTTGGTCGTATTGGGTGATGCAGACCGCTTAGAAGGACCAAAAGAGAGCCGGAGGCGCGTTTTTTTCTTTTTATAAGCCGGTAATCCACCCCGATATAGTATGATGCAATTACATCGATTACCCGGATCGAAAGATGAATCGTCGCAGGAGGATTGGATTAAGCAAACAGGGGCAGCAAGACGAGACGCGTCGCGCTGGTACATCGTGTGAATCATCCGACTAATTACTCGATTCCCAGGGAGACGCTACGATGGATCACTCATTACTCGATTCTCAGGAAGACGCTACCGGTATAATAGCAGCCCACACAACAACTGCTCCCTGGACAAGGACGATGGCCATGTGCGGGATAATATAAAGGGCGAACAATGTCATGCTCTAGTTAAGTTCGATGGCGGAACTCCTAGGGGCAAGTAGGTCGTCTTCGCTGAGAAATAGACAGGAATCAGAGTCAGGAATTTACACTATAGACTTTAGGAAATAAACAATTGTAAAGAAATTTATATAGAATAGGAAAACGTTTTCTGTTCTTTCGAGGGAAGTTGTTTTCTCTTGTTTTTCAAGTACCCCAGAGCCCTTCCCCCAGCCGAGGTAAAGGGCGTTCAATCGTGTTTTACTTTACAGATATTTCAGAACGCCCCCCTCCACCAGCAGCGGTTGGGTCGTGACAAGCGGAGTTACAGGTAAACTCTGTCCCGCCCCACGATGGAATATCTAAAAGAAAGTTCTGCGGAGTTCAATGGGAATATATGCCTGGCGGGAGGCGGTTTTAGTCGGTAAAATTCCGGCATACCTCTGGCTCTGTTCAGAAGTATCTTTCGAAGATTTCCACCTTCCTACCGAAAACACAAAAAAAGCTCCCCTCACTAACGATAAGGGGTGCTCGAAATCAATTCCTCTTCCATTAGATACACGAAAGGCATTTCCCCCCACAGGTGGTAAGGGACGCCTCACAGGACAAGGTATAGATACCACGGCATATCGAGCCGGTTGCACGCGACAGAATGGACGAAAGGATTTAGATGCAAGGCTTTCTAGACTTATCAAATTCCAGGTGTCCTTAACCAACTAGGCAATCCAACCCACAGCTCCATCGGAAGTGTGAGTTTTGCGGACCCGCTGAATGCCAGTCAGTTTCAACCAAATAACCCATCACAATTTCTGGTCCTTTGAGCCGGATCTTGGTAGTAACGGGAATGCCCGCCATCAGAACGTCCAAACTGAAGACGATGCCAGTACGCCTCACTGGAGCAGCATCGATTACCCATCCTGAGGTAATCCACACCGTACCAGTCGTCTGCGCAGAAGAAGAGGGGCCCCCATCCTTTCTATAGAAAAACTCGGCATCATGCACATTGGTAAAGGAGAACCACTGAGTGTTGATGTCACGAGACCAGAAGGAAGACTCCTCGAGCCACACACCCGGTGCTGGCAATCAACTGCACGCCCCGACAGGAAAAGCTGTCGACCTGCCTAACCAACGAGTAGGGAAAGCGCACCACCCGTGTAAAGATCAACGAAACAAAGGCAAAGGTTGCACGAACGGAACTTGCATTATTGGAAACAAGTTCGGAAGCGGAGGGCGGGGAGCACGAAGAAGAATCTCAACACACCCAGGTCGAATTATGGTTCAACCAACCAAAACAGATCGACGAAGAGAAGTCAATGCCGGATCGTGACTACACAAGAAATAGTAACATCCAAGAACTAGACCAATCAAGGATAAGTCTCTCCCAAAGACCAGAACGACACATCTCAAGGCATGCGATCGAGCTGCTACACTTCAACGGTGCTAGCGAAGAATGGTTGGCATTCAGAAGGACGTACGGTGTCGCAGGGTCCGATTTCATCCACGCGCAGAACTTGGCGCTTTTGCTCAGAGCATACCAAGGGTGAGCTAGAGAGACCCTGAAAAGTCTCCTATTCGGCCCCAAGTCTCAAGAGGCGTGAGGATGGGGCTGGAAACACAATACGGAAGGTCAGGAGCCTTGACCTAGCGAAATTAAAGGAACTCAAGGGTCCGCCACGAGTTGCGGAAGGCTCAAGTGAGATATAAGCGTTCTCCAGCCATATGAGGAACTCAATCGCCATCATTAAAGCACTAGGGAAGGTGCAATACCTAACGAGGAAGTAGTTAGCGGCAGTTCTGCGAATCTCACAAATCACATGTAGGGTTAAATACCTTTGGTACACCCCTCTTTGGTACACCCCTCTTTGGTACACCCCTCTACAATCTTCTTTTCGGTGTTGTTCTTCACTATTTGCTTGTGTGCTGTGTGTGTATCGGTTAGAAACGTCGCACTCCTCTCCCCCTAACTTGGTATACGGGTCTGATGTTTCGCTTATTCAATCTTCTTTTCGGTGTTGTTCTTCACTATCTTTTCTGTTAGAAACGTCACAAGTTCATAAGATGATGCCATCAACTAAGAAGCACAGATAGTTTACTATATATACCACTACAATCACGGAAAGAAAGAACGACCAGAAATTACACTTCTCAGTGACTTTTTCGATTAGAAGCCGACATGTACGGCGACTGTGCCACACCCGAAATATCGTGGTAGCCGACCAGAAACCATTGACAAAATGCTCACACAGAAAGAGAAATGCGGAAGAGAACCGTCTACGTAATCCAAGAAGACGAAGCTGCACAGAGCCGAAATAACACAGGGTGCCTTGAATGCCACGAGGGACATTGTACCCTTGAATGTCCTAAGTCGAAGAAGGCCTGTGGGGGTTTGGGGCGTTGCGCACCAGCACAGGCGCTGGTTAACTCCTATTCCCCAACAATCAAAAGTTCCGCCGAACACTGTCCACCAACTAATCGAAGAAACACCGCATGAGAAGAAAAATACAATAAGACACACTGATGTTGTTAATCGTTCATGACTTTTATTGTTTCAGCAACTTGTTTTTAATATTACATGTATGGAAGGAGAAAATAAACGCGCGAATATGATCTTAAAAATGTTTATTTCTTGTTTTGAATTACTATGGTACACTAGGCGCTTAGATACATAGTTCTCTCGTTTCTTGGCACATTGTCTTAATAGTAATTGATATTAGCACAGGAATGTGGTTTGCATTGGGACACACTGATGTTGTCAATTGTTCATGTCTTTTATTGTTTCATTTAATGTAAAAAGGTCTATGGTTACTTTAAAAACTCCGAACAGTCTACATAATTACGTGCATAAAGGGGGGGGGGGGGGGGGGGGGGGGGGGGGGGGGGCGACCAGGTAAGATGAGCGACAATCTTTAACTTCTGGTATATTATTCCGAAACGGATTTCTCGACTACGGTCCGCTGGGGGTTAGTAAGGAACATCTGTCCTCCGGGATGGTTATTACTCGACTGATTAAAAATGGGCAAGAATCCATTCATGGTGTCGTGGCAGTGGAGTCATCGCTAAGTAAAACTCACTGCCACTTACTAGGAACTTGAAAAGGGTTGCTATGCGTGCATAGAGGATTTGTTTCGGGGAATTCCTGCCGTACAGGCTGAGTTAGATTCCTCGGTTGCCATGTATACTGAGAAATCGGTTTGGAGGCATAACCAGGTATGGGCATGAGTTGTCGGTTAAACAAAGGGACATGGGTCTTGGTCGTTGGGATGGTTGTTTCGCGGAAATGCACGGCATCGTGCCGGTGACTTGCCAGTAAGGAGGATTGGTATTATTTTAGATAGTTTAGATAGGATGGGAGCCGAAATGGTTTTCGGGGAAACTAAATGTTGCTTGGTTACAAGCGAGAGAAATGATTTAAGCAGGAAGTGAGCTGGAATGTTTTTCGAGGGAAATTAATGCTGCTTGGTTGCAAGCGAGAAATATAATTTAATTAGGAAATTAACCGAAGTGGTTTTTGGGAAAAATGTATGCGGTTTGGCGTAGATGAGGGAGATGATTTATATTCTGTTGTAATTTTTGAAAATGCATTTTATTACAGATTGGGAAATGGATTCTTTGTAAGTTTGGGGGTGTATGCAATTGCAGTTTTGGGAATGGCTGCTGTTGCAGATGGGAAGTGTGTTCTTTGCATGTTTGCGAATGGATTGCAGATTTGGGTTATGGTTGCGCGCTGTTAGCGGTCAAAATTGGTTGGAATTGTGGGTTGGTTCTCCATGTGGTATAGAGAAGTTTTAGATCAAGCCTATGTTTCAGAGCATCGTGATCTTCCTGCTGCAGATGGCATCGTTCATCACATGAGCGTTGTACACATGTGTTATATTTGACATTGTTGACGAATAAGTTGATTGTTAGGGCTTCCTTCTGTTACCTGTTCTAGTGTTACCAGTGGTGGATTGCCATTTGCCTTCTTTTCTCCGATATTCCTACGCACACGTGACGATCTCCAAATGTAATACCTCCTCTTATCGCGTGCGCTTTTACTAACTATCGGTTCAATGGCTATACCTACTGTAGTTGGAGGCTTTTCAAGGTCTTCCACGTCGGTAGGCGTAACAATACTATCCGAACTATCAGTGAATCGGATATTTTTTGAACAGTATGCTATTTCGTACTAATTATTATGTTTCTATTGAAAAAGGTCGTGTCTTAACTTCCTGTAACCAATCATAATTTACTTAAAAATCAACATCAAGAGTTATATCCCAAAGAAAAATGTTTTATGTAAAGTTGGTCACATAAAACCATTTTAATTAAATCATAATTCAGTAAATGACAAAAAAAGCAACGGCTAGACCCTCAACAGAGCAGAATAATAACTTCGACAATAAATCTCACCCTTCTTGAAATATTCTCCTCGCTCCTTATTGTTCCGACAAATCTCTATCATCCTACCCGAAGGCAGTAAAGAAGAAATTTCAATAATTCCCCAGATACCAATTGCAAGAGCCGTTCAATTCACGGAACAATTGTCGGACTCATGGAACATCCCTTCAATTATAGTACGGTGTGCACACAATAGAATTCGAGAGACCCTCCCCTAGAGCTGTCCATCTATATCTATTCAAATACAGATCTATTGTCGAGAGTTCTTTACCGCTGATGACAACCTCTCCCCATCTATCCACTGCCCTCCTTTCAGGAATAATTTGCGTTCAAGTGAACCGATCAATCGGCTCTGACATTCCTTGGAATGAATTGCTCTTCGCAAATTACGTGCATTTATTTATTTTACTGTTTTTCCGGCGATTTAACATCCTATTGAGTGATGTTTGGTCTCTATTCACTCCGACTGTTCACCGGGTAGCTGCAGATGGGGATTATACGTGTGAGGTAGCCGTAACCAAGATACCCCGCTAGGCATTTAGCCTAAAGGTGCTACTCGAATAAAATACCAAATGCTGAATGGTAGACAAGTGGCTGCTGTTATTGATGCTCGCACAAGATCAATGTCTGCTCCGGGCTGATCTGGGCAATAAAAATACACATAGTGCTCGCTGAGTACATGGATATCACTTTGATATGTGCCGCCCTGTACGAACTTCACTGGGAGATCACAAATGCGTGTGCTAATTGAGACAGAGAACGGATACCGGTGAACATCGTGGCCGACACGGTATACGATTTTCGTCCTTCCTTCCTTTTGGTATGAGTGACGGTTTCAACATTCGTTCGATGGCGTTCGATTGCGATCAAGTGTGCACTTAATTGCCCCTTACCGCTTTATATTAATCCTTGAGGATCCGACTACACACCATCACCCTCGCCGGGCCGATCTAAAAACCAAACCGCATCCAATAAAAAACAATTAAAACAGGCTTAATCATAAAAATATTGAAAATGAAAATAAACTCTAGAGTCTGTCAGTCGATCCAAGATCAAAGGATTCCTCAACGGGTTTGTGATCGAGAAGGGAGAGCGTTGCTTTCGTTACGGTAACGTTGGAGACCGACGAACGTTTATTGAGGATAGAAGATGAAAGCCAGAAAAAAGTATCTAAAATTTGTTATGGTATCGTTAAGATACTTTTTGTTCACGACGAAGGGTGCAGGCGACTTCTGTTTGAAGTCTGTGCTTTGTATGATCACTTTTTGCTCGGATCGCCGATCTTGCACGGTCTTGAGATGAAACACATGCGACAGATGAAAAGAGGACTGTTCGACTGTTGGGTATAATTAAACTATTCATGCGTGTGAAAGAAGGAATTTAATTTGGGACGAAGCCTGAGAGAATGACAGACAGCATCGATATTAATGAACGTGCGACAAATGTTGGCAAACCCCGCAACTTCAAAGGAACAAAATTACTGGGCTTTGTAATTTCGTTAAATTCAAATCAAATAAACATTATTTCAGACTTAGAGCGATGTTCGAAAATCAGCAAGGAAGAGGATTAGGGACATAATTCTTCAAAACATGGGAAATTGTAAAATCAATACAGTTCGACACAATCTGAGTGGCATACTATATAGCCTGAAAAGTTCAGGGATTTTAAATTAAAACAAGCGATTTTTGGGCAAAGTTATATTTATTTCTCAACATAGTTACAGCCGAGGGCGATACAATTGGTATAGCGATTTTCCAATATTTCGAAGCCCTTTCTATAGTACGAAACGTCCAAGCTTTCGTAACACGTCTCGGTTTCCACGATGACTTCCTCATTCGCTCGGAATCTCTTTCATTGGGCCCACCGCTTGAGGTTTGGGAACAGATAATAATCGCCGGGGGCCATGTCTTCAGAATGCGATGTGCAAGCAACTAATTCAAATCGTAATTGCTCCAATTTGGCTATCGCTTGCAAGGACTTGTAAGACGGTGCGTTATTGTGATGGTACAGAACTTTTTCTTTGCCTCATGGGACTGATTTGTTTTTATTTCGTCGCCCAGTTTGTCCAATAACGCTGCATAATGCTCTCCTGTGACTGTTCTTCCCGTTTGAAGGTATTCGGTGAATGTTATGCCATGCGTATCCAAAAAAAAAAAAAAAAAAAAATTGAGACCATAACCTTCCCGGCCGTTTTGGTAGGCTTTCTTGGCTTTCCAGCCGCTCTGCATATTGCCTATTGGATTCAGGCGTATATTAATGGACCCACGCTTCACCCATTCTCAAAAAACATCGAAAAAAGCCCGCTTGGTTACGCTGCAACAACGCTAAATCGGGCGTTGAATCATTAACACGCAGCTGTATTTGACCGGCGGTCAACAAATGTGGCATCCATCAAGCCGATAGCTTTTTCATTGCCAAAAGATAGTACAAAATATATCCCGCTTTTTCTTTTGCACTGTCCACGGGCTCAGCTAACTTGGACAATTTTACTTTACAATCACTCAAAACGAAACGTTCTTTTCAGAACAAGGGGGTATCCTCTCCCATATCGTAACACATCTTGTCGAAAAAAAAAGTTCTATATGCAATTTCTTTCTACGTCATATTTCATCCATTAAAGCATGACTGCTCTCATGAACGTCGCTTTCCTTGCCGATTCTTTTGAGGAGTATGTAGACTCCAACTTTAGCTAAACATCACGTGATGTTTTGCATCCCCAAACTTGTTTAAGTTCAGAGGGATGAATTGAAAAAATCAGGTCTATCCTTGCATTTGATCACCCACTTCACATTTTTCATATTTGGCCTCATCATTGGGTAGTGTATTCTTCCCACACCCGTAAATGCATAGGTCATTTTTTCGCAAAACCCCTTCGACCTGCATACACGGTGTAGCATGGTGCTCCTTCGAGAGTTACTCCAAACGCAGAGTTGCAGGTGTCATACTCACAATCATTTCGAAGACAAAAAACACCCGAACTATAAGCTATATTTCAATAACACAAAGTAAAAACCGACCCATATGCCACTTACTACTACTTCTTAAGCTCCTGCACGTCCCAATGGGGCCTTGTGGAGGTTCCTTAAAGCTTACCCGAAGAACCACCCATAATTTCAGTCCAACTCCCCATCCTCAAAGGTGCAAATATTCCTCTCCAAGGCCATCTTCATTTCCCTGCATTAAGCAACATCGAGTTTCCTCAGAAAGTATTTCGGTTCACATCCAACGTGAACCATTAAGGATCTTATCCATTCTCCTCGCCGGCAATTCCTGTCCCACATGTGCGCAGCAATTATCCTGCATGCACATGTCTAGCCAACCTTTTGCCCAACGACAAAAGCAATGGCAAGCAGCTTGCTTACACAGCTGCAATACCAATCACCACGATCCGTTTGTCCAACCGACAAACAATCACCGCATCTCGCGCATAGCCGCCCAAACCGAATTCTTCAGCATTTACAAATGCAAACAAATAATTCGGGTTTTCCCGCCGGAAGAGATACGATACACAATTCCCATTGTGTAAAGTATCCCAATCCCTTTTAACACCTAATGCTTCCCTAATGAGTTGCAGTTTGTTTACCCAGCTGCACTCACATCGCTATGATGCCCTTGGTCGATTTTCCTTTTGTTCTTTGTCCCTGGTACAATTTTGTTTATCCTTCGTTCCAGCGCATGGATAAACAACGCGATCTGTACGATCAACCGCACACACACCACCAGGATATATCCAGCGAAACCCTCTCCCTGGTTCTTCACCATAGAGAGAGAGAAATCCTCTCTCACCACAGGACGTATCTCACCCCATTGGCGAGTTGGCTTTGCACGAGCCAAGGGTGCAAACCACGAGTCGTAATTCAACCACTAAAGAAGTCGGTCGCGTTTGTGATATACCGGCGTTCGCACGGGGGTGCGCCCACCTCCGAGTGTATTGTAACAGGGTGTTGTGTCGAGTTAAGTCGGGTTTTTTTTATAAACTAAATCGTTTTGCAAACGACAGGCAAAGGTAAATTCGAGGCATTTCCGATACAGTTCGTGTGTTCTGCAGATCTGTGAATTTGCCATCATTATTAAGTTTAGAAATGCCGTCAAACGTACAACCCAGTGTTAACAAATAGAGTTTAACAAATAGAACACATTAAATAAAAGTTATTAATAAATCAAGAAACAGTATCGTGCACAATTATGTATTCAGTGAATGTTTGTACGGAGTTTTGGAGATAAATCTAAACACAAATTACAATAAACATAGAGTACAGGAAATCAATAAAACAACAAATCACAAACAACATCCCACCTGTGTGTTTAATTTCCTTTGTTTCTGGTGAACTGTTAGTGGCGGAGCTTTTTTTATTTGGTGGACAGTGTTCGGCGGAACAATCGGAGACGCGTTGGGGATAGAAGTGAACCAGTGCACGTGCTGGCACACCTACTTCGTACCCCCACAACCCCCTATTAGGTTTACAAGAAAAAAAAAAGAAATTTTTAAATACAAAAATGACATAAGGCACCCTTGTGCCCAATACGGCGACATTAACGTCAAGTGGTAAGTAGTTTTCCTAGCCGTAATTAATAAGTGCCGGCGATCAATCAGCAATCTGTAAACATTCTATCTAACTATCTATCTTGGTTTTTTGTTCTTTTTTCTTTTTTTTTTTTTGTTGTGGTACGAAGATGGAATTCTTCAAAAGACACACGTCGGATTTTTAGCGACTAATTTTCTAATCCCTACGCTTCCCGATCGCTCTACGTGTGGCGATCAATAATGAAGATAAGATAGATTATCTTATCGAGGGTATCCCTGGCAAATTGCTATGCAATCAAGCTCGCATGCAGTGCTTTCCTACGAGGGAATCCTTAATCGACGCATTCGTTAAGATAACCTTGGGCAACGCGAATAATAAAAAGGATGAACCGACACTTAAGAAACCCAATGCAAGAGGCGAGAAGAACAAAGCCACTGGCCATGAAGAAAGGACATATCGTAAGAGCTGCTTCAATTGCGGGGCAATAGGTCATGTAAGCGCAATATGTCTCTCGAAAGAGCTAGGCTCAAAATGTTTCCATTGCAACGAACACGGTCACATTGCAACAAAATGTCGAAAGAAGAAAGAGGCTTGCATTGTAACACGCAGTCCACAGAAGAAGTATATGAAGATGGTAACGAATCATGGGAAGAATATCGACGCACTCATCGACACTGGGAGCGATCTGACTCTCTTGCGCAGAGACGAGTACGAGAGAATCGGATCCCCACCGCTTCAGCTGACCGAAGTACACTTCACAGGAATAGGATCACCTGCCCGGAAGGCGCTAGGAGAACTTCAAACGGAAGTCACGATAGATGGGCACTGTTTTCCCACTCTCATACATGTTGTTTCAGATACTATTTCTCAGCAAAGATTATTGATCGGAACTGAAGGGACTAAGAAACTTCCACGCTAAGAACGGTACAATTTACATTAATCGTGATGACGATGCTGAAGAATTGCCGGAGATTTTGCAGATAAGCGTGCTTGAAGAAGAGAATTGTGTTAAGGCTGAATTTTCTCACATCGAAGATGAGAATACTAGGCAAAAATAATGACGTGGATAGAAAATTACAGGCCCAGCAAGATGGTAGAAACAACAGTGAGTATGAGACTCATATTAAAAGACAACAAACCAGTATATCAAAAGGTAAGCCGACTTGCTCCCAACGAAAGGGACATAGTCAACAAACAAAAAGCGGAATGGCAGAACCAGGGCATCATTCGACCCTCATCATGCCAATTGTGTTAGTCAAGAAGAAAGACAGAACACACCGACTGTGCGCTGACTATCGACTTCTGAATGAAAAAATTATCCGAGACAGATATCCCCTGCCGATAATCGAGGCCAACTAGATAAACTGCAAGAGGCGAAGATCTTCAGTACACTTGACTTGAACAATGGTTTGTTTCAGGCTGGGCTAAATATCAACTGGAAGAAATGTTGCTTCCTGACAGGACATGTTGAATTCTTGGGGCACATTATCGAAGACGGAACCGGCCGGCCGACGGAGCGGTAAACTGAAGCGGTTAGACGCTTCTCCGACCCTAAGAATATCCGACAAGTACAAGCCTTTTTGGGACTGACGGGATACTTCAGGAAATTCATTCCAAGGATTGTGCGACCTTTGACAATGATGTCAAAAATAAATTTGGAGACACCGAAAAAGAAGCCAAAAACCTGTGCTTAATTTGTATCGAATAGGAGCTGAGACGGAACTCCATACGAACGCATGGAAGTATGGATACGGAGGCATCATCTTGCAACGCGACGAAAGCGATGGGCTGCTGCATCCAATATATTTCACTTGGAGTAAAACAACGCTGGTTTGGGAGAAGTATTCAAGCTACGAGCTTGATACTTTGGCAGTTATCAAGGCACTTCGGCGATTCCGAGCATATCTCCTGGGCATACAATTTAAGATTGTAACCGATTGCAAAGCCATTACAATGACAATGATTAAAAAGAATCTTTGCTGTAGTTAAGGATAGCCACATTACCACAATACCACATCCAAACATCAAACAATCATCATGGGTCAACACTTATCTTCGCACACGGCACCATCCTCATGAGTCAACGCTGAACACTTATCTATGACCCACACATTGCATAGACGCTCTAAAAGGATCTTAGATCAACAATGACCTAAGACAATTATCTTCGCACACGGCACCATTCTCATGGGTCAACACGTACGCTCATCTGTGACCCAGCAATTGGGTAAATACCAGCAATCTACACGAAGACGCACATTTCTTTTTGGAGACACCCATCGGCATAGACGCAACATTACTATTAAAAATAAGTAGTCCTAAGTTTTAACTAAAAATAAAGTTCTTTTTTTAATTAAATTAAAATACTATCGGATACTTAATTCGATCGAGTGGCTCGATGGGTATTGCTGCTAGAGGAATTCAAGTATTCAATAGAGCATAAACAGGGACGGGGCATGAAGCACGTCGACGCATTAAGCCGAAACCCACTTCCCGGATGCTTGGTAATTAATGAGAGAATTACTGCGCGACTCAAGAAAACACACCAACACGAAGACGACCAGGAGAAGGTCAAGCGGTTGGAAGAAGGAAAGCTCGATGGCTGTACCTCTTGTGTGTGCTTCTTGGAATTTTAAGGTAGAATTTTAAGCCAAACTCTGTAGATGCAGAGTATAAAAAGGCGGCACATTTTGGATTCGAGATCAGTCAAGTTCCGGAGGCGAAGACTACGGCAAAAAAAATAAATAAATAAAGTATTAAAGAACGCTAACCCCAAACAAACCCGCCTTTCACTATTGGGTTCAGTGGACTGGCAGTCCACCTTTTGGGTGAACATCGGACTTGGGGTGTGTTTTGGTTTTTCACCTGCAGCCAACCACTGCCAAGGTCTTTCACGGTTATCATACAGAATCCACTTTTCATCACAGGTGACTATCTAGTGCAAAAACGGCTCAGTTTGGTATCTTAATCTAAGCGATGTGCAGATTTCCATTCAGTTCATGGGGTACCCACTTATCGAGTTTCTTTACCATTCCTATGAGAAAAAGGTGTCGACTTATTGTCATTGGTGATACTCCCATGCTTTGTGCAATCTCCCGCACCGATTTGGTTGGGTCCGCATCCACCGTTGCTCTTAAAACATCGTCGTCAACTAACGTTTCTGTCTGCACACGTGGTTTATTTTCGCGGCTGATATCTACCGAACGGAACTTTCCAAACCAACGTCGTTTAGTGCGTCCGTTTACCACTCAAACTCAAATGCGTCATTAATGTTTTTCATTTCCAATGACGCATTATGTCCAATTTTAAATCCATAAAGGAGTGTTCGAATTTGAACTGCCAACAGCATGGTAAACAATTCCTAGAAAAAAAATTACTGTACTTGTAACGAACCCTAAAATTCTCACACGTCAATCACACGTACCACTGTACTATATAAAAACAGAAAATTTAACGTTCTGGCACAGATGTTAACTCGAGAACTTATTTCGGACTGAGCGAAAATCGGGCATTTCATGTGTTACAACCCAATACAGCAAGGACCTGGCTTAAAGCTCGGACACGAGTTCCTTGGACTGTATGAGGTTATCAAGACCGTGCGCAACGAGCGCTACGTTGTGCGTCGGATAGGTAAGAGCCAGGGGCCCAAACGGGAAACATCCGCCACCGGCTGAAACCCCGGGCAAGCGACGACAGCGAGGATCTATTCAGGAGCGACCGAGAGGAAGAAGGCGATGCACATCCGGGTCGAATATCCAATCAGGATGGCTGAGTGTGGAATGGAAATGACGAAGGTGAATTTGAGATAAACTCGTTGTTCACAGTCACATCGCGACCATGGAGGCAGTCCGAATTATGTTTAGTCTTATAATTCACAGTCAAACAGAGCAGGGCATTCTTGATTGCCAGATACATGTGAGAATAAAAAGTCAGTTTGTGATTAATTGTACGCTCAAAGTAATACGTAGTTAGTTCTAAGATAAATGAATAAAGTAAATATTTTTGAATTAATAAAGTGAATATTTTTTATACCTCACTACTAGTGCTAAATACGCAGGATCGATAGCCTGCAACGTCGTTTATTGCGTTTTTGAATTGAGGAAAATCCTCTGATTCTTCCCCTATACACAAGCCATCTCCACCTAATTAACCTTAGTCCACTTGAAGAGCGCAGAATTCATGCCGATATTCTCTTCATCTGCCGTATTCTCACAGACAATCACCTGCCCAAGCCGGCTCTCCTCCATCACATTTTACAAGAACCTCCGAAACCTCCGAAACCTTCGAAACCCTCGTCTCTTCTATTTGTCCGTCCATCACACTTCTTACGGCTCTAATGAACCCATTTCGCGAATGCTGCAGTGGGCAAACTCTTACCCCACCTTCTTTGACTTCAATCTCACCTCTCCCGCTCTTAAACTTCGTCTCCTCTCTTGCCCCTTTTGACTCTGCCCATCTCGCCGCCTATACTCTCACAACCTGCACTAATAGCCACACCTACTCACACCATATCCATCTTTGTTTAGTCCCCCCCCCCCCCCCCCTCCCCCAACCCCCCACCCCACAAGTTCGCCATGCCTTAGTTTTAAAGTTAGTTCGTAAGTTAATTTATATATTTATACCATTTGAACTAAGCGAAATAAATTAAGATCCTGCCCTAACTTCATTCATTCATTCAAATGGTTGGTCCAGGTAAAACAATCCAATAATGCACTTTTTTTAAATGTAATAATTTGCAGACAAATAAAAAAGTTATAATAAATTAAACCACAACTTTCATTTTACACCAATCTGTGTTAGGCATTCCCTCGATCAGTATACGAGGGTGGGTAGAAAAGTTTCCAACCTCAACGTGAAGAAAGCGGTACTCGACAATAAAACCTGGTGAATGTAGTTGTGCATCTTTTGACAGTTACTCATCAAAATTTCAGTCATTTTGGACTGGTAGTTTTTATTTGACAGTTGTTTGAGTGAGTCGATGTTTTCTGATTTTTTTTGAGGCCGATTCCCGGTTTGCAATACACTGTTTTGACTGTATTTTTGTTTCGGGCGTATAATGGTGTATCCAAGTTTCATCGACAGTAATTAATCAACGCCAAAACTCGGATTTATTGCGCCGAAACTGCGCCAACATAGCGCGTTGGAAATGTTCACTCGAACACGTTTTTGGTCTAACGGCACCCAACGCGTGGAGAGCTTTCTTATGCCCAAATCTTGATTTAATATGTGACAAACACGTTCTTTGGACATTTTTATAGCCCCTGCTATCTCTCTCACTTTAATTCGGTGGTCGTCTAACAACATTTGGTGAACTTTAGCGATGTTATTGTCAGTTGTTGCAGTTTTTGGACGTCCTGAATGTTCATCATCTCCCAAGCTCTCACGGCCATGTTTAAATTCAGCTGCCCAAAATTTCACTGTGGTAAATGATGGTGCAGAGTCACTATACACAGAGTCAACTCATCTTTGATTTGCGTAGGCGTATTGCCTTTCAAAAACAAAAATGACAGTTCGATACTTAATTTTGTCCAGTTTCACAAAAACACTCATATCGACTCACTCAAACGACTGTCAAATAAAAACTACGGGTCCAAAATTGCTGAAATTTTGGTGAGTAACTGTCAAAAGGTGCACAACTACATTCATTAGGTTTTATTGACGAGTGCTGCTATCTTCACGTTGAGGTCGGAAACTTTTCAGCTCACACATGTTCTCACGCTCAAAACAAATCTAAAGCCATCTAGCCGCCATCTTAGTCCCCTTTAATTTTCATCATATAAATGATACTTTTCAGGATTAAGCTCTTATATATTAATTTCGGGAAGTTTTAGCGCTACTGAGGGCCACGTCGAAATATTATTCCGCCTTCACTTTATGACTATCTATAATAGTTGGCGTTGTTTAATGAATCCTCCCGACTGTCTCCACCTTGAGTTAATAATTGTCCTTTTCAAAAAAAATTAAATACATTTAAATTTAATTACAGACCCATCCAATAAATCGAATCCAACCTTGCCTCCGTCAAATTAATGCATTCAATATCCATTACACACCCACTGAGCAGCTAACATATGAATACCACCTCAATTCCATTCAGCTGTATGCATGCATTACCTGTTCCAAGTGGAGGAGGATGCCTGCAATCCCCGTCAAGCAGAACCATCTCTCTATCTCTTGAGATCCTTACCTGCCCACGTTTGTGATTTCACAGCAAAGATAATTCAGTAATCAAAGGAACGAAAGAACATAGCGGTGGAAAAAAATAAGAAACCTAAAGGAACAAAATTATAAAAGGAAGCGCAGACATAAACTCCCTATAATTACCGACACCCTGGAATGGGTAAATGCACCAAATCGAACCGCCCCCAGCGCTTAAGCGCTGTTCTGGACTGCGTTCAGGAACGGCTATGTGCAGGCGCTCACGATGTATGATTATAGATTCTTATTGCGTTTCACATTTAAGCGTCGTCCGACGTGTAGATTCGGAAAAGCTGGAAGGAGATCCTGAAGACTACCTAAGTGCTGGCACCCATCTCGATGTTTTGTTTTTAACGTTTTGTTTTTCTCATTTGTAATAAAGATGTGAGCACCAACGATGGCAGAGGAGACTGATGTGCTTCGTCGTCGTTCGACATTAATATCGAAAAGGTTTAGGATGGGAAGATCCTCTGAGTCTTTGGCTCAATCTCTCCGTTTCCAAACCATCCGGTGTCCAAGAGTTTGGCAGTGCCTTCACTTCTAGACTATGCTTCAAGATATTACTTGAAAGGGGTTTTAGTAGTTATAGTCAGCCTGGGAACTATATATAAAACGAGTAATTTGAAGTCCATTCATCATTTATTTCTCTTTTCAACTACCGAAAGCTCTGCTCCACATACATATCGTATAACATAATATATTAAAGTAAATTTTAATTTATTAGTATCTTATATAAATCGAATTCCTCAATTATAATATAAGCTGAGGGGTTTTGGTGGGCTCGGTGAGAGTGGAACCTCCATTTACTTTGCTTTAAAACACACTATATATAACTTTAAAAAGTAACTTAGAACTGGGGTAAGATTGAATTCAGTTGCAATCAATTGTAAATCAACTGTGGTATATTTAACGATTAAAACAATAATATGTATGGAAAGAAATTTTGGGGAAGGGAAAGGTTTAACGTTGAGTAAAAAATAAATATTGGGATTCTATTTCTTCTTCATATTAACGAATTGCTAGTACCGACAGCTAACGGAATATTAAGTTTTGCCGACAACATGTCATTAATTTCTTATGTTTGTAACGATCCACCAGAACAATTTCGTATCAACTGAAATGCAACCAAATCGAGATTTTGATAGGACACTCTAATGGGCTCATTGTATTTTGCGATGAAGTGGAGAATCTGATCCGAACCCACAGTAGACAGCTAGAATTACAGCGAAAAATTAGAACCAAAGCATTAACACACCAGATCACGGCCGCGTGTAGACAGAAATGTATTTTGCTCATTACTATTTAAGCTGTTGGATTGTTGTATTAATTAATCTGGGATACAATTATCATGATTGATTTTCTCGATTCTCTTTTGTCCTGTTTTCTTTATTACAGTTGCATGTTTTTTTTTTTTTTTTTTTTTGTTTTGTTTCGGTATGAAGGTGGAACTCTCCAAAAGGATTTTACCGACTAAAACCACCTCCCGCCGGGCACATATTCCCGTTGATCCCCGCGGAATTTTCTTTTAGATATTCCATGGCGGGGCAGGACGGAGTTTACCTGTTACTTCTCTCGTCGCGTCACAGCTGCTGCATCATTCCACAGAGAAAACCATTTGTTACGGACCATTCCTGTTTTGAACTCAGCATGAATTCTATTACTCCTCCCGGAGTAACTATTCGGCTCATATATCTCTCCAAAATCGTTCGTGCGGTCTCATACAAGCAGTATGGATGATTCACATGCTAATAATTGTGCAAGTATTGCCGTAAGCATCCATGTCCTGATATTAGCTGAGTCAAGTGGTAAATCAGCTCGCCATTTTTTCTTTTCACCCATGTTTCTATATCAGGTAACATGGTGTGGGTCCATCTTCCTTCTCCGACGATTCTCTTGGGAGACCCCAGCGTTTTCCTTAGCTGCAATGTCAAGTGGTATCCTCTCGGCCAAACCATTTATAGCATCTTCGGATACCCTTCGGAATGCACAGCATAGTCTTAGTGATGCCAGCCTATGTGCTGAGTTCACTCCCCTCATGTACGACTTATACTGTGCGGGTCCTGCCTATATGTGAGCTGCATACATTATAATGGAGGTGTTGAGACTGATTATGAGTTCCCTTATGTGGGGCCGGTGTCCTCCAACATTGGGTGGCCGCCTCGCCAAAACACTGCATACTCTTGCCTTTTTTTCAGTCGTTTTCCTCAGGTGTTCCTTGAAGCTCAACATGTTGTCGAGTATAACACCAAGATATTTAATATAAGGACTGGATCTGATTATTTGTCCTTCTATTTCCAAATCAAGATGTTCAACTTTCTTGAGGCTGCTTATTAAAACTGCCTCCGTCTTATATCCAGCTAGTTGCAGTCCGGCCATATCTAGCCAGCATTTAATGCTCTGGATTGCTTCGGAGCAAATATTCTCCAGGTCATCTAGATGTTTAGCTACAGCCACTACTGCGAAATCATCTGCGTTGCCAATGATTCTAACATCTTCTGGTACATCGACTCTGAGCACACCATCATACATTATATTCCATAACAGCGAACCTAATACAGATCCCTGAGGTACACCCGCTGTTATTTTATATTGCTGTGGTCCCTCATTGGTGTCATAGAGCAGTCTTCTATCCGAGAGATAGTTTGTCGCACCAAGTAGGGTGAGACTTGTAGATCGCCCAACGCTTCTAGAATCCCATTCCAGTTCACCGAGTTAAATGCATTTTTAACATCTAGTGTCACCACCGCGCAATATTTTTTTATACCTCCTAGCCGTTGTGCTCCAGCTATTGCATTGCGAGCGATGTCGCACCCACAGATAGTGTCTTATCGGTTGATCTACCTTTCCGGAACCTATATTGCTACTCAGAGAGCCCCGATGTGCCCTCAGTGAATTGTTCCAGGTGAGTGGCAATTACTCTCTCAAGCAGTTTTTCTGTTGTGTCCAGCATGCACAACGGGCGATAAGACGACGGCGCTTCTGGACTCTTGACTTCTTTGGGTAAAAGCATAAGCCGGTGTTTTTTCCATCGTTTAGAGAATTATACTGTTTGAAGGCAAGTTATGAAGAGAGTGCTGAAGAATTCCGTCTTTTTTGTTAAAGCTGTCTTCACTACGGCGTTAGGGATACCATCCAGTCCCGGGGTCTTGTTTTTTTTTGACAACCCTTGGCTCTTGGCTGAACACCTCTTCGGTGTACACTACTGTTGTTGTGTAGTCTTTTCATGACTATCGTGTAGACGCTGCCCCATGAGTTGTTATTTAATTCGTCCCTTAGGGAGCAGAGCGCGTCATATTTACTTTTGCGGATTACATTCCCTAACTCCTTCCGTTTGTTGACGAATTTCGCATGCAACTGTGGGTAGGTGTTACGGTTTCTTGCTCGTTGTTGCAACCGTCTTAGCCTGTTGCACTCCGATCGCACATGGGCGATTTCTGAGATCCACCAATACACTGGTTTGATAGCCCCTGTTGGTTGTCCTTGACGTGGCATAGAAGCATCACATGTGGTAGTTAGTCACTTCATGACTTTTCCAGGCTGCCTGTCCGCATCGGCCTCTGCGTCAAACTGTTCGATTTGGTCTTCCAGTAAATAATCCAGCAGTTCCACATCGAGTTCCTTCTCTTTCCACCCATTTTTTTGGGCTTTCTTCGCCAATTTGCCAGTGATGAATCCCCTGTGTGGTAAGATACCTCCCTCTTTTTAGTTTTTCAGATATCTTGAGATCGAGCCCAATATGCTCACGGTTGTGGGCGATTCTGGTTGTCGCAAGATGATCAGAAGCCGGAGACAAGATGAAGGACACATTTGTCCTTGTCTCGTTTAAATCCCTCTATCCAAGTAGTTAGAGAACCCATGCATTGAGCCTATAGAAACTATCCGTAGATAGTTATATAGCCTATCCCCTTTTATTTTCCAGATATTCGGAGTTCGAGCCTGACATCCTCACTGATGTGGATAATTCTGCTTGTCGCAAGGCAGCCAGCAGCCGGAGACACGATAAAGAACCCTTTTTTTTTCATTTATCGATCTTTCTGTATTGTGGTACGCAGCGATAGATCTTTCCACCAAAAGATTCAGTAAAGAGCCTGTCTCTGTGTTCGAAGTTCAAAGTTCGAACAATCCCAGCCAAGAGATGACTCTTTTATGACTCACACAAGACGAAAATTAGTCCTAAAAGTTAGCACCGGCAATAGCTTGAAAATCAATTCACGGCGTGATTTCGGTTGTACACATGGTTACAATCAAGACACATTCCAACAGCGTACATGGGGTAGGGCACACACATATTAATACAATTGCCTTTCCCAGCAAGTTTGCAGTTACCTCTCCGTTACATGTTTATACACCTTAAAATTCTTTGAAGGAGGTTCAACCCACCAAGAGGTGAAGCCAAATTCAATTAATCGGTAAACGAAAAGGTGGAGATAAATTTGTATCCCCATATAAAATGATGTGAATGAGGGACTCGCGCGCTCGTGTTTTAATAATCACCATAACCCTCGTTGGTTAATAAAACGTTCACGTCAATTATTGTCTCGTTGATTGTCTCTTTGAGTGAAAAATCGGCATTCGCAAGAGATTAATAAAAAATTCGTCGTGTACAGCATTCGATGTTGCTGTGAATTTGTTTGCCAAAATGGTCACACGTGGGAAGAGTGCGGTTACAAATGAAAAAAAAAAACCTCGCAATTCACCAACCTCTACATCCACCAAAACGGCTAGGACATACCCCATCGACCTGGACGGTTAAACTCGAATGGGGGGAAATCACAGGTGGTTCAATACGCCAAATAAAAGTCGGAAAGGGCTCAAAACGCACGACGAACCGACAAAGACACAGTAGAGGCAAAGCAGGCCGAAGCAGTTCCAGTTCTGACAATACAGAACAAAGTGGCATTGCCCAGGATAAGGGCGATAAACGGTACTAATTTCGCAGTCGATATAACCACACGGCGGCACGGTGTCGACCAAGAGCGAAAAATCAGAAGTCGGGAAACGTCAAGCAGCAGAATTAAACTCGCAAAATATTAAAAGCTGTTCTCTGTTTCCGCCGACAAAAGTCCCAGTTGTCCAACTCCCTTTGGATATTGGCCGTAATATAACTACGCGCCTAATTGTGAACACTGGCGCTGAGATCAGCCTTTTAAAAGTAAAAGTTCTCCACCCTCCAAACGATTTTTGGCAAGGGAAAGTCTGAGGGGAAGTTCAAACTACATCAACAAATCCCCGCTAACTTCCAGGTAGTAGACTCCATGGCGGGGTTGTCGGAAGACGGTCCACCGAAAGATTAGATAATAACTTCCTGTCCCTAAACTGCAAGTTTGGTGGACCGAGACGTTGTTTGGCATTTCCCCAAACAATCATAAATCCCGAAAGATTTTCCATTGCCTTTGCAAATAAAAGCACAGGAAGGCTTTGGCATAAGGCAGCCGAACGGGAAACCATAACAAGGGGACCTGATAAGGTCCAGATCGCGGTCGGCAATTACCCGAAGACCCTACCCACACAGGGGAAGGGCTGCGAAAAATTGGCGGGTGTCACTTACCCCAACAACAAGCCAATACCCCAAAAGCCAGAAGGCAACAAAGAACGGAAAGCGTCAGTAGAACGCCTGCCAACAAATCTTCTGAACAGACCAGTCAGACTCAAGCTTCTCTTCAGTATCAGAAAATTGTTCAACCTCCGTCGAGGGGAGCAATTAAATGAGTCTAAGTGAACATTTTTTCAGGCCGGGTTCAACCCTATAGGCGCAAACCAGGGCGCTCACGAAGGAGTGGGCAAGTAGAGTTGTCCCCATCCAGGGAATATTCCGTAATTCACCCGGGGTGGTGAGTTAACACGTCAACGAGATTCATCTCTGATGACGAATCGAGTGATCCCGTATCTGACAACAAACCTTCGGAGGAAAAACACCCCCAGTACATTAATATATTCTCGGATGGCAAATCGCCGGATAAATCTAGGCATCTTAAAGGCGACTACCTAACGTGCACCACTGTCAGCTCGCATAAAATATCTTCAAAATGTACGTATTCAAGCAATTGCCACCAGGCATTTCAGACCAAAAAGGGAATCTTGGTCTCGCCGCCAAAAGTGGCTCTACCCAGACTATACCAAACCCCTTTAACTGGCCACGAATGCAAGCAAAGCACTCAGAGCCGTTTTATCTCAAGGTGAAATTGCCTACGACAGTTTGACATTGAATAAGATAGAGGGAAACCGCTTCACTATTGTGAAGGAGGTATTAGTCGGATTGTGTGGATGGCTAAGTCTTCCCGCCGTTATGCAGAGGCACATAGATGCATGGTATAATCCGTCATCAAAATAGAAAAAAAAAACTGGGGGTAATTCACGACAACCGTTTCGCCAATTTCAATGAATCGGTAAATTTGTGTCCCCATATAAAAGATCTGAATGAGCGACTCGCGCGCTCGTGTTTTATAAATCACCACAGACCTCGTTGGTTGTTAAAAACTTCACGTCGGTTATTGTCTCGTTGATTGTCTCTTGAAGTGAATATTCGGCAGAAACTAATAAAAAAAAAGTCGTATGGGTTATTCGGTGTTGTTGGTTGGTTTAAGGAACTGTTAAATACAGAAAATATAAATACATTAAGTATAATAAAAAAACATTTGACGATTTTCTTTTTCGGAATAGCGGTTTTAGAGAATGCTTCACAACGTAATTGATTAATTTCGACCAGAAATTAAGGCTAAAGAGTTGAGCTTCCGGTTGTATAAATCAAACAAGATTTAAGAGAGCTAGAAATGACTGCAATGCATATATTCAACGCGCCAAGTTCTTGCACGTCAGAGAGTGAGACAAAAAATACTACACTCTCCCACAGGTAGTAGAAACTTCTGGACATTCGTGAAAAACATTCAAAACTCAGTCTCTTCATCCATTCCATCGTTTATAGTCGATGACAAACCAGTTACCACTGTAATAGAGATGGCGAATCTACTTGCTGCACATTTTGCAGCCAACTCAACGCTGCCTGATTCCACCTAAACTTGATCATAAGCAGCAGACCATGAGCCAGATTCGCTTCCGATCGCGTACTGTTGCCCGCGCACTCAAAGGGCTAAACGCACACAAATCCGCTGGTCCGGATGGCATTCCCTCAATCCTCTTGAAGAGATGTTCCTCTTCACTCGCTAAACCACTGCGGAAACTCTTCCATTTGTACTATTCTACTGGCCGTTTCCCAAATAGATGGAAGTCAGCGAACATTCAGCCAATTCCCAAAAAGGGTGACAAATCATTCATTTCTTCTTATCGACCCATAGCACTAACGTCTATTCTCTCCAAGGTAAAAGAATCACTTATCAACCGTCAACTTTCGAAATATCTGGAATCAAATGACCTCCTCAATGACCGCCAATATGGCTTTTATAGCAACAGGTCCAAAAGAGATCTGATGGCGTACCTTACCAAAAAGTGGAGCCATTCCATCCACTACCTCGGTGAAAGCAAGGTTGTCGCATTGGATATTTCAAAAGCCTTCGGTAGAGTTTGGCATCCGGCCCTTTTGTCAAAATTGCATTCATATGAAATGGACAATTCCCTGATCCAATGGATAAGAAGCTATCTTTCTGGCCGTTCAATCCAAATGGTTCTTGATGGTGTCAAATCTGTCTCCCATCAAATTAATGCAAGTGTTCCCCAGGGTGCGGTACTCTCACCCACTCTCTTCCTCATCTTTATAAATGATCTCTTGCCAATTACCCACAACCCAATTCACTCGTTTGCTGATTATAGTACGTTGAGTTTCTCATACTCATACGAACACCCGCCCAAACTCTTCGAACGTCACTTCCAATCAGCAACTTATGCTTGATACATTGAATTCAGACCTCAACAAGATATATCAGTGGGGATTATCTAACCGAGTAAAATTCAATGCCCAAAAAACTCAGTGCTGTCTCTTGTCGTCAAAGGCGAGCCCCAAAGTAAAACTGTCTATGAACGGCACTTGCATCGACGAAGCCACGTAACTATCAATCCTTGGCACTCGAATTAATTCGACTCTTAACTGGAATGACCACATATTTGAAGCTGCGAAAAGTGCAGCCAAATGTATGGGGTTCCTTAAGATAAAAAAGTAAAAGATACCTCACTCCATCCAACCTGGCCACTTATTATTATTCGTCCAAAAATGGATTTCAACTCCCATATTTGGTCAGGCGCATTCAAAACTGCACTACATGTGCTCGACAGGATGCAAAAACGCGCAGTGAAACTTATTACGGACTCAGCCGTAAGTCGATCAATTCCGCCGTTAGAACAAAGGCGCAACGTATCATACCTATCTCTTTTCTATAGGTATTACCACGGTCGTTGCTCAACTGAACTTGCTGAGTGTGTTCCGCCCCTTCAGACATTTCCCGTGATACCCGTCAATCTGTGAATACGCATCAGTTCACGTTGAAAGTGGACTTCAGGCGCACAAATAAACATAGAGAGTCATTCTTTAGACGAACCACACGAATGTGGAATGTTCTGCCTGATCGTATGTTACCTGGCGATTGTGATGTCCAGACATTCAAGACCAATATACATCGACACCTCCTTTCCTTATCCACTTCCTCTCCATCCGCTCACACTCTGCTCTGACATTTAAGGGTACTCCAAGATCCCCTTTTGTGCGCGCGTTAGTGTAAAAAAAAGTTAAAGTACTTGGTTACTCCAATAAACATATTACGTCACGTTGCGTAAATAAGTTCAGCGCAGTGTTAACACAAGTATTTAATTGAAAACAAAACTTTAAGAACAATAGAACATTAAAACTTCAACACCCAATAGAAAGAGCAAGTACAAAAGCAAAGGGGGCGGCGACGTGAACGACAGAAGAGGGATTCAAGATACATCCAAATCATCACAAACCGAAGAAAGCCCATCAACAATAGCAGCCACCGCAGTGAAGTTCATTCATAGTCACTTAAACAACAGGGGTAACACAGTCTGACATCACAAACCGTGAGTACGTTCTAATTAACGTTTATTTATGTTGTGTGCAAAAATATTTTGAAACAGCAGCTTGAATTGTAACGTAACCATGGCCTTTACAGTCTCTATCCAAGCAAACCAGACCTCGCTCGTGTGCGGATACGTGAACCATACCGTTGGGAATTGTCTGACAAATGCGATCACCCTTGTGTAGTATCGTGTGATCATCCATACGTGATGACTTTTCGTGGACAAAAAGCAGGAATCCCTTTAAAAAAAAATAATTCTGTATTTGCACCTCAAAAGACGAACCGACAGAGGCCACCAATTTGCAATTGCTCTCTCAACGAAATGAACATTTGCATACTGAACTTTAAACCAAATATTTGTCGAATTAAAAAAAGAATCAAAAAAGAGGATTTGTCTATGCGCAACTCCGAGCGCTGTATCAATACAATAGACAAGCCTCTTCGAGTTGAGCCAGATAAATTCCCATTAATAATAGAATTGTCGAAATCTACTAATCTACGATTAGTAGGTTCTACGGGACTGCCAGATTGAAGGAACGACGTTTACGTTTAATTCAATAAGACATGAATGGTGTTAAATCGGAACCTTATAAGATCAACGCTGATGTCCCTTAGGGTTTTGTATTTCCAGCTGTTTTATTTCTTTTTTCATCGATGATTCTTTCTCTGTCATACAAAACTCAACCCGCTCTTTTAGTGAATAGCACTTTGAGTTTTTCTCACTATTTGAAGAACGCCATTCTGGTGTTGTAGTGTACACTGAACACTCCAAATTCTGAACCTAAAGATATATAACAAAGGTGTAGTGCTCTGAAAAGCCCTACCACCTTTTCCCCCACACATACATCCAAATCCCATAATCCTACATCAAAACCTAAATCTAATCCAAATCCTAAAAAATCTAAACTAAATCCAAAAATTCGCAATAAACGATTCAAATATTCGTTTATCGCTTTGCATTTGCCCCACGGCATAATCTAAATTCAAAATCCAGAAAATCATTATCCCAATCTGGTAAAATCGCTCATAAATTAAATAAACCAAACCCATGGAAAACCGAACCAGATGTTCAATTTGCCATAAACAAACAAAACCCAAATTCCAATGCATATCCTCATATGCACAATAGTTTCATGAGAATTCATAAAACTGAATTCTTATCTTAAATGAACATTGAACACCACACCCAATATATCGAAATCGAGATTTTCCATCTGAAACGTTCGTTTCAAGATACAAATCTCGATTTGTTTCCATTTAAAAGGAAGATGCGTCGCGATCTCCGGAAGGCAGTTGATTAATGTACATGGTCCCTGGCGGAAGTGCTGCAGGAGACAGGGCAAAAAGTATCCAGAAAGTATCGAGAAAGTATCTAAGTAACATCAAAATAGCAAGGTCCTTCGAGGTGGCGTCCCTAGGAGAATCGTTTTTAAGCAATCAATATAATAAAAGTGGATTTTTGAAATTAAAAGTAGTTTTATTATTTGGAATTGTGCGTTCGTTGTAAAACGTTGGCTGCTCGAACACAGGCGAAAACTTCTAACCTGGAACCGGTGAGTAGAGTGGTGGCACGCCCACAAGACCTTGCAGCTTTCTCGATTTCGAGCATCACCAGAGGGCGCAGGGATGCTATTCCTGGAACGACGTCCCACGAACGATCGGCTGCTACTCTTCCCTCAGGTTTGAGGAACCACGGTGGCGACCGCAACGGATCCCCTCAGGAGGGGTCTGATGAGATCCCTCATCCTTTTCAGGACAAGGAGACACGGTATCTGGGAGCGAGGCCAATAACAACTACAACAAGGGGTCTTTTCTAACTGTACTGAATTCAATGATTCCAAAGCCTACTGTTGCCTTCTGTCACTCAACGGGCCCATCGAACACTAGCACCGTACAATACTAGCACCAAAAGACTCCCTCCCCTTAACATTCTAACCTTCCTTCTCTCCAAGTATTTATTCTTGAGTCGAACTACATAATTATGTCACGCTCTGATTGATCTTATAATCGCCTGGGATTACAATCTATAGACACGCAAAACCAATTTCGATATTTATTTCTTTTATATGCATTTTTCCTCACACGCCATATTCAAAAATTGTTATTTAAAGGTATTGAAGAAAATCGTCGTATTATAACAAAAACGTAGTAACTGGCTTTACTCAGCAACTACCCGACCTTGTAATTGTACACACTGTAACCTAAGTGTGCTGTCCTGCATACAAAGGGAAACAACTGGTAAAATTTATAAAAGCACTTTAAAAGTTTATACTTTTTCAAAAATGAGCCCAGTTCAACTGTTCAGTGCAGTTCCCATCAACGAACACCAAATCTACCGACATGAGCTGCGTGAGGCCTGAACGAATCATTTCCACCTTGACTCCAGCAGACGATTCGTTACGTTTCTCACTGGCATTTGTAAGATTTCCAACGCGCACATCTAATCGCTTACCAAGAACGAAGGTAACTAATCATCAGTTTCAAACGAACAGGTTTCTACCATTTACGCTAAGTCCCTGCGCCATGCGATCTTTCATGGCCTCTGTAAGCTCCTGCACTACCATCTTCCACAATCATGTCAAGAATATCGCTTCAGAAACAATCATTTAATTCAAACTGCTAATAAATAAAAAGAAAAACAATACATACGTTTGCAGACATCCGTATAATCACGGTTTTGCGTTGCCTGTGAAATGCACTCCTCTATATCTCCCCATTCCTGGAGCTTGATGCCACATACAGTGCCAATGGAGTATGAAGCCAAGCACCCAACGGGCGAGGGTCTTAAGCAAAGGAACGCCGTTCCTCTATCGATTAATTTCCAATTTAAGCTGGTGCACTTGATCTGGAAGCCGAGGCTGGTATCTGCAGGCACCGTCATATGCCGCATCATCTCAATGTGTCTTATCGCTGGACCTGTGCTTTTTCGGTTTTAAATTTCCACCTTTTTTCTTTAGCATCTCTCTCCTGGACTAATGGATGTAATCTAGAGTGGATCTACTAATTAATTGACTCTTTGTGTCAGATAGTGTTTGCAGTAGTGTTCGATAGCTGACGGTTCGATGCCGACTTTAAACCTATCTATGGTTGTGATCTCTAGACGGATCAGCATATTTACGTTTCTCCGAATAACCCCTTTACCGGTTTTGTAAATGTGCATAAATTTCATTTTCTGCTGACAATGAAGAACTAGTTCATCATTTGTAATAGGATCGAGAGCCAATTAATTGTATTTCTGAGGTATCAACTATTGACCAAGATTTCGAACGACATCACTTAAGATACTATTCATCCGGATCTCCGATCCCAACTACGTGGTATACAATATTGTTTAGCAGTTAAACAGGTTTGTTGTTTTAATGACATAATTGGTTGTGGGCCAAGGCGCTAAAAATAGGTGGATGATTGGGTGTGCATGGCAAAATTGAACAGCTTATATCCTCCGATATCTTCCCGAATCAAGAAAAAGATATTGCTTGTATGTTAAAATTAATTGGAATGTCTTTGGTTTGACTGATTATCTAGAACATATACCTAATTGTATTTCTTTCAATTAGTTATTTTGATCAAAATGATCCTTAAAAATTGGTATTCATAAAAAGTGTTGAAAGAGCTGTATTTGTTGGGATAAAATTCGGGCTTCGTTTACTTACAATAGGCACTAACCGGGGTCAACTTAATGTCCTACATTACAACGTAGATAACAAATCCATTGTACTTAATTTGCTCCTCGTAATGGCCTCTAAAATTGCTGCATCACCAGCTCGAAAAAATGTTCTCTCTATTCTGAAGTAGAGAAAAACTTCACACCTGAAGTCATGGGCAAGCGGATAAATATTGAGGGTGTTCAGCTTAAAACCTAGTGAACTACATAGAATTGTTTTTTGAGGCTCACGTCCACCACCTATTTTTACCTCGGATTTCATTGAACCCCGTGAATGGGGCTTTAGAATGCAGTCACAGCTAGGCTAGGTTACTCTAAAAGGCAGCTAATGGTTGAGTAGTAGGTTGGGTTCCAACCCACAGCCACCCGGTGAAGTACCGCCTGATTAATTAATGTTGGCCATCTTTTGAAGCACCTTGTCTGAAATGTTGGGACAGATAATAGGTCGCTTCCATTTCTATCTACCCGAGATACCACCCGAGGGGAATTTTCAGCTATGTTTTGCACGCTGGCGGAATGCCCAGATTAAAATTGCGAAAGTGAAATGATGATACTATAGCATTCAGCGATGATAGTGAATAAAGTGATTCAAAATCATGAAAGGCTAGAACCCCAGCATCAATGCATCAGGACACAGCCGCATGTACACCAGAACGTTTCAAGACGCTAATTAAATTGTTGATTTTCTGGTAAACAACTCTGATGATCTCTTTTTCTATTCTGTTTTGGCGCGATGTACTTTACTACGGTTGCGTGGACGTACATGTCTGTTGAAATCGCCACACTATCGTCTTAGGTAAAGAACACCGAAAGTAAATTAGTCCGCCATTCGGATCTCTCACAGACTACTTCAGGATGCAATTAATTTAATAAGAAACCATATGATAAACATCTCGTCTTCATAGAATTAATTGCGATCGCGGAACATTGTCAACGTCTAACTGTAAGATCGTTTTATAATGTAGTGGAACGTTGTTTCACTAATATGAATGTAAATGCCGCCCGCCGCTATCTATAAATATCGATACCTGATATTTTAACCCTAACCGAGACTCAGACTGATTCATGAACTAACGACATATGTTCTCAGTCATGATTTACATGCGCAATTTCGTAAAAGTGGAGTACACATCCTCAACAGACCCGATCTAGCTTTCCTAAGGGAAGATGCATTAGGACCCAATAATTTAGATATCATTTTAATGAGAATCGTTTTGAGTGGCTCCATCAAATGTCTTTGTTGTCTCTGTCGTTTCCCAAACGCCGATCGGCTAGCGGAACTCTTTAACATACAGTCGACTAAATACAAATAAATCACCTAGCATCTAAAAATGATATTTTTGGTGACTTTAATACACAGCTCCAACCGTTTAGTACATTCTAACAGAACTACCCTCTATGAAGAGTTATGCTTCTACTGCACGCCTTTATTTGCCCGGCAACACAGATTTCTTGTAGGTAGATCGACCATCCCTAATTAATCCCTAACTAATATTTCCCACGGGGTCCCACCCCAAGAGAACGACAATGAAGCTGACATTGTCACAACCGATTTCTATAGAGCCTTCTATAAATTTCTGCACAAGCTCATAAGTTTTAAATTATCCTCGAACTCATATTGACAAAGTAGAGTTTTTCACATCTGAATAATCGGCTCCTTCCTAAACTAGCCCACAAAAACAATTTATTTCCTTTTCCCTCCGCTGCACTCCTCATTTAAATCATAACACGACCCGTAAACTCCTTTCCCCCCGCCAATGCGTACCCAACTTCCCCACCCTAAATTTAACCACATCCGCACCCCTCATCCCAAACTAATGACAACTCCAGCTACAAAATACTATTCTAAGCCAAATTTTAATCCAACTCTTCTCCCAAATTCTAACTGCTGCAGCACCCCCCCCCCCGCCCCCCCCGCCCTCCTTCTCCGGCCCGTAAAACAATCGTTCTTTATCACAATATATGTAACTGCTCGCCCCACATCAAATTCTGCCCCTATTCCTAGTCCCCTCCCACTTTTCGACCTCAAAACTGGTGCGAAGTATACCAACTTCTACTGATCACACATTCTCAATCCGTTTTATATTATCCCATCAAGTAACATCCCACTCGTCGATTGAACCCAACTTAAGACCGAATTTTGCAACCCCCACCCCACATTTATATCTCACCCATGTTGAACGACCCCTTCCACCGCCCAACACTTCCTTCCGATCAACCAATTATTGATCCCCTCTTATCACCAACTGTTAAAACCACCTAACAATCTGTGATCGTAGTAGAAAAGTTCTGTTTACCTATGGGAAAAGTGTATGCTGTGTGTGTACATATCACGTCGGGGTCACCAGTTTCTGGTGTAGTGTCCTTCGATAACCGTGCAGGCATGAGGAATCGAAAAAATCTTTTTTCCTCTTTATTAATGATAAACGTAAATCTTACCCCTATCCCAACTCACTTTTCTATGACACGATTACTTTAACCGACCCACAAACTACTGCCAAACTTTTCGCTTCTTTCTTTAAAAAATCCTTCACGGACAATTCCTTTGGGGCTAAGCCGTCTTATTTCAAAGATCTGCCCGAATTCACCCTTGGCCCTTCATCACTCAACTTATTCAGCATCACCCACTTGAAGAAAAATTAAACTTACTTAAAGACGAGTTCAGCCCTGAACCTGATGGACTTCCAGCTGCCCTTTTAAAAAAAATGTTCCTCTTCTTTTCTCTCCCGCTCTTAAAGAACTTCAGTCTAACATACGAGGGTTGCCTTTTATATTTCGGGATTAGAGAACAAAAACAAATATTGATCATCGAAAATCACTTTATTGTTTTTCAAAATATTCCCCATGAAGATCTATACACTTTTGCATGCGTTTGAACCAATTGGCGAAGCACTTTTGCCACTCTGATTGAGGTATCTCCAACACATGCATTCTGAATGCAGCAACCGCTTCTTCAGGTGTCGAAAAACGTTGACATCTCAGTTTGTTTTTTACGTACGGGAATAAAAAGAAGTCATTCGGTGCCAAGTCAGGACTATACGGCGGCTGACCCATCAAATCGATGTTTTGGGTGCTCGAAAATGCAGTTGTCGCAGCCGATGTGTGAGAGCTCGCATTGTCGTGGTGAAGAGTGATCCGTCTTCGGCGGTTGGTTTTCCTGATTTCTTGGAAGACAACTGGCAAACAAATGGTTGTGTACCACTCAGAATTGACTGTTCTGCGTTGTTCTAGGGGTACGGTTGCGACATGTCCAGTTTTTCCGAAAAAACAGGCGACCATTTGCTTGGAAGTGCTTCGTGCGCGAACAACTTTTGTTGGATTTGGCTCATCTTGAAACACCCAGACAGTCGACTGCTGTTTACTTTCGGGCTCATACGCGTAAATCCACGATTCATCACCTGTCACGATGTCATAGACGTGTTTCGAAGCACCGCGACCGTATTTTTTGAGCATTTCTTTCGACCAATTGACACGAGCCATTTTTTGGGCGATTGACAAATTGTGTGGGATCCAACGCGAACAAATTTTTTTGACAGCCAAATGTTTATGCAATATTGAATGTATGCTGGTCCCACTAACGCCTAAGGTTGTCTCAATCTCACGATAGGTCACATGACGATCTTCCAATATTAGTTCGCGCACAGCATCAATGGTTTTCGGAACAACAACTGATTTTGGACGACCTTCACGAAATTCATCTTGGAGTGAACTACGACCACGATTGAATTCACCATACCATCGATAAACACTGGTCCTTGATGAAGCTTCATCGCCAAAAATTGAATTAAGTTCATCCATGCACTGTTGCTGAGTTAATCCACGCCGAAAGTTGTAAAAAATAATCGCACGAAAATGTTGACGATTTAATTCCATTTTTGTGCCGAGATGAATCTTTTAAGTTACTGTAAACAACACAAATAGCGCTCGTATGTCAAAACGTTCTGAGTGCGTATAACCTCAAAAATGTCCAACTTTACGACAGAGCTGTCAATTGCCAGATTGCAACACTAGGGTTGCCAAATCCCGAAACATAAAAGGCAACCCCCGTAACAGGTCAATTGAAAAGTCCCCGGCCTGACACATAGAATTAAATCCATATGATTTTTAGTTAGCCCTAACCTTCAAAAGACGCGTGTATAAATTTGACAGATGTCGGATCATTAGTTTGTGAATTATAGTATTTTGAGTGAAGCAACTTCTGTTATTGTGAAAAAAATGGATAAAAAGGAATTTCGCGTGTTAATAAAATATTGCTTTTTGAAGGGAAAAAATACAGTTGAAGTAAAAACTTGGCTTGATGACGAGTTTCCAGACACCGCCCCAGGAAAATCAACCATCAAGGATTGGTATGCTAAGTTTAGACGTGGTGAAATGACGGTGAACGCAGTGGACGCCCAAAAGAGGTTGTTACCGATGAAAACATTAGAAAAATCCACAAAATAATTTTGAATGACCGTAAATTGAAATTGAATGAAATAGCAGGCACTCTAAAGATATCAACTGAACGTGTACATCATATCATTCACGAATATTTGGGTATGAGAAAGCTCTGTGCAAAGTGGGTGCCGCGCGAGCTCACTTTTGACCAAAAACAACGACGAGTTGATGATTCGGAGCAGTGTTTGGAGATGATCAAGCGTAATAAACCCGAGTTTTTGCGTCGATATGTGACAATGGATGAAACATGGCTCCATCATTTCACTCCGAAATCCAATCGACAGTCATCCGAGTGGACTGCACACGATGAACCCGCCCCAAAGCGTGGAAAAACGCAACAGTCGGCTGGCAAAGTTATGGCGTCTGTATTTTGGGATGCGCGCGGAATAATTTTCATTGACTATCTTGAAAAAGGAAGGACCATCAACAGCGACTATTACACAGCGTTATTGGGCCGTTTGACGGACGAAATCGCCGAAAAACGACCGCATTTGAAGAAAAAGAAAGTGCTGCTTCACCAAGACAATGCACCGTGTCACAAGTCAGTGAAAACGATGGCAAAAATCCATGAATTGGGCTTCGAATCGCTTCCGCATCCACCGTATTCTCCAGATCTGGCCCCCAGCGACTATTTCCTGTTCTCAGATCTCAAAAGAATGCTCGCTGTGAGGAAATTTTCGTCGAATGAAGAGGTGATCGCCGAAACTGAGGCCTATTTTGAAGCAAAGGACAAATCGTACTACAAAAAAGGTATCGAAAAGTTGGAGGGTCGCTATAATCAGTGTATCACCCTCGACGGGAATTATGTTGAATAAAAAAGACGAATTTTGCCGAAAAATGTGTTTTACTATGAAAAGCCGGGGACTTTTCAATGGACCTGTTATGCCTTACACAAGGTATCTTCCCAAATATTTAGAAATCCTCTTTTGTCACTCCCATACATAAAAAGTGGCCTATAAACGATATCAGTAACTACCCTCCCATGGCCAGATTATCACTTATTCCAAAACTGTTCAAAGGCATTCTTTACAAGGTGGTATATTTCCTCTGCAAATCCATCATCTCACGCAACCAGCATGGTTTCCTTGTGGGTAGGTAGACCTCCACCAATCTAGTTGAGTTCTCATCTCACACTCTCCGTACCTTAGAGAATGGCAACGAAGTCGATGTAATCACAACTGATTTCAGCAAGGCCTTCGACAACATTTCCCACAATCTCATCCTCTTTAACCTATCCTCCCTTGGTTTCGAACCCCTACTGATTAAATGGTTCTCTTCTTATCTTAACAATCGAACCTACCGTGTCAGATTTAGATATACCTTCTTCAATCCTTCTCTTCCCGCATAAGGGGTTCGCCAGAGCAGTCATCTTGGACCACTCCTATTTATTCTTACTATTAATGATATAGACTCCAGTAACAATCACTCCTCCATCATTCTATACGCGGATGACACTAAACTCTTCAAGACGATCCGCTCTTCTGTCGACTCCTCACTTCTCCACATGGATCTCGACAACATTTCAACTTTGTGCCAGAACAACTGACTCGAACTAAATACTGCCAAATGTCACTCAATCACCTTCTCCCGTAATCGACCCCCCTCTCCGCTACCGTCCCTGTCTTACTCATCCAACAGATAACACCTGTACAAACGATTCGTGACCTTGGCATCTTATGTGATAGGGAGCTTAACTTCATCCCACATATTGATGACATTATTCTCAAGGCCAACTCTGTCCTTGGTTTTGTGAAACGCTGGTCGAAAGAATTCTCTAAGCACTACGTTTCCAGATCACTCTATATAGTCTTTGTCCGCCCCCTTCTTGAATTGCTAGTCAGGTTTGGTCTCCTCACTACTCGTATCATATTCGCATGGTCGAAAGCGTGCAATGTCGTTTTTGCGTTTTGCCCTCCGAGGATTGAATTGGGAAAATCCTCTGATTCAACCCCCATACACAAGCCGTCATCACCTAATTAACCTTAACACACTTGAAGAGCACAGAATTGTAGGGTTATATTTTGTTTAATAGTTTTTTGTTACATCAATGGGGTGTCTTCCTTCAGGGTTGCCAATAAAAATGCGATGTAATTTTATTTACTATATTTATTTAATTTATTTATTTAATTATTCAATTTTCGGCCGTTGCCTCGACCTCTGGATCCCAACTGATCTCGAATCAGAAAAAAAAAAATGTGTGGCGAGAGGGCCGAATTTAGCGAGACAAGGACATATATGTCCTTCATCTTGTCTCTGACTTCTAGTCATCTTGCGATAACCAGAATCACCCACATCCGTGAGGATGTTGGGCTCGGTCTCACGATATCTGAAAAGAAAAGAAAAAAGGGGGGGTATCCAGGGATAGTGTGGACAGTGTTAGTCCAGGTGTTCTCTAACTACTTTTATAGAGGGATGGTGGGAAAGAAATCATACAAGACCTGTAGGTCTTGGGTGCGATAGTAAACGCAGATCACGTCTTTGGCGTCTGATAATCTGCTCTTTGGTCGGTGTGTATGTTTGTGTTTGTGCCGTCTTGTACTGTGCGTTCGTGTGTGTGGTTTGTTAATAGTAGACCCTATGGGATGGGTCCAGGAATCCTCTATTATAGAGGGGAATGTTGTTGGGAAGGGTGCTTTCTTCAGTTTTGTACTGAAGAAGAAATTGTGGGGGTTTGATCCGAAGAGATCGAGAGAGAAGGGTCAAGAACGCAGAAGTCCCGTACAAGTAGGTTCTCGCTGTTCTGAATGTTTTCGAGGTACTTATATGCTAATTGAAGCAAGTACTCGTCGATAGGGGTAATGGAGGCGCCTTCGTATAGGTGAGAATTGGGGTAATGACGACCGTCCGGCCTTCTAGAATGATTGGTGCATCTTCTGAGGAGTTTCCTTTCGAAAACCCGAAGTCTTTCCATTTGAGCCGAAGATATGCAGGACCATATGGGAAAGGCGTACGATATTCCAGATAGGATTAGCTGCTTATAGCAGAGAAGCTTAACTTTGGTATCAACTTTGTTCCTCCACTTCAAGTGGAGTGTTGTGCAGTTGCTTAGACCGACCGAGGCCCCTTTGGAGAATGTGGGTCACATGTTTGATGAAATTCATTTTTAGGGTATAAGTGACCCCAAGATATTTCATCTTGTCCTGTAGTCTAATCGTAGTATCTCCCATTTTTATTCGAATATTCTGTGAATATCGAGAAGCAGGTTGGGAGTGTTTACTACTCAGAATTATAGCTACTGCTTTGGATGGATACTCATCTCGAATCCAAAATGCACTCCCCTTTTATATTCTGTGGCAACAGAGATCTGTTAAAAATATTATTTAAAAATTCCAAGAAGCCCAAACTAAATTTTGTGTGCTTCAATTGGAATAGGATTCCCGGAAGTGTATACGAATTTTACTTGAACAAATTCCCGGAAGGAGAAATCATGAAATGCATTTAGTATTACGCATTTCATAATTTCAATAGTTATAGGGAATTGAATCAATGCACGACAAATGGACTTTCGTTTAATTTTCTCGTGCATATGATTCAATTGGATTGGGATGTAAGGTACTTGGAAATTGAATCAATGCGCAACAAATTAACTTGTGGTTTAAATCTATCGCGCATATGAATCAATTGGATTGGAATTATGAGTAAGGGTAAGGTATTCGGAAATTGAATCAATGTGCGGCAAACTAACTTTTGGTTTAACCTGTCGCTCATATGATTCACTTGGATTGGGATTATATGTACGGTTATAGAAGATAGTGGGGATTGGGTGGGAGTAGTGATTTAGGATCACTACAGAATTCATGCCGACATCCTCCCCATTCACCGTCTACTCTCAGATTCAATCAACTGCCCAAGCCCGCTCTCCTCCATCACATTATCCAGTAATCCCTGAAATCTGCGGAACCCTCGACTCTTCTATTTAGCCGCCCATCACACGCCTTACGGCTCTAATGAACCCATTTCGCGAATGCATGGATTGGCAAACTCTCACCCCACCTTCTTTAACTTCAATCTCACCTCTCCCGCTCTCTATCGTCGTCTCCTCTCTTATGGCGTATGGTAATGGTTTCATCCATCGTTACAAAAACGTCAAAAAAAGTTCGCTCGATTACGCTGCAACAACACCAAATCGGCCGTTGAATCATCAACGCGCTGCGGTTATTGGTCGACGAATAGCAAATGCAACACCCATCGCCCCGATAGCTTTTTCATCTCCAAAAGATCGTGCAAAATGTACCCCGCCCGTTCTTTTGGTATGCTCACGGCCTCAGATAACTCGCGCAACTTCACGTTATGATCACTCGAAAGAATTCGATTCACTTGCTTTACGATTTCCACATTCGTAGCCTATTTTGCCCATCCAGAGCGAAGTACTATTTATTCTTACTATTGACGATATAGACTCTAGTATTAAGTACTCCTCCATCTCTCTATACGCGGAGGACACTAAACTCTTTAAGACGATCCGATCTTCTGTCGACTCCTCACTTCTCCAAATGGATCCCGACAGCTTTTCAATTCAGAATTCATCATGTTATATATATATATATATAAACGCTAAATTGTTATATATATAACTTTAACAATTGTTTTCTTTTTATTATATCATAATTACTTATCCCTTTTTTGGATTTGGTGGGGGTGAGTGTCGTGGGCTGCGCTGCCGCATCAAAAATAATCTCTTACGTCAAGTTTAAAAAATATTTATTCACAAAATCTATGTCTTCGGGTTTAAAAAATATTTATTCACAAAATTGTTACGAGTTCTGCGACACGCACTACCAAACTTATCGAAAACTATTTTTTTACTAACTAGCACAACGGACACAGAGCGACCACTGACGACGACCCTCATTTCGTTTTTCTTTCAACCCCTTACCAACTCATAATCCTTTTTCGATTCCAAATTGTTCCAAATTTACCGTTAATTGACTACCTGCATGTGTGTGGAAATCAATCACATTTACCATTTTCCATCCTATGTTAGGGTCAGTGCTAACGGTAAACCAAAAACAAATTGGGGGAAGTGTTGTTGTTTTTACTTGTAAATGGTATTTTGGGGAAATCGTACAGATTAGGGTTGTTGGACAGGTGCGATTTAATATAGGAAATTGAGAAGTTTTTGCATCGAACTGCAATGGAAGTTTTGGCCACAAAATATCAAGTATTTGGGATGGGATTTTGTATTTTAAGGGGGTAATAATTTTCTAAAGTGTGTCTATTTCATGGTGGGAATGTTCTTTTCGGGCTTAAAATGCGCTGTGTAAAGGATATGAATTAGTAAGTTTATTAATTATATAACAATCCCGACATCCTCTTCGACCAGCGTCTTGTCTCAGATTTAATCAACTGCCCAAGCTCTCCTCCATCACATTTTACACTAACCTCCGAAACCTGCGAAATCCTCGTCTCCTCTATTTGCCCGCCCATCACATTTCTTATGGCTATAATGAACCCATTTCGCGAATGCTGCGGTGGCCAATTTCTTACACCACCTTCTTTGGTTTCAATCTCCCCTTTCCGCTCTCAAACGTCGTCTCCTATCTTAAGCCTCCTGACCCCTCCCCGCCCACCGACTACACTTTCAGAACCCGTATACATACGCACACCCTAGCCTTCGGCATATCCTCGCCCCTCCTTGTCCTACCACTTATAGATACTATTGTCTATCCATCTTTGTTTAGTTCCCCATTCCCCAGTTTTAAAGTGACTTTAAAGCTAATCCCCGCCAACACGCCATGCCCTAGTTTTTAAGTTAGTAGGTAAGTCAATTTATATTTTTATACCACTTGTACTAAGCGAAGTAAAATGAGGGTCCTGCCCTTACTTCATTCATTCATTTATTCCACAGTATGCTTTAGATCTGTTCTCCCAAATCCTTTTCTCGCCACTTCAGGTGTCCCTCAGCGCAGTCACTTAGGTCCCCTCCTATTTATTCTAACTGAAAATCTCATTTATATGATTATTAAGCATTCCAAAATCTCTCTGTAGGCTGACGGTAATAACATTTTTCAAAACTATCTGCTTTCCATTCGATTCTTCTATTCTCCAAACAGACGTCGACAACTTTTCGGTTTGGTGCCAAAAGAATTGCTTGGAACTTAATGTTGACAAATGGTAATAAAATACGTTTTCACGGAAGCTCACCCTCTCTCCTCCACGCCCCTACTTGTTTTTCAGCCCTCTGTTCCCTCTACATGTCTTTTTTGTATATGAGGGTTCTGCTCCCACCAAATCGGTTAACGTCATAAATCTGATCACACGCATGTGCCGTAGTCTTCCCTATGTTGTATAATAGTACGATTGTAAAATATAACGGTTTTTTTTCCGAAATAACGTTCATCTTTACTCGATAACCACATTTAACATGAAACGCAAACCTCATTTAAATTGTCACCAATCATCAGCTGATCTGTTATTTGTCAAAAAAGAAATGAGAATTGAATTCACCGTTGTAGCACTTTAAAACAAAGCAGAAACCGGAAAACGCCGAATACTTTTTACTCAATATAAAAAACTGAAATTCACTTCTCCAAACGAACCGAAGAACCGAAATTCACTTCAAGAGCTGAAATTCACTTCTCCAACTCTCAAATGAAAATAGCAACCTTGAAAAACTGCCTAAAACATGTAGTTTTCTATTTAAACTCTAAACTCTAAAAATAAAATTTACCTTAGCTTCGTATTAATTAAATTGTGTGCATTATCAGCAATTCGAATTTGTACGAAATTTACTCCCAAATTGCCCGCCCACATTTGTATACTTTGACTTTTATACGTTTACATTATTTCGCGGTCCTTATTCTCACAAAATCCAAAACCCACAAAGACGTCCCGATCACTGATTCCACAGAGCTGTCACGGTCGAACCTTGGCATCATAAAAGACCCATAATTGCCACAAACATCCTATACGCACTCGGAGGGACAAGCTAATTAAACGAATCCAATACCCTAAGAGAACATTTTCTGTCCAATAATCATCGGAATCGCAATAAAGTTGTAAAGCAATCCTCACCCTCAGTGCAGTTGGACCGGAGCAGAAGGATTATGGCGAACAAATAAATCAAAATCCTGGCGAAGTATGATTTATCGATTGAACATACAACTAACTGCGCTGGAAGCAATACATCAAAGCCAAAGGGCATAGCTCTCGTCCTTTATGAACAGCGGCACGTAACAAACGTAATCGTCTGAAACGATGACTCTAGGTCTGAGAGGCACACCGCCACATCAGTTATATAGCCGCATACGTAGCGCGCGAGTGCATCGTTTACAGACAATGTCCATCTAGAGGCTCTGGCTGGCTATCTTGCCAAATCGAACGGAGTGGGACATTCCCACCACACCTATTGCCGCTTGAGCTCCATCATGTGCCCAGAACCGCCGTCCGTGTCCATTTTACCTTTTCATCGGAAATGCATTTCAAAATTGACGAGTGACCGAGATAAAGCGATGGCGGCTTGGGTTCTCTTCAAAGATAAAAAGATAGTACATCGGGAAGAGTGACTGAATGCATTTAATTAGTTTTATCGCCTTTGCTCAGATGATAGAGCTGAAAGAACGCTCGGCTGGAATCCTTAATGAAATTATTTTTAGAATTTAATTAGCTGCCGAAGAATTAGTATGCACTTGGTATTGAATTTCTCAAGCAGAGACTTCGTTAACCGGAAGACTGTGTGGTGAATAGAAAGGAGGGATTTTCGTTCCCAACTAGCGCAAATCTGTTTAATATGCGTTATTAATTCAGACTTAAAGCTAACGCGGTGGGTATTCTATCTCCCTTTAGCGACATTGCTTTTTTTTTTGTTTTCTCTTTTCTTCTCCGGGCCAAGATTTAAGGGATTACATGGGTTTCAAAAACTAAAAAATGCATATTTTCTCTATTTTTTTAAAATAAATAACGGATGATTTCATTTAAACTTTTAAACAAATACAAAAGTAATATTTAAACAATATTTTATTAAGTGATGATTAAACATTTCTGAAAGTACAGCGGTTAACTGATTTTTGGAGAATCCCTTAAAAAAAGGATTAATCGGGTCCACCTGTATTTTCTAAAGATTGCTAGGTCGCAAAAAAAAACAACACCAACAAACGTGGTGGAGCGTAGCAAAGCCACCTAGTATATATACAAGGTGTCCCGTAAATTGTGATCCACCTTTGCGGAGTTATTCCTTACCTCATAACTCATCAGAAAAACAAAGCATGACTTTGGTAAGGTCGGGTTTTAGCACCGTTTTCGAGATATTTGAGTTTTTCCAAAATTTTTAACAACAAAAAATTCGCTCCTCTTAAATAAATATTAGCAATATATATTTTTTTACTCAGATAATCTATAGTGTAGCACCTTTCTTAAATTTTCATAAAGTGCTGATTTTTTTAAATTGATTCACACTATAGCTTAAAGTTGACAGATGACGATTTGCTAAAATAAAAATTGAGAAACACGTTTTTTTTTTCTTCACACAAATTTTAAATGAGGTCAAAATAGCTGTTTTCCATTCGATGAGACAGCTATTGTATTCCAGAAAATTTAAAAAAAAAAATGACCATAGATGTCATAATGTAGACAAGCCATCAAAATTTCTATGACAAGTTGTGGGTGTGCCGAAATTTTGAGAAAACAACCCAAATAACTCGAAAACGGTGCGGATTTTTACTAAAGTCATGTTTTGTTTTTCTGATAGACTACGAACTAAGGAATCATCTCCCCAAAGGTGCTACACTATTTACGGGACATCCTGTATATAGGTTAAAATAGAAAATTGTTATGTCCCCTTTATACCATAAAACTCTATATTTACTGTTTGGCGTAACGCTAATAACCTTGCCTGTAAAAATAAATTATTATGGAAAATTTCACAAGCCTCGAAACTTGCTAAATAAGGCCAAGACCGGATCCCGGTTGTACTGCCGATGATGATGATGATGATGACATTTACTTTTATTTAGGTTATACGATGGATTGTTTCACTATTCACTGTTATACTATTTACTTGTATACTATTCACTCTAATTACGTCCATTATTATACTAGTTGCTCTTATACTGTTCCCCATGTGGTATAAACCTTTGCATGGTGTAGGGGCTTAAATTACAATGTATCACTCAGGCTATGCTGACGGAAGTTGATATGGCGGACTGAACTTGCTGAATGTGTTCCGCCCCTTCAAATATTTTACCGCGATACCCGTCAATCTCTGAATGCGCATCAGTTCACTATGAAAGTGAACTTCATCATCATCATCGGCACTACAACCGGGATCCGGTCTCGGCCTTATTTAATAAATCTCTCCACAGGTCCCGATTTCGAGCCGAGGGCTCTGGGCGTCCTGGTCTACGCCATCCCTCCATCGCAGACAAGGTCTACTGCGCGGTCTCCTTCTATACATACTGCCACAAAGGACTTCCCGGGCAGACTCTTCTTCGCTCATTCGAGCTAGGTGTCCCACCCACCGGAGTCTACCGAGCTTGATTTTTCTTACAACGTTAGCTTCAAGGTAGATTGCGCACAACTCATGGTTGTAGCGTCTCCAGAATTGTCCTCCCTCACATACGGGGCTAACAATTATCTTTAAGACCTCCCTCTTGAACGCGGCTAAGAGATCAGAGTGCCTTTTATTGAGCACCCAAGTCTCGGATCCATACATGAGTACTGGTAAGACCATGGTCTTGTACAGTGGTGTGGTATAAATCTATATCCCATCCGCAAGGCTAATTTGTGTAGTATATATATATAAATCCTGTCCGCAGGGTCAAGTGATTATGAGATTATATAGCCATATATTTGTCACACATATATATAAAGGGAGCTGTTGCAATATCTTTCTAGTGGTAAATCTATATATATCTATATATAATCTTCATCCGCAGCGCAGGCTTTGTTGCGGATTACGCAGCCTGCCACAGTTGAAACAGCTTGCTATTGTATTTATTAATATTTATGCATCTACATATATATACCAATTGTTGTGGGTTTTGTTAAATGATTCTGTGTATATGTGTCTAATAGTTGATATTTTAATATTGTGGTATGTTCTGTTACATTGTGTTTCATTAATACTGGTATATATATATATATATATATATATATATATATATATATATATATATATATATATATATATATATATATATATATATATATATATTGGCGCAAGACTAATAACCTTGCCCGGATAAAATAAATCATTATGGAATATTTAACAAGCCACAGGACTTGCTAAATAAGGCCAAGACCGGTTCCCGGTTGTGGTGGCGATGATGATGATGATGATATATATATATTGGTTGTTGTTAATAAGATAGTGGTAGTGTCGGTTCAACAATTTCAAGTTGTTTTGCGTTGTTATACTTTGCATTTTCTATATAATATTCAAGTTGTGTTGGGTAAATATATTCATATAGGTGAATGTTATGTTCTCATTTCGAGATCGGTAACCAAAAAGGGGTACTCACGGCAGTTTGTCGTAGATATAAATGTTGTCCGCAGCGCCAAGTGTAGTAATATTTTATGTGGTGAATGTATCTATAAGAATATTGCACGTCCTCTCAAGATAATCCACGGTTATCAAATGCTGTAATCCGCATTGATTCAAAATTAATCCATAATCTCCTCCACTGATGGATCACCGTTCGGTAGAAGGGTCGCTGTCCACTTAGGATATATGTAACTGAACCTCAAGTTGATGTCGATTGCTATCATCCTTTCTTCGCCAAGTCGTTGTAGGTAATCTATTTCTTCCTGCTTTGGAGCGCCAGTCGCCGTTGTAGTTGTTATAAACTACCGATAACTTCCCCGGTAGCGGGTGTTCTAGCTGTCCATGTAGTGCCTTTTTATTTACCGCAGCAGCGGTAAGTCAAACGGGGACAAACTGTACCTCCCGAACCAGTTACCTCGCCTCCGCTGCAGCGAGAAAATATTTAATGATTTTTAACCAGACTTACCGGTGCTCCTCAGTTCCAGGTGACGACCAAAAACAAGCAACGTCCGCTAGGGCAACAGAATCTCTCGGCATCAGCGGCCTCCAACCAGGCACATAATCTGAACTCGATACACAAAACAATTCAACATTTTCAACAACAGTCCTTCATGGACGACTTTCCATTTTATTCACAATTGTAATTTACACTTAAACTAATTTTACCACAAACATTTAAAGTAAGTCCTCTATGGACGTGTTCTTCAATCAATCTCTTTTCTTCAACTCACGAACAAAGACCCTCAATCAACTTGTGGCGACTCTAACAGATACACACACAATTCACAAGCAAAATAGTGAAGAGCACAGAACGGAAAATCGAATAAGAAAATATATCAGAGCCGTGTACCAAGCGATAACATAACAATTCACATCAGTGGAGTATAGTCGGGTTTAAAAATGAAATTCAAGACACGGCAAGTAGCCTGATGGGTAACGCTTAGGTTCAATTTTTGGTGATTCAAACTGTCATAGCGTCAGTTCGAATCACACGTTCTTCTTCACTATTATTTCAAACGCTATAAACTGTCAACAAGAAAGAATAGAATAGACTTAAAAAGAAAGACTCTCTCTCCATCAACCACTCCGAAAGAAATCCCTACCTAACCGACCATTTTAATCAATCAACACGATGTCGGTATTGGGGATCCAAGAATGCAATCAATGAGCAATACGAATCAAGCTAATGTAGAATTTATAAATAAACACTATAATATATACTATAATATATACTATAATAATTAATTGCAAATAAATACTATAATAATAAATTGCAAAACCATAATAAAGTACTTATCAAGCATCACAATGAAAATATGAACAAAGCCATTACGCAACATACCTCCCCAACTCACAGGAGCGCGCGCCATTCTTGGAAGAGAAATGATGCGCTCTTAAGCGAACGGGAAGCACTCCACCCAACACCACCGCCGCTGTCGCCACCCCACGATGGAGGACCAATCCGGCTTTGTAACATAAACAGGGCAAGTGGGTAAACATGAATAAAGGGGAGACAACAAACAAGTCACTAACTACAAGGATAGTAACACAAACAAAAAATAATTTTTTTTTATTTATTTATTTATTTTTAACGGAGGCTCCACCTGTGGCGGTATTAACACTGACACTAAATGGAAATTGTAATGCAACCGACTATATTAACAGCAACAACTGTTCCTCCATCAAGCCCCGAGGCCAAACCATTCCCCCAACGGACCTAAAAGTCCCTGTAAAAGAAAACTTACCTTTCATGCATCTCTTCGCATACAATTTCCCGTAAGATTTCTATCTTAACTTATCAGGAATCCCAAACCAATTTGGCACCTTCGGTGCCAGGCAAATTCCCCTCCACGAATTCCTAATAACAAAGGATTTGGATTACATACTATGTAACCTTCACCAAGGACCATAAACATTGCGCCGTCTATTTTTCAGCTTCGCCATGGTATGATAAATCTCTTAACGTACACATTAATAATAAAAATAAAATACCCAGGCAGCTGCATTCAATTAGCGCAATCGACGCTGAAGCCAATTTCCCTAACTCGCACCAAGTGCAAACAAAAGAACGCTGTTCCTCCATAGACTTCCTGGCGATACCATAAACAATCCATATCGTTTGTGGTATCTGAAATTCCTTTTAGCATATAATGAGTGGCTGCTATTTACTCAGCCGACCCTCATTACCGGACGATGCATTAGGTCGCTTCTTTCTTTGTCTGTATTCCTTGTCTAGGTTTCGTTTCGCTTTTGACCGCAAGCGTTATGTAAACAACACAGATCTGAACGATCACACACATACCACCATGATCTCCATTACGAGATCTGGTTCACTATTCCACCAAGAGAGACTTTACGTTTCTCTGGTGGTAGGAAAAAACGATATCCTTAGTGGAGAGGATATCTACCCCCACACCACAAACTCACCCCAAACGAAGGTTGTATCACTGAATCAACTTACATCCCCAGACCAGCACGGTCGTTGTCGCTCCCGCTCTCCGTCGCGCGGTGGAAAAGCGTATATACACAGAAGTCGGGTCGTGAAAGAAGTGTTTCACCGTGTTAAAAATTTATAGAGATCAATTTAATGTGAAATAATAAGTTCTAAGTGAAGTATAAAAACACTAACGTTTTTGATAATGGCAGAGAACAAAGTGATTTGCATTTAGAGAATAAAACGGAATAAACTAAATCTCTGTGTTTCATTTAACTTATTTCCTGTGTTGTGAAGTTTTGTGTTGTCTTGCGAACGATACGTGTCGGAACTTTAGTGACAGCCGGATGGGGATATGAGTGAACGGAGTGCCCATGATGGCACAATACTCCTAATCCCCACAATCCTCTACCAACAAACAATCACATAACCGCTCGGCTGACGAATTTGCCTTGCACTAGCGCGATTCTAGGCACTGGACCCGCTTCGTCATCGAAAAATGAGTCCCGTAGACGTGGTGCTACTTAGTCCTAAAGGAATTGTAAATAATTCCCTAGGGATAGCAACTTCATAACCTGATTGTACCTCTAGCACTGAGGTTTGCCGCTGCAGTTTGCGCCGGGAATGCGCCAACAGTGTTGGGCCTGGTCTTAAAAACTTTTCTGTTAGACTCGTAATTTGGTTTTCCTCGACGAAACTCCTTCACGAGAGCGAAGATATCGGAGAGAAACCTGAGTCTGGCCAATTAAATCAGGCGCTCCAAGTTTTAGGTAGGCTTACTTATCCTTTTTATATCGGGCCTTTCCCTTTTTGTCCACTGTTTGGGGTGTATTGGTACGATTACGTGTGTAGCACGTGGCCGAACATTCTTTCGCAGCCCTCCCCTGCAGGGAATCTCGTGATGCAACATGAAATTCCCATGGCAGCATCCCCTCGACTTGCCTTTGCCAAACAGCGCTGGGAGCGTTGTAGATTTATGTACATCCATGCCATGTCTAGGATGGAGTGCCTTCAGCTTCAACAAGCTGATCTCAGCGCCTGTGTCCACGATGAGGCGCGTAGTGTTCCTACGGCCAATGTCCAATGGAAGTTGGCCAATCGGAACTTGGGTCGGCGAACACTGAGAACAGCTTGAGCTGGGTTGCGATTTTACCGCGGTCGGCTGGGTTTTCCCGACCCGACCTCTGGGAGTTTCCCGACTTCTCCCAGTTTGCCTTATGTCGACACACTGCCGCCATGTGTGTGCGTCGACTGCAAAATTCGCATCGTCTTGTGCTACTCCGTACAGGATTGTTCAGCTTGGGAGTCTCTATAGACTCCGAGCTAGCATAACTGGGCCTACGGTGCAAGGGTCGCTGCTTCTGCCTCCCCGAGTCCGCCAAAGGTCTCCGACTCGGACTCCGATTCCGTAGAGTACGACAGTAGTAGCTTGGATGTTCTGGATAAACTTCGGGATTTAAAGAGCCTTGATAGGCTTAATCCCTATCTAAGTAGTCGTCATGTAACAACAGCAAGTCACACTTCTTCGTTTTTGCTCACCGATCAAGATGTTTTCTAACAATATACTCATGTGTACGTTGTGTGGACATAAAGTTCATGAATTTAATTTAATTAATTTAATTTTAACTTAATTTTTCACCTACAATAACTTGCTCCCAACAAAATATTAGGGTAAAGATTATTGTAAGCTAGATGTAAGACTAGAAATAAAGTAAAAAAATACTGTATAAGTCTCGGCTATTTAAGGGTATAAAAACGTTCTCTTGTGATGCCCTTAAGATGCCAAAAGGTAGAATTACATCAACCGAAGATATAACGCGATGCACTTTTACATTTCGGAGTCCTCCCACCTCTTTGCTAATCTTCCGATCCGAATAATTACAGGAATAACCGACTCAAACCATAAAACTGTTCAAATATAACCAATTTTATATACCATGGTTTAATACCAGCCAATCTTCCCTTACCCATTAGTTCCAGAAGCAGACAATGAATAACCTTCATTCCTACCTCTGTGGAATACCCCACTTGCCAACATTACAAACGTATCTTTTGCTTACTGTTTACTTTCCCACCTTGCCAAGAATCACCGCTACCAACTTTTAAATTTGCCGAGCAGACGATTACTGTGGACAGATCCACACTTGTGTGTGCCTCTACATTTTAAATGTGCCTTCGGTGAACATTCCATGGCCCCATTTTAAAATAAGTTTCAACTCATTCACGCTGCCATGGATCTCTAAGTGCTGATAATGCGACTGAATAGCGTTATGATAAAAGATGAAAGTCGGTAATTTGCGCACATGAAATGTGCAAGGCTTGGGATAATCCCAAGTGACACTCCGCAAAGTTATCAGCAGCGACAACGTCTGCCTTCATCAAGCTAAAAAACTTCAACCCAGCGGACATTAACGATACCAAACGTCTCGGAAAAATAATCCAAAAAGCCGGTACAAACGAGGACAAGGGACTGGGAAGACGTCGATCCAAACCGCAGACACATACTGCGCAGAAGGAGAGTTAAATAATCGTAATGACAGAATTCACTTAGCGATTCGACTCATGAAATCTCGAATTATGAGTGCAACTCTTTTTAATGTCCTGCCAAGTGGATACATGATACCAGGGTTTTTTGTCACCGACCAAGGGGCCGCCAGAACCACAAAGCAGTCACATGCGGCCACAATATTGATTATATTTATCTCCACCGTTCAATGATTTGTATCCTTCATCGGTGTGGTCGTGAATAGAGTCCCGAATAACTGACCACATTGACTAGGGGATAACAAAAACGTGTGATAAATCACAGATAGCTTGTGGTGTTGCTCCGGCCTGCTGTACTGATTCTGGAGCTTTTCTGCGGAATGTCACATCATTTAAACGCACAACGCGATATACGGCAGTAGATTTTCCGTACTAGAGCATTTCATGACGGTGGGCGGGCAATGCAGTAGGTAGTTCAGTCTCATTAGATGTTGAACATCAAAAGCAATCACCGCAGTAGGCGCCCTGCTCTACTTCGTGGGCAATTAAAAATGCATATGAGATAATCCCAACCTAAGCAGGCATCCGAGTTCGCGAAGAGGAATTGTAGCAACTAAATTAATTGAGTCGGCTACTATCTTATCATCATGAGACACTCGAACGACCTCTGGAGAAGGGGACAGCTAAGTGACCAGGCAACAACCAAATGGGTGCACTCTTGTGGTGGCTGTGCAAAAATGCAAAGAGCTTGATAAGGTTTGATCATAAAACGGGCACTTTACGAGGGGCACAGTTTCACCCCTTCTCTCGCGATCGATGCGCCTCGTTATTTGCGGATAGTGGAATTTAAATGGAAAAGGTCAGTCGGTGAAGCGTGCAAGGATAAAGAGCAGTCTGATATTGTATTGATGGTTGCCATAAGTTATAATGCTCACGGAGATAGAGAACTCTTGCTAAGCAACCGCGTTCTACAATTTACCCAAGATTGGGGCATGCTCTTAAATATAAATCGCTGGGCATCACTTTTTACTCAAAAAAGAAATATGAAGACAGCTCTTGGGTAGTGATACAAACCATAATATAATTCGCTGCATGCAGAGAAAAGGGTCATTAGTATCTTTTTCCCATCAACAGTACCATTGGTAAAGTAGGACAGTAATGTGTAGGTTCAATTAACGAGATAAGCAGTAAAGTTCTTATTCTTACTTGATTTAAAATAAATTTTAATATTACTTGATGGGATATATATTTATTTAATTAATAGGTAAATGTATCTACTGAGGATGTTTTATCCAAATGAGTACCTTGCATTCATTTTGGAAATGCACTAATCGGATTTATAAGATCTACAAGTGGTACTGCCGTTAGCACAGCGACCTGTGTTGGTTTCCTGTGGTTCGGATCAGACTACGAGGACACATCATCCCCATATGATGTTTCAGATGATGGCATATCCGTAATGTGGCGAAATCTGCAAATCTGAATTAGATCCCTCGACTTTCTGTCCGAAATGCGGAGAAAGAGGCCATACAGAAAAGGGCTGTCATCCACAACTCAAATGGATGATCTGTAAATCAGAGTGCGAAGTTGGTAACGCACACTTAACTGGGCCTTACAAATGTCGAGCATTTAAAAACACGATAGCCAATCTTCAGAAATTGACAGGTTTAAGTGTATACAAAACAACTTAGACCGTTGTGAAGCCCCACAAGATCTTCTGTCTCAAACGATTAAGGAATATGGCGCCGGGGTGGTGTGGGGGTGAAGGTGGGGATGCCGGCGTACGGCACGGGTTCACTATCACCCACCGACAGAAATCCCAGGGACGACGAATAGTTGCGGCTAATAGCACTGGTTTTTCTTTTCTCATTCAGAACTCACAGCCAAGGAACAGTCACCACTGCGTCAGTTTAGAACGTTTGCAGCTATTTTAAAAGTTTGATTAATTGGGTCGTACCTTGAAGTTATTCACTGGTAGCCATCCGTTAGAAGATCGCACTTTGGGCACGTTACGAGCGCTTGAAAATCTGACGCCAAACTGCCATCCGCAAGGAGGAAACACCACAAATGAAACACCCGGGCTTCGTTGAACTTGGTTTTTTATTTCTTCAATATTCTGTACAGTATAAAAATGCCGCCATTACCGCAACTTACAAGTCAGTACCACTTAGGCACATGGAGTACCAAGAGGGGTTTTATACACAAACCTTCGTATAGAAGGCTATCGATATCGGTTAATTTCAGGCTTTATTTTATCCACTGAGCTACAAAGCTCCAACAAAGTATTATATTGTTTATTAAGTTTTCTGTATTCACGATAATCTATTTTATAATTATTCTCCACGTGTACAATACCAAAGTTGAATTGGTTTTTATAATTCTCCTTCTTTTGATTAATATAATGGCGCGGGTTTCCTACTCGACTCGGGGTGTGCGTGCTTCGCAATGTATCAAACTCGACTCATCTGCGTTAAAAGGGAGGCACCTCGCGTGGTACAACGCGGCGTGGCCGACCGCGGTGGTGGTGGAACGATGCTGGGGCGCTTGTGCTTGTGCGCAGCGGTGGTTGTGAAGCGACTTTTTTGACGTGCGCGCGCTGATGGTTGGATGACGACTGAATGAATGAATGAAAGACCCCATTCCGGGTGTCGTGGCAGTGGAGTCATTGCTAAGTGAACTCACTGCCACTTACTAGGAACATGGGGAAGGGTTGCTATGCCGATGTAGAAAATTTAGTTCCGGGGAATTTCTGCCGTACAGGCTGAATTAGATTCCTCTGTTGCTGTGTATACGGAGAAATCGGTTTCGGGGGCATAACCAAGTATGGGCATGAGTTGTCGGTTAAACAAAGGGACATGGGTCTTGGTCGTTGCGATGGTTGTTTCGTGGAAATACAACGCATCGTGCTGGTGACTTACCAGTAAGGAGAATTGGTATTATTTCAGGTGGTTTAGGTAGGATGGGAGCCGAAATGGTTTTCAGGGAAACTTAATGCTGCTTGGTTGCAAGCGGGAACAATGGTTTAAGTAAGAAGTGAGGCGGAGCGGTTTTCGGGGAAAATTAATGCTGCTTGGTTGCAAGCGAGAACAATGGTTTAAGTAAGAAGTGAGTCGGAATGGTTTTTGCGGAAAACTAAATGCGGTTTGGTGTAGATGAGGGAGATGATTGGAATGTATTCTGTTGTAGGTTTTAAAAATGCATTCTATAATAGATTGGGGATGTATGCTATTGCAGATTTGGGAATGGATGCTGTTGCAGGTTGGGAAATGTATTCTTGCAAGTTGAATGGGGCGATGGGCTATGGTGACGCGCTGTTGGCGGTCAAAATTAGGTAGGAATTGTGGGTTGGTTCTCCGTGTGATATAGAGAACCCCCACAGTGGTACTCATCAACAAGCAGTACAGAAAGCCTGGCACCAGTGCAACTAAAAAGGGAAGAAGACAACAGTGGAACGGGGGCCATCGGGAAAACAAGAAATTGCCCTATAGAACACAGAATTGACCAGCAGCAGGAAAGATTCGTCTAGGCTAGAATCATGCTTACTATTGTTACACTCCACCACTGTAGAGAATAGAAGAATTCAAATGCTTCCTAGACTGGTTAACCGAAGATGCCAAAGCAATGAGCTCCCTTTCAACGCCTGAATAGTAGAATAGGGAAGCACCGGAACCAGTAGTAGAGGCCACACACTGCACGAAGCCGTCACTGTCCTAGATATAGTGCGGTGTACTGATGGTGTTGAGGACACCTTTAAAACCAAGAGAGAGTGGTCCAAAGTCGACATCACTCTTGCCTGCTTCATGTTGGCAAGAAACATGGAGTGGAGAGTTTTGAACACCTACACACTCAATGACCACCAATCTCCGATGTACCAAATACTATCACACAGGAGATTCGACACAGGCAAAGAAAGCCCAGATAAATGGGTGGAAAAAAAGACCTCGATGCAGAGAGGCTGCATTATGTGCTGCAAGATCCAATCAAACAACTCGACAGAGAGCCCCTTGCAATCAGGCACGTTGGAAAAGTCATGAAGTGGCTATCTAATGAATACGATGCGTCTATGCCTAAAGACAACCAGCAAGACACTGAAATTGCCCAGGTGCAAGCGGAGTGTAACAGGTTACAACGCTTGCGACAAAGAGCAAGAAACCGAGGAATATAGTCCGCATGATATGTTGCGTTTTGCACCCTAAGGGATGAATTATATAATAGCCCATGAGGCGGCACCTACATGATAGTCGTGAAAAGACCACACAGCAGCAGTAGTCAAATGCAAAGGACCAAATGTAACATGGCCAGAATCGTTCCTGATTTCTTCCTGTTGGATAAAAACACAAGAGCACAAGAGGAATGGAACATCAATGAAACGGCAACACTTCCACGATCCATCAAAGAATTCTCATTACTATGAGGGTCATTACGAGCAATACGACCTCAACAATCGATGCAATTCCCAACCCTGTGGTGAAGACTGCTTTAACTAAAAAGCTGGAAGTCGTCAGCGTCCTCTTTACCACCAGACCGCAAACAGGACATTTTCGTCCACGATGGAAAAAATAGCGGCTTTTGCTTGTACCAAAAGGAGCCAAGAAGCCAGAAGTACTGTCTTATCGCCGCTATGTATGTTCGACATAAAAGAGTAATTGCCAGTTGCATGGAACAACTTACTGGGAAGACACTGGGAGTTTGCGAATGGTAGTATGGGTTTTGTAAAAGTAAATCAACCCATACAGTCCTACCTGTTGTAAGCGACATCGCACGTAATAGCCAGAGGGCGATGGTTAAGAGTAACCAAAAAATACTACGCCCTAGTGACACTAGATGTTAAAAATGCATTCAACTCGTCGAGCGGAAATCAGATACTGGAAGGATTGGGTAATATAAAGGTCTCACCCTACGCGATGCGTATAATAGCAAGCTATCTCTCGGAACACTGCCCTATGACACCGATGAGTGAGCACAGGAATATAAAATACTAACGGATGTTCCCCAAGGGTCTGTACTGGAGCCGCTGTTATGGAACATCATGTATGATGGTGTACTCAGAGTTAATGCACCAGAAAGAGTATGAATCAGTGGGTATGTAGATGATGTAGCGTTAGTGACAGTAGCTAAATATCTAGATAACCTGGAAGATATTTGTTTCCATGGAATCCAGAGCATTAAACGCCGTGCTAGATACGGGCGGACTAAAACTTGCCGCACATAAGACCAACCCAGTTTTAATAAGCATCCGAATCTTGATATACAAATAAAATAACACATCATTAGATCTAGTCTACACAATATTTTGATGTTACCCTCGACAACAGATTGATCTTCAACAAACAGACCTGCGGAAAACGAGTGAAAAAGGCAAGATTATGCAATCTGTTAACGAGTCTGCCACCCAATATTTTCGGACTTCGGCCGGCCATAAGGAAGTTGATAACCAATTTCAACGCCTCCGTTCTAATGTACGCCGCTCACATTTGGGCGGCAGCGGCACAGTATTAGTCGAACATGAGAGGAGTGAACTCAGCACAGAGGCTGACAACATTGAGTATGCTGCGCCTTCCGAACAGTATCCGAAGATGCTATGAATATAAATGTCATGACTAGACGGAAACCACTTCACATCGTTGCTTTACACTAGGTTGACGCACGAGTCTCGCCAGAGGATCGCCAGCGAGTACGGATACAAATGGAGAAGTCCAGCCGAAGAGAATTAGCAACGAAGATGGGGATACTTCCGCTTACACAGATTTAGCTTTTCTAGGATTAGGGTAGAGTAAGACTTAAATTATATTTAATTAGGTTCTTAACCAATTACAAAAAATATGTGTATACCATATACACAATATGTAAGTTAATTTTAAGTTAAAAAAAAAACAAAATTTGCAAAGTTTTTTTTAATTTTTCTTTTTTATTAAAATAAACAAAATTAAAAAACAACCAAAGTTCTGTCGTCGATAGGCAAATTGTACAATAGACAAGTAAACTTTGGCTTAGAGCGTCTGCGTAGAACGAGTAGGTTATAACATAAGATAATTAAGCTCGAATTTAGGCACTTTTCGTCTAGCCTGTAACGTAGAATCTAAGCAAAAAAATGTAAATAAAAAATTTTGAAAAATGAGTGATGGTATACTTCCACCAAACGTGGACCCACACCAAGATACCTGATATAGAAACCCAGATGAAAAGAAAACATTGAGAGTTGAATTACCACCTGACTCAGCTGATCAGGAGATGGATGCTTTCCACAATGCCTGCACAAGTATAAGCATGCCAGTCACCCATAGCAAAATGGAGGTCAACTCCCATATTTGATCAGGCGCATCCAAACAAAATGATCAGTGAAACTTATTGCGGACCCAGCCGTAAGTCGTTCAGTTCCGGTGTTAGAATATAGACGCAACTTATCATGCCTATATCTTTTCTATAGGTATTATCACGGTCGTTGCTCAACTGAACTTGATGAATATGATCCGCGTCTGCAGAAGTTTTCCCGCGATATACGGCAATCTGCGAATGCGCATCAAGTCACGTTGAAAGTCAACTTCAGGCGTACAAATAAATATAGAGAGTTGTTGCAAATTATCTTTTGCTCACAGAAATATAATTAAAAAGTTCATATAACGTACTCACAGTTTCTCGTTGGTACTTTTCCCTATTATCCTATGGCAGTAACCAGGTTTAGGTGGCTCCAATGCCTGTGTGTGGTTTCCTTTCGTGTATCCCTTTCGCACTTGGGACAATATTCGCACTTCAAAGTGGCGAACAACACAGATAGAAAATCGAATAAGCAAAAGCATCAGCCGTATACCAAGCTATAATATAGCAAATCCACATCAATAAGTTTAGAAATCGAATTCGTACATGCGGTAGTGGCTTGATGTGTTAAGCATTGGTTCAATCTTGTAATGATTCTATCCGTCATAGCGTCGGTTCAAATCACATGTTTTTCATTATCGTCGCAAATGCTATAAATTCACGCTAAAAGTCAACTTCAAGCACATGAATGTGGAATCCCCTATCTGATCATTTCGCCGCCGTTGTAATGTAGCAGACATTTAATACCAATGTAGATCTATACCCTTTTTCCTTCTCCACTTCCTCTCCTTTCGCTCCCACTGTGCTCTGACATTTACGTATACTTCAAAATCCCCCTTTGTGCACGCGTTAGTTTAAAAAAAAATACTACTTGTACTGTGAAGGCAAAATAACACACAGAGTGCGTGAGATTCAAGACCGCACGAATGATATTGAAAAGACATATGAGACAGGCAGTTGCTCCGATAGAAGTAACGGAATAATTGGTCGGCCCAGAAGAAGCATGGTCTGTAAGATGATATCCTATTGTATGTGACATAATGTAGCAGCTGCGAAGCGTCGAGGGGAGTAATAGATAAACTCCGCCCCGCCCTGGGATGGCATATCTAAAAAAATATGATCCGTGGCAGTTGGGTATTCAGTCCAGATGTACCTTGTCCACCTTCGTACCAAAAAAAAACAAAATAAAAAACAAAAAAACATATTGTAGCAAGCTTAGGGTTGGGATTAATTATTTTTTCGATTCTCTTTGCAAACACTTTATTAGTCTGTTAATAACAACCGTTTCTTGCTACTTCGATTCTTTACTTATCGCTTCCGTACTTATCGCGTCTTTGACTGCTTACTTCTTTCTTACTCCTTGATGTGCGTTGGACATATTTATACCGTTTTTCCTAATTCTGATTCGTTTCCGTCCGTTCCATAGCCTCGAATTTTCTACTGCTCAAGGTCTCCAAATTTCCAGTACTTTCTAGAATATTCTAGTACTTTGTTTTGGAATTTCTAGAATATTCTAGTACTGATTGTCATATGCGTCACACTACCCTCCGCCTAGATTAGTTCGTCCCGAACGAAGTTCACTGGTCTTCTGGGTTAACAAAAAGTCGCCAGTCGGTCACGATGTACCACTTTCATCTTGGCGTTCGGTCTTCGCTGAATCCTACAGAACCGTCGTACTTTCTTGTGATACGGTCCTTCCCAATGTTGCTGCAACTTCGGAGACCTTCCTTTTACCGATGAGGGTTATAAAGCCACACGTTATCGCCTGCATTAAATCCGGATGCATTGGTTCGAACGTCGTACCTTGTTTTCATCCTGTCACTTGATACCTTGATATGCTTTCGAACCAAATGATAAATCTCATCGAGGCGATTTCTCCATTCGGCCACGTAGTCTTCAGTTTTATCCATCGCGTCTGGAGGTATTCCGAATCGCAGACCGCCGAATTAAAGTGAGAGAAATAGCAGAGGCTATGAAAATGTCCAAAGAACGTGTTTGTCATATATTAAATCCAGATTTAGGCATGAGAAAGCTGTGTGTTAGCGCAGTTTAGGTGCAATTAATCTTATTTTTGACGCCGATTAATTACTGTCGCTGAAACTTGGATACACCATTATACGGCCGAGACAAAAATATAGTCAAAACAGTGGGAATCGGCTCCAAAAAAAAAAAAAGCAAACACTTTTTTTCGGCTGGGAAACTGATGGCGGCTGTTTCTTGGGATAGTCATGGAGTTATCTTAATCGATTATCTTCAAAAAGAAAAAACCATTAGAGGAACATACTACGCATCATTACTTGACCAACTGAAGGCAGAAGTTGCGGAAAAACGGTCACATTTGCAGAAAAATAATTCTGTTTCACCATGACAACGCGCCGTCTCACACCTCAGCGGTTTGAACTGCTTGACCATCCGCCTCACTCACCAGATCTAACTCCAAGCGAGTTCTTTTTGTTTCCTAATCTAAAAATTGCGCTCCGAGGACAGAGATTTTCGTCAAATGAGAAGGCTATCGCCTTCGTGAACAGTTATTTTGCAGAGAAAAACACCGAGTACTATTTGAACGGGTTAGAGAGATGGTAGTATCGCTGGGAGAAGTGTGTAGAGTTACAGGGAGACTGTGTAGAAAAATAAAAATAAATTTTAAGGAAAAATGTCTTGTTAGGTCAGAAACCATTCAGGCCACCCACACACACATATATATATATATATATATATATATATATATATATATATATATATATATATATACATATACATATACATATATATATATATACGAGTATATATATATATATATATATATATATATATATATATAATACATATAATAAAAACTATAAGCCGACTCTTATACTGTGAACTTCTATACCGGCAACTCTTACCATACACTGCCAACTTCTATACCGCAAGCGGTCATACTTCAAATTCTCACACCGCAATTTTTTATACTGCCGATCCGAATACTTCCAAATCTTATACTGCTATTTTACATACTACAAACCCTTATAGTGGGAATCCTGTGTGTACTATATACTATATATGATTCTCTCACATGAGTAATTCTTATATGTTTACCTTTTATAGGATTTATTGTTATGATATTTACTGTTATACTATTTATGTTAAACTGTGGTGCTGTTACGTTACTTTGTTAATCTTTAGCACTGTGGTTGCACGGGTTTCAAAAAACAGATGGACGATTAAACGTAGAAAGATGTCCTTCGGCACACTGATGCAATTTACTTTCACGAATTGCAGCGTTTTCCCATGAAGGGTTTCAAATATGTACTTCCATATACTTCTCTCAGAAAAGTCGGAACTACAGCATTGGGTCAATACCTTGCGATGTCGTTAACTTATGAAGTTGTTTTTGAAAAGTGGCGCAGTTTGAAATAATACTCAATGTAGATTCACATTAACGCAGAACAGGTTTGTTGAGAACACACACTCTCAACACACACAATCATATGTTCTATATTCCCCACATAGGGTATCGTTCTCATCGCTCCCTCGGTATAACCGAAACTCCGTGCCCTTCGTAACAAGAGGAATAACTTGTGGAACATTTTCCTAAATACGCGTTTTCCCCTAGACTATTCCAACTATTTTGGTTCCTTTTATCAATTCACAGAGCTCTACAACTCCCCCTACCACAATTAACTCATTAAAGCACAATACAATGAAGTTCAAGGACACCAAATCTTTCTTCCGCTTTATCAACTACAAACCCAAATCGGATGCCTATCCCAACTCTCTCTCCTACGGCTCGACTACTTCAACTGACCCCTATACAATTCTTCAAACAATCTTTCACGAACAGCTCTTTAGAGCCTAACTCGTCTTACTTCACTGGCCTTCCTTAATTCTCCCTCGGCCATCTCATTCCACTAACCATTCAACATCACCAAGTTGTAGTAAAACTAAAACATCTGACAGAGGATTTCAACCCCGGGCCAGTCGGTCTCGCTGCTATCCTCTTAAAACAAATGTTGCTCTTCTCTTTCTCCCCCGCTCGCTTTAATCTACAATCTATCCCTTGCATAAGGTGTTTTCCAGACATTTGTAAATCCTCTTATATCACCGCCATACACAAAAAGGAATCAAAAAACTATATATCCAACTATCGCCCCATTGATAAGCTTTCGCACATTCCAAAACTCTTTGAAGGTCTTCTATATGATGCGTTTTGTTTCCGCTGCAAACCCATCATCTCCCCCAACCAGCACGGTTTTCTCTCCGACAGTTCCAGTACTACCAACCTTGTGGAATTCTCATCCCACACACTCCTTGCCTTAAAAAGCGGTAATGAAGTCGACGTAACCACTGCCGATTTTAGCAAGACCTTAGACAAAATCGCCCACAACTTTAGTCTTCTTAAATTATCTTCCCTACGCTTCGAACCCCTACTGATTAAGTAGTTTTCATCCTATCTTAATAATCGCACCTGCCGAGTGCGATTTAGATCCACCCTCTCCAACCCTGTTTTTTCCAACTTCAGAGGTTTCGCAGGGCAGTCATCTCGGTCACCTCCTATTTATTCTAACCATTAATGACATAGACTCCAGTATTAATCACTCCTCTATCTCGGTTTACGCGGATGATACCAAACTTTTCAAGACAATCCGCTCTCCCCTAGACTCCTCACTTTTCCAATCTGATGTTGACAACTTTTCGATTTGATGATAAAACAACTGCCTTGAACTGAATATCCCCAAATGTCACGCAATTACCTTCTCTCAGAAACGCTCCCCCACCGCGCCGCGTTCCTATCTCTTACTTAACCAACCGATACATCGGTTAAATCGATTCATGACCTGGGCATCCTATATGATAAGGAGCTCAATTATACCGCACATATTGACGACATAATCCTCAAGACCAACACCACCCTCGACTTTGTGAAACGCTGGTCGAGAGAATTCCTAAGTCCCTACGACACATGCTCACTCTAGATAACCTTTGTCCGTCCACTTCTTGAAGATGCTAGTCAGGTCTGGTCCCCGTATCACTTGCGTCACATTTGCAGGGCCGAAAGCGTTCAACGTCGTTTCTTGCGCTTTACCTTCCGAGGACTTTTAGCGTTTGCGACGATAGTGAAGAACGTGTGATTCGAACTGACGCTATGGCGGTTAGAATCACTAAAAATGGAACCAATGCTCAACACACCAGCCCACTGCCGCCTGTACGAATTCGATTTCTAAACTCAAGTACACTCAACTGATGTGGAATTGCTATGTTATCGCTATTTGTATACGGCTCTGATGCTTTTTTTCTTATTCGATTTTCGTTCGGGGTTCTTCACTATGTGCTTGTGGATTGCTTGTGGATTGCTTGTGTATCTGTTAGAAACGCCACACTAGTCCCTCCTCAGTAACTTTGTTATGATCAACTTCGTGTGCGAACGACGGAGCGAGGAGCGAGCGAGCGAGAGAACGTCGGAAGAGGCGAGTGTGCCGGTGCTTTGTGCGGAAGTCGTAATTGTAGTAGTAAAGTTCTGTTTACATGTGGGAGATTGTGTGTTGTGTATACAGATCACGTCGGGTTGTTGCCTTAAGCAAGGATAGTGAAGACGGTGATTTGAACACACGATGAAACAAGTGAGAAGCGAAGCAATGAAGCATCAGGCTACTGGCCGCGTGTACTAATTCGATTTCTAAACTCAAGTACAGTTGTTGAGGACTGTTGGGCATCGTTATGTTTTTCACTTGTCCAGTCTGGTGCGGAGTGTATCGCCTCGCAAGCCACCAGAAACTCGTTGCTCCTTTGTATACTGGTGTTTCAAATATCCTTTTAAAAGTCATACAAAACAATGTGAATTCCCTCCGGGGTGCGTTGTGATCTCTTGGAATTTCGCGGGTTGTGGAGCCTCAAATGTCTCGCTTGACTTAATTTGTTTTACTCAATCTGTCCAGGGGAAATCCTTCTCTTTGCTTTGTTCTCCAACTCCCTGAACAGCACCCCGCTTATAAACCTTTTGGATTGGAATTGTTAGTAAATCAAACAGTCCGAAGTACCTTTTCAATATCCTTGACTTTATTTTTTAATGTATCGAATCGATGCTCTGTACTACTGGGTTTTTATTTCGTTGGCCATAGGTTCGGCCTCTGGACTCTTACTAATCCCGAAATTGAAATTCACTGCCCTTTTATAGTTTTTCTAGTTGAGAATTGTCAACTAATTTTTGTCAAAATTCCCAGAAGCACACATAATGACTTAGTGCGTTTCAATTTGAGGTGTGTTCAGGGAATTTGTTAGAGGCTTTAGTTGGATGGGTTCTAGGAAGGAAAATCATGAAATGCGTTTTAAATTTAGCATTTCATGATGTCAAGGTATTTAGGAATTGAGTCAATGTATGATGAATTAACTTTTGGTTAAATTCGTTGTACATTGACTCAGTATGGAATTTGAATATGAAGCAATGGAAAATTTGGGATTTGGGTTTATTATGTGGAATTGAATCAATGAGCGATAAATTAACTTTGGGTTAATTTATTGCTCATATGATTCAATATGAGATTAGGATATTTAGGATTTGATAATATTGGGAATTTGGATGGGAGTAGCGATTTAGGATCGCTACACACTCAACTGATGTAGAATTGTTATGTTATCGCTATGGTATACGGCTCTGATGCATTTTCTTATTCGATTTTCGTTCGGTGTTCTTCACTATTTGCTTGTGTATTGTGTGTGTATCTGTTAAAAACGCCACAGACTAAATTGGGGAAATTCTCTGATTCTACCTCCATACACAAGGCGGCTCCTTTTAATCAATCTTAACACACTTGAAGAGCGTAGAATCCATGCTGACATTCTCTTCACCCAGCGTCTTCTGTCAGGCTCAATCAATTGTCGGAGCCTGCTCGCATCCATAACATTTCACACAAACTCAGGAAACTTACGTAAGCCTCGTCTCTTCTCCCGCCATCATACTTATTATGGCTCTAACGAACTCATCCCATGTATGCTACGTAGGGCCTACTCTTTCCCCACCGCCTTCGACTTCAATCTCTCCACTCCCGATCTCAAACGCCGAATCCTAACATATTCTTCCTAGCCCCCCGAACAGCCCCGCTATCGATCAATTCCACCTCTCCTGTACCGCACTCAAACTAGTTTTTCCCCACAAGCCCCTCCTTACACCCCCCCCCCCCCCCCCAACACTTGTTCATCCCTTCCCACAACCCCCCTGGTCTCTAACCCTGTACCCCTACCAGCCCCTCCCTACACCGCTCACTCACGCTGACTCGAAATACTAAACTTACATACACTCACCCTCCTCCAGCCTCGTACCACCCCATTCAGTCAGTCTTCGTTTTAAAAAGTCGTTTGCGGGTACGTAGAAAAATGTATTCATCAGGTACTAACTTGCAATACGACTATGACTAACGACGGCTATCAAGTTAATTCCAAGATTATTGAGCCATTACCCGAGCCGTGATTGTAGGAGAGGAAGCCTGCCACGATACGTGTACGGCGCAAATTAATTTCTCTAAAGTGAAAACAAATTGGAGTCGGGGTAAAAGGAACGCAAATTAATTAACGGAGCTAGTCTTTACGCGCCAACTCATTTGTAGGGGCTTCAAATAAGTTGTCCACGGTACACAATTGCATGCTCAGCCTGAAGCTGAGGGTGAATTAGTATTAAGTCTGATCATCGCTTTCGTGGCACAGTAATGACGACCACTCGTTCCCTGGGCTTTAAAGTTCACTGCGGCCTTCTTTCCTGCCCCCATTGCGTTGGTTCGCAACATTACAACATGCGAAACCGATCACTACCATGTGCATGTGCGGCGGATCGCCTTTGATCTTGGCCACGGTTAATTGCTAGGGATGTTGTTGTTCGGTGGTAGATTCAATCAAATTAATTGCGGTTGTAAAACTACGCTGCCCGGCTTGCTGGATGTCGCTGTAGCGTTTGCCGCTGCATCGTCTCTCTCCCCTTGTTAGGCGTGCTACAAAGTGAGACCGTTGGAAATGTCATTGATGCGCCTTAATGCTTTGGACATTCGCTATAACAATTATCATTTTGTGTCGTCGTCACGCGAGCACAGAAGCGATGCCCATAAGCCCCAGGCACCACTAGCACCGGTGTTTCAAGTGTAGTTTTATGGACGTGAAATTGAAATTCCACAAAAAAGGAAGTCCAGCTCAACAGTCGAGTGTCGCCCCGCCTGAAGGCGATTACTTATTGAAATACAAATAAAACCCGCAAGACATAATTGAAATGCTGGAATAATGCAGCTATTACTCGGACCAGTCTGTCATTAAATTAATAATCAAAATACCTGCTAATTTGCAGCACCTGAGAATGTGACGACTGCAACAACAGTCCGTCAGCATCGTTGGTTGTAAAAATGCTTTGACTGTCAACTTTAGGTGGAACGTTTTAAAATAACTTTCTAATAGGACAATTGATGTGCGTTGAAATGAGGAATAAATACTTAGGTCCTTTTTGACTTAAAACCGGGTACTAGGTGGGTAACTCTCGTGCAAACAGGATTAACGAAGAAGGACAAAAACGCTCTTTGTGGTGAACGGTTAAGTAAAAATATTACAAAAATTCATTGTTTGAATCTTTTAGATTTATTGAAAAATTCTTCTAGTATTATGTTGAAGAAAAAGTATTCGGCGTATTTTAGTAAAAAATGAGAGCTCTTTTTTTTTGTTATTTAAGAAGTCACTCGATTCACTTGTAACAAAAATGTGCTGGAGTTTTATCCAGCTGTAACGTTTTTGCTTTAATATATATATAATTGTAACATCTAATTGTTTTGATGTATATAAATTGTTATATTTGTGATATACACTCCCAATCACTGGGATGAGGCCACAAATTTTGCAATTGTTTCTCGCTCTTTTTACCTGTTGGAAATTTTCTACCCGGAAACATATACTACCTGGAAAAGGTACGTATTTTCCCAAAAGAAATTCATAAAATTAAAGGGTAATTAAGAAACGACCGTTGGAATAGGATATAAAAAAGTGCGTCACTTGGATGAGGCCAACAAGCTCAAACAAATTAATTACTTGTTTACGCATAAAATCAGCATCGAGGAGCCTCATAAACAAAACATCCTTCATTGCAAGAGATGCCAAGGCTCGGGACACTTGGCGGTGGCTTGCCACCTAAATATACGATGCGGCAGATTTGCCGATGAACATCAACCAGGAGAATGTAAGGTCAATCCACAAGTTATGGAACCAGGAAAAATCCAAACCACAAACCCCGATGGATCCATTACTACCAAGGAAATCGCTGTGACATGCTGTAACTGCGGAGGTCCACATCCAGCCAATTTCTCCCAGCGCCCACATAAATTGAGAATTCTCCAAAGAAGAACAAAATCAGCAAGAACCAACAAATCCGCACCAACCAAATCCAAATCGCAGAACATATTACCACAACCTACAAGGCCAGGAACATCATATGCGGATGTCATCAAAAACAATCAAAACACGCCGACGTCAAACAACCCCAACTCCATTGGCCTCAACCTGGACATCATGGGCTACATCAAGAGTCTGTAGCGTTCTACGAACGCACAATTCCGCGCAGGTAAGGTTCCTACCTTAAAAGAACTTACTTACCTGATAACGTTGCACGCGCCCACAGACGCGTGTCCCAAAGTCCCACCATAGGGCCTGCAACTCGCAGCCAACGTTGAGACTGACACCAAAAAGCAAGGAACTGAACGTCCCCAAAGCTTTTAAGGTCAAGCTCAACAATTATAATTCATCATGCCTGAAACAAAGGTATAAACATCCATGAGTTCTATTCCTAAAAAAACAATTCCCAAAATGCCATACATGCTGCCTGCGCCCAGGAACATCTCATCGAACCGGCAATTCCGAAATTCGATACAAAAGAATTGCTATCATCAAAGAATGAGCCGATCAACGGATGCACGTGCGGGTAATTTAATGCAAGGACCACCCAAATCCGTTGAACAACAGAAGGCAGCCACGACCTATCGCAATCAAAAATATCTCAACGAGATATGCGATGATTTATGAGGAGTTAAGCCAACAAAGGCAATACTTCGGTCCAACGGCCACGCTAGAATTTCACACCATTATAAAGATCTAATAGATTTCGATTCCGGGTACCAAGTTCAAATAAGACCCACGGACTGTACGTCAAAACAATCGCCGAATATCTCTGGTCTGGGCGCCAGATGTTCTGTGCAAACAGAAGGCCGTGGAAATGAAATTTTATCACCAATGATAATGATGTATGCAAGGAATGACTTTCTCCTTTCAGGAAAATAGGAAATTACCCCTGGGATGAAATAGCATGCTGCTAACAGAGATTTCCGGAATTCTGTTAGCAGATCGAATAGAAAAAATGTTCCATACAGATACGGATACAAGTTTGGAATCTGGATATCTGTGTGTGCAGACAGTTAGTCTAATTCTGATCGTCACCGGGACGAGAAGGATATATCGAATATCCGTACAGAGAGGAGACCAGAGAACCCCGCCGAGGTGGTTAATCCGCGCCAAGAATCCTTGATACTTCTCGTGTCATTAAAAGTAAAAATGTGTCGTATTAAGTGTGAGTTGATTTGTTTTCGCCTACAATATGTTTATTTAGATAGGATAAGAACGTTCTTTTCGGTAACTTACTCGGCACTTATTTCGTAAGAAAAGCAGCGAAACTTATAATTCCAAATAACAATAGACAACTACGATTAAAATAAAAATTAAAAACAATTTTGTTGGTGTTTCATCTGTAACCGCGTTCGCTCTGTGTATGTATGTTTTCTCTGTGGCAAGCAGTGTTCGGCGGAACACTTGAACAACGTATAAAAACGCCAAAAGTCTACAAACTATGCTTCCTACATTGAAGCATATGTCGGATATCGAAAAAAAAGGTCAGATTCTCTCACTTACAACTTCCCATATTCTTTCCCTCAATGTCTGAACTAACTATAGTCGCCCTCAACGCAGAGTCTATATACTCCAACATCCGTAAGCAACACTTACGGTTGTTTGTTAAAACCTTCTCCCCAGACATCCTTCTCCTCTCAGAAACGTGGCTTAAGTCCAACTCCCGAGTATACATCCCCAATTATACATTAATTTCCAACCCCAGAACTACTGGATCCCGTGGAGGTGCCGGCATCCTAATAAATAATAAACTTCAATTCACCGAAATCAGGTTCGCCAATGTTTTCAATATTGAATACACGGCAGTTAAACTTTTTTGTGAAAACGACCCAACCAAAAAAATCGACCGGTCTAGATGGAATACCACACCTTCTATTTAAAAGACTTCGCCCGCCAAATCTACTTCCCATTCTCGTCCTTCTTAATCATATTATAAATGCTTCACATTTCCCAGAGAACTTGAAAATTGCGGTAGTAATCCCCGTTAAAAAGTCCGGCAGTTCCAATAACACCTCCAACTATCGTCCAATATCTTTATTAAACACCCTAAGCAAAATTTTGGAATGTACGGTCTACCAAAACCTTCTCTCGTTTGCCAGTGATAACGCTATCATCCCTAATTCTCAGTTTGGCTTTCGTGAGCGACACTCCACTTGCCATGCACTACTAAAACTTACACACGATGTCACAACTGGTCTAGAAAACCAATGCCCTACCGTATGCATATCTCTCGATATTTCAAAAGCATTTGATTGTGTCTGGATCTCAGGACTTCTTTATAAGCTGCACTGCTTATTTGGTCTGAATTCCAACATCACAAAGCTCCTGGCATCTTATCTTTCTGGTAGGAAATTCATGGTCAGAATAAACTCTTCCCTCTCACAAACTCACAACATAACCGCGGGAGTTCCCCAAGGATCCATTCTCGGACCACTTTTATATCTTCTATATACTTCCGATATTCCCCAACCTCCACCTAGTGTTGTAATCCTAAATTGTGCTGACGATACTTTAATCTACTCTAGCAGTAGATTTGTCAAAGCGGCAAGAAACCGCGTTAACAACTTCCTCCCGTTCATCTCAGCATACTTTAACAAATGGAAAATTCGCCTCAACCCAACCAAAACCCAGCCAACAGTGTTTAAAGGCAAAAACGCTCACTGCACAAACAACACTAAACGTTGCCACAACAAAATTAAACTAAATCTTAATAATCAGTACCTGGCTGACTTTCAAACAGACAACTTGTCTCACAGTTTTGCTCGTGCTATTTATCTTAATCAACCGTTATTTTCACAATAATTTTCACAATTTAATTATCATTATCTTGTTTTCTTTGCCTCGTTTTCCGCATACAAAAATTTGAACAAGTGTTATAACCGTTAAGTTATGGCCCCTGGGCCACGTGTGTTAAATAAAATAAAGCGCAAACGGTTGCGTTACGACCCCGTTATTGGAGGCCAAACTCCTCCCGATAAACTTTCAAAAGTGAACAATAAGGTTCTAGAAAAATCTAAAATGTGTTCAAACACTAACTTTTTTCAACCACTTCAAAGTCTGATGGAAGACTCTCCTGAAATGGATCCGACCAATGACGAACAGTGCGCAGAACCTCCTAAAGAAACCGTTCCGCCAATTGTAGTATTAAAAACAACTAGTGCTAAAGTGCGTGATATTTTGAGCAACATTAAGATAGACAAATACTTTATCAAAAACATTTCGCTTGGGCAAAAACGATGTGCCCCAACAATGGACATATACAACAAAATCAGAACCGAACTCTTACGGTTAAAATGTGAGTTCTTCACCCACTCGCGTAAGGAAAATCGTCCATTAAAGGTAGTGTTATCTGGACTAGACTTAATTAGCAACGATGTATTGAAAAATGAACTAATTACACTCGGGATAAAGTGCCTAGATGTTAAAACCATCACATTAAACTCGTCAACAAAAGCCCTGTACAAACACTACTTGTACATCGTCTATATTCAACGCGGTACTGTTAAATTAAACGAACTAAAACAGAACTACTCAACCTTGTTCAAAACCATCGTTCGCTGGGACTTTAAAAAACATAATCCAGGTAAGGTGACACAATGTCACAATTGCCAGCTTTACGGTCACGGCTCGATGCATTGTCATATAAATAGCTTCTGTGCAATATGTTCGGGAAACCATAAAACATCCGACTGCAAAACGAATGAGGTCATCAAGTGTGCAAATTGTAGTGGGCCACATAAATCCACCGATCCAGAATGCATTAGCCGAAAACAGTACATAGACATTCGCCGCAAAGTATCCCCACGTGGACGTGGTACAGGAAATACAACATTCTTACAGCCTCCGAGTGACAAACAGCAGCCACTGCCCGACCGTTTATCCATTGATAATTTTCCTCCACTACCGCGATCTATGCGTCAACCTTTACTTCCTTCATCCACCTGGGCTTCTGGCCTCCATCAAACCCAGCAACCTTCCAACAGTGATACGACACACACGAAGAAAAATCCGTCAGAAACTTTAACTAATGATAACCTGTTCTCATTTAGCGAGATAAACTCTCTTCTTAATGAAGTTGTAACCAAGCTTAGTGCTTGTCAAACTAAAGCTGACCAATTTAACGTCATTACTTCATTAGCTATTAAGTACATATACTCGGAAAAAACATGTTAAGAAACTCTCTTGACATCATAACTTGGAATGCGAGAAGCATCAAAAACAAAAAGCATGAATTTTTTAGTTTCTTGATTAATTTTAATATTGACATTGTACTTGTTTCAGAAACCTGGCTCAAACAAGACATTTCTTTCTCACATCAAAATTACATATGTTATCGCCTAGACAGGGTACATGCTAGTGGTGGAGGTGTCGCCATTGTTGTGAAGAAATGTATAGAACATTCCTTGCGTCCTTCATTGCACCTTAAGTTAATCGAGGAAATTAGTATAGATGTAACATTATGTGACAACTCCAAGGTGAGTCTTTTTTCGGTCTATTTCCCTGGAGGAAATAGAAACATTGAGAAATCTACTTACCTTAAGCGGGATCTGCAAAAATTGTATAGAGTCAACACTCGAAACAAGGTAATTATTGGTGGTGATCTAAACTGCAGACATCAGTCGTGGAATTGTATTAGGGCAAACAGCTGGGTTAACATTTTACTAGATGTTGCTGAATCCAGCCCAAGTTTTTCCATACTTTATCCACTTCTCCCCACCTATATCCCAGCGAGTGCTAACAAGAACCCCTCAACTCTTGATCTAAATATCACTAATATTCCAAATTACTGCTCAGTACTATTAACTCTAAATGCGTTAAGTTCAGACCACCTTCCGATCAGCCTCACAGTGAATCATACAGTAGTTGTAAATCGTACCGGTTTATACCACAACTATTCCGCCGCCAACTGGAATTGTTATAAATCATATATAAACATGAACTTGGTTCTAGGTGATACCAGCCTAAATTCTATAACCTACAGCGAGCACATTGATATCCTATGCAACAATTTTGTTTCTGTTATCAATAGAGCGGCCGATCTTGCGATACCTAAACGTTCCACTGCTCCAGTTAATAAGGCACCGCTTCCTGAAAATATCTTACATCTGATTAGGCTACGAAACTCTGAAAGAAGAAAATGGCTGCGTTATAGAATCGATTGTTTTCTAGTTAATGTTAAAGTCTTAAATAATATCATTAAAAAATAAATCTCAACATATAGGAACAAGTGTTGGAATAAACACCTTTCCTCTCTTGACAAAGCAAGCAAACCGTTCTGGAAAATATCAAAAATTATGAAAAGAGAGGGTCAAGTATTCCTGCGTTTAAAGTTCACGACAAGTTGTTTATTTCTTCAGTGGAGAAATCGAACCTACTTGCTAACACGTTTAGTAAGAACCACTCCATATCTATGCATCTAAGCGACGCGTATACTGAAGCTGAAGTTGCTAACACTATCCATGTACTTTCTCAAACACCAGCTGAAAGTACTTACGCAACTAAAAATCAGCAAAGTTAAAGAATTGATAAAAAAATCGAAATCTAAAAAGGCTGCGGGTCTCGATAATATTAACAACAAATTAATTAAAGCACTTCCACCTGCTGCAAGTAACTATTTAACGTTCATTTTCAACGCTTGTCTTAAGAATTGTTATTTTCCGGACTGTTGGAAAACCGCAAAATTAATACCTATCCCGAAACCCGGCAAACCGAAGAACAGCCCCGAAAGCTACAGACCTATTAGTCTACTTAGCTGTCTAAGTAAGCTCTTAGAAAAAATCATTAAGGAAAGGATTGATCGTTTTGTGGAAGACAATAACATCTTACCAAACTTTCAGTTCGGTTTCCGTAGTGGTCACAGCACAATCCACCAAGTCTTGCGCATTAAAAACCACATAGCTGGTAAATTCATCAACAAGGAGTCAACGGGACTGGTTCTTCTAGACATCGAAAAAGCCTTTGATACCGTATGGCACGATGCCTTGATTTATAAGCTACTGAAGCCTAAGCTGCCAATGCCGCTTATCAAAATTATCCAGAGCTTTCTTCGTTCGAGAAAATATGTTGTGAGTATAGGAACCGACATATCCTCTACTCACCAAATCCACTATGGTGTACCCCAAGGCTCAGTCCTTGGTCCCATATTATTCACATTGTTTGTCGCAGATTTACCATGTCTAGGTGAAAACATTCAGGTAGCTATGTTTGCCGATGATACGGCCATTTTCTCTTCGGGTGCCTTATTCACTAATGTCTACAACTCTTTGCAAGCAGCTCTTGAAAAACTAGCAGTATATTACAGGAAATGGAAAATAAAAATAAATGGTAATAAAACACAAGCTGTCTGGTTTTCGAGATGTAGGAAACACTGCTACCTACCAAATGGCACTAAACTCAGTATGTGTGCAGTTGATATTGATTGGTCCGAAGACTGTAGATATCTAGGTATTATTCTAGATAAAAAACTCATCTTTCAAAAACACATCACTACCACAATTGACAAAATAAACAAAGTCGTAAGAGTTATGTATCCATAAGTGTGTAAAAAATCAAAGCTTAGCATCGAAAATAAAATTATAATATTTAAAACCATTTTTCAAGCTATACTCCTGTACGGGGCCCCTGTATGGTGTAATTGTGCTCGCACACACAAAATAAAATTGCAAAGGTGTCAAAATAAAATATTGAAAATGTTGCTGAATTTGCCATGGCATTATTCGACAGATGAACTACATGAAAACGCTAACGTTAAACCGGTAGAGTTCCTTATTGACAAAATTAATCGAAACTTCTTCGCCAATTGTTCTTTTTCTGACAACGTTCTCGTTTCCCGTTTTGCGTTATCCTAAATCACTACATATGTACTCTGTCTATGAAAATTATATCGAGGTCATTACTATATAAAATAACCGGAAGCTCGTGCAATATTAGTCTTAAGATTCAAATAAGGGTTTTTTCTTGTAGTTTTCCCTTAATTTATTATTTGTTATTCATTAAAATTGTGCTATTGTCGTTATATAGATTTAAGATTATAGTTGTAAAGGAATTGCTATCCTAAATCTCTTAAGTACTAGTTGTAAAATATACCATAAATGTAATTATCTACCAAATAAAAAATTGAATTGAATTGAAATCTTAATAACACCCTCATAAAACCTTCCAAAACCCTAAAATATTTGGGAGTAACCCTTTCCAACAACTGGTCATTCTCAACCCACATCAAAAATTCCCTTCATGAAGCCTCAATTCAGCTTAACCTCTGCAGACGAGTGTTGTGGAAACCTAAAGGCCTCTCTCTCAAGGTCAAACAGCTCATCTACAAACAGATAATCAGACCCACTCTTACATACGCCTGCCCATTGTGGTACCACATCTCACCCTCCCAAATGGAGAAATTACGAGTGTTTGAACGAAAATGTTCCGGTTTATCACTGGCTTACAGCGCAAAACCAACTCATATAGATACCATAGTATCAACGACCTTTACAACACCGCAGGCATCGAACGACTGGATAGACGGATCCTAGAACTGTCCATTAATTTCATAGAAAACATTCCCAACAAGATCACGAGATCGTGGTGCACGTATGGGAGCAAGAGGAGATGCCGGAAGATTGGCGTCGTGGTATAATTTGCCCCATACATAAGAAGGGAGATATCACACTGTGCAGCAACTATAGGGGTATAACATTGCTGAGTACCGCCTATAAGATACTCTCCACTATCCTACAAGACCGGATATCCCCATACGCTAAAGCCATCATTGGTCAATATCAGTGTGGCTTCATCCCAGGCAAATCAGCAATTGATCAGATATTCACCCTTAGGCAGGCGATGGAAAAATGTCTGGAATTTAAGATTCCACTATATCATCTATTTATAGACTTTAAGGCCGCCTACGACAGCATAGCCAGGGTAGAACTATATAATGCCATGAGAGAATTCGGCATTCCAAATAAATTGATACGACTTTGTAGGTTGACCATGACCAACGTAACTAGTCAAGTAAAAGTAGCGGGATTGCTGTCCAAACCAATAAACATCTATAATGGACTCCGACAAGGGGACGGTTTGGCCTGCCTCCTCTTCAACCTGGCGTTGGAGAAAGCAATCCGTGACTCTGGCGTTACAACAAGAGGGACTATTGTCACCAAGTCCAGCCAGATACTTGCCTACGCAGATGACATCGACATCATCGGTAGAACCGAATCGGCGGTACAGGAATCCTTCACCCAGATCGAGCAGGCGGCACAAAAACTGGGACTGCGCATTAATGAGGGAAAAACCAAGTACATGGTGGCAACTTCTGCGAAGAGAAGACCTAACGTTGGTCAAACTATCAGGGTAGTGGAGCACGAATTTGAAGTAGTGCAATCCTTTAACTACCTTGGGTCAATAGTATCAGCCGATAACAATATGGAAGAAGAAATACGCGAACGGCTGATTAAATCCAACAAAGCCTACTATGGTCTATCAAGGCTCTTTAAATCCCGAAATTTATCCAGAACATCCAAGCTACTACTGTACAAGACCATGGTCTTACCAGTACTCATGTATGGATCCGAGACCTGGGTGCTTAATAAAAAGCACTCTGAACTCTTGGCCGCGTTCGAGAGAAAGGTCTTAAGGAGAATTGTTGGCCCCGTATGTGAGGGAGGACGATTCCGGAGACGCTACAACCATGAGTTGTACGCAATCTACCTTGAAGCTCATATTGTAAGAAAAATCAAGCTCGGTAGACTCCGGTGGGCGGGACACCTAGCTCGAATGAGCGAAGAGGACCCTGCCCGGAAAGTCCTTTGTGGCAAGATGTATGGAAGGAGACAGCGCGGCAGACCTTGTCTGCGATGGAGGGATGGCGTAGACCAGGACGCCCAGAGCCTGGGAGTGCTAAACTGGATGACATCGGCTCGAAATCGGGACCGGTGGAGAGATTTGTTAAATAAGGCCAAGACCGGATCCCGGTTGTAGTGCCGATGATGATGATGATGATGATTCCCAACAATCCCAACCCGATAATAACAGACCTACCATCACCCTCCCCCAATACGGGAACTCACTACCGTAATTGTCTCCAAATCAGAACTCTCTTCACCTCAGGCAGACTGGTTAACGATCTAAACGAGGTCGTGTACCACAACACCGAACTGGCACCCAATCATTTCAAATACAGCAACATCCAACCATTCTCCAAGATTCTTACTTTTAACACATAATCGAGTGGCAACCCCCTCCTTCAAGAACATACCTGATCCTATCCCTTACTACCCTCAATCACAACAAGAAATCCCACATCCATAACTAAAAATTGTAAATATTATTTTTAAGTCAAATTCGAATTGTCACTATCATTGCAATATCAAATATTGTAAATTGTATATAAGATTAGATTAAGTTAGATTAAGTAGGCTCACCTAAAATAAACAGAGTTCCTGGTTTTTTCTGACCTTTTCCAGGAAAAACAAAATTACCAATATATATATATATATATATATATATATATATATATATATATATATATATATATACATATATATATATCCCATAAATCTTAAGCACATATAAAAAAGAATTGTTTGAAAAATGTTAACAAATAACATGTAAACACTTATTATGTAACTAATCTATTATAAGTTAGCTGTATTACTTATTGTGACTATTAATTTTTGGTCAAATAAATACAGTTTTGAAAAAACAAAAAAGAAAAGGATGAGGCCATTGCGAATATTTCGTTGCAGGAGTGTACATGGGCGATTTTTTTAAAACTTTTGTTTAGAGTATTTAAAAAAGTGTTAAAAGAACTGGTTTTATTTAATTTGAAACACAAATAGGTTCCGGAAAGACGTTGACAGCGACAGAAAGAGGATAAAAAGATGCTTTCAAGTTTTTAGGACTCTCAGGCCAAGAAATAGCAAGGAGGCTTAACAGGAGTAAGACCGTTGTAAGCAGTTATCTTGCGGATCCATAAAAATATGGGAATCAAAAAGGACGCACATATGAAGTAACAACATCACGAGAAAAGCGGTTGATTCTGCGGCTTACCTCAAATTCTACTCTACCAGCGACTAAAGTAAGGGACAAAAGCGGAGTATCGGCCAGCATAGCAACGGTCCGAAGGATAATAAAAAAAGTGATACTATCAAGAGAAAAACTAGAACATGTTACCTAATTACACCCGTCTGCAATGGAATATAAATAACTCTGTAAGACACCACTCAGTAATGCTATATATTCTGTAGGGAACTATTCCCTATGTCAACATTCTGTAACTCATCATTCAGTGAGATCCTATTTTATAAAATGCTATTCAGTGAAACTCTGCTCTATAAGACTTTATTATTACATGTTTTATTAAAGTTTTAATGACAAAGTCCACAAAATAATGTAAAAAAAATTGATGCAAATCCTAATCTTGCTTGTAATCTTTTTATTCCCGCAATTCAAACCATACCCATGTGTTACGACATGCACTGCTCGTTGCACGATGCAACTAGTGATGACGAGGGTGCATATAATAACATGTTTAAATTAATTCTCCACCTTTTACACTCGAGGTGTTAGCTTGTGTCACAACCGATTAGCTCAATTTCGATTACGGCGAGCTCAAGGCGAATTCAAGACAACAGTACCCCTCTTGATCGAAAAACAGAAAACGGCCCTGGAGGAAAGGAGAGGGACGATAAGGTTTATCGAGAAAAGAACTGATCTCAGGTGAAAATTTACGATACTCAACCAAGTCAAATTTATACACAACTCGAACAATTATCGGGTTGAGTTATAATTTAAACGCGTTGATCAAGTGAATACTCGAGCAGTGATCTTCACACATAGCCAGTATCAACATCAATTAAAACCAAGAAGTTATCGTCTACAATGTGGTCATCAGTGCACAACACGATAGAAACAAAGGAACAAAGGGTGTCGGTCACCTGAAGCGACGAAGTGGTGATATTTGATTTTTTCCGCATGAATTCCCACATTCATAGCTTAACATAGCAATTTTTTCTGGAGTTCAAACGAATCGTGAAGAGCAAGTTCCTACAAGAATCGGGAAAGGTGTGTTATATTGATAGCAAGTTCATCAAGGGATTCCGAACAAGGTAGACAAAATCGACGGACAAGTGGAAGGCAACACCAGCCTGGACCACCAAAACGACCATCAACACCGCAACCACACGACAAGGGAAATCAGTAAATATGTTTACAGATTAAAGAACACTGAGTCGTACGAAATAATAACCAGGGATTGCATTAACTTAAGGTCAACTTGAATATTCAGAATTATAAATTATTCGAATTAATTTAAGGCTTATGCCGTTAAGATATTAAGGTGAAATATATATGCAACACAGCACAAATAAAGAATTAATATAAAACAAATAGCACCCCCGTCTTTGATTTAAACAATTTTATAAATATTGTGACGCATATGACCAGCAGTACTAGAATATTCTAGGAAGTCCAAAACAAAGTACTAGAATATTCTAGAAAGTACTGGAAAACAGTAGACTATGAGCAGTAGAAAATTCGAGGCTACGGAACGAACGGAAACGAAACGCCGAATCAGAATGGGGAAACAGTATAAATACGTCGCACGCAGATCAAGAGTGAAGCAAGCAGAGTAGCAAGCGATGAGTAAGGAAGCGATGAAACAAGAAATCGTTATGTGTACGGTAAAAAGTAATGGTTCTTATTAACGGACTAATAAAGTGTTACATTAATTCAAAATCGATTTAACGGCTCTTATTTATTAAAAATAAACCCTGAGCTCGCTACAATTGCTGTCAGAAGTGGGATTAATTATTGGTGAAGTAAATAACTCAGTGAAAGTGTGTAGTGACGATGTCAGATCGACATTTGGAGGATCTTCGCGTTCCTGAGTTGAAGAAGGTACTCCAGGACCGGAATCTGGATAGCAGAGGACAGAAGCAAATTCTTCGACAGCGTCTGCAAGCAGCAATGGAGGAAGAGGGCATTGATGTCGACACATATGTTTTTACGATTGGGCCAGACTGTCCGGATAGAGAAGAAACAGCGAGTCAAGATGGTGCCAATGTAACGGAGAAGAGTTCGCCACAGTTGGACATTTCGGAGATGCTCAGGATGATGATGACAAAATTCGACGCGCAAGCTACAGATATTAATTCAAAATTCGACGCCCAAAATTCAAAATTCGACGCACAAGCTGCAGATCTGAATGCGAAACTGGATGCCCAAACGCAGTGGATGAAATCTAATTTTCAACACTTTGAGGAAGAAATTCAGTCAAAAATTCGAAACGAAGTAGAAAATCTGGATCTAAAAAACGAAGCTGAATTTAAGAAAGTCACCGATGAAATAACGCGAATCGAAAAGAGACTTGAGTGTGTTGAGAGAAATAAGACATCGCCTAGCAATCAACATGACTACAAAGATACAAGGATGCAACCTTCGCCGAAAGGCAAATTATACAATAGTTATATAATGTTTAGCTTAGAGCGTCTGCGTAGGACCAGTACGTTATAATATAAGATAATTAAGCTAGAATTAAGGCATTTTTGGTCTAGCATGTAATTTAGAAACTAAGAAGAAAAAAAGAAAATAAAAATAAAAATGTTTTAAAAATGAAAAATGAAAAATGACAAGGATGCAACCGCCAACCTTCGATGGAACGGGACCTTTCTCCGCATTTATACGTCAGTTTGACGTCGCGGCCAATTATAATAAGTGGTCGGATGAGCAAAAGTCAACATCACTAATCTTGTCAGTCCGCTGGGCGGCTGCAGAATTGCTACAAACCATACCAGCAGAGCAGCAAACAGATTTCCAAGCGGTAAGAGACGGCCTGAAGCTAGGTATGGATACAACCACATGCAACAGGTCTACCGCATGCAACTGCGAAGCAGAACGCAAACACCTGGAGAAAATCTTCAACAGTTGCAGGCAGACACTGAGCGATTGGCAAAATTGTCTTATTCAAATATGACTAAGGAATTTCTGAACGAGGTAGCAATGGATGCATTTATAAACGCACTCCAAGATCGGGACTTGCAGAAGGCCGTTCGTTTGGCGGGAAAGAAGACGACTAATGAAATACTGACGTTCGCATTGGCATATGAATCTGCTAAACTGGCTACCAGGAGTACATATAGAGTCCCAGAAACGGCCGTCCAGGAATGTTCCTGCCAAAGAATCGGGCATGTACAACGGACAATCCCAAAACATGTTGTGTTGAACATGCGACGAAGTCGGCCACATCTCTGTTGACTGTAGGAAACGTCGACGAATGAATGAAACATCAATTGAGAATTGTTGTTCGTGCGCTAATAAGAAGTACTAGATGGGTGGACGAGTGATACTATACGCGCAGCTCAACGTCAGGATGAAGATATGTCGCTAATCCTGGAACACAAAGAAAAAAACAAGCGGCCAACTTAGAACAATATTTTCTACAAAAGTGGAACATTTAAAGCATGTTGGGCACAATGGAATTCCTTGCTGGTGGAAGATGGAATTCTAAAGTGTAAATGGGAATCCGCGGACGGAAAATCCCATCGAATGTAGATTCCAGTCCCACCATCAAAACTGAAGAATGTACTAACAGAAATGCACGATGGAGCCTCCGGTGGACATCTGGGAGTTAATAAGACACTTTCAAAATTACGATCTCGATTCCACCGGCTTCACATGAGAGATGACGTCGAGTCTTGGTGTAGGAAGTGCACGACTTGTACTGCGACCAAAGGACCAACAGAAAAACCAAGGAGCACTATGAAGCAGTACAACGTGCGTGTCCCTTTCGAGTGAATTGCGATTGATATCTCAGGACCATTCCCAAAAACCAACAACAACAACAAGTACATGTTGGTCATCATGGATTACTTCAGCAAGTGGGTGGAAGTCTTTCCAATCCCAAACGAAGAAGCCACGACCGTCATTAGGAGCTTATCAATAATTGCATCAGCAGATATGGAGATCCCTGTAAGCTTCATTCCGATCAAGGCCGCAACTTCGAATCACAGATATTTTAAGGCACCTGTGCAGCACTGGACGTAAGGAAAACCAGGACCACACCCTTACATCCGCAGTCAGACGGAATGGTCGAAAGGTTCAACCGAACAATAAAAGAGCACTTATCGAAGGTCGTTCGTGATCACCAACGAGAATGGGACAAATATGTACGAACCTTTCTCCTGAGTTATAGATCTGCTAATCACGATACGACAGGCCATTCTCCAGCAAGAATTATATTTGGACGAGAGATACGATTACCAGCCAATTCGCGATTCGGAATACTTCCAGACGCCATAAATAAGACTGAAGACTACGTAGCCGAATGGAGAAATCGCCTCGATGAGATTTATCATTTGGTTCGAAAGCATATCAAGGTATCAAGTGACAGGATGAAAACAAGATACGACGTTCGAACCAACGCATCCGGATTTAATGTAGGCGATAATGTGTGGCTTTATAACCCTCATCGGCAAAAGGGAAGGTCTTCGAAGTTGCAGCAACATTGCGAAGGACCGTATAAGGTTCCCTCAAGAATTAACGACGCTGTCTATAGGATTCAGCAAAGACCGAACGCCAAGATTAAAGTGGTGCATCGTGACCGAGCAATATTTGTGGGAGACACTTTTTTCCCGTCTTTGGGGTTGGCTGAACTCGAGCGATTTTCCAGCAGGCAGGAAAGGTCCTCCGTGCATAAGATAAGCGGAAGAGTCTGCCAAGAACCGGCGATAGTTCTGGAGCACAGTTCTTAAGGACTATTGCTGGTATTCCGTCCGGGCCGGTTGCCTTCCTACAATCCAGTTCACGTAGAATGCGTTGAATAGTGCGCGGACGAAATCTCACATTCCGCATGGAAGACTGTACCGGCGAGATCACAGGTGGCTCCAAAAGGCCGGGATCGAGGTTGGAATTCGCGGAAAATAAATTCGCGAACACATTAGCTTTATCCTTTGGATTCGTGACTAACGTCCCGCTGTCTGTCACCAACGGGGGGAAAGAGGAGAATGCGAAGTTGCCGCTGACAGCCTTTGCCATTGACCAGAAGGAGCGCGAACCAGTTGGGCACCGAAGGAGCTTATTGATCACCCTGTCGTTGTGAGCCTTCTTCGCGGTATCAATCGCCTGGTTGCACGCGTTTCTGATTCTAACAACATTCGTTCTGTTAACATCGGTGGGATTGGAGCGCCATTGCTTAAAAGCTCTATTTTTTGGCGATGTAATTTGCTCGCATTTTTTATCAAACTAAGGTTTATCAGGCGAACTTCGTTTGATGGAATGTGGAATATACATCTCCATCCCCAGAAGAATAATCTCCGATACCGACTCCGCGCAAGCGTTAACATCGGAGTTTCCGAAGCACACCTCCGACCACGGAAAGGATGCGAAAAAATCTCGCATATCGTCCCAGTTAGCAGCCCCATTCTTCCATACATGGCGAAGCTGCCTAGGCCGGTTATTCGCTTGATATGCAAGTGCTTGCGCGACAGATACCAAGCAGTGATCTGAGTTTGCCAGTGGCGCAGAAACCTCTACGGTATAAATACTCAGTTCGGATGTCAAAAACAGATCCAGGGTGCTCGTATAATCGCCTCGGGCATCGGGCACTCGCGTTGGCTCCCCCACGAGTTGAGTAAAGTTGTGGCTTACAACAAACATCTCCGCCAGCCTCCCAACCTCGTCAGTTCTGTTAGAATGTAACAACCAGCTGGAATTGTGCACATTAAAACCGCCAGGGACAACAATTTCAGAAGCTTGGTGGTTAATCTGTATCCAGTCGACGGTATGTGAAAAATGTTCGAAAAACGTCACCGGTCGATCGTCATTCGGGGAGCGGTAAAGACAACTACGAAATTTAACGGAATTCCTCAGCACGACCCTCAACCATATGATGTCCATGTTATTGGGTTCCAACGCCGCCATCCGCTGGCAAGCCAGATCGGACCGCGCGAAAACGCAGACTCCGCCCTTATTCGGATCGGAAGATTAGCAAAGAGGTGGGAGGACTCCGAAATGTAAGAGTGCATCGCGTTATATCTTCGATTAATGTAATTCTACTTTTGGGCATCTTAAGGGCATCACAAGAGAACGTTTTTTATACCCTTAAATAGCCGAGACTTATACAGTATTTTTTTACTTTATTTCTAGTCTTACATCTAACTTACAATAATCTTTACCCTAATATTTTGTTGGGAGCAAGTTATTGTAGGTGAAAAATTAAGTTAAAATTAAATTAATTAAATTAAATTCATGAACTTTATGTCCACACAACGTACACATGAGTATATTGTTAGAAAACATCTTGACCGGTGAGCAAAAACGAAGAAGTGTGACTTGCTGTTGTTACCTGACGACTACTTAGAAAGGGATTAAGCCTATCAAGGCTCTTTAAATCCCGAAGTTCATCCAGAACATCCAAGCTACTACTGTCGTACTCTACGGAATCGGAGTCCGAGTCGGAGACCTTTGGCGGACTCGGGGAGGCAGAAGCAGCGACCCTTGCAAAATTGCCGTTATCAGTCAAACATCGACAGAAACTCGAGAATGAACCCGATTATGCGATGACGAATTTCTTAAAGTTCGGTTATTTCTCAAAATATTTGTATGATGTTCCCCCTGACATAGTCCTCCCGGAGATCCGAATGGGAGACTAGTTTACCTCCGGAATTCGTTATATCAGAAGATACCATCATGACTTATCCCGTGTCAGTCCGGGCCATCAGCCACACATCCGAAAGACCGTCAAAGATTTCTCTCGGCGATATCGCGGAATGTACAGCGTGACGGGGTGGTATCTGACCTTGGGACCGACTACCACCTAACCAACCTTTTCTCGAACCGGTCCATCAGCCAAGCTCCGAAAGATGGCCAGGGATTTCTCCCGACCATTTCACGGAGCCTAAAGCTAGATGGGGTGGTATTTCACCGGGCGCACAGGTCGTTGGAACCCCGGCTACCACTCGGACCTTAGGCGCCTCTTACGACAAGCTGGCCTAGCTGTGAGTATATTCTAACGCCCTACTCACAGGGCCACTTACCGTAAAACCCTCATAACATTCAGCCAATTTCCTAACTTCATTAATGCAATCGCATTAATACCTGAAAATGCTTCACGCATCATATAGATCAAATCTATGATCTTAAAAAGTCTCTGTAAAGAAAATTTATCTTTTCATGTATCTCTTCGCATACAATTTTCCGTAAGATTTCTTCTTTTACTTATCTGGAATTCCAAGCCAATTCGGCGCCTTCGGTACCAAACAAATTCCTGTAAACAAAATGATTCGGTTTGCATGCAATATAACCGTCATGACAGGGACCATAAATATTGCGCCGTCTATTTTCCCAGCCGCGCCATGTGTACCACAATGTTCCGTACATACACATTGGCTGGCGACTTACACCTAAAGGACCAAAGCAAATACGCATTCCGCGTCTCTGGACTTCAATTGAATCCTACAGAATAAACAAATACAAATAGGAATTCAACACCTACCCTTACTAGCGATGCCATAAACATCCAATTTGCTTTTAGCACCATTTCCCGGATGACTAGCGTTTTATTTATTCAACTGCAATGCACATTTTGCCTTTCCTTGTTGCAGGTTCATTCCCATGGCATTGTATATGAAAAAAAAAACCAATGTGATCTTCACTCACAGATACACATACATTGCCAAGTCTTTCTTCCTTGTTTCCACCACAGAGAAACACTTTCTTTCTTGGGTAAACTCACCCCAAAACTATTAAATATCGTTGAGTCGTAATTCAACCAGCAAAGCGGTCGGGTCGCTCGCCATCCACGGTACCGGCGCAGGTACGGTGGGTTTCCTAGGAGTCGTTTTCCATCCACTGATCGCCATGGTCACGCGTCACTCCCGCTCTCCGCCGTCACTGCGGAGACGCACATATATATCTCCGAGTCGTGTTCGTGTTGCACCCCAAGTCCTTACAATCAGTGTTCGAATTAGTTCTTATATTTCAAACAGTGCCACCGTAAAATGTTAGTATCCAATAAGTAAATGAAACGGAACAATAATCCACGGATTCAAACTAGTTATCACAATAATAGAGTTTTTTTTCCTCTTTAAAATAAAAACTAAAACTAAACAAAGAATGTGTTTTCTACTTTTACGCGTCCTGTGTTAGTGTTTGGCTTTCCCCCTTTTGTGTCGGCGGAACAACGGACGAACCTTCGCGCGTGAACAATTTATGATGGAGGAGGAAGTGAACGGAGTGCCCGTGTATTGGCAAATACTTCCTCCCCACAAAAGTACTAGGATATTCTAGAAAGTACTGGAAAACTAGAGACTATGAGCAGTAGAAAATTCGAGGCTACGGAACGGACGGAAACGAAACGCCGAATCAGAATGAGGAAACGGTATAAATACGTCGCACGCAGATCAAGAGTGAAGCAAGCAGAGTAGCAAGCGATGAGTCAAGAAATCGTTATATGTACGGTAAAAAGTAACGGTTGTTATTAACGGACTAATAAAGTATTACATTAATTCAAAATCGATTTAACGGCTCTTATTTAGTAAAAATAATTAATCCAGCGAACCCTGAGCTCGCTACAATATATCAACCACCGTTCAATACAGTCCACCCACAGAAAATAAACACTGCTCAAGTGAAGTTACATACTTCTTCTTAAGTAGGAAAGTAGAAAATTGTTAGTTAGCCGAATTACAGGATCATGGAACATTCCTCTCTGTTTACTTTTATGTTTCGTTGCGATAGCAATTTCACGCATTCAAGACCAATGCCCATCGCTATCTTCTTCCACACCACTCTGCCTTTTTTCCATCCGCTCAGTGCTTCGACAAGTCAGGCCTTAAAACCCGTTTTTTGTGCGCCCGTATTATAAGAACAAAAAAAGGTCACATATATTTTTCTGTAGACAATTTACACAAGGATCTCAGGTTCGCAGAGATTTCAAATCGAGACCTATTACACCACATAGATATTTTCTCGTATCCAATTTGACCGCAAGCTGACCCCCAACCTCACCCTAGAGTCAATCGTTTACCACCTTAAGTCCATGTAAAAACAGATGTTTTTTAAAAATAAATTGAGCAAGAAATCATGGCGGTGTTCTTACTCAAATACATGTATTTTATTTGAGTCTACATACAACAAGACATAATTTAAATGGTGGCGTTGTAACCTCAAAAACAAATTCATGTGATGTAAGGTATCCTCGAGCAAGACATATTCCGATATCACCCTATAATAAGACTTCACTAATCAACGTCCTGACATAGCCCCCTGAACGTGACATCATTTTTTATTATCTGTATGAACCATGACTCAAACCACCTGTTCGTGTGAATTTCTAGTGGTGGCGCGAACCGAGTCGGCTGTGCAGATCGTGTGTCGGCAAGAAGGTTTCTCGGAAGCTAGTGCAAAAATATGAATTCTGTTAACTTTTATAATTGCAATATACAATTGTGTAATTGAGTGGACCAAAAATGCTGTGAATTGCTTATGAGACGTTTAATTACAGGGTGGGACGAAAGTAATGTAATTTTGCCATTCTGTTATAAATAAAAAAAATTGGCTCTCTTTTCACGGAAAGTTTATTTGGATGTCTAAATGATATAATTCTTTATCTGGCTGTAACATAAAAGTTAAAGCACGACATTAAGCGCCATGTGTTATAATTATGGCGCAATCATATTGTGAATCTGTTTAAAAAAGTAAATTCTCTCACCCTGTACTCCTAAATAAACAAACCGATGTGAGTCTAAATTGTTTTAAGGACTTACACCAATATTTTTTTTATTGACTTCAATGATGTGGAAATATCCCAAAAAAATGTATCAGTAACAATTATAGTCTAAAAAATCGATAAACGCTGATCAGAGGTAATTTCTGAATCAATGTCAGATGGTCCGAAACGCTATAATAGTGTTTTGAGATAGTTTAACCCATTCAGCATTAGGACGGACTTGTAAGGACACGACGTTTGAGAGTGGAAGGGTTGAACAAGATTGATTCCGAGTGTTGCAAATGCAACATGAAACACTAGTGGAAACAAATTATTACACAGTCATCGACTTAAAAATAGGAACACTAGTGAAAACCAATATAGTCAACTTCCTTAATAAAGAAAGGGACTACTCGGAGGAGCCGGGTTACCTCGCACCCAGAGGTATGCAATGGAAGGCCCGCTCTGATAAAGTTACGATTGGAGCTGAGCTTTTTATACCAGTCCCCCGTTGTGAGATTGAAGAGTGATCTCCGGCAATGGAGAGTAACAACAAGGTGACGTCAAGGGGGACCGTTGCCAGCAGAACAATTTTCAGTTCCACTTGAGACACGGGATCAAAGAAGGCCCCGCAAAGAAGGCCCCGAAAGAAAAAAAAACGGATTGCTCGATATTCTTGGAAGTTCTGTAAAGAGTTAAGTTAATCTATTTTTTGCTTAGTTACAATAAACATTACAACCAGTTAATTGTGTATTATTTTTTGCTGGATCGAAACGATCACACCGAGTTTAGGCACGGGGGGGGGGGTGGGGGTGGTGCTGGCGGTTAGGAGATGACATTTGAGAGCGGAAGAAGTGTGGTTGAAATCAAACCAGCTAGGGTAGAGTTGGCCCTCCGTAACATTCGCGAAAATGGTGCATTAATGCCGTAAGAGGTGTGATAGGTGGGCAAGTAGAAGGGGCGAGGATTACGTAACTTACGGGAGTGAGTGTGAAATGTATTGTAGGAGCACCGGTTTAGGCAGCCGATTGAACCTGAGAGAACACGGTGGATGAAGAAGATGTCGGCATGAATCCTTCGGTCTTCAATTATGTTAAAGTTGATTAGACGGAGGCGGTTTGTGTACGGAAGTGGATTTTCCCAATTCAGTCCTCGGAGAGCAAAACGCAAGAGCCGACGTTGAACGCTTTCGACCATGCGAATGTGAGACGAATAATAAGGGGACGGACAAAGGTAACGTAGAGCGATCGGGTCACGTAGGGATTTGACCGCTTCGCAAAACCAAGGACGGCAATGGCCTTGAGGATAATGTCATCAATATGTGAGATGAAATTGAACCCCTTGTCATATAAGATTCTCAGGTCATAAATCGATTGAACCGATATTATCGTAAAAAATAGGAACAGGGCAGAGAAGGGGGGCGCTTCCGGGAGAAAGTGATTATGTGACATTTGATTACATGTAGTTCGAGGCAGTTGTTTTGGCGCCAAATCGGAGAGCTATCGAGGTCCGTTTAAAGAAGTGAGGGGTCGAGAGGAGAACGGATTGTCTTGTATCAACCGCGTAGAGAGAGAAAGGAGAGTGCTTGGTACTGGAGTCGATGTCGTTGATGATTAGAATAAATAGGAAGGGACTAAGATGACTGCCTTGGGAAACCCCTGAACTGGGGGGAAAAGGAGTGGAAAAGGTAGATCTAAATCTCACACGGTAGGTTCGATTATTAAGATAGTAAGCACTTAATCACTAGGGGTTCGAAGCCGAGGGAAGATAGCTTAAGGAGAATGAGATTGTGGGAGATTTTGTCAACGGGCTTGCTCAAATCGGTAGTAATTACGTCAACTTCGTTGCCTTTCTGTAGGACAAGGAAAGTGTGGGATAAGAATTCCACTAGATTGGTGATGGTAGATTTGCTAGCGAAGATGCCATGCTGGTTGGGAGAGGTGATGGATTTGCTAGGGAAACATGACGCATTATATAGATTACCTTCGAACAATTTTGGAATGTGCGAAAATCTCTTAATCGGACGATTATTATTGTTATTTATTGGCCTGTAGGAACCCGGAAGTTCATGACCTCACAGACTCGACTCCGCCATCGTTCTCTGTCCTGTGCACTCTCATTCCCCACTTGACCATCTGATTCGATCTCCTCCATTGTCCTCCCACCTCCGTCGCGGCCGCCCAGTCAGTCTCTTTCCCGTTGATGCACCGCCAAGAATTCTACACACGGTCCTATCATTGCCCATTCGCGCTACATGTTCGGCCCATCTTAATCTTCGCAGCATGATTACTCTCACTATTGTAGTTTTGGGGTATAGCTTATAGTATAAAACTGAAATTAATTAATTAATTAAACTAAAGTTAATATGAAGGACGAGAGAGTGGGAAAGGGTGGCGAGCGGGTCGTTGCACCTAAAAGACATCCTATATTTAGGGAAGAGAAGTCCCCTCTTGGTTACAAACCCACAACAGTTGGGATGGAATCGCTATCTTTTAGATTTATCCCTTTCACTGATCACCATATTGAAACGCCTACGCCTATCTGGAACAGTAGAAATAGTATCCCTGTCATGGAGAATTTGTTTATTCCTAGCACCACGCAAAGCATGGCAAATTATAGCGACTTCATATTTGTTTTGGGCCTTTTCTGTCCAAGAAGAGGGACGTTTCTAGGCGAATTAACCCATTCTGGAGAGTACTCTCCAAATACAAATCATTGCGATAGAATGCTGCCGAAATAAGATTATTTTCACCGCACATTTCCCTTGCACTGTGACCATGGATGATTTTGATTATGAAGTTATCTATTCTGTTTCCTCCTGATTTATCGTACAGGACTTCATTGGGGTAGAACTTCTTATGTTGCGAATCTGGTGTCTGATGTCTCCGTCGCGGCGGTCCTACCGGTCTCTTTCCCGTTTTTTTATTAGACTTCTCTCGGGAGAGGCGAACCTATAGCGCCGAGTGGGCGCCTCGAGATAATCTACCGTCAAGAATTCTACGCACGGTCCTATCGTTGCCCATTCGCGCTACGTGTCCGGCCCATCTTAATCTTCGCGACTTGATTACTCTCGCTATTGTAGGTTTGCGGTATAGCTCTTCCATTTCGTAGTTGTGGAGTTTCCTTCATTGACCTGCCTCCTCGTCATATTTGCCGCCAAAGATACCCCTTAAAACTTTATTCTCGAACACGTGGAATTTGTTTTCTTCCCGTTTTGTGAGAGCCCATGTTCGCACCCGTATAGACCAATCGCTATGATTATGGTTCTATAGACACGGAGCTTTATGTTCTTTTCCAGCAGTTGCCTTATTGTGAACATTTGGTCGCTTGTTGACTGGTTCCTACGGAATCTGCATTGGTAGTCCTCCAGTACTTCTTCTGCGTACGGTGTGAATCTCGCCAATATGACATTTATTAGTATTTTGTATGTCTTTGGGAGCAATGATATTCCTCTGTAGTTTTCGCAGTCAGATCTGTCACCCATTTGAAAATGGGGACGAGATCTGACATTGAGGTGTTCCATTCTTCCGGAGGGGTTTCCTTATCCCATATTGTTTTGATGAGCTGGTGGATCTTTCGAGCGGTTGCTTCTCCTCCATGCTTCACAAGCTCTGCCGGTATACAGTCGTCTCCGTGAGCTTCGTTGTTTTTCAATTGATTTATTGCGTCTACAACTTCGTTGAAAGATGGGTCTGGCATCTGAGGCTCGGCTATATGTACGTCTGGTGCGTTTATTTGTGGTTGATGGGTGCGCACATTGAGCAGGTTTTCAAAGTACTGCTTCCATCTTGTCAAAATATTGTTTGTCTCTGTGACCAGACAGCCGTTTGTGTCTCGAATTATTTTGGCTCTCCATCGGTAGCCATTTCTAATTGAATTTATTCCGGCATACATACCTCTGATATTCTTTGCTCTGGCATTTTGTAGGATTTTTTCAATCCGAGTCTTCTCCCATTTGCGTTTTTTGCGTTTGAAGAGTCTCACAGTCCCTTTCCGAATCGCCGCGTATCTTTCTGCGTTGACTTCATCATATCTTTCTAAGTGGATCACTGTGAGGTGTTTACGTTCTTCGATCTTCGCCCTGCACTCATCGCCAAACCAAGGTTTGGACTTAATTGTTTTCTTAAATCCGAATACCTTTTGGGCTGCCGTAATCGCACGATAGTTGGATAAATCGTTTTTGGGCCCCTTTTTATGTATGGAGGTGATATAAGAGGATTTCCAAATATCCGGCAGTTCACCTTATGAAAGGGATAGATTAAAGACCATTGAGAGCTGTGTTGCAAACTAAAACTCTCCCCTTTCACTAAGATGCCGACCCTCCAGAATCGAACTCTTTTCTGGACAAGGAGCGTTTTTGTCTTGTCGGGTACGACACGAGGTTTAAGGGCCAAACTCAGCTGCACACAATAATTAATAATTTAAATGCAAGAAGTTTATTCCGGCGGATTTGGCTGGGCGGTGGAGTCGTGGTTGCTGAGGTCTTCTAGTTCCTCGTGAACGAAATTGCTTCTACCTGGTTGTGCTTCTCTGTCCTGGTGTTGTGATAATTCTTCTCACTTCCGGATCCGCAGCTATTTTGTCTCTTGTGCACTGAACTTGTATCGCACTTAATAATTTTTTATTAGTCCCAGGCAGATTTGGAAATTGAAGAAATATTTCCACGTTTCACGTGGATATTGTTCACACAGGAGGGATCACAAGACGACACAAACCCGATGACGAAAATGTTATTGAAATTTGCTGAATCCACAGATTTAGTTTATTAAATTAAACACTGATCTTTATAAGTAACAATAATAATATTTCACACGATCGCCAAATTATTACACCGATTAATTACAACTGCAGTCAAATATTTAAATGTATATCTCTTTTTTTTTTATCAAATAATTGTGTAATTTCGAACGGAAAAAACCAGCTGGTGACTACACAGAGCTCACATCACGAGTCTTTTTAAAATCGGGCACTGTCGCGCGAACTTCTAACAACGAGAGAGAGTCTCTCATTCGTGCCCTTTTATATGGGGACACAAATTTACCCCCATTTTTCCGTTTCACTGCTCATTGGACGTTTTACTTTGATTCTCGCCAATTTCTCGCTTTGATTCTCGATACAAAACAAAAAAAAACTATTCAATGTCAGGTGCAGGGAAAGTAAGAGTAAATTTGCTGGGAAGGATGAAGTGTGTATAGATATGTATGTGTGACGCGCCCCTCGTATAGAGAATTTGGTAATTCTTTGGTTTAAGAATAACAACGTGTTGCGAGATAAAGGATGGAAGGATTGGAAAATATTCATATGTATGTTTTCCATTAAAGTCGTGACTATTCAAAACTGAATAGTCTGTACATTATATATACATGGAAAATTCGGCCCTGGCGACTTTTTGGGGACGGATTATATTTTGTAGTACGGCGCAAGGCTAATAATCTTGCCCGGAAATACAAATTATTTTGGATAATTTAACAAGCCTCGGATATGGACCGGATATCGGTGGAGAGACTTGCTAAATAAGGCCAAGACCGGATGCCGGTTGTAGTGCCGATGATGGTGATGGTGTGTTTTGTAGGAAAAAATATTTTAGAAATGTTTTGAATGGGTAATATGAAAAATGTGATTTTGTAGCGTGGGAAATGTTATTTTATGTATGAATATGAAATATGGGGTTTTAGGGAATTAAGAATGTGAATTGCGTAATTATTTAATGAAGGGGGGGGGGGGGGGGGGGGGGGGGGGGGTATTTATATTAATTATGTAACAGCGGGAGAGAAAAAGAAGAGGAACATTTGTCCTTTTAAGAACAAGGGGGTCGGGGCTGCACTCATCTTTTAATTGGTTTAATTTTTCTTCAACTAAGTGTTGTTGAATATGTTGATAGATAAAAGGGCCGATGGAGAATTCTTCCGGCAGGGCACTGGAGTAAGAAGGATTAGGCTCAAAAGAGTTGTCCGTGAAGGATTGTTTAAAGAAAGAAGTGAAAAGATTGGCGATGGTCTGTGGTTCGTTTTTTTTTAATTATTTTATTTCATTTTATTATTTTCATCATCATCATCATCCGCACTACAACCGGGAACTGGTCTTGGCCTTATTTAGCAAGTCCTGTTGTTAAATTTTCCATAATGATTTGTTTTTTCCGGGCAAGGTCATTAGTTTTGCGCCAAATTTTATTATTTCATTTTACTTAAATACTATTACATTTCTTTGTTTCTTAGTCTAAATATCTTTGTTCCCTGTATAAATCCCAAATTAGGCTCGCGCTCGAATATTGCTCTCATGTTTGGAGCTCTGCTCCTAAACATACCCCCGACCTACTTGAGAGCATGCAGAGACGAGCGATCCGCCTGATCGGGGGCTGGGCGCTGACGTCGGGACTACAGTCGCTATCACATCGAAGGCGCCTAGCCGACCTCTGTCTGTTTTACAGATATTATCACGGGTCCTGTCGTCGGAGATTCGTGTTATTGTTCCACGCAATTCGGCTTATATGCTCTCCACAAGACAATCCGACAGATGGCACCAGTTTGTTACAGAGCGGGGAAGCTGTGAAACTCCCTCTCCACGCGAGTGTTCCCAGAGCGTCACAACCTGCAACTGTTCAAAAAGAACCGCAACAGTTATTTAATGGCATCTCGGGGCGCCCATTCGCCGCTATAGGTTCGCCTCTCTCGAGAGAAGTGTAATTAAAAAAAATCTCTTATTGTTGATGTTTTAATGTATAAGGGCGTAATGGCACGCAATACTTATCTTTTTTTTCCTTAACCATACAAATCGTTTATACAAAGAACTGTATGGTGTTTTTTTTTTAAATATTATTTGAGGAAAAAGTAACAAAAATACCTACTATTTGGGGGTCGGTTGAAATAGTCGACTCATCGGAAAGAAAGTTGCGATAGGCATCAGATTTGCGTTTGCAATTGATAAAGTGGAAACAAGATTTGGGGTCACTGATCAAGTTGTTTTGTGCTCTAATGAGATAATTATGGTAGAGGGTGAAGTTCGGTGAATTGAAAAAAGAACCGAGATAGTTGGACTAGTCTATAGGAAAACGGGTTCTTAGGAAAATGTTCCAAAATTAAATATTATTCCTCCCGTTTCGGAGAGAACGGAGTTTTCGGTGATACCATTGGGGGCGATAAAAACGATATCCTATGTCGAGAACATGAAACAAATATGGAAATGGCATTGTGGATTTCTTTGTAGAGTGACAGTACTACCTCTAGATGGTCAAAACAAAATGCGATTATGCTAAGATACCCATGTATAAGGCGGATGTTGGCTTTGCGGAAAGGTAGGGGCAGGGTTTTGCGGGCGCGGATGTGGGGGGGGGGGGTTGAGCAGTCATGGTTAAAAGAACCCCAGCTGAGGACTTAGAGCAACTGGGGAATTATAGGACTCCATGTTGAACACAAGGCCAAGTTTCCCGCCCATATGATTTGGGACATAGCTTACTTCACATAGGCTTGCATCGGAAAGACAATCGATAAAGAGACATTCCTTGGCACTTGTGGGGTTTAAGATGTAATAGGATTGATCATCTGACGGCGTCCATTGGAGAAGAGGGAAGTTAAAATCGCCAAGGACTACAGTATCTTCTAGGGAAGCACTCATCTCGCTTAAGTGATCAGTTGCACATATAGCGAGTTCGCATGACTCTATGGTTTGCGAAGGTGGTATATAAAGACAAATGATGTATAAAGACTTTAGGCGAAGATCAATTTTTATAGATATATAGTCAAGATTGGAGGAAGAAGAAAGGACAATAAGGGATGAAGCAAGTCTATTTTGTATGGCTAGCAAAACCGCACCCCAGGGGGAGTCGGGACTGTAATGAAGAACATCGTCGTCGCGAAATACGTTGAAGGAAGGGGGGGGGGGGGGGCAATTTTAGGCTTTTGATACTGGGGATGAGGTTACTTTCGGTCAGAACGTATATGTTAAAGGGAAGGGATAGAGTATTTTGTAAGATCAAGTGGGTTTTGGACCAACTATTTTGTATGGCTAGCAACACACTACGGCAGGGGGAGTCAGAACAAAGTCGAGGAACATCGTCATTCTTGCAAAATATTTAGGCAAATAAATAATAGAAATAACTAAAATATCTAACAGTGTGTACTAATGGTAATACTTCGCTGGTTGTTGGTTTCTCGGCTGTCTGGTTACGGTCTCCTTATTTCGGATCCTTGGACCCTTGTTTAACTCGGGGACGTCCGACCTCACAACCAGCAAATTAGTTTAGGACCCTTCAACGTCCGCTTGTGGTATCTTCAGGTAATCCTTGCGGCAACGGTTGAATACACAATTTACAGCGATTGTTGTGCTTAAAATAAATGTTGTCGGTCCATCTTCTTCCGATTAAAACAACACTTTTAATATTCACAATATATTACAATTTATATATGTTGTGGATTCGCACTGGATGTAACCAGCGAATTCGCAACTGAATGCAGCCCTTAACAACCAAAGAATAACAAATATCAGCAACCAGCTGGCAGACAATAAATTCTTTGGTTGTCAAGGAAAATAACAAACTTTTCACCTTTCTTCGTAAAACTTCAACAGACACGTTTGCATAAATTACTAATCCCGTTAGAATCGACATAATCCAGTCAATAAAGTTAATTGCTAAACCAAGAAACACAACACGTTTTATTGAGGGTTTCTGGAGGACGTTTATTGTTTGGATTGCTGCTCGGTTTAGAGGTATTCTTTTCATTTCATTTCAACTTTACTCAGTGTTTCAGAACACAAGGCTTCCCCAACGACATTCCTGGGTCGGCAGAGATCATACAATATATAAAGTTTTTTTTAATATTCACAATATATTACAATTTATTTAAAATGTTTTTCTACACACCAACTAATTTCCATTGACTTTTTTTTTAAACAAAATACACCTGTCGCATGACGAATTATAAACAGAGAGCCAATTTCCAAAAAATCACAAGAGGCAAGTTGCTTATTCGCTTCCTTTTATACCGGGAGACAAATTTACCCCCACCTTACTATTTATTTAATTGGAATTTGCTTTCGGCTCTCGCTGGCCTGAACCCCGTTCCAGTGAATCATCAGGTGTACAAGTATATAATGGGAAGATAACGGCAAATTTGCTGGGAAGGGTCATTGTACTTAAAAATATGTGTGCAAATATTTTTTGTACTTCGTCTGGGGTAAGAATTAGGACGTTTGGGAGATAGGGGATGGAAAGGATGAAAAAAGTTTGTATATACTATTTCCATTTGGATTGTGACTATTCCTTTTGAATACATTGTACATGTTATGTATGGTGGAAAGTTTCACAATAAACTGCTTTTGATAGGATTATGTTAGTGAAAAATGTTTTGAATATGATTAATATGCAGAATGAAATGAGCTATTGAGGGCTGGGAAAATGTTGTTTTTGAGTTTGATAGATGTGTGTAATTGGGGGATAACGACGCGAATTGGCGTAATTATTTAAATAAAAGGGGAGGGGGTACTATTAATGTCAATTATGTAACACCATCACGTTAAACGTTATGGGAGGAAGGAAACAGTTCTTGGCTTTTGATACTGGGGACAGGGTTAGTTCCGGTAAGAAAGATAGAATTTTATTCATTTTTACAAATTCACTGAGAGCGTTCACTACTGATGGTTGTCAAACAAGAAATAATCAACATAGTGTCTTCAACCTTGAAACGTAATCTTTCTAAAGTGGGTACTATCTACTACAGCACTTTAATAACTACCGTCATTGTTACGTACAAACCCCCCATCTAAACATGCAAACCGGGCCAAGTCCCATTCAATTTGGAATCACATAATGTGAATCCCCTTCGAATTCTATAATTAAACCACTACACAAAAATTGCTTAGCGACATCGCTAAAGAATAAAACAATAGAGTACAGACGTGCCTTATGACGGCACCGTTTTCTTTAATCCTATTCAAGGAAACAATTCCTAAACGGAACAAGGGACGGCGACCATAAATACATTCGGTGGACAAAAATATCATTGACACTGTTCTCCAGTAAAATATAATTACCAAGGCTGAACACTGCTGGAAATCCCAAATAATGTTTAAGGGTTTCCAGACGGTTGCCGATCCAAGGTAAATTACCTAAGGATCAGACAAAGGATGCTCTGGCTCACAAAAGAGATTCTGATACAGAGGATTTTATGTGAGATCAGCGCAAAAGGAAAATAACACGTTGCCTTTTGTTTACGTGGAAAAAGGTTTTCCTGCGATCAAACGATCGGAAAAGCAGGGAATTTGTGTTCAGGTGTTGACCAAGGCGGTCAGATTTTTAAAAGTGTTGTGCGGGTTTGATTAGGCGAGTGTGGTCGAAGTCATTGCGTGGTTGAAAAGAAATCGGTGTTATGCCAAAAGAAAAGAAAATATTTATGTGAAGAGAATAACAAAAAAAAAACGTAGAACAAAGTGGCAACTCGTGTAAACTTAAAACAGATTAGAATAAAGAAGTGAAAACAACTAGTACTCCTTTTCTTTCAGTGGTGCAAATTGAAATTTTAGGTGTGTGCCAACGATTAAACAACATGTAGCAAAGTTAAAAAGACCGTCAACTTCAAGAGCTGCCGAGCCGAAACTAACTCCAGTCGGTTCAGCAACAACCATGTGAGTACACCTTTGATTTATATATTGTGACGCATATGACAATCAGTACTAGAATATTCTAGAAAGTCCGAAACAATGTACTAGAATATTCTAGAAAGTACTGGAAAACTGGAGACTGTGAACAGTAGAAAATTCGAGGCTGTGGAACGGGCGGAAACGAAACGCCGAATCAGAATGAGGAAAAATGGTATAAATACGTCGCACGCAGATCGGGAAGGCAAGTAAGACGTAAGAAGTAAGCAGCCAAAGACGCGATAAGTAAGCGATAAGTCAAGAAATCGTTAAGTGTACGGTAAAAGTAACGGTTGTTATTAACAGACTAATAAAGTGTTACATTAATTCAAAATCGATTTAACGGCTCTTATTTATTAAAAATAGTTAATCCAGCGAACCCTAAGCTCACAACAATATAAATATATATATATATATATATATATATATATATATATATATATATTATATATATATATATATATATATATATATATATATATATATATATATATTGTGACGCATATGACAATCAGTACTGGAATCTTCGAGAAAGTCCGAAACAAAGTACTAGATTATTTTAGGAAGTACTGGAAAACTGGAATAGAAAAGTCGAGATTATGGAACGGGCGGAAACGAAACACCGAATCAGAATGAAGGAACGGTATAAATACGCCGCACACAGACCATGGGGAGGAGTCATAAGTAAGGCAGTGAAGCAAGCGATACGTGCGGAAGCGAAAGTCTCGAGTAAGAAGTAGAACGTGAAGCAAGCGATAAGTGCGGAAGTAATAAGTAATGAGTAATGAAGTAGGAGGTGAAACAAGCGATTGCTAAGGAATAAGAAGTTAGAAATAAGAAGGAAAAATACGCGATAAGTACGGAAGCGATAAGTCAAGAAATCGTTGTGTACGGTAAAAGTAACGGTTGTGATTAACGGACTAATAAAGTGTTATATTAATTCAAAATTAATTTAACGGCTCTTATTTATCTACAAATAATTAATCCAGCGAACCCTAAGCTCGCTACAATATATATATATATATATATATATATATATATATATATATATATATATATATATATATATATATATAGCTCCTCGATAGTACAGTGGTTAGTATACCCGCCTGTCACCCGGGAGACCGGGGTTCGATTCCCCGTCGGGGGGCCCCTGGCGCAAGAATAATGACCTTGCCCAGAAAAAATAAATCATTATGGAAAATTTAACAAGCCTCAGGACTTGCTAAATAAGGCCAAGACCGGTTCCCGGTTGTAGTGCCGATGATGATGATGATATATATATATATATATATATATATATATATATATATATATATATATATATATATATATATATATATATATATATATATATATATATATATATATATATATATATATATATATATATATATATATATATATATATATATATATATATATTATTCATGACACAGAAAAAACAGCAACACCATCTGTGTGTCAGGTCGATTAATTCTAGGACTACCGTCGGAGCTCCCTATTGTCATTCGTGGCATTTGTTTAGGTTGATTGCTTGTATTTGATGCAAAACGTCCGAATGGTCCAAATTTCCCAGTAGAGTAATAAAATTGATTTACCAAGCTTCTATTTTATAATAGATAACAACACCACATCAAAAGTGTTCGAAGAAACACCACGAGAATCCGGTACTATCTAGCTGTTTCAGGCAGCCTCCCAACCGTGTGTGTTTTGTTAGATTAGCCCTACCATTTTCAGTTCTACCAGGTATGGAAGTAACCAAGAATAAATATCCTAGATGTTGGCTGATTGATTGCTAGCCAGCCAATGGTGAATACAGGATGCTCGAAGAGAGCCGTTGTTCAACCGTCGTCTTTTTTTTTATACTACCGCGCACAAAAGGGGTTTTTGAAGTACCCTTAAATGTTAGAGTACAGCGCGAGCAGAGTGTGGAGTGATAGAGACGGCAAAGAAATTTGACAGAGACACTCAGGACGATGTAAATCCAAACGATGTCCAAGTTATTGGCTTCTTCCCTTCAGCAAGCTGGATCGGATCGACCGAAAGCACAAATTCCAACTTTATTACGAAATGTTGCATATATGTCGTATCCAGGGCAACACAAATATGTTGAATCCGTTGAGGAGTCAACATGAATCTCGGTTGTTGTAACACACACTTTAATATAATGAAACGCATTTTCTTAACTTGTGGCGTAAGGATAATAACCTTGCCCGTAAAAATAAATTATTATGGAAAATTTAACAAGCCTTGAGACTTGCTAAATAAGGCCAAGGCTGGATTCCGGTTGTAGTGCCGATGATGATGATGGTGATGATGATTTTCTTAACTTAATTGTTTCCTTTAGTTCAACACAATTTTATAAAAATAATTAAAGACTTCATGATAGCATTTAAATAAACATCTCTGGGCCACAAACTTTGTACTCATGTCCGACTACACTTTTAAGCCCATATTATATGCACCTCTTATAAATATGTTAAGAAAGTATTCAACTTACTCCGAGTAGCATTGTGAATGGCTAGGGCACTGCAGTGTCGGTAGGGCAGATCGCTACTTGTGTTTACCGGGGAAAAAGGAAATGAATGTGTCAAATATCAGAAGAAGAAAATATCTCCTAATTAAAGGAGTCAATACTGTCCAATTATTGTTTTAATAAAATCATAATACCAGGAGGAATTGAAATAATCGACTTTTAATGTCGTTTCTCTAATTATAAGTGGACTAGTAAGTGGAAATAATAATCTGAATTATGTAAATAGATAAAAATTTTAATGAACATATTTCTAATTACAGAAACCCCTAAAGTCATTTAGTCTCCAAAGGATAAAAAGATTCATATTACATAATGTAATTGGGCACCTAAAGGCAATAAATAGAAACGTGGAATTTCGCACTTAATAACCAAACCGCATGCCTTTCTTTTAAATATAATATTAATATCTCGGACGACTCTGTCCACGGTTTCGGAACGACTCTTCAGCTCTTCAATCGTCTTGTTAAACAGGTAAATCTCAACTTCTATAACTAAAACTATTACTGACCGGTCGATTAAATTTTAGTACTGTAGGTTTCTTAAGGAAGATGCAGGACAATGGAGAGAACTACAGAACCATGAATTGGAAAAGCTAAGCCCCAAAAACCGAAATAGTTAGAACCATCAAGTCGCGAAGATTATAATGGGACGAGCATGTAGCAACAATAAGCAACGACAGAACCTTACGTAGAATTCTGGACAGAAGACCAACAGGAAATAGACCAGTATGAAGACAGCGACCGAGATGGGAGGACAATGTAAGGCTTGACCTTGAGTAGGTCTGATCAGGGCTGAAGCATGGAAGAAAAGTGCACAGAATAGAGAAAAATGGCGTAGCTGAGCACAGTCAGATCTTTCGGATTCATACAGGCTAATAATTAGTAGTAATATAATCCATGGCCGGTTCAATAATTTGTTTTGAACACAATAAATAAACATGAAGGGGAATACCGTGAATCGTGAGCCCACTCTTCGAGGAAGCAATTAAAATACATGATGAATTCGAAAATTGGAGTCAGTTCTCTGTCGTACGTGCTATATCTGTTTTGGGATGGTTTAATTTTTTTGAAAAGGATGCTATTGGTTGGACATATCGCGTTTCCGACTTGTCATTCGAGCGTGTCATCCATCGCCTTATCGGAAGCGTCCGTCACCAACCAAAATTTGGCATTGGGTGCAGGATGGATTAACCAAGTCACCTCTACTATTGTCTCATTACACTTTTCGAAAGCTAATTCCATATTATTGGAGTTTTATCCATATACCTATGGAATATTTGTCCAGCTTCTTGTAGGGTAGGAAGCTGTTGGCTTATTATGCTAGATTCGCCATGTAAGGTAGGATGCTGGGAGAGCCGCCTTGTAAGGATTCCTGTCTCAACAAGCAGGGTAATGCGAAAATCTGACGTAAAAGGTGAAGTGTATTTTTCAAATTTGTAGAAATCAACGCAAAGTTGTATCGGGTCCAATTCGTTCTAATAGTGCTGTCAGAGGTAGAAGGTCTTAAATGACAGATGCCCCCTTGACTATATGGCAGGGCACCAATGCCACAGGTTTCTGTCAGAAAGTCGGACTATTTTCGTAGGGCAGAGCACGAATGCCATAAATATCTGCCAAAAAGAAAAAAGAATGACCCGCAAGTTTGATTGAAATCAGTTTGTATTTGCTTTATTTTTTCAAAAATCATACAGGGCAAAGTCACTTATTGCGTTCAACCCGGCGAAGGCCAGGACGATCCTTGTCCCTGTTCAATCCATGTTGACATGCAATCTCCACGTGACACCCCTGGATAGCTACTTTGGCGCCTGCCAAGTAGTGAACCAATGCATGCAGCGACATCCTGAGAAAGGTTGGTGCAAGGCTAATAATCATGCCCGTAAACACGAATTATGATGGCAAATTTAACAAGCCTCGGATATGGACCGGATACACGACGCAAACCACAGAAACGAAAATGGCTAAACGATTTAAGAATTTTCTCAAGGAACGTCCGCTCACTATACAGTACTCGAGCTGCACAACAGCTAGCCGATGCCCTGTCCGAATATAAGCCTGGTATAACAGCATTACAAGCAATAAGATGGACGGGAATGGTATTATTCAAAGAAACGAGTTTGACATTTATTACAGTTGTCATGCAAAACACCATGTGCTCGGGGTAGGCTTTCTAGTCAGCCAAAAACTGAAGCCTGCCATCATCGGCTTTAATGCAATAAACGAAAGGCTCTTCGCGGGCGAGGCAAGTTTAAGAACATAAGCCTCGGAAACGTTCACAGACCTACAGAGGAGTCCCCTAACGACGAAAAAGAAGAATACTGCGTAAACATCAAACGGGCCCTCTGTAGGGTTATATTTTGTTTATTAGTTTTTTGTTACCTCAATGGGGTGTCTTCCTTTAGGGTTGCCAATTTAAAACGCCATTTAATTTTATTTAATTTTATTTAATTAATTTATTTATTTCATATTTAATTTTGGCCGTCGCCTCGGCCTCTGGATCCCAACTGATCTAGAATCCAAAATGCACTCCCCTTTTATACTCTGTGGCAACAGAGATTTGTTAAAAATATTACTTAAAAATTCCAAGAAGCCCAAACAAAATTTTGTATGCTTCAATTGGAATAGGATTCCCGGAAGTGTATACGAATTTTATCTGAACTAATTCCCGGAAGGAGAAATCATGAAATGCATTTAGTATTACGCATTTCATAATTTCAAATTATAGGGAATTGAATCAATGCACGACAAATGGACTTTCGTTTAATTTTGTCGCGCATATGATTCAATTGGATCGGGATGTAAGGTACTTGGAAATTGAATCAATGCGCAACAAATTAACTTGTGGTTTAAATCTATCGCGCATATGATTCAATTGGAATTATGAGTAAGGGTAAGGTATTCGGGAATTGAATCAATGTGCGGCAAACTAACTTTTGGTTTAACCTGTCGCTCATATGATTCACTTGGATTGGGATTATAGGTACGTGGGAGAGAGTAGTGATTTAGGATCACTACATTCCTCCCCCCTTTAGAAAAGAAAATTAATCTGGAAGACGTTAATTTTCTAGAATGAGTGAGAAGCAAGGGGCGGTGGCATTTTGAATTCGTGATAGTTTACATGTTTGTTCCAGTTTAACATTAATTGTATTGTTTCCTTATGTAGTTTAACATTATTAATGATAGTTTGTTCTCTTAAAATTATTCATTAAGAATTTCAATTATTATTTATTTTTGTAATTACATATAGTTTTCGTTATGTTTCTTATATATACTTAAGGATATAGTACATTAATATTTATTACTATATTTTTTTTTGTAAGTAATGCTAGATTTATTTGGTAATTAACATAAGGGTATCTTTCTTATCCATTTATTTTTGGATGTAGTTTTAATTAATTTGGTTAATCTTGTTTACAGATTTTATTAAAAATGAAAGTAAATTTTAAAGTAAATAAGTTTCAAATTAAGATACAAAGGATCAAAGTAAATGTTCTCATTTTAATTCGATTTTTTATTGATAATGAAGAGTTATTCTTCTAATATATACTTAAGTCATTAATATTAACTTTTTTTTTTTTTTTTTTTTGTTGATCATTTAATGCTAGATTAATAAAAGTGTATTTATATTTAAAAACATCTTACACTAGTAATACATGTTGCCTATGCGTAAATATAGGTATATCTTGTATTGATTTTTTTTTTTTTTTTTGTATTATATGTTTTTGTTTCAGTTTGATATTTAGTGTTTTCTTAATGCTCATATTTTTCATATTTTTAAGTTAGGTCTAGTTAGGATTTATATATATATTTTTTCAAATAGTTATTTACAATTTTGTGTTTATAAATTGTCTTCCTCATTGGGGTCAATGTCTGTTTTGTTTTATTTGTATGTGATTTCTTTTTTGTATTTCATTTCACCACTTTTTTTGTTGTTGCCCTTTTTGTCTATATTGTATATCTATTAGTATTTTTAAGTGATAAAGTATTGAACTACAATACACCCTGGGGATAGCATATGTCTAGGGTTGGTAGTGGGACACGGGTTGTCGGAAGGGTTAGAAATAGGGTTTTAGCCTGTTATTGTGGGTCACCACGGATCTTCGCCCCATTTTGATGACCGTATTGACTGGTCCTTTTATAGCAGTGACTAGGAAGGGTCCCTTCCAAATAGATGCCAATTTGCCCTTACGGTTTTCATTTTTTATTAAGACTTGGTCCCCCACATGGAATGTGTGTGATCTGATTTGGTGGTCATAGTAGGCTTTTGATTTATGCTTGTTTTCTAATTGGTTACGTTTCGCTATCGTATAGGTTTTTTGCAATTTGTACCTAAGGAGTTGGTAATAGCTTTCGTGGTTGTAAATGGGCTCGGGTTCGCGTTTTAAGTTAGAGGGGACCTCTGGGCAGAAACCATATAGACAATCCATTGGTGTTAACTTGGTGCTATCATGTGTGCTCGTGTTATACACGAAGGTGGCCGTTCGTAGGTATTGATCCCAAGTATTTGGGCTCTCATCGACTACTGTACGTAAGTATTCCACCAACGGCCTGTGGGCCCTTTCCAACGCTCCGTTAGACTGCGGGTGGTATGCTGTTGTTTGCAGTTTCTTTATTCGAAGGAGTTTGCACAGTTTTTTGAAAACATCGCTAAGAAAATTTGTCCCCTGGTCTGTCACTATTTGTTTGGGGATGCCATATCGTGAGATAATCTGATCAAATACTGTTTCAGCCACTGTCTGTGCTTCTACGTTTGGTAGGGCATAGCAATCCATCATTTTGGTCAAGTTATCTTGGAAAGTCAGTATATATTGGTTTCCAGAGTTAGATTTTTCTAATGGTCCAACGATGTCCAAGTATACTTTATCAAAAGGTTTCTCGGCTACATCGGTAATAACCATTGGCATTCGGAGTTGGGGTGTTGTTTTCATCGTCTGGCATTTTTTACATTTCTTGATATATCTCCTGATATCTCTTAGCATGTAACGCCACCGATATTTTTTACGAATGCGGTTGTATGTTTTTCTAACTCCCTGGTGTCCACCGAAAGGAGAGTCATGGTAATCTCGTAAGATGGTTAAGCACTCCTCGGGTCTGGTGATGAATTCGGGGTTGATTTCCGAGTCCAAGTCACCATTCGGGTCACTTTGCGTTGTACTGCCTGTATCCTCCGAGGTCTCCTCTTTCTTGTTTTTATCCTTTTTCGCCCGTTTTTGTGCCCGGGTTACCACGTTACACATAACAGCTGGAGAGTTGTCTGGACTTGGGAAGGTGCGTTCCTTGGATTGTTTCAAATCTGCTTGTGATTCAATGTTTTCATGTTGTATACGGCTGAGGGCGTCTGCATTTGTGTTGTACTTTCCGGGTTTATATTCGATTTTATAATCGTACCCGGCTAGTTTACGGTGGAAACGCGTTAGTCGACTGGTGGGGTCTTTGAGGTTAAATTCTCCTTTCAGGGGCTTGTGGTCAGTGTACACTGTGAATTTCCTGCCCTGTAGGTAACACCTAAAATTCTTTACCGCCCATACGACGGCCAGCAATTCCCTTTCGATTGTGGAGTAATTTCGCTCCGCTTTGTTAAGCGTGCGGCTGGCGTATGCTACTGGTTGGTCTTTTCCCACCGGGCCTTGTGAGAGCACCGCTCCTAGTGCTTCGGAACTAGCGTCAGTGGTTAAGTTAAACTCCCTGGAGAAGTCTGGGTATATTAGTAGTGGTGGTGTTACCAAAAGATCCTTAATGTCTTCAAATGCCCGTTGACAATTTTCAGTCCAAGCGAATTTTACATCCTTCCGAATTAAGTTAGTAAGTGGTCGGACAATCTTTGAAAATTGGGGAATGAATTTTCTATAATAATTTGCCATTCCCAAAAATGATTGCACTTGTCGGACTGTTTTTGGGACGGGGAAATTGCGCACGCTAGCTGTAGTATTCGGATTGGGTAGTGCTCCTTTTTCTGAGCATATGTGGCCCAGATATACCACCTCCTTTTGTAGAAAGCAACATTTCTCCGGTTGGAGTCGGAGGTTGTATTGTCTTAACCTGTCGAAGACGCGTTTTAGTTTGTTATTGTGGTCATCGAGGTTCTTTCCGTATATTACTATGTCGTCCAGGTATACGAAGCATTCTAATCCCTGAAGACCCGTGAGAACATAGTTCATTAGTCTTTGAAAGGTAGCCGGTGCCCCTTTCAACCCGAACGGCATGCGCTTAAATTCGTAGTGTCCGAAGTTTGTGCTGAACGCGGTTTTTTCTCTGTCCCTTGGATGTACTGGGACTTGATGGTATCCGCTGGCCAAATCCAGGGTGGAGAAATACCGGGAGTGGCCCAATTGGTCTAGGATATCTTCGATCCTAGGTAATGGGAATGCATCTCCTATAGTTTTTTCGTTCAGCTTTCGGAAGTCTACAACGACTCGCCATCTTTTTTCCCCATCCGGTCCTGGTTTTTTGGGTACCACCAGGAGGGGTGAATTCCATGGGCTTTTGCTGGTTTGAATTATTTCGTTTGCCAGCATTTCCTCCAGTTGATCGTTTATTACTTGTTTTTGTGTTTCCGGTAACCTATACATTTTTTGATTTATTGGGGGTTGGTCCCTAATGAGCGGTATTTTGTGCGATATCGCTTGGGTATATGGGAGTTTGTCTCCCTTTAAGTAAAATATATCTGCGTAATCTTGGCATAATTTTAAAATGCAGTTATGCTCCTCCTGGCTCAGGGTGTCGCTTAATCTGAGCTCGTTCTCCAGCTGTTGTTTACGATATTTTGAGGGTTCTTCCTCTGGGGGTGGGTGCTTTAAATGGTGTATATTACAACATTTTTTAATTATACATCCCTCTGCTCCTTTTTTGGGAGAGGGTGTCTTTGGAGTTTTATCAACATCCAGATCTCTATTAAGTGCCTGCTTTAGAGACATTATTGTGTAATTTTTCAGCGGAGTTAAGGATAGCTTGCAGGAGGTGATTTTGACTGGCTGGGTCCCTGTGTTTAATATGCCTATTGCCACATTATTTCCTGCCGGTAAAATGGTTTCAGCCAAGAATATTCCTTTCTTTATTTCCTGTTTTGAACTGATCATGGCTTCTTTTATTGTGACAGGTATTCGTATTATTTTTGTTGTTCGTGCCGGAATATAAGCTTTTTTAATGAGTTTTACTTCTATGGCTTTTGTGTCCGTTTTGGTTTGTGGCCGGACTTGTGTGGGTTTTGTCTTGGTGACGCTATTGATGGTCTTAGTAACCTCTTTGAATTTTGTTGCCTTGGGTATAGGTGGACCTGCTTTCTCAAACGGGATTATATTTTCTTCCTCGTTGTAGGTGGTTGGTGGGAACACCAATTGTTGGTTTGGGCCTTCCACGTTGCAGTGTTTTGAGAGGAAGTCGTTTCCCAGTAGACCGTCTTCTGGAAGATCGGGCATATTGCTCACTACTTGGAACGTTCAGGGAATTTTAGATTTCAAATTGAAATTTCCCTGACAACTTCCTAGGGTTTTTCCCTTACCGAACGGTGTTTCCAAAGTGCAGGTTTCTCCGGTAACTATTTGGGCGTTGTGTTGCTTGATTCTACATTTCTTAATCAAGCTTACCTCAGCGCCTGTGTCCACCACTAGGCGTACCTTACCGGTTTTACTTATGTCCAGGGGGAGGTGGACAATTGGGCAGGCTAATGTCGGCGTCTGAGGTGGCACCCTTGATTTTTTTATTGATTCGGTCGAGTCTGGGGTTTTTGGCCCGACCGGGGGCCGTTTCCCGAACAGTGCGCTTGATCCCGAGACTCCCATTTCCTTCTTTGTTGGCATTCATTCAGGCTGTGGCCCGGTTGACCACAGAATTCGCAGGCCTGGCTTATGTGTAACACTCTGGGTCCATGTGTGGGTTCCGTACGGCGCCGTGTGGGGCTGTTTCTGTTTGTATTCCTGTTTGTTTCGTTTTGGCTTTTTAGCCGTCGACAGTCACGGATGTCGTGGTTTGCCTGTTGGCAGTGTGTGCAGAATAGGGTGTTTTTTCTTTTGTTGCACTCCGCATAGGTGTGTCCTATTTTTCTGCAATAACTACAGGTTACACGAGTATCCTGTTTCGTCCATCTGACCGGGTGACTTGGGGTTAGAGCTGTTGTTGTCCCATACATTGCCTGTTGGGGATATCTCACTACCTCTTGGTTATAGGGGGTTTCTTGTAAGGTTGGTTGGATGTACGGTACCATCTTAGTTTCTTGGTTTGTATGCGAGAAAGCTTCAAGAGTTTTGCTAAAGTTAGGGGCCTGTGGGTTTAGGGTTGAGACAAAGGGATGAGACTGTTGGATCATGGTGCTATTGGGTTGTACAGGGGATGTTGTTGGTGACTGAGTTTGTTGTACCTGTTCCAGTTCTAGTGTTTTCTCCATCAGAGAGTCTATCGTTACATCTCCCATCAATAGTAAAAATTGCCGATGGTATGGGTTTATTAACCCCTTTTTGTAGATGCTTTTTGCAAAGTCATCTAATTGTGCCTTTACGGCCTCGGACAAAGTGGGACCGTATTTTAGTTCCGCGGCTTTCTTACATTCCATTAACGACTTCTTCAGTCGTAATTGGAATAAGATGATAGCTTCTGCCGGATTTTGCCGAGTAGCTAATAGCCTATTTACCAGGTCCTGATAGTTTTCTACTGGTAAATAAACCTTCCTTAGCACATCCTCGGCTTCCTGAAAAGATGCGAACGGAGTGGACGCGAATAAGGCAGAAGCTTCACCCCGTAGCCTAGTAGGGAATATTTGTAAGAAAGCCCCGTGTTCTTCAGTCCTGAGGCAGTTTAAAACCCTCTTGCAGCAATCCAAAAAGGTTTCCAATTCTGCACCTATATGCGGATTTGGTTCCCCGGAGAAGATGGGGATTAGCTGTGCTGACAGCTTCGCAACCTTTGTGTAATCAATGGCCATTGTTTCAAAGGTTGCGAGATCCGTTTGGTGCTGAAGAACTGGAATTTCCGATAAGGATGGGCTGGGGTCGCGAGTTTTGATCGGAGGGTTTGCTTCGATTATGGTTCCGCTGCGAAGTTTTTTCGGTGAAGGGGGTACTTGGTCGTGGGATGTTCTAGAGCTTGAGGTGGTTTCTTGTTCCATAGACTGACAGTTTTAATAGTGATAAGGGGTGTTGATACAAGGAGGGAAAACCGTAGTAATAAATATATATATTATATATGTAGGGTAAGGTTGTTAATGTTTAAGACACTTGCTATCCCGTAAGTGCTTTTGTTCATTTTTATTATTTATTATTTGGGGGTAGAAATTCTTCCCTAGGATTACTAGCCACACAATATAGACAAGGTTGAGACGGGATATTTTTGAAATAGCAGCAGGGTTACAATTGGTTTTATAGTAATTTGTTATAATTTTTTGTATGTAAAGGTTATGTTTGTGTTTAACTGGGAGTAGAGCAAATTTGGGTAAGGTGGTGTTAATAGATTAAGCAAATTATTTTGTAATTTTAGTCAAAAATTTCAAAAGAAAGTAGATTATTACCTAAGTCTTTAGTAAATTAAAGAAAAATAAATGGTCACTTAACTGTTCTCTGTTGTTGTAGTTGTTGAGCAAGCTGCTGTCCATTGGTGCTGCTACTGTTGGAGCTGCTGCTGTTTCCCTTGCTGTTCTAGCCGCTAGTGGCGTGCTGGTAGATTACTGCCCGTTTTGTTGACGTTGTTATTAGGTGGTTGGTACTCTGCCATCGTTATTTTTGTTGTTGTTGGGGCTGTTACTGCCCGTGAGCCTTGATGTTGGTTTTTTTTTTTTTTTTGGTTTTTTTTTTTTTTATTATTTTTGTTTTTACACTGGTATTTAGCCCCAGGTACGCTGTTAATTATTTTTTGTTTTTTATTATTTTTTTATAGCACTTCCTGGTGTTTAAGCCCCAGGCACGCTTTGAATTTTTTTTTTTTTTTTTTGATTATTATTTTATAGTACTTCCTGGTGTTTAAGCCCCAGGCACGCTTTTTTTATTGGTTTGATTATTATTTTTTTTTTGGTTTATGATTTTAATTACCAAGTCGTACCTCCGAAGCCAGACTCAGCTCCGGACGCAGGGCTGAAGGTGTCTTGTGCCCAGTACGCTTGTAGTTGTGTTATTGTAGCGATCAAGGGTTTTCAAGCACTTACAAGTCTTTAACTTTGGCTTCCTTGATCCTACCGGCTGCGCCAGTTGTGTAGGGTTATATTTTGTTTATTAGTTTTTTGTTACCTCAATGGGGTGTCTTCCTTTAGGGTTGCCAATTTAAAACGCCATTTAATTTTATTTAATTTTATTTAATTAATTTATTTATTTCATATTTAATTTTGGCCGTCGCCTCGGCCTCTGGATCCCAACTGATCTAGAATCCAAAATGCACTCCCCTTTTATACTCTGTGGCAACAGAGATTTGTTAAAAATATTACTTAAAAATTCCAAGAAGCCCAAACAAAATTTTGTATGCTTCAATTGGAATAGGATTCCCGGAAGTGTATACGAATTTTATCTGAACTAATTCCCGGAAGGAGAAATCATGAAATGCATTTAGTATTACGCATTTCATAATTTCAAATTATAGGGAATTGAATCAATGCACGACAAATGGACTTTCGTTTAATTTTGTCGCGCATATGATTCAATTGGATCGGGATGTAAGGTACTTGGAAATTGAATCAATGCGCAACAAATTAACTTGTGGTTTAAATCTATCGCGCATATGATTCAATTGGAATTATGAGTAAGGGTAAGGTATTCGGGAATTGAATCAATGTGCGGCAAACTAACTTTTGGTTTAACCTGTCGCTCATATGATTCACTTGGATTGGGATTATAGGTACGTGGGAGAGAGTAGTGATTTAGGATCACTACACCTCAATGCCTGTCCTTGGTGACTTGAATGCCAAAATAGGTCGGGAGTCGATTTTCAGGCACTACGCAGGTTCCCATAGTTTCCATGAAAACTAATAACAATGGACTACGAGTCATCGAACTAAAAGCATCAAACAACTTGGTCGTTGCGAGTGCCAGAATTCCGCGTAAAGAGTTCCACAAAGCCATCTGGGTTTCACGCGATGGAGCCACTCGCAACCAAATCGACCACGTGTTGATAGATCGCCGCCACGCCTTGAGCCCTATGACGATACGAACGTACCGAGGTGCCAACGTTGACTCGGATCACTATCTTGTTGGTATAGTTATCCGAGTGAGGATTGCCTTACGAAGACGTATTGCACCCGCGGGTCAGATTCGGATCAACACGGTTGCCCTACGCATTGCTAACACCAGCAACACCTTTGGTCATGAGTTAAGACTCGCCCTCGAAGAGCTCGATGGAGGGAGAGTAAGTCCTGGGACCAAAATCCCGGGCATAGAAGAGAAATGGACACATCTTAAGAATACTGTCATTAGTACTCCCAACTCCATCTTAGGCAGTAGTCGTAGAGATCGGAGCGGCTGGTTTGATGGTGAGTGTAAACTAGCGGCTGAACGTAAAAATGCTGCATACCGTAGGACGTGGGTACGCGAGGAGAAAATCAAAGAGCTCAGAAGATCTGAAAAAAGGCTTCACAGACAAAAGAAAAGTGCCTGGGAAAAAACCTTGTCTGTGAAATAAAGAAAAGTAGAGAACAAGGTCCGCACCAGGCGCGGAAGTTCTACCAAATAATCCGCAGTATGACGCGGTACACACCACGCTGCATTTACTCCAAGGATAAAGAGGGTGATCTGATCACCGATTTCGAAGGCATTCTGGAGCGATGGAAAGTGTACTTCAATGAATTGCTAAATGGTCAGCTCACAGAAGAATAGGAGGCTGTTTAGCATTTGAAATGATAGTGAAGAACGTCTGATTCGAACTGACGCTATGACAGTTAGAATCACCAAAAATTGAATCTAAGCGTTACCCATCAGGCTGCTGTCCGTGTTTAAAATTCGATTTTTAAACTCAAGTATATTCCACTGATGTGAATTATTTTGTTATCGCTATGGTATACGGCTCTGATGTATTTTCTTATTCGATTTTCGTTCGGTGTTCTTCACTATTGTATTGTGTGTGTATCAGTTAGAGACGCCACACTACTCCCTCCTCAGTAACTTCGTCACGATCAGCTTCGTTGCGAACGACGGAGCGAACGAGAGAACGTCGGAGCAGGCGAGTGTGCCTGTGCTCTATGCGGAAGTCATGATTGTGTGTGAAGTTCTGTTTACTACGGGAAAGTGTGTGCTGTGTTGTACAGATCACGTCGCAGTCGCCAATTATAGCTTTTGGAATGATAGTGAAGAAGGCTCCTCGATAGTATAGTGGTTAGTATACCCGCCTGTCACGCGGAGACCGGGGTTCGATTCCCCGTCGGGGAGCCTCTGGCGCAAGACTAATGACCTTGCCCGGAAAAAACAAATCATTATGGAAAATATAACAAGCCGCAGGACTTGCTAAATAAGGCCAAGAGCGGTTCCCGGTTGTAGTGCCGATGATGATGATGATGATGATAGTGAAGAACGTGTGATTCGAACTGACGCTATGACAATTAGAATCACCAAAAATTGAACCTAAGCGTAACACATCAGGCTACTGGCCGATTTTAAAATTCTATTTTTAAACTCAAGTATATTCTACTGATATGAATTATTTTGTTATCGCTATGGTATACGGCTCTGATGTATTTTCTTATTCGATTTTCGTTCAGCGTTCTTCACTATTGTATTGTGTGTGTATCTGTTAGAGACGCCATAGCTCCACCAATGCAAGATGAAGACCAGATGCTGCCGTCACCAACCATTGAGGAAACATTAAAAGCCATAAGACAGCTCAAATCAAATAAAGCACCCGGAGCTGATGGCATACCAACTGAGCTGATCAAACAAGGAGGGACGGCGTTCCCTTATGCAATTCATGGTGCACGTATGGGCGCAAGAGGAGATGCCGGAAATTGGCGTCGTCTAATAATTTGCCCCATTCATAAGAAGTCAGATATCACAGTGTACAGCAACTATAGGGGTACAACATTGGTGAGAACTGCCTATAAGATACTCTCCACTATCCTATAAAACCGAATAGCCCCATACCTTAAAGTCATCATTGGTCAATATCAATGTGGTTTCATCCCAGTCAAATCAGCGATTGATCAGATATTCACCCTTAGGCAGGCGATGGAAAAATGTCTGGAATTAAATATGCCGTTATATCATCTATTTATAGACTTTAAGGCCGCCTACGACAGCATAGCCAGAGTAGAATTATATAATGCCATGAGAGAGTTCAGGATTCCAAACAATTTGATACGACTTTGTAGGTTGACCATGACCAACGTAACTAGTCAAGTAAAAATAGTGGGATTGCTGTCCAAACCAATAAACATCTTAAACGGGATCCTTGACATCAAGGATCATCAAGGACGTTAACTCGTTCGTTAGTGCTAAAAACAAAAAGTCCACAAGAAGGGACCCAAAAACGATGTCGCGAACTACCGCCCCATTGCAAATCACTTTTACTTACCCAAAATTCCCGAAAGCATTTTATTTGAATCTCTAAGTTTTCGTTGCAAATCTTTTATTTCACCAATACGAGTTCAGTTTTTTACACTCTCAGCACTAGAGCACGGTAACGAGGTCGACATGATCTCAGTCGACCACAGTAAAGGATTTGACGAAATCTCCTACAACCGTATCCTCTTCAAATGAACCAGGACTGGTGAAATGGGTTTTTTCCTATCTTAAGGATAGACTTTATTCCATTCGGTTCAGATCTGTGATATCCAACCCCTTTCATGCTATCTCTGGAGTCCCTCAAGGAAACCACTTGAGCCCTCTCATATTTATACTAGCCACTAATGACATTGATAAGGGGATTAAGCATTCCTGCTTGTCTCTATACGCTGATAACAGTAGGTTATATAAGACCATCCAATCACCACTTGATTCTGCATTGTTGCAAGTAGACTTCGAGCCCTTCTCGGAATCGTGTCTTAAAACCTGCTTCGTACTTAACTACGCCAATCTATAACATTTTTGTCGCAAGCTTATTTGTTCTTCCTTCGTAAACAACCCTTGACCATTGTCCAAACTATTCGAGATCTTGGGATGCTATGCGTAAGGGAGCTTAACTTTCTACCACATATCGACGAGATGATCCTGAAGGCCAACTCAGTCTGCAGGGACATGAGACGCTGATCTAAGGAATTCTCCAAACCCTGCGTTACTCGAACCCCTTACCTTTCCCTCACCCGTCCACCGCTAGAATATGTTAACCAGGTAAGGTCCCCTTATCAAAATATCCATATCCGTAGAATTGGATATATTCATCGTCGCTTTCTTCATTTTGCTCTCCGTGGTCTAGGATTCTGTTTATTCGTCGGCTCCTCTCTGGCACGGTCGACTGCGCCTGCCTCCTGAACTTAATTCTTCTGAAAACAAACCCTCGTAACAAATCCCCGCCTTCTCTAAATTCCCCCTCACGGCATCTCTTATGACTTGAACCTTTTGCGGACGCTCAGAAATGTCAACCCCAACAGAATCCTGTTTGATTTCGACCTCACTAGCCATACTATCAAGTCATCATCATCATCGGCACTACAACCGGGATCCGGTCTTGGCTTTATTTAGCAAGTCCCGAGGCTTGTTAAATTTTCCATAATAATTTGTTTTTCCGGGCAAGGTTATTAACCTTGCGCCAATACTATCAAGTATCGCCTCGTAAATCATTTCTCTTAATCACACCTGCAATCTTAAGCAGCACTTCCTACACTTTCCACACAAACCTATTGATTACATCTTTTTAACTTAGGTTAATCTTAGTTAAGTTAAGGTTATATATACTTTAGTTTGTAAGTACATACTGTTTGTACGAGGGCAGGTCAATAAGTCTTTAGAAAATGTGGAGGATTTCCATCGTAGGTGTTTCTAAGGACTTATTAACCTACCCTCATAGCTTGCATTAAGCCGATAAATACGGCGGTGGCCCCACTAAACTAACTAACAAACCCTGAAAGATGACCAAGGATTTCTTCCGAACGTTCCACGAAGTTTATAGCTTAATGAAGTAGTATCACCCCGAGCCGCTACCTATTATTCGGTCTTTAATCGTCTTTTCCGACAAACTGCCCTAGCCGTGAGTATATTCTAAAGCCCTTATAGCGTTTGGAATGGATAGTGAAGAATGTGTGATTCGAACTGACGCTATGACAATTAGAATCACCAAAAATTGAACCTAAGCGTACCACATCAGGCTATTGTCCGTGTTTAAAATTCGATTTTTTAAACTCAAGTATATTCCACTGATGTGAATTATTTTGTTATCGCTATGGTATACGGCTCTGGTGTATTTTCTTATTCGATTTTCGTTCGGTGTTCTTCACTATTGTATTGTGTGTGTATCTGTTAGAGACGCCACACCCTCCTCACAGGACGTTCAACTGATCACATACTAATATAGGAACATCTTCCAATAAAGCTATAGCATTTGCAATGGTTGTGAACAACGTATTTCGAACCCACTCTATAGAAAGATGAGAACTAAAGCACCGTGTACTCGAGATGTTTTGACTCGCGATTTAACCTGTGGATTGATTCATTAATGCTTGGGTGTGTGGCTCTTATGCTTTAATTTTGATTTTCTTTTGATGCAGTGTTCTTCACTACAGTTGCATGTAAATGCCTGTTGGAATCGCCACAAACATAATATGGGACCATTACTGCAATTGTTGATAAATCTTTTACACCACACACTTTGCACACCACACGCACTTTGGATGTCGCTTGAAAATCAAACACATATGGTTTATTGTCTATCTACTTTATTTTTGCCGTATCGCGGCTTAGTTAACAATAATACGTATGTTATGATTCACATATATTACTATCTTTATTCTTAGTTAAATGTTAATGTTCACCTCTTTTGCTTCACATATATTACTATCGTTATTTTTAGTTAAATGTTAATGTTCACCACGACTCTTTTTACTCCAGCTCCTGGCTTAATGTCCGTTCGGGATCGTATCTTCCAACCAACTCTCTTATCTCGGTCGAGATTCCAAAACCAACCCGACTCTTGTCTCTTTGTCTCGGTCAAAAAAACTCTGGTTCTAACTTTCGTTAGTGGTTTTCTCATTTTCTCATTTTCTTTTTTTCGAAATCTGGTTTCTTCCGCCAGATCAAAGGATATTTCTTTTTTCCCGCCGGGTCGGTATTAAACGTAAAGAAAAATCAATAGTGCGTTTATTGCGCCTGTTGTTGTCTTTAACCGAATGGGCAAAGATTTTTTCCGTGGGAACCGAATGAACGAAAGATCAATAACACCGAGGCGAACGTGCATTGGGTTTATTGCCTTTTGTTTGTTTTAACTTAATTTGGTTAAAACGAAAAACTGGCACTGGTTGTTTTAATGGTTTTAGGTAACCATTTTTCTAAGGGGTCATAAAATTGCTGGCGCGCAGTTTTATGATTCTTATCGTTTTTGTTTGGACGACGGCATCTGGCCTGCACATTTGGCTCTTAGGGGTTTTTGTGGTGAACCCTTGGTTCAATGATTATATTTCGGTTATTTTTGTGAGCAAATTGGACGTTCAGTTCAATTTACTTGGTGTTTAATTGATTAGCGCAAATCGAACGTTTAGTTTGATTTGCTTGCTATCAATTTATGTGGGACCATTTGGTGTATGAGGTAATGTTGTTATTGTTTTTTAGGCGAACGTGTAGTTCAATTTATGATGCCTGTTTTTTTTTTTTGGCTTAGCTAAATCACATCCTTTAAGTGGATGTTCTTGGCGTGTATCGCCGTTAGTGGTGGAGGTTGGCTCCAAAGAGGTAAGTTTTATGGGATGGGTGGTAGTGGCCGTAACACCATCACATACTTTCCTTAAATAAATTCAAGATCTTAATGCACGAGTACTTTATCCTCCATTAAATTTTAAGGAGCATTCATGTTGTTTCAAGGTTGGACTATCACTATAATTGCCCTCGTAGCAGCTGCGTATTGCTCTATTCTACACGCATTTTACACATGCAAACCTTCCACATTGATGACACGCACATATAGTATAATAAGTGATCCATTAAACATTTAAATTAGGAGACATAAAACTTCACCGTCCTGAACATTTGTCATTTGAGTATAAATATCCTGTGGCGGTTCTACGAACCACACAACCCACTATAGGTTGAGATGTCCTTTCCGCCAAGGAACATACTCACAAGAATCAGAAATTGTTTAGGAAAATAACCAGTGTTGGAGTGTTCTTCCCTAATTGTTTTTAAATCAGATTTAATTGATCCACTAAGTACAACCCAGTGTGAAACCGAAAGAACAACGAACTCGAAACATTGCGAAAAGAGTTTTGAACATAGTCAAGTGCACCTAGTATAAAGGATATTGTTTGAGAAAATATAAAATCAGTGCTCGACTGTTTTTTTCTCCAGTATTTTGTAAATGCTTTTTAATTGATGTCCTATAGTAAAAAAAATAACGAGAACAATTAAAATTGAAAATAGAAAAACAATTTTTCCGTGTTTCATTGTGCTGTTTCGCTCCGTAGTGTTCTTTGTGTTAGCAGTGTTCGGCGGAACACCGCAGCCAACAACCGTCAAGGACAAAAACATCCGCCAAAAACTCATTAAATGATTGCTCTTCAACATGTCGTCAATGAAATTGTGCTATGGGTATCCTCTATCAAAGTCAACCAGCTATCTGTTGAATATATCTATCCACCGATAAACCTCATCAACACTAATAATGACTTTAGGAACTTCCACTACATGTTCATAGATTATTACCACTCATGATAAAAAAATATATATATAAATCAATACAACGAAAACACTCAACAAACAAAATAGTTACTTTAGATAACCTGAGATGAACTCACAGTCTGAGCCCAGCCATCTTATAATTGAACGCAATCGAACTGCAGAGCAAAGTTCAAACCACAGCTCTAGGCATATGTTCATCATTCAGTGGAGATCAATTAATTGCTATAAAAGGCTGTCGCCCCATTCGCCTTCTCCTCTCCTAAGACTGAACTTGATAAGATACTTCACTGTCGATGGGAACCTTGGTCGTTGACGTGAATCAGGCACAATAAATTGCGCGACTTGTCGATGTCTTCCGCAACATTGAATTGTACCTTCGAGAAGTATTGTGAACTATAAGAAATACCTTTACTATACCAGTGATATAAACCTAAAATTTATGAAGACAACAATCTCAGTAACAATAAAATTAAATAGAAATTACGCAGTATACTAAGATAGATCCATAAAAATTAATTCACAACGATAGAGCTCCCGCCACATTTCAGTGAACACTTTGTACTATTGAATGAAAGACGTCAGACCTGAATTGATTAACATAGTCTTAGGTAGTCATTTCCGTACGCCAAGTTCGAAAAGCCCTGAGCCTGATCATAAATCATTATATAGTCAGTGACTTTTTGAATAAAATATATGTTTTTCAGCACATAAGCATTTTATTGCTAAACATATTCTTCTTTTAGCTCAATACATTTAGTCCAGCGTTTTTCTAATTACTTTATTCCTTCCAAACAATAGGTTTTCCCAAGGGCCTCAAAATACGCGTTCGTTTCTGTAATGACCTCTTCATTCCATCCAAATCTCTTACCGCCCAGCCATTTCTTTAGGTTTTGAAAGAGGAAATAGTCGTTGGAGGCTAAATCTGGAGAGTAAGGTGGATGGAGTAGCAGTTCGTAGGCCAAAATGGGTTCTGATTGATTATGCTTAATCAGAATACGAAATTCACTTTTATTCCATTTTCGTTAAAACTCACGAGCTTGTCTAATTTCAATCGCTGTCAAACACAAACTAAATGACGCACCTTGCTCAAACTTTGACAGTAGTCTATTTATAGATGACAGTTGAAGAGAGTAGTGTTGCGTTTAACGTCTCTGGCTTATCAACCTGCCCTCGTATAAATATTTAATATTGAGGTAGTTAGTAGTGATCGTAAAAATATTTAATGTTAGGGTAGTTAGTAGTGATCAGCCTCCCATAGGTGTACCTGTGGGGGTTCTTTAAGTATTCCCTAAGAACCACCCATTTCCGTAAATTACCTGTCGTCCACTTACCATGCAAAGTCTTTCTACTTACCTGAAAATGAGCAGCGTAAGCTACCCTGCAGCATCTTCCACCTGAAAGAAAACCTTGCATGCATATCATCGAATTTTTCTGATACATAATACATGAACCATTCCATACCCCCTATCGGCTCAGCTCGTCAGTAAGTATAATCGATAAACAGACGCTGGCCAGCGTACTTGTTGACACAGCTGCAGCCCCGTATTCTTCTTACCATTTCATAAGTATATATTGCTCTCATACCCTTAGGTTCCCAACAGTTGCGACCAATTCCCTATTATCAGTCATCAACCAATCTTGGCGCAAGGCTAATAACCTTGCCCGGAAAAACAAATTATTATGGACAATTTAACAAGCCTCGGCTAAGGTCCGGATACCGGTGGTGAGACTTGCTAAATAAGGCCAAGACCGGATCCCGGTTGTAGTGCCGATGATGATGATGAGTCATCAACCGATCATGGGATTTGATTGTTTTTTAGACAATCATACCCATGATCATTCAGCCGCAAGACTAATGACCTTGTCCGGAAAAAAAACAAATCATTATGGAAAATTTAACAAGCCTCAGGACTTGCTAAATAAGGCCAAGACCGGTTCTAGGTTGTAGTGCCGATGATGATGATGATACCCATGATCATGCCCTATGATGACCCTTCTGAAAACCAAATTAAGCACACAGTACCCCACTGTGTTTATTTTACTTACCAACCGCTGGTCCATGGCCCCTGAGTGAGACGCATGCTTGCTCATCTGCAAGTCAAATTCCTCATCATCATATCCATGTACCAGCACATTAATCTAAACATACAGCCATCCAGCCTGACCCTTTGCCACCGTCGGCGAGGTTTCTGTTGACTTAATGTCAACAAAATAACTTTCCCCAATCGTGCACCAGAATCATACGGCTGAACCAAACAAAGCGCATCTAATGTACGTCCTTCGAAATAGCCTTTCTGTTTACTTAGGACGCAGAAACCTATTTCGTTCTCAGGTGACCATCACCACATTGACAGCAACATTGCCTGCAGCCCTTATGCTTGTTCCTTGTTTGAACAAGTGCAGGATCGTTAGTTGTCGATTTTTTTCGAGCGAAAGGGCATTACACTTCACCGTACGGTCATACGGAAAATCCTCCCATCAAATCCCGATTCGATCGCTGATTGGCTACCCTTAGATCGGAAGTTATCACGATCACGTTGTTGGCGACAACAGTCACCAGGAGTCAGATTACAGCCCCCGTCGGGTACACGCCGAAGTGCGTTCACATACGAATCATTTCTTGTCATACGACTGTCAGTAATTTCTGTTAGTTTACGATACACGTTGTGTGGCGCGTTGTGTCTTCGTGGTTAATTTGTTTTACGTGCGCTTTAATATCAGTACTTATTGTTTAAATATCGGAAGCAACATTTTATCCGATTTCCAGTTAGCATAACAAGTGACTGTAGTATAATCAACTTCCAAGGAACAAACAATTAATGACAGTGTCTAAATTACCTTCAGCAACCCAGAATTAGTGAACACATTGTGAGCCGGAGCTGTGTCTGAGAAATGAACCGTTAATGATACAATCAATGTTACCTTCTGTAATTTAGAATCAAGCGTTGTGAACAAGTGCCGCCGCAATAAAAAAAAAACGTTAATAGACAAAAACTACAAGGTGTGTTTTATTTCTTTCGTAATTGTTGTGGAGGGTTAACCCAGTATTTGTTGGGGACGGGAGGAAACCAGCGTCCATGTCCAGCGCATACATCAACCACCCCACATACCTACAATTCTCCTCAGCCCATGAAACAATTTTGGATGAATGCTTTGATAGGATATTGAAAAACTGATGGAGGAAACAAAGAAAAAATTGCAAGCTTGCATGATTTTCCCAGGTGTACTAAGGATAATAACCTTGCCCGTAAAAATAAATTATTGTGGAAAATTTAACAGCCTCGAGACTTGTAAATAAGGCCAAGACCGGATCCCAGTTGTAGTGCCGATGATGATGATGATGACTAAGACGTGCCGATTGTACCCGTTGGTTTAAGCTTCTTTCATCTTATCTCCATAACCACTGTTAAGGAAATCGACATAACTAAGGAGTGAGAAACCTTTGTTGAAATTCAACTAGCGCCTTATCTAACACTGATATAGAAACAAATGATAAGAACATTACTTCTATATAAAAAAAATTTTTTTTTTATCCAATAAAAACAAAACTCTCGGAAGAATAAACCCGTTCTCAAGATTACTCATGCATATTGAATTTAGTGTATGCAGAAGGTTCTCGAAATTCTTGGCTCTAAAAAGATAACTCAGTTTTCTAGAGGCGGACCTGGCGATGTTCGACGCGTGTTTATGCCACGATACATTCCCACAGACCGTGCCGCCGAGCAATTTCATGCTTTCCCCAAATTAATTATTCTCATTCATTCCATTCATCGTCAGCTGTGGAACCGGTAATCCACTTTTCTTTGTGAATCTTGTATATTGTGTCTTCGATGCATTGAAGTCGACAATATAGGCCTTTCCCCACTACAGGGCCTTATCCAGATCCCGAATCATAGAGTTGATCTGGCTACATCTCAGCTGGTGCGACATTGATGCACTAATCGGTCGGTCACTCGGAAAACAGGAAACAAGCGTTGACCCCAACACATTATTTATGTGAAGCAAAAACAAGTTTGGAGCCAAAATAGAACCTTGAGACACCCAGAAATTAACAGGACAACCCAGCATAACCGATCTTCGAGGCATATAAGTACCTACCAAACAAGTTTGGAGCCAAAGTATAACCTTGAGGCATCCAGAAATTAACAGGACAACCCGAATCGATCGATCTTCGAGGAAGCTCTTTGTCCAGTCGCATAGCTGCTGGGAAAGTCCATGTGAACGAAGTTTGCTCAGCAATGTCCCGTGCCAGACGCGGTCAGAAGCCTTGGAGATATTATGGGGTTGTTTAACTAAGCACCAAGCACGGGTGCGGATTCAGATAACTCCCACGATATTGTTCCTCCGAATACACCGAAAACTATTCACAAAACTCCGTTGTTGCGAAATACGAGCGGACACAGACAACAAACAAATAAATTTCGAAAATCGTTTATAATCCTTTATTATTTAAATAATATAATAAATACACAGGACTTAATTCAAGTGGTTGAATACGGAATTCAATAGAAGATTGTCCCCAATATTACTGAGGATAAAATGATCCGCACTGTTACTAGTTTTAATATTTTGTTCTTTTAACATTCAAAAGCACACGTAACTCTGGTACACGCACGATAGCTATACTTCAAAGTAAAGTAAAAAAAAAAAAACTTCGACACCGATGAAAAGACTCCACTCTCGGCACGTGTATGCAGTTAAACTGTGAAAATCTGACTGACTAATTTCAACTCCCCGTAGCTCAGTCAAATTGACCCAGCCTCTATGCCTGCGATGGATTTCACGCACACCACACAGGAGAAAGAAAATCCTTCGGCAATTTGACCAATGAGAACCGATCCGCGTCTCATTGGAAGGTTCCTTAGTGATATCGATGCCACTGGAAATGAATGCCTTCCTCCTGAAAGGAAGGACAAACGATCGCGCGTTGAAGAAAGGAAAGAAAGAAAAACCTGCACCTGTTTAAACATAGATCGGAAACATTTCTATCATTACGATAGAGGGTATATTGTATATACCGGAATGGGATCTGAATGTGAAAGCGCTAAGATGCGGCTTTGTTTGTACAGGCAAATGCAAATGCATTAGGATTGTTTATGCCGCCGATTCGAGATAATTGGATGCAGCTGTATCGGCATCGATTTGCCTGACGTGATCGGGTGATCGCATGGGAAAAGCAAACACAGGGAGATTTTTAAGAGCATAATTGACATGAATGTCGATAAGGGGGCTGTGGGAGTTTTCCTAATGGTTGGGAATGGTCATGGGTGCCGATCAGGGGACACAAATATATTTTTAGGAAAAAAAAATGCTTCTCAACCAAATTCGGATGAAGATTTTGTTGCCACGGAAAGGTAGTAATCTTTGCCGTGGGTTTATGTTTTCAGGTGGGGAATGCTCTCATGCAGGTAAGTTGTTTGGAGATATTGGTAGTGGGATATGGGGCCAAAGTGTTGCGTGGTTTTTCGGGCCCTGAAAAACCCCACAATATCCAATGCGACCGCCCTTGACTCACCATGCCACTCAATCGCAGATGTCCATATAGCGGTTATAAGGGTCAAAAGATCTCCCGTGGACCGCCTGCCACGGAATCCGTATTGACGATCATTCAGAAGTACCTCGAAAGCATTCAGAACAGCGGGAACCTACTGTACGGAAGTCTTGCGTTTTTGGCCCTTCTCTTTTTCGATCTCTTCGGATCCGGCCACCACAATTTCTTCTTCAGTACAAAACTGAAGAAAGCACCCTTTCCAACAATATTCCCCTCTTTAATAGAGGAGACCTAGACCCATCCCATAGGGTCTACTGCTAACACACCACACATACGTACGAACAGTACAAGACGTCACAAACATACATACACACCGGCCAAAGCGCAAATTATCAAACGCCGAAGATGTTATCTGCGTTTACCACCGCACTCAAGACCTACCGGTCTTATATGATTTCTTTCCCACCATCCCTCCATCTAAGTAGTTAGAGAACATTTGATCCATCTGTCCACACTATCCTTAGATATCCAATGCCTTTTCAATATCCAGGTTCACCGCAATGGTGCGTTCCTTATTAAAGAGGCGCACCCAGGCGTGGTTTCGAAATATGTTGAGAGCTCTGGTGGTGCTGATTAGAAATCAGGTATTAGGTTCCTGTCACTGATAAAGTTATTTAGCTTCTCGTATATGAATATTCATATATTTTGCTGATAGAGGTGAGGAGCGAAAAAGGACGAACGCTTGAAGGGTGATAATTTGGTTTCCCAGCTTTTGCTATTGGGCAGACAACAGCATGCTTCCAAGCTTGCGGAAAGTACCCCATGTTGTAGGCATCGTTGAACAAAATGGAGAGCTTTATAAGGAATAAAGTAGAAGGCCTTCCCAACGAGTGGTACGACATGTTGTCGATACCGGGTGACTTCTTGGGGTTTCGAGATTTAACTAGATTTTGTAGAGTATTTGGCGTGACGAAACCGTGACCATTTCCACGTGTGTCATCGAACTATGGACTGCTAGTTGGGTTAAAGACAACAATTGCCTCGTTATAGTTGTCAAGTTTATTGTGGACCTCTGAATTGATTGCATTAGTGTGCGGGTCCCCCCATCCTGGAGGGTAATCCTGTGATTATTTTCAAAGGTCTCTCCGATGATATTTGCTGTATTGGTGTCATTATTAACAACAACACCGCTGTGTATGATTGGCCCAGTGATACGAGAGGAGCCACATATCTTTTTAACATTTTTATAAATGTTCTAGTCCATATGAATACCCTTTAGTTTGTCTTCCAATTGTCGGGTACAATTGTTTTGGATTCTCTGTTTTATCAGTGTGCCAATATTGTGCATGATGGATCGCAATAATGGCTCCCTTTGCGTAAAGCGGTGCGGTGACGATGTCACGTTCTGCAGAGACTGATCACGAAACAAACAAAAAAACAGAAAACGAAAAAAAATGGGGCGGCGAGAGGCCGACTTTAGGGAGGCAAGGACAAATGTGTCCTCCATATTGTCTCTGGCTTCTGGTCATCTTGCGATAACCAGAATTACCCACATCCGTGAAGATGTTGGGCTCGGTCTCGAGATATCTGAAAAAGAAAAAGGGGGGGAGGTATCTGGGGATAGTGTGGACAGGGTTAGTTCAGGTGTTCTCGTGGGGTACGAAGTCGTTGTGCCGGCGTACGACACGGGGTTCTACTTCGTTCCACCATCACTAAAAGAAAGTTCCGCTGCTGAACCTGATCCGTCGACACTGTCCATCTAGCAAGAAAAATAAAACGCAAGCAAAAGAAATTAATGCACCCAGGAACTGCTGTCGGAAAATTGAAACAAACGATTTGTTTACTAATTAAATGGTTCTTTTTATTTTTATTTCACTTTTTGTTTGTTCGTTTTTTTTTAACAATTTTCACTTTAGTTCTCTGCCACTATAAAATATGTTAGTGTTTACAAAAATCACTTAAACTACGTTTCTACGGGCACTTAATTTTGTTTTGATTTACAAAGCGAGATTTCGCGAACCGATTTAAATTAACACGAATTAGGACTTTTGAAAATAACGTCTCACGACACTGCGACTCGACTGTGTATACGCGTCTGCGTGCGCACCGGAGAGCGGGAGCGTGCGGCCAGCGTGGTCAGCGGATGGTAAAGGACTCAACGATTCAAGCTTCGTTTGGGGTGAGTTTGTGGTGTGGTGGTAGATATCCTCTCCACTATCGTTTTTACCTACCACCAGAGAAACGTAAAGTCTCTCTTGGTGGAATAGGAAACCAGATCTTGTAATGAAGATCATGGTGGTGTGTGTGAGACCGTTCAGATCTGTGTTGTTTACACGTGCTCGAAGGCAATGGGTAAACGAAGCAGACAGGCGGTAAAGACAAAAGGGAGAAATGACCAAATGCGCCGTTGGTAATGCGGGTCATTGTTTACGCGATGCGTCGTCGCTATTATCGACGTTGGGAAAAAAGGTGCTAATGGGATTGGTGGCCGAACGAATCCCTTGCATGCCTTTGTATATGCCGGGTAATTAGTTGTGGCATGGAAAGAAATTGAAGATTGTTTGTTAGTGGGAAAACAAACGATGAATTGATCTTATGCATGTTTACATTACATAGAAATATAGTTTATGGCATCTGTAAAAACAAGCTGCCCGACATAGGATTTTAACACAGACAAAGGGTGCCGACTTAAAGAATTATTTCTAGAAATTTTAGATAATGCGTTGTATGCATTAAATGTCCTTGTAAAAGGAAATGTATTCAGGTGCCAATGCAAATGCATTGGCGGGAAACAATGGGAGTTGGGTTGTAATAATGAGGATTCTGCCTGATAATGTTAAGAAAGAAATCTTACGGAGAATTGTATGCGAAGAGATGCATGAAAAGGTTAGTTTTCTTTTCCAGGGGCTTTTTAGATCACAGAATTGATCTCTTTAATGCGTGGAGCATTTAAGGTGCTAATACGATTGCATTAGTGAAATTAGGAGATTGGGTGAATGTTATGGGGTCTTTTTCAGGAAAGCGAACCGTGGGGTTGGTCAGAACCGCCACATTTTCTAACTACTTGGATGGAGGGATGGTGGGAAAGAAATCGTACAAGACCGGTAGGTCTTGAGTGCGGTAGTGAACGCAGATCACGTCTTTGGCGTCTCTTAATCTGCGCTTTGGTCGGTGTGTGTGGGGGTCGGTGTGTATGCCTGATCATGAAACTAAAGTGTGCTGCCCTTTTATACTCCGCAGCTACAGAGATTTGTTAAAAATTTTACTTGAAAATTCCAAGAAGCACAAACAAGATTTGGTGGGTGCTTCAATTGGAATGAGGTTCTAGGAAGTTGAACAAATTCCCGGAAGGAAACATTATGAAATGTATTTAGGCATTTTATAATGTTAGGGTTATTGGGAATTGAATCAATGTGTGACAAATGGATTTTTGGTTGATTTTTGTCGCTCGTATGATTCATTTGGGGAAGATATCGGGATTTCGGTTGAGGAATTTCGCGGAAGGAACAACCATGAAATGCATATGAAGTTACATATTTCATGATGTTTTCATTCCAGGCAATTGCTCAACGCGCAGTATGTACTTAAGCTTAGTACTATGACGCATCGTTTGGGGATGGATAGGTTGAACCTTATCAGGAATTGGGTGCGGGTGGTGATTTAGGACCACTACAATAGAAACATAGGCACACTTTGAACTGTGACACCAATTAGATGCTTAATTATTCATATATACGATTTTGTCTGTTTGGCAAACACCCAGTTTTTCAAACTTCACCATTGGTAAGTGGTGCTGACTGTGATTTGTGCGTCAGTTTATTAGCTACGGAATCAAAGCCTGTCTAGCCTATTTAACCCCAGCGTTCTACTTATTTCGATGTCCACATCTTTCCTTTCCACAGTTTCCCTCTTTCCATTGTATTGAACCTTGAACTTTACGTGTGAACACTGACGACCAAGCCTCTTAGATTGAAAATTATTACACATTAAGGAAGATTGCAAATTTCGAATCTGAGTTAATTGAAATTAAATAAATTAACCCGTTAGCCAGCAGTCTATATAACCTATAAAACACAGTTGATTAAATCACTATATAACCTAAAACACAGTTGACCTAAATCAAGCCTTGCATGCAGCTGAACCACCATTACAATCATATGACCACATCAAATAGCAGTGTTGTTAAATATCGCAGAAACGCGAACCCCCAGTCGCTGCCAACAAAACATATCCAACGACGAATGAGTAACAACGGCACGTCGCCCACTGTTGCAACTCCCCCTCCGCATGATCAGCTACCACTTAATCTGATACATCAATTCGTCGCAGCCACGTTCCTTTCTGTTTTTACCAGATATCGTAGCCAGTTTTTAGCCCCGTTTTCCTCGCCTGGTGCCTCTTCTTTTCTTGCCTTGGTAGTTCATAAAGTACAATAACAAAAACAGAACAGCGATCTACACGATCACGCCACTTTTGAACTTTGGACCTAGTGGTTATTTTTAACTGATAAGAGAGCAAAAAACACTTTGTACGGAGTCTACGATAGAGACGCAATCTCTCAAGGTTCTTCTTTGGTCATATGAAGACTGCTGTGCCCCCCTCCAATGCGCTCTTAACGATCGGAATAAGACTTTAAGCGGAAATAGCTCCAAGTTCTTGTGTCGATCAGAGAGGAGAGGGATGGTAATACAAAAGAGTAATATAGGGTCTTATCGTACCATTTTGAACCTGCGTCATTACTAGATGACCGTTTGGGACATTTTTAATTGTTGAAAATGCCATAAAATATCGAGTAAGTTTTGAAATTTCGTATTAAGGTGCATGTGCACCGAACGAAAGCGGTGTTAAGTACCGGGTGCTTGACGATCGCTACTCTTCCCGTCTGCCTCTCACGCAGCGCTCTCATTCGGCACCTCTTTCAATTGCGAGAAATTTAACGAAGCTCTTCGTATTCTATATCTCACACTTTGATCAGCTGCTCTCTTGGGTCATGTTTAATGAGTCAACCCATAAAATGACTGCGCTGATCGTACAGCCGCTTGAAGTTTGTCGGCTTTCCGAACTTTGGACCCCATTGACGTTGAAAGCTGAGAAAAACCACAGAGGCCGACATCAATAACCCGTTGGGCAAGTCGTTCACTGATAGGAGCACACAAAACAACTGGCCAGCGTTGTTTTCTATCTTGCTTCGTTTCCTTTTTGCGCCACAGAAATCCACTTTTACGAGCATGCTGACTGAATTCTGTTGGCCCCTTTTTAACTGTAGATAAGAATTCCGTGGAATTTTATATTTATGTTTTTATCGTTCGCAAAAATTCATTTCAATTGGCTAGGCGATAAAATGCTCCCCTTGGGGATAGAAATCAATGGGGCTAAGCCATAGGACAACCAGCTCAATTATAAGGAGTTGCTGAAATACAATAATACCGTTCCACGATCAATTACTTATTCTGGCAATCTGGTTTTATTAATAACATTTTTCGACCGATTCAAGGTTACTCGGTGAGTCTCAGTCGGGATTAGTAGTCCAATGGTTTTTATTGTGTTTATTTGAATACGATTATGGAGGCAAACAAACTGCAAACAGTTTTACACACACCAAACTAGTTTTAGGCGATACTTGTCATGGTTATGAACGTCAATCATATACCCCGAAGATTTAGTCGATCTAAAGTCGAAAGTTGAAAAACGGATTTAAAGCATGTATCATAAAAGAAGTTATAAATATTTGTAGGGAATGCATATGTACGAGATAATGGTGTAACACATCCGTCTTAATGGAAGCTGTGTATACCCTGTCCTATGAACTAGGGGTTCCTGCATTTGAGTATACATAGTATTAATAGGAGGCCACATTTTAAATAGGACATCCTGTGTTTTGGTATACTAAATTTTACATATTTTTGGTTGATGGGCCATGAATAACAGAATAGACATTTTCTATACACGCCTGCAGCATAGATTAGAAACAGAAGAAGATGGTGGACGAGATAAGCAAGTGCCGATACAATTTGGTTTCTAATTATTATAACAAGCAGAAAGGATAAGATTAGCCAGAGTGTTCCATGCCAGTGTTGTTCGACTAAAAAATGAATGACTGCGTTAGTTTTTAATGCGCACGCAAACCGATTGACGAAAAAATATTTAATGAGGTGGGATGCGGTCAGGCTACGATACACCGCACAGTATTTCCCTTTTCACGATTTCGTGGCTAAATCGAAGATCGGTATTTTAAATGTTTCTTCTTTTTTTTTAGATTTCCAAAGGACAGGTTCGTACGTTCATTATCCTAGACGAACCCTTCAAAAGTTAAGATTCATGCAGTTGCACGTTTTGTATCTGTATTTGGGAAACTCATATCACGAAGAAGAGACATTAAATAAACCCCACGGAGCTCATATCTTACTTCGAGTGGTTATTCTGTATGGTGACACTAAAAATCAAGAGTTTATGAAACTAGTCAACAACAAAACATTGTACGGGAAATCAACATTATTTCAAGAGCAACTTGTCCGGTGTTTTTGAGAGTATACCAATCCGAGTTAAGCAATGTGAACAAGTTGGTGGAACATGTATCATCATCATCGGCACTATAACCGGGATCCGGCCTTGGCCTTATTTAGCAAGTAAAATTTGGTAAATTTTCCATAATTATTTGTTTTTTCGGGCAAGGTTATTGGCCTTGCGCCAAAGGAACATGTATAACATAATTTAAAAAAATTAAGTATGTATGATGAAAATTTCCTTTTCTGTACTTCCTTAAAATGTACATAAAACATTTCTAAATTTCGTAATTCGTTTTTTATTGTGTATTCAAATTTGGCAAACAGTATTGTATGTAGCTAACCCAACATTTGTACAATAAACTTGATGGTCAGAGAATGCTTATTTACTAAAAAAGAAGGCAACAACACCGATCTAGCAGCGAACCTAATGACGAATGAGCCCAAGGAAGACGTTGTTACGTCGGTGCACACCATTAGTAGCTGAAAGACCTATTTAAAAACCAGTTTACTATTTTTTTAATTTTTTATTTTTTTTTATTTTTTTTATTTTTTTATTAAACTTCTCTCGGGAGAGGCGAACCTATAGCGCCGAGTGGGCGCCCCGAGATGCCACCAAATAACCGTTGCAGTTCTTTTTGAACAGTTGCAGGTTGTAACGCTCCCGGAACACTCGCGTGGGAAGGGAGTTCCACAGCTTCCGCGCTCTGTAACAGAACGAGTGCGCCAAAAGGATCGACGTCGACGAAGGATCAAGCATTCCTCTGCTAGATTTATCAATTTCCAAGAAGATCGGTGTAGAAGGTAAACCAGAAGCGCTCATACTAGAGATTTTCAGGAGATCAGGAATGGTAATTTGCAAAGGGTCCAATTAACGGTCAAAAGGTTTCACTCTCACTATCTCCCAATAATTGCTTCGTGTAGTGAGCAATTCTCTTCAGGTGGTTTAAGTTCCAACGAACAACATATTGTCCTTCTTTCTAATGATTTTCTTATTTAATTTTGTTTGTACGTCTTAACGAATTTGACCCTGATTTAACCCACCAAATAAAGTCAAAGGGAACAACTAAAGGTCAAAAAGTCCCACTCTCACTCTCTCCCAATAATTGCTTCGTGTAGTGAACAATTCTCTTCAGGTGACTAAAGATCCAACGAACAACATGTTATCCTCCCCTCTAGTAGTTTTCTGATTTATTTTTGTTTGTACGTCTTAACGAACCCTAATTTTACGCAGCAAATTCAGTCAATCTAAAGAAAACATTGTTTGTTTATAACCGCATACAAGTGTCAGCAATTCTCGTCATGTTGCTCGTGCTTACATTTTCCGAGCCACCTGCACCGATTCGCATCACTTTCCATTCAGGATCTGTTCCCTGTCCGTCGCCTTTACTTTTTTCTCTCTTCTCCTGTTGCCTTGCCCCTTGATGATGTTTTGCATGTACCTCCCTACTGGTATCTTGGTTTTGTTTTGTTTATTAACGGATGAATGTGGAGATCAGCTTTCCAAGGGATCCCTGCCCAGATGACACCGAGCGAATTCTGTGTATGTTAAGTGCACCTCATCAACTTGAGAGAAATCCTTTTCAGTCAATCATCACACATCGCGACCATATTACTTTATAGTATAATGTTCCACCGGTATTCGCGTGGATTAGAAATCTCAAATGCGGACGTTTTCAAGACAGACGTACAGTATGCGGCGGAACGATCTCATAGGTGGGAAAATAGTTTGACGCGCCATCAACACGTTTTAAATCAAAAAGTGTTTGCATAGATGTTTTTTATTGGTTTGTGATCGAGAATTTGAAAAACACTAGAAGAACGAGTTGAACAAGAAAAGTGAGGGAAAATCACAATTGAAGACAAACATTCGAGTGATTACATGAAGACCGTGAGCGAATGTAATACGGAACGAGACACTTCATTAATCCAATAGAACCATGGAATTACAGGGTAGCTTAAAGGATGCTTACTCAAACAAGACAGCCGCGATTGCCACCAACTGAAAACCTCGGTGCGTCGTTCAAGAAGTGGCAATAAGACACCGTGCCACCCCAGGATAATATGCACTGTTTATAATTCGTCGAAGAGCTGTAGGGCACCGTGCCCTGAGGACACATTGAGGCCCTGTTCTGTTTTTGTTTGCGTGACGATTTGAGAGATTGAGCCTTAATGACCCACCCCAACAGTCTGGGAAATAATTGACCTGCCCTAACAGTTTGGAAAAATATTGACCTACTTCAACAGTCTGGAAAATAATTGACCTATCCCAACAGTCTGAAAAATGTTTGACCTACGCCAACAGTCTAGACACTTACTGACCTACACCAACAGTCTGGAAAATAATTGACCTGCCCTAACACTGAAAAATTATTGACCTACACCAACTGTCTGGAAACTACGCCAACAGTCTGTACACTTAATGACTTACCGCAACAGTCTGGAAAATAATTGACCTGCCCTAACAGTTATAAAATTATTGACCGACACCAACAGTCTGGAAACTCATTGACCTACGCTGACAGCCTGTATACTTAAAGGCTTACACCAACAGTCTGGAAAATAATTAACCTACCCTAACAGTCTGAAAAATTATTGACCTACGCCAACGGTCTGGAAACTTATTGACCTACGCCAATGGCCTGGAAATTTATTGACCTACGCCAACGGTATGGGCAATTATTGACCTACGCCAACGGTCTGGACACTCCTTGACCTACTGCAACAATCTGGACACTTAACGTCCTACGCCAACGGTCTGGAAAATAATTGATATGACAAAAAAACTGGGGGCTTATAGTAACAAGAAGATTTAAGAATGGATCATGCTACGAATCGATCGTTTTGCTCACAAGTTAAGGTTGGGTCCTGCATGGGCGCAATGTCAGCGATAGCTTGTCAATGAAGTGCGCCAACTGTAGTATATCGAAAGAAGAGAAATTGAGATCGAAACCCATATACACACAGAAAGGTATTTGAAGTGTTAGAGAAGACCACAAGACGGCTACCAAGCGGAAAATTCGAATCAAGCCTGTTAAAAGAAGAGTGAAGCCGAACTACTACCCAACAATCAAGCCTATCAATGCCTAGTTAATATCTACAGAAATACAAAGCTTGAAGAAGATGTACAAAGATCAAATAAACAATTTTCTATGCAACGGATAAGGAGAGAGGACGCCTTCAGACCTTCTATCTTCCTCAGTTCCCACTCGCACTGTGCTCTGACATTTAAGAGTACTCCAAAATCCCCTTTTGTGCGTGCGTTGGTGTAAAAAAAATGCACCATAAAACACCCGGTTAAAAGAAAATTGCGAATTGTACTCAATGTAGTTGTGATCTTCAATGGGAAAAACCTCAACGATGCTCTGCTACCTGGACCGGATTTTTTTTTTATTTTTTTATTAGACTTCTCTCGGGAGAGGCGAACCTATAGCGTCGAGTGGGCGCCCCGAGATGCCATCAAATAACTGTTGCAGTTCTTTTTGAACAGTTGCAGGTTGTAACGCTCCGGGAACACTCGCGTGGGAAGGGAGTTCCACAGCTTCCCCGCTCTGTAACGCAACGAGTTCTGATACAGGGATGTTCGCGCTGTCGAGAGATGAACCGCAAATTGGTGCGATCCGTCGGATTGTTTTGTGGAGCGCATATAGACCGAATTGCGTGGAACAATGCCAAGAATCTCCGAAGAACAGCACCCGTGATAATATCTGTAAAACAGACAGAGGTCGGCCACGCGCCTTCGATGTGATAGCGACTGTAGTCCCGACGTCAGCGCCGAGTCCCCGATCAGGCGGATCGCTCGTCTCTGTACGCTCTCAAGTAGGTCGAGGGTATGTTTAGGAGCCGAGCTCCAAACATGAGAGCAATATTCGAGCGCGGGTCTAATTTGAGATTTATATAGGAGAAGAAGTTGGCCCGGAGTAAAGTATTTCTTGGCTCTAAAAAGATAACTCAGTTTTCCTGAGGCTGATCTGGCGATACCCGATACGTGTTTATGCCATGATACATTCCCACAGACCGTGACGCCGAGCAATTTCAAACTTTCCCCAGCATTGAAAGCCCGGCCATTCATCATCAGCTGTAGAACCGATGATCCAGTTTTCTTTGTGAATGTTGTATACTGGGTCTTCGTTGCGTTGAAGTCGACAAGATTGGCCTTTCCCCATTGCAGGACTTTATCTAGATCCTGGTTCAGAGAGTCAATCTGTCTACATCTCAGCTGGTGCGACGTTGGTGCACCAATCGGCCGATCACTCGAAAAGGAGGAAACAAGCGTACTATCATCCGCAAAACTGAACACTTTGTTATCTGTTGTCTCTAACAAATCATTTATGTGAAGCAAGAACAAGGTTGGAGCTAAAATAGAACCCTGGGGCACCCCCGAATTAACAGGATACAGATCCGAACACTCGCCGTCCACAACAACCCGGATCGATCGATTCTCGAGGAAGCTCCTCGTCCAGTCGCAAAGCTGGTCGGAAAGTCCATATGAACGAAGTTTGCTCAGCAATGCACCGTGCCAGACGCGGTCAAAAGTCTTGGAGATATCTAATGCGACCGCCCTTGACTCACCATGCCGTTCAATCACAGATGTCCATATATCGGTTATAAGTGTCAAAAGGTCTCAAGTGGACCGCCTGCCACGGAATCCGTATTGACGATCATTAAGAAGACCGCTGCACTCCAAATACTTAACCAACTCTGTATTGATAACTTTTTCCATTACCTTAGATAAAATAGACAGTAATGCTATCGGACGGTAATTTTGTGGGAGACATTTTTTTCCCGTCTTTGGGATTGGCTGAAATCGAGCGATTTTCCAGCAGGCAGGAAAGGTCCTCCGTGCATAAGATAAGCGGAAGAGTCTGCCAAGAACCGGCGATAGTTCTGGAGTACAGTTCTTAAGGACTATTGCTGGTATTCCGTCCGGGCCGGTTGCCTTCCTACAATCCAGTTCACGTAGAATGCGTTGAATAGTGCGCGGACGAAATCTCACATCCCGCATGGAAGACTGTACCGACGAGATCACAGGTGGCTCCAAAAGGCCGGGATCGAGGTTTGAATTCGCGAACACATTAGCTTTATCCTTTGGATTCGTGACTAACGTCCCGCTGTCTGTCACCAACGGAGGGGAAGAGGAGGAAGCAAAGTTACTGCTGGCAGCCTTTGCCATTGACCAGAAGGAGCGCGAACTAGTTGGGCACCGAAGGAGCTTATTGATCACCCTGTCGTTGTGAGCCTTCTTCGCGGTATTAATCGCCTGGTTGCCCGCGTTTCTGATTCTAACAAAATTCGTTCTGTTAACATCGGTGGGATTGGAGCGCCATTGCTTAAAAGCTCTATTTTTTGCCGCTGTAATCAGCTCGCATTTTTTGTCAAACCAAGGTTTATCAGACGAACTTCGATTGATGGAATGTGGAATATACATCTCCATCCCCAGGAGAATAATCTCTGATACCGACTCCGCGCAAGCGTTAACATCGGATCTCACCCAATACCGGTTAGATTCAGAGATAAACCAGTCGCCGTCGTCATCGATTTCATAGAGATGTTTCGCCAAGTCCGCATGCAGGGGGCGCAACGGATACCGAAAAAAGCGATGTTGGAAGAGTATCGTCTGACTTCCGTGACTTTGCATCCACATCATCACCAGCAACAAGGATTAATGTGATGGACAAAAACCGAATTCGAAAAGAAGCATCCAGCAGCAGAAGAAGCCATACCATAAAACACTACCAGGGTGATGCCAAAGTATTCGTGTCGGATTTTCCTTAAAGAGGCGGTGCAGTAATAGACCAGAAATACTCAAAAGATCTCGGGACCAACCTCAAACTGGTGTGGCGGAATTGGCAAGAGAAGAGAAGGCACTTGGACTTGAATAGCTGATAACTGAAGACGCAAGGGCCTTTGACGTAGAATTTCGGAGTACTTTCCCAGAAGTCCTCACCAGGGAGAAGACTTCTACCAAAAGAGACGTCAATAGTGCGGTAATGCCTACTTTCGATCCACTAGGATTCACAACGCCAGTACTCGTTCAAGGTAAGCAACTGATATAAGTTGAGGATATTGTGGATGAATATGAGAAAGTCGAAGAGGGAAACAAATTAATAGGTGTGCAAGTAGCAACCCGGCTCTGAAGGTGTTTGCATTAAAAGCATACTTGAACATATCCAATTTGCTCGCCTTTTGAATATATGCAGCTTAGTCACTGCTGGTTTTATGACTAAGTTTTGGTCACTTACAAGCTGTCACTCTGTGTGGATCAGTTGTATAAGAGATGGATTTCGATAAGAACCGTTTACGCCACTGTTTCCAAATGAAGAAAAAAATAGATATGTGGCGGTTCTTTAATACATTCCCAAAGAACCGCCCATCCTCTTAAATTAACCACCTTCCAAATCCATAGTACTTACCTACAATTAGGGGCAGCGTAACCTCCCCTGCAGCATCACACCTGAAAGTTAAACCTCATTAAGGCATGCATCACATTGAATTATTATATGAACCGTACCATATCTCCATCGGCTCGGCTTGTCAGCAATTATAATAGATAAATACTTGCTGGCGAGCGTAACTGTTCACACAGTCGTAGCCGATGGGTTTTGCTACGGTTCATAACCATTTATTGCCCCAGTCCCGACATTCGCAACACTTGCGACCAATTTCCTTTATCGGTTATCTACCGATCATGGGATTTGGGCACTAATATGATTCACCATAAACAATCATACCCCAGCCATGCCTACGATGACCCGTCTGAGATCTAAAGTAAACATACAGTATCTCACTGTGCGTTTTGCTTACCCGCATATTAATCAAACATACAGCCATCCAGCCTGACCCTTTGCCGCCGTCGACGAGGTTTCTGCTGACTTATGTCAATAAAATAATTTGCCTCCTTGTGCCATATGGCTAGATTGGATATTGCCTACATCGGTGTTTCCAAGGAATCTTAGGCAAACACCATGACGACCCCTTTTGTATCATAGGCACATCATATACATCATGTGTGCCACCATTTGATCTGTGAAATAGCGTTTTTGTTTACTTTGAAACAAAAATCTATTTCGATCTCTGGCAGACATCACCAACGATGTATGGGTACATGGCCCCCGACGATCGTACTTCTGTTTGATCAGGTGTCCACCGACCATCGTCCTCATCGCAGGGCATTGTACTTGACCTATACGGACACATATAGAATCCTCCCTTATCTATGCAATTCGCGGCCATCGCACTGATGGATGTGAGTTGCATCGTCGAGTCAGGTGTCAATCTCCGTAGCGGACGGTCGCGCCTTTTTAACGTCAAAATTCATCTTCCGTGGATTTCGCTTGCTGTCCGTTAATCCTCAATTAGAGTGCGCGATATAATAAGTCCAAAAAATCCTTTGATTATCATTTCCAGTTTCTGACGATAGCACAGCGAATCGAACGTTTTGTAATGTAATGAACAGAGTCGCGAGTAGGATAATTCAAATAAACAAGTGCTTAGACTTTCCTTCAGGTATTGAGATGTATTTTTAACCGCAACTAACATTTGTGATTTTGTAACAGAGGAGGAATTAGTTTCAATAAAAAACAGTGCTCAACACCACAACACAAAGTGTTTTACTATTTACTTCTTTCTGGACAAAAGGCTGCTGCTAGCAGTAGGACGACCGTGCGCAGCTCGAATGAATAATGGGCGTGTCGATAGTGGAGTATCGACAACAAAGGACTTCCAGCCGAGTTTACTGCTACCATCTTCACCAGTGTAGTTGTTACGTGCAGTTTCCGCCACCCCCATCATTAGATTGTTTTTAGTATAATTTTGTTTTGATATAGTTTGATGGTAAGGTGGTGGAAAAAGGCGCACGATCCACATGTGAGTGTTCGAACACGCCCCAGTTCGAGTGTGAATCGTGGGCGAGTTCGAATTCTGTTTTCGGAGTGGATGTCGATGGGGAGTGAGAGAGAGAAACAGCAAGATGTTTGAATTCGGTTTGTTTTGATTCCGTTGTCGACGGTTCTTTTAGATACAGTTTTGCAGTCAGAGTTAACAGTGGAAACGGAAGAACAGCAGAAGAGTTGTCCCGTATTTCCTGTTCTGGTGATCAAAAATTGTAAAGAGAGAATAAATTGGAAGTTGAAAAGAAGAAAGAAAGAAAAGCCCCGGTTTAATTGTTGAAAGAGTAAAGTTGTTAAAATTAAACACAAAAGAACTAAAAGCTCGAGTTTTATTCCGACCACACTGAATACAAAAAGGAGAACTTCCCATCGCTTGCGCTGCAATTGCGTCCGCAGAAGACATATTGGACTTCTCGTCCCAAATCACCATTTGGCGGTGGCCGCCCTAGGCGGGTAAGAAGGAAAGATCAGGATTTTGGAGATTGTCCAGATTGAATAGGATAAAGAGCTGCTGTACGGACCTCCAGCTCGCCCCAGAGGGCCACAGAAACGGCAGGAAGAACGGAGAGCAACAGAAGAACGACAGGAAGAACTGGTAACCCAATTTGTTTTTACACCAATTTTTCGGTGGCAAATATGCTACACAGTTAGTGTTCCTGTGTTTTGCAACTGTGAGGTTTTTATTGACCCTGTATTCTTGATGATACCAAATAAAAACCACCCACAGATACACTTGTGAAAAGTGAATACCAAACAGAGGATTATTGTAAGGACACAACTTAGTATCCCAGGAACTCAGCATACTATGATCCGAAAACTGAATCGGGGAGAGGCAATCAAAACCTTAACCCAAAACTATATGAAATTAAATTCAGTGGAGAAAATAGTGTACGGGCGATACTTGACATTATTAAAGAGTCCCACACCCACAATCTCACTCACACTACCCTCTCTGTATCAAAAAAAACTTGGAAAAACGTTGACAGAAGTTTTTCAGTTGATCGCCAATAACGAAAGGCAACGCGTAAAAGTTTATCGCCATTAATTTACAATAACGAACGGAAACGCGTATAAATGTATCGCGCTTAATTTACAATAACGAACGAAAACGCGTAAAAGTTTATCGCCATTCATTTACAATAACGAACGGAAACGCGTATAAATGTATCGCGCTTAATTTACAATAACGAACGAAAACGCGTAAAAGTTTATCGCCATTGATTTAAATTTAAATCCAAGAACGAAAAGGAGAGAAATAAAGGGGGGTTCAAGAACTCAACAACCCCCTGCAACCAGAATAGCGGAGAAGCGCACAACCGACAAACGGTTCGACGACAAACACGTAAGTCTCGTATATATATTCTTATTTGTTAAATACGATATACAACAACATGCAACAGTTCAATCCCTTGTTTGGAAGGCACACAGAAAAGTTGTAAATGTCCAACTACTTTCGGAACTGGCAAAGCTCGAGTTGCTCCAAATGGATTACAACCTGAAAAGGGAAATTCAAGGTCACAAGATCATCCAAAAGGAAAGTTAAGGACAGCTTTCCAGCTACAGAATCTACCGACGAAGAAACGAAGGACACATTCTACGAGACTCTAGAGGAAGTATTCATCATTCGATGTTAAAATCCTCCTCGGCGACCTCAATGCGAAAATTAGAAAGGAAGAGATCTTCCAACCAACAATAGGTAAAGAAAGCCTACATGACGTTTCAAATGATAATGGTATTCGAATTATCACGTTCGCAGCATCAAAAGATCTGGTAGTGAAGAGCTCGATGTTCAAGCACAAGCAAATCGATAAAGCCACATGGATATTACCCGACGGCGTAACGCGTAACCAAATAGACCACTTCCTCATAGACAAAAGACACCACTCGAATATCCTTGACGTAAGATCATATAGAGCAGCAGATTGCGACTCCGATCACCTTCTAGTGATGGGCAAAATTAGAAGTCGGCTTGCAGCAAACCCACCTGGACAGTCACGGGAGACGAGCAAAAAGTTCGAGATTGATAAACTAAAAGACCTACGTAAAAGGGCGGAATATCAAAACGAAAGGAATAGATTTAGCATCCTAGAGAATGACAGTAGTGAGGCAGAAGAAGCCAATAGTGTGGACACTAAATGGGCATCGATCAGAGACACAATCAAACAAACAGCCCAAGAGGTATTAGGATTTAAGAAAACAACTAAGTCCAAACCTTGGTTTGACGATGAGTGCAGGGCAAAGATCGAAGAACGTAAACGCCTCAGAATGATCCACTTAGAAGCATATGATGAAGTCAACGCAGTAAGATACGCGACAATTCGGAAAGAAACAACTAGACTTTTCAAACGGAAAAAACGCGAATGGGAGAAGACTCGGATCGAAAAAATCATAGAAAAAAAATCGCCTCTCCCGAGAGAAGTCTAATAAAAAAAAAAAAAAAAGAGGTATGTATGCCGGCATAAATTCAATTAGAAATGGCTACCGAGGGAGAGCCAAAATAATCCAGTCACACAAGTGCTCGCGTATGCGGATGACATCGCCGTTCTGGGCGATAATCTCGAAACTATAAGTAAAAACCGTGAAATCATCATGCAAGCAGCAGAAGAGGTGGGCCTAGAAAAAAAAGAAAACAAAACGAAATACATGATTACGACGAGAGCAGGTGGACCTCAGAGAACACATATAAACGTCAGGGAGAAGATATTTGAAAATGTCAAAGAATTTAAATATCTGGGAACGATACTGACGACCAGAAACGAAACGTCAAAGGAAACTAACAAAAGACTACATTCTGGGAAAGCTAGTTGGCATGCAGCCAGTAAACTATTAAAATCCAAACTGCTATCACGTAATATAAAGCTCCGTGTCTATAGAACCATAATCATGCCGATTGCTCTATATGGATGCGAAACATGGGCTCTCACAAAACGGGAAGAGAACAAATTCCGCGTATTCGAGAATAAAGTTTTAAGGGGTATATTTGGCGGTAAATATGACGAGGAGTCAGGACAATGGAGGAAACTCCACAACCACGAATTGGAAGACCTATACCGCAAACCTATCATAGTGAGAGTGATCAAGTCGCGAAGATTAAGATGGGCCGGACACGTAGCGCGAATGGGCGATGATAGGACCGTGCATAGAATTCTTGACGGTGAACTAACGGGGAAGAGACCGACAGGACAGCCACGACGGAGATGGGAGGACAATGTTAGATTGGACCTCGAGGAGATCGGATCGGATGATCGAACGTGGAAGGAGAGCGCACAGGACGGGGAACAATGGCGGAGCCGAGTCGGTGAGGTCATGAACTTCCGGCTTCTTACAGGCCAGTAAATAATAATAATAATTACCAGCTACATGTGGAACATATGATTCAAGAAATATATAATAATGATGGGAGCCACGTCACTACCATGGAACACTGGGCCGGAAAGAGTCTACAAGCAGTGCCCCCAGGACCTATAAGGTTGAAACAGACGAGAACGCTAGATGAGTGTTTCGCACTGTGGGGGACACTTACTGTTCATTCATCTCTCCGGAGGACACCGCAAACCACAGCGCATCAATTCGTGGAAAATGCCATAAGGTGCATGTTGAATTGTTACACACCACCACAGCAGTAGTGTGGCGAATTGTTAGGAAGTTTATGAAAATGACAGAAGCCAGAGCCACTGACCTATAGAAGGAAGACGTGGTTGCATGACGAGTATTATCATCGACAACAGCACTTAAACTCCGTCGATTAGTTGAGTTCCTCTTTTGGCATTTGAACGATTGAGACCCTACTTTGGCATTGGAGTAGTTCCTACTTTGTCAGTTTAAATAGAGAAGTTTTAATCTAAGCCAAGCTAAGTTAAGCTCAACCCGGTTTCCGCTTGAGGACTGATTTAAAAGAGATCTATCGAATTATTTTATTTTTGAATAAAAGTATTTTTGAATACATCGAATTTTGACCTAGAAAGAAAAAGTCATTTGGTCAGCTAGCGCTGGAATTATACAGTCCATTATACGGAAAAGAGAAAGCGGACGCCATGTCAGGATCATATAACACACAGTCCGCGATATGAACATCTGGTGCTTCAAACCGGAGTCACATCAACAATTAGTACTTCGAGTCAGGACCAGTTCAATACCACGACATTATTGCAGAAGACGCAGTCCACAGCATCATCAATATCCTTAACCATAGTATCTGAACTACGTCTTGGGTCCATATCGACCGACATTGAACCAACTACGGTTTCAATGAACTGAAGTCCGAAATGTGTCGTAAATACAACGATTCAATGAGAATATTTGATTTCCATCACCCAAAAACGTCACTAGAAACAACTTGCCTATTCCAAGTAGCTGCTTCTGGTCCTCTTGGGCTAACATTTATTGTAAACTACATGTAAGGCTACAAATAAGATTATAAACATATAAGGCTTAAAATAAACCTAATATTAATAAGTGAAAAAAATAGTAGCACTTGTCAGTTATGCAATTTCAAAACTGTAAGAAACTCCAAAAATTTACTTAAATTCAACCAATACGTTATTTTCCCAATTCTATTTAATTATTGACATTTAATAAACTACACACCTTCTCAATTATAAATAAATATTTGTCTCAGTCGCAACCTTATCTGCTCGATTGGAAGTTGTGCTGCGACAGCGATAAGAACTTTAATCCCGATGGCTTTCAAAACTGAATTTATTGCTACGTTATAGATGGAGTCACATTCAAACAACGTATAATCTACAATACAATGCTAGTCGTCTTATTTTTATATTAAGTAGCCCTCCTAATTTATTTAATAAATATTTATGTTTATATTTATGTAGTTTTTATAGCCCTCAAAATATTTTGATGTAGATATTCCAGCAACGTTGTAAGTCAAAAATAGCATGGCAACCTCTGATTTGAAACAGTTTACGGTATCTATCGGTGTTTAAGGTTTGCCAAAGTCTTATATAAATAGAACACATTATCTCTTCATTAAAGTTTGCCACTTCTGCGTGAAGTGGGGCACGTTGCGGTTGCGACGTAAATATTTACTGTGACCTTTGCTCCTACGTCTGCGACGTAAAATTGTCATTTCCTGTGGTTCTCCAGAATAATCCAGTTCCGAAAATAGGGCGCAGGAGGAATTAAAATAAACACATTAGGATATTTAGTTTCATAATAGATGGCCAACAATATACATCAGATGTTCACTTTATATACTTATAGTCTCCGATGTATTTCATATTGAGAAGGATAGTATCCCCCTATAACAAGTTGAACTTCTACCGAACAAGTAATGATCTTCAGCCGGAATGCATATTTGAGTGTCGTGTTTTTTTTTTTTTTGACTCTTCTTATGTTGATTATTTACCTCAGCTCTCCCTTGGAATAAGAAAAAATCCCATTGAACCTCACTTAATTGAAAACAAATTACTCTAAATCATCTACAAATTCACATAGGGCCTAATGACATCTCTGAAATTCTCTCTGTTCCCTTTTTGAAAAATTCCAGCTATCCAACTCCCAAAGTGAAACCCCTAAAATTTGGAAAATCTCCTTCCACACCCCCATACACAAAAAAAGTATCTAAAAGCATCGCCACGAACTATGATCCTACTGCCAAGCCATATATTGCGGAACACATGGGCGAAACTTTAAATTCATCTTTGAAGATTGTTCTAGTGCGATCACAGGTGGCTATAAAGTATCGTGAGCTGAGAGCGTGGGACGCAAATTGAGAAAACATTGGCTTTTTCTAGTATCCAGCTCACTAACAGAGAAAAAGAAGAGGAACTGCTAATAGTCTTTGACAATACCCAAAAGCACCATGAACTTTGGGCAGTTTGTTAGTCACTTTGCTGTTGTAAACTTTTTCGCCAATTTGATTCTGATATTATTCGTCCTCTATGGAACCGACGGTCCTTGTGAACGTTGTATATTGCGTCTTCGTTGCATTGAAGTCGAGAAGATTGGCCCTTCCTCATTATAGGATTTTGTCCAGATTCCAATTCAGAGAGTCGATCTGGCTACATCTTAGCTGCTGCGACGTTGATGCGATAATCGATGGATCATTCGAAAATTAACAAATAAATGTATCATCATCAGCAAAACTGAAGATTTTATTACCCATTGATTCTAGTAAATCATTAATATAAAACAACAATGAGGTTGGAGCCAATATAGAAACCTGAGACACCCGGAAAGTAATAGAATACAGATCGGAAGACACGTCGTCTACCACAACCCGGATCGATCGATTTTCGAGAAAGCTTTACATCCAGTCGCAAAGTTATTGGGAAATCCCGTATGCACGAAGCGTAATGCTCTGTACCAGATGCAGTCAAGATCCTTGGACATATCTAATGCGACCACCCGCACCCTTAATTCACCATGTTTTTCAATCGTTGATATCCAGATGTCAGTTCCAAAGATCAAAAGGTCTCCCGTAGATCGCCTGCTACAGAATCCGTATCATTTACAAGTCCATTGTATTCCAAGTAATTCATCAACTCGGCATTGATGACCTTTTTCATCAGTTTGGATAACATAGACAGTAATGGTATTGGCTGGTAATTTTGTGAGAGACACTTTTTCCCTTCCTGCGATTAGTTGAGTGTGAGTGGTTTACCAGCAGCTAAGAAAGGTTTCCTGTGAATAAGAGAAGCAAAGGAGTTTACTAAGAACGGGTAACAGTTCTGGAGCATAGGACTGTTGCTGGTATTCTTTGAATAGTACGCGGACTAAACTTCACATGTGGCATTGAAGGCTGCATTGGTGTAAATAATATGCTTCCAAAAGACCAGCATCGATCGACTTGAATTCGCGAAAACATTGGCGTTATCTTTTTAAATCGTGGCTAGTTTCTAGCTGCTCGTAGCGGAGGTAAAGAGGAGGAACCGATTTTATTGCTGTTGGCTCTTGCCGTTGATGGGCGAGCCAGTTAGGCATTCAAGCAGTTGGTTGGTCACATTGTCATTATGAACCTTCTTCGCGGTATCAATCACCTGGTTGGACGCGTTTCAAAGTTGAAAAAAAATGCATTCAGTTGGCCTCCGTGGGATTAGGGCCCCAATATTTAAAGGCTCTATTTTTTGTCGGTGTAATTTGTTCGAAATTCTTATGAAACTACGGTTTACCGGATGAATTTCGTTTGAGGGAATGGGGAATGTGAAGTTCCATAACGAGAAAAATAATTGTCGTGATTGATTCCCACAGGCATTAACATGGGAGTTTTGTGGGGAGGAAGTATTGTGCCAAACACGGAGACTCCGTTCATCTTCCTCCTCCATCAAAATGTTCCTCCAAGAAATTATTGAAACGCCGCCACGTTTGTTCACAACTCTGCGTAAAACACCACGGGAACAACGATTAGGTAAACACACCTAGGAACTGCTAGGCACTGCAGCATGGAAAATTAAGCACATTGTCTATTGGTGATCACCGTTTTTTTATTACTTTACTTAGAACTTATTATTAATATTAAATTGATTTTTATAAATTTAATACAGGATGAAACACTTATTTCTCGACAAGGAGAGCGGGAGATCGCGCGACCGTGGTGGTCGGCGGATGTAATTTGACTCTGCGATAAACGGTTCGTGCAGAGCCGACTCGCTAATAGGGTGAGTTTGTGGTGTGGTGTTAGATATCCTCTACTAAGGATATGTTTTTACTTACCACCAGAGAAACGTAAAGTCTCTCTTGGTGGAATAGAAAATCAGATCTCGTAATGAAGATCATGGTGGTATGTGTGTGATCGTTTAGATCTGTGTTGTTTACCCATGCGCGAAGGCAATGGCAAAACAAAGCAGGCAAGCGGCAAGGACAAAGGGATCGATAAGATCGTTGTCTATGAAGTGCATCGCGTCTAAATAAATAGACGACGATGCATCGAAAAAATGTTGTAAGAGAAAAGATGAGACGAGGGCATCATAAAAGTCTTAGATGAGTGATGCGCTTGTGTAAATATTGGGAAAAGTGCTAATGGGTTGGTGGACGAAACGAATCCCTTGCTTGCATTTGTATATGCAGGGAAAGAAATTGAAGATTGTTTGTTAGTGGGAAAACAAACGATGGTTGGATGATCATTGTTTGGAGATTCAAACAAAGGAGCATTTCTGGGTAAAGTGCTTGCAGCTGTATGGATAGTTGATAGTTACAATGACGGTTTGTATATACCATCTGTGTCAATTGTACATGGCATCTATGGCGACGCCAGGATCGAACTCTAGTGTGAATATCTACACTAATGGTAAATTCGGCTCTGGGCCACTAATGCAGAGATGCATTGATACATGTATGAATGCCCTTGTAGGAAAAAATTATTTGCAGGCATTTCGAGGTAATGCATTGAAAACATTAATTATCTTTGGGAAGGAAATGTTTTTGCTGCGGGGAGATTGCGGTGCAGGTGTGGGAAGCTTGGAATTTGCCTGGCAACCGAAGGTACCGAATAGGTTTTGTTTTATGCTCCTGTATAATGGAAAGATTTCTTGTAGGGAATTTGTATGCGAAGAAATGCATGAAAGGTAAGAATTCTTTTACAAGGATTTTTAGGTTATATAAATTTGATCTATTTGATGCGTGAAGCATTTAAGGTGCTAATGCGATTGCATTAGCGAAACTTATAAGGTTGGGTCGAAGATATGGGGGTTCTTCAGGTAAGTAACAGTGGGGTTTGGCGGAACCGCCACAGTTTCCTAAACAAATCTCTTACCACAGAAAGGATAGGAAGAGATCTCATAAATCGTTTCAGTTAGCAGTTCTGTGACGATTCTACGAACTCCAAAAAAATCTGTAGAGGTAAATACCTCTTCGTCCAGCAAAAACGGCCATACATCCTAATGTTTTGTTTTTTGTTTTTTTGTTTTTTTTTTATCTGTTGCTTGACGATCCACCTTACTCATCCGATCTAGCCCCAAGCGACTTCTTTTGTTCCCTAATCCAAAAATTATGTCGGGAGGACAGAGATTTTCGTCAAATGGGGAAGAGTCACCTTCGCGAACAGTTATTTTGCAGAGAAAAACGCCGAGTACTATTTGAACGGATTAAAGAGATAGGAGCATCGCTGGGAGAAATGCGTGGAGTCACAAGGAGACTATGTAGAAAAATAAAAATAAATTTTAAGAAAAAATGTCTTGTATCTTTGTTAGGTCGGAAACTTTTCAGCCCCTTTCTGTATATATAACCCTAGGGTTTTCCAATAGGGACTTGACAACTTTTTTTCGGTAGTAAATTTTTATAATTTGCAGACGTGTTTGTTCGTGTACTTAACCATGATGAAAATATTGAGTTTACTGAATAAATTGACAGTGACAGTTCGATGATTACTGAAAGGGTGCGTTCGCAAATTAAATTCAAAGTTGTCAAGTCCCTATTGTATAACCCTATATATATGTATATATATATATATATGTATGTATATATATATATATATGTATCTATATATATATATATATGTATCTATATATATGTATATATATATATATATATATATATATATATATATATATATATATATATATATATATATATATATATATATATATATATATATATATATATATATCTATACTATAAAACTAAAATGTACATTATCTTAAGTAATTACTGGACCTTTAATTAAATTTTTCTTAATTATTATTTATTACAAGATTATATTTATGGGTTTTATTGAAACATGGTAAATATAAAAACGTATTATTTGCTTGCGAGTCGGGGCCTGTGAGTAGGGCGATAGAATATACTCACAGCTAGGCCGAATTGTCGTAAGAGACGACTAAAGGCCAAGTAGTAGGTGGGGTTCCAACACCCTGTCGCCCGGTGAAATACCATTCCATCAAGCTATAGGCTCCGTGAAATGGTCGGGAGAAATCCCTGGCCATCTGATGGACCGGTTCGAGAAAAGGTTGGTTTAGGTGGTAAGTCGGCCCAAGGTGAGATAACCCCACGTCACGCTGTACCTTCCGCGATGTCGTCGCGAGAAATCTTCGACTATGCTTCGGATGTATAGCTGATGGACCGGGCTGACACGGAAATAAGTCATGATGGTACCTTCTGAGATAAACAATTCTGGAGGTAAACTAGTATCCCATTCGGATCTGCGGGAGGACTATGTCAGGGGGAACATCATACAAATATTTTGAGAAATAATCGAACTTTAAGAAATTCGTCATCGCATAATCGGGTTCATTCTCGAGTTTCTGTCGATGTTTGACTGATAACGGCATTTTGTAACATTCGAGGTATCGTCCACCATCGAAATCTGATATTGATTCGACATATCTTCACCGCTCAGAATACGACTTGCATTCGAGATTCCGTTTTAAATGCAGAGTCTGCGTCTTCACACGCTCCGATATGGCTTGGCAAAGGATGGAGGCGTTAGAACCCAGTAACTTGGACATCATGTGGCTGCAGGTCGTGCTAAGGAATTCTGTTAAATTTTTTTTATTGCCTTCACCACTTTTCGAACTTCTTTCACGTACCGTCGACTAGATACAAGTCAACCACGCGGCATCTGAAATTGTCGTCCTTGGCGATTTAAATGTACACAATTCCGGCTACCGGAGGCGTTAGCTGCGATTTGACTCAATTCGTGGAGGAACCTACGCGAGTACCGGATATCCGAGGTGATTATTCGAACACCCTGGATCTGTTTTTGACATCCGAGCGAAGGATTTATACCGTGGAGGTTGCTAAGCACTACCCCAACATCAATAGCCGTGAGTAGTACGAATTACAATCAATTAGAGATAATTATAATATTGAAATAATCAATAATCCAAAAATTCCCCATAAGAATTCTATCCAAATTTATCACAGATCCCAATCATACATACGCATTACCTAGGAATTCCTGTAAAGAATTTCTCCCACAGGGGCATTCATGCAGGCATCAATGCATCTCTGCATTAGCGACCAAGAACCGAATTCTCGTTTAGTGTAAACACTTACACTAGAGTTCGACACTTGAGTCCCCTTAGATGACATATACAATTGGCATAGATGTTATACAAACCGTCATTGTGTAACCATCTGAATTGCTTCGCAATGACTTGCAACTATCGATACAATTGCAAGCACTTTACCCAGAAGTGCTCCTTTGTTTGAATCTCCAAACAATCGTCGACTTCGCGCTTAGCCGCCGGATTGAATTCAAAGCATAAACAATGCAAATATAGACTCCGTTTCTTACAACGAATTACCCCGCATATACAAATGCAAGCAAGGATTCGTTTCGGTCACCGACCCAAGATACGATATATAATTTTCATTGTATAAAGTACCGCGACCCATTAGCACCTTTTCCCAATCTCTATTCGTCTATTTATACAAGGGCATCACTCATCTAAGACTTTTATCATGCCCTCGTCCCATCTTTTCTTTTAGCACATTTCTTCGATGCATCGTCGTCTATTTATTTAGCCGCGATGCACATCAACCACAACGATCTTCCCGATTCCTTTGTCCTTGCCGCCTGCCTGCTTTGTTTTGCCATTGCCTTCGCCCATGAGTAAACAATACAGATCTAAACGAGCACACACATACCACCATGATCTCCATTACGAGATCTGGTTTTCTATTCCACCAAGAGAGACTTTACGTTTCTCTGGTGGTAAGTAAAAACATATCTTTAGTGGAGAGGATATTCACCACCGCCAAATCGAGGGTGAATCAAGATCCAGATTCCAACCCTCGATAGAGTCCCTTTTCATCCGCCGACCGAGCCGGTCGTGCCACTCCCGCTCCCCGATGCGCACGGGGACGTCGTTATTCCAAGTCGGGTTGAGTAAGCGCGAATTTAATTTAAAAAGTAATTTTTCTTGTGCCTCATCATAATATGTTTGTATGTCAGTTCATCACCAGTGTTTAGTTAGCACCCGTGTCCTGTAATCTAATTAAATGCGTTAAGATTTATTGTGAATAAAAAGAACCTTTTATAATAAACGATTAAACAGTGTGTTTCCTTTGACTTGCTCCGTGTGTTGCGAAGTTTTCTTTTGGAGCTCGGCAGACAATTCTCTTAGTGACGATGGGAGTGGAAGGGAATCAGCGCCGTGCGCCGGCGCACCATACTTCCTCCCCACAGTAGTATATAAGACCTGAGTTAAAGACACGTTCTTTGCTGTTAGATTTCATAACAAAAGAAAAAGGAATAATAACAAAAATATCAAATCGTCGTTTGGTGATCTCTTGAAGATTACGCTTGATTATTTTCCGGAATTGGAGAAATTGTCGCTGATTCTTGTAATGCTCCGCGCCGTGCTTTAACGATAAGCCCGAGAGTAGAGCGCGAAGTGTTGTGTGCGAAATGAAAGAGCGGAAGGGTTTGGTTAATGTAAAGATACGCTAGTTTTATTGTGTTTGGATCAGAGGTTTAGACATGGTAAACGTGGACACTTTGGTGCATCTGGCCAGCGGTTCGGCCTCCGAAATTATACTGATCCCGAAAATGAAAACTACTGCCCTTTTATAGTTTTTGTAGTTGACTTTTGTCAACTATTTTATTGTCGAAATTCCCAGAAGCACACATAATGACTTAGTGCGTTTCAATTTGAGTTGTGTTCTGGGAATTTGTTAGAGGTTTTAGTTGGATGGGTTCTGGGAAGGGAAATCATGAAATGCGTTTTGAATTAAGCATTTCATGATGTCAAGCTTTTGGGAATTGAGTCAATGTACGATGAATTAACATTTGGTTCAATTCGTTGTACATGTGACTCAATATGGGATTTGGGTGTATTATGTGGAATTGAATCAATGTGCGACAAATTGACTTTTGGTTTAATTTATCGCTCATTGATTCAATATGAAATTGGGATTTGCGTTATGGGATTATTTGATGATATTGGGGATTTGGATAGGGGTAGCGATTTAGGATCGCTACATTCTACTTTATCGTAAATTATTTGATCGGACCCCTAATACGGGAAACTAAACAGAGAACTGCGAAATCTAAGTAAAATAATCCAAAAAATTGCCTTTATTTTATTCGTGCTTCTTTTCGACTTTCGCGGAATAACTGAAACCATATATCTGCCCTAACGCATCCCATCTCCATTTATATGCGATCGTTAAGCTTAATGAATGCATTCTACTGTTCCATAAATTCACGATATCCGCCAATCAGAGAGCGTTCCCATTGAAATTCAACTTTAGAAATAAATAAACAATTGGAATCATTCTTTAGCCCAAGTACGCGATCTGCCTAACCATCTGCTTCCTTACCATTGTAAGATCCAGGCAATCAAGGCCAATGGACTTCGATTCCTCCTTTCCCTATCGTCTGCCTCTTCTTCCGCTCTTACTTTGCTTTGACATTCAAGATCATCCACTAAATCCAATTTGTATGGCTCCTTGGGTAAAAAGTTTCCGGCAGAATCAATTTGTTGAAAGGGTAATGAAAACGGGTTCATGTGTTAAAATGATCTAATACCCTCGCGCTTGCTTCTTTCGTGTTTTTTTAAAAAATTCCGCTCCACTGGACGATCAACATCATATAAGATATGAAAAAGCATTTCATTAAGAGGGCAAAAAATCGAACAGACGCAATATGGTTAATCTTGTTTTTCATCAGTAATGGAAAGCCTTTCCCTATTTGCTTGATGTTGGTTTAATTATTAATGCCAAACCTTATTTCATGGTCTGATGATGTAAGGTTTCTGGGTTCTTATCGTGGTCAAGAGGTTATGAGGCCTAACTATTGGGAATTATTGTAGATTTACACCGATCAAAATTCCTGATGACTATAAATGTAAATCCAGTCATCGACCTAAGCTCAACTTTTCATTTCATAAATTCTTGTAGTACATCAAATGGATGTACAACAGAAATATTTGTAGCGTTTCAACCTCAGGATTCCCCTTCCAACTTGTTGGCGTATAATCCCACAGATACCTGTTTGGTCGGATCGATATAAAAGTACATTTTTTGAAAGGTAAATTACATGCAGTTATAATGTAGATCACACTGAGTTCCAGAAAAACAAAGTGGCTTTAATGGACACCAACCACTTTAATGATGCTCTGAACACCTTAATTGGTGCAATGATCAGAAACTTCACAAGTAGACATGCGATGCCAGAATTATAAATGAAAAGGAAGTAAATTCGGGTTAATAACACGTCTCGAGTTGATAGACCACAGAAAGTATATTGAAATGAAAAGAGTCATGTGTAGTCCAATTCTTCTCCGAGGGTAGAACAAAGAGAACAAGTTCACTGAATATCAGCAGGGGGTAAAGGAGGGTTCTATCTCTGTTCGGTTACACATGAGTTTTGAAATTTATCTGATCTTCACTCAAACTAATCCAACGTGAGTGTACAGAAAACGATCACAAGTATTTATCTAACTGTGCATATCGTTGGTAAATGAGTTACAAACTACGAATCAATTAAAGTTCACAAGAAACCTTCGATATCCGATATACAAATCGTGGTTTGGTTTTGTATTACCGTTGGGAAACCAAATGAATATCACCGTAGTAGGTGCCTCCAATACTTCCTGCGGTTGAACTGTCACGAGAATTGTTGAAATATAGATACTAACGTCTCGGTTAGGAAATCACTAACCCAAGTTGTGTGGAAATAATCGATGAAAAGGGATAAATGCAATCCATTAAAAGAATATCTAAAACTAGTCTTGTAAGAGAATGAGGAATCACACATGACGTTGTATTAATAATGAACTGTAATGAATTCTTGCCGTTTTTCATAATGATTAGAAAAGATTCAAAAGTGTCGTACAAGTTAAAGGCAGCCTAAACATATTCAAGGTACTAATAATAATGAAGTAAACCAAATCAACAGACACATCATAATAGATCCAGCAGCTCTGCTTTCTGCTATGAAGCAAATAATCTCAATTCGTGTTCTCCCAATAACACTTGGCAGCCATCGGGATATCATTCATTTGCTACGCCAAATGAGTTCCGTTGTAGCTACGATCCAAAAGCAAATAATACAAGCTACAGACGATGTCCTACAACTGAGTGGTAGTAACTTAAACAATCCAATTCTGACAATTTCGAGCACAGTCAGCGATGACAACACACCAAGTTGCAGCAAAATGACAACAGCGTCCAGAGGCAACTCAGTGTTCAAGTTATCATCGATTTACTGCGTGTCTTGATAATACTGGCGATCCGAAAGTTTTTATACGAGCAGCAGACAATCTCCTAAAACTGGATTGCAGTGTCTTAAAAGGTCCAAATCTGGCAGTTTCAACGATAATCGCCTTATACTTAAATCGACTGCATTTAGGAAAGTTCTATTATCAGCGACGTCCAGAAACACAGTCATGGTGGCAACACACCAAGTTGCAGCAAAATGGTAACAGTACACAGAGAGAACTCTTACCCATGAACAAACCCTCTTAACCGGAATGGCCATACCGAACATTCTAGCCAACACTGTTCGCTCCTGCTGAGCAGTTGTATTTAAAGTCATCACTGAATACAAATATACAGTATGGGGAGAGTTATTTCATCAATAAGGACCAAACTGCTTTAGCCTTCATTATGCAAAATTTCTTACTCGACAAAGAAACCGAACAGGACCGTGAAGTTAAATTTGTAAAGTTATATATACTTATAGGTACTTATATTGCTTGAATTAACCCAATAAATGGGGTCGTAGCCCCACTAATCTTAAACTTAACACGTCTGTGTATATCAAATATCGAACCAAGAACCCATCATTTCTGAGTTAAAGGCCGCCATAGAATGTGCTATCACTCTACCCGATTGCTCCGAAAAACCTGAGCGATTACAATCCCATCTCACCAGCCGGCAGTGACCGGAATCATTCAAATCGAGGGCTCGTCCGTGACTCGGCCTGCGGTAGTGACTGGGGTCAGCATGCGTTATCCCCCTCACGGCAATGGCCGTAACCACCGAAACCACTACCGCCAGTCGTACGTTGATGTCCTTGTTCTTTGCCGCTATCGTTATCTTGTTAACTTATTCCTTGGTAGTGCTCGTGTACTTCGTTACAGCAGCATTCTCAACAACATCTCCCATAATTGACCGCACCAAAACACTACAACAGTCTCAAGTTCAACAAATCAATTTATTTGAATAACAACAGTCCTAGGAGCTTCAGCAGCCTTCTGCTTCTTAAAACCCTTGCAACTCTCGGCAGCCTTATGGCATCGAAGGACAATTCCAAAACGTCATCAGCTTACAAAGGCTACATTATGGCAGGCAAAAAAGGTTACTATTGCAACAATTTACACAAGCTCAACCCCAAAAAATCACATCGCAGAACAATGAAAACCTTCAACATAGTAAAAACTTTGATTTGCGTAATCCATCTCCAGCTCAAGAAGGTACGACACCTGATCATAATCAAATACCTCAGCTTGTCCAAAAACAGTTCTAACAAATGGCCCCAATACCACCACGACCACAAACTCTTGCAACAGATTATTAAAGAATTTATCATAAAGTCACAAAAATTAGCAAAGAAAATTGGTTTAACTAACTGACAAAACGTCGACACGATGGCAACCATCCAGCTGTTTTCGAACATCCGAATCATCATCCTTTGATGTTCGAATCCTAACTAGCATGGCATGGTGGCATCATCGGCATTACAACCGGGATTCGGTCTGGGCCTTATTTAGCAAGTCTCCCCAGCGGTATCCGGTCCATATCCGAGACTTGTTAAATTGTCCATGATAATTTGTTTTTCCGGGCAAGGTTATTAGCCTTGCACCAACCTTTCTCAGGATGTCGCTGCATGCATTGGTTCACTACTTGGCGGGTACCAAAGTAGCTATCCAGGGGTGTCACGTGGTGACTGCATGTCAACTTAGATTGAACACAGACAAGGATTGTCCTGGCCTCGGCATCCGCTTATAACCATGCGCAGAATCTGGCGCGTTTACAGAGAGCGCTACAAGGAAGGGCGAAAGAGACTGTCAGGAGTTTCTTGTTCACCGCCGAGGATCCTATGGAGGTAATAAGAGGGTTGGAAGCACGTTTTGGAAGGCCCGGAACATTCGCTTTGGCTGAATTAACAAAGCTAAAGAGCCTGCCCCGAATGACAGAGGACCCGATGGACGTGTGTGCATTTTCCAGTCAGGTGAAGAATTCCGTGGCCACCATTTGTGCATTGGGAAGGCACAGTACCTGTGTTCACCCGAAACGATAAGGGAATTGATCCTCAAGATGCCGTCATCAATGAGGTACAGGTGGTTCGCATACCATCACAGCCACAGAGGGGAAGAACAGCCTGAGCTCTCGCATTTCAGCGGTTTCTTGGAGGTGGAAGCAGAAATGTGGTGATTTCGCGCCACCGGAAGTGTCTTGGGAACCGAAGAAGAACTCCCAGGCCCATCCATTGCCTGCGGTGAGACCCAGTTCGTCACGAGGAGCTGTCCACGTTGTTCAAGGAGATGAATCGGTTCTGGAGGATGGCAGACTGATGTGTCCCGTGTGTGAGGGGGGACATGGGATTCTTGAATGTCCCGAATTTAAAGAAGTCGACGTAGGTGAAAGGTGGACAATGGCAAAAGACGCACGACCCTGCTTCAAATGCCTTCGACACCAACATCAGAGGTCAACTTGCAGAGCGCCGCCTTACAAAAGATGTGCTAGGTGGCATCACACGATTCTTCACAGTGCTTCAAAAGCAACGATGCAAGAAGAAACCAAGCTGCGTCGTAGCGCAACCCGTCCAAACGGCGAACCGATAACTAAGGCAAGAGAAGAAATAGTTAGTTCCGCCCATACCTTGGGTAGCGGAAGGTTTTATTTGAAGAAGGTGCAAGTGTGTCTATATGGGCCGAAGGGATCAGCCAAAGTGTTCTCCTTGATGAAGGATCGACCGTTTCATTGCTGGATGCATCCGTCGCCGAGAAGATTGGGGTAAAAGGCAAGCCCGAACCCCTCGTTTTAGAGACCGTCGGCGGACAAGGTACCACGAAAGGCGAGTCGCAGAGGATCCAGTTGAAGATCAAGGGAGCCCACAAAAAGGGAAAAGATATCGATTGAAGCGAAAACTATCGACGACTTGAAGCTGACCAAACAGGAAGTGACAAGGAACACGATAAGAAAATGCAAGCACTTGCAAGGAATTGGACAACAACTGACCTACAGAAAAGAAGAACCCAAGATAATTGGGGACTTAGAGTCACCAGGAAGCTGAGGAAGGGCAGAACCGTCGAACCAGTCGCTTCGCTGACCAGTTTATAATGGGTGCTTCACGGGTACGAAGGTAGAGACTACGTGCCAGTGAAATTTGTGAACCAAGCAGGATGGTAGAAGACGAGACAGAAGCATTAGTTCGTCATCATTTCGAAATCGAGGCCATCGGAGTGCAGATTCAATGGGAAATGTTTTAATGACGCCCTATTACCGGGACCATATTTCCTTCAATCGCTCTTTGGGGTCTTGGTCAGATTCAGAGAAAACCCGGTTGCGGTGGTGGCAGATATTAAAGAAATGTTTCTTCGAATTCAAATGCGAGAGGCGGATCGTGACAATCTAAGGTTCCTGTGGCGCGGGAGTAACAGCAAGGGAAAGCCAGAGGAATATCGCATGACTTCAGTGGTATTTGGGGTTACGTCATCACCATCAACACCTATTTACGTGACGAACAAAAACGCTGAGGAATTCAAGGAACATCATTCAGCCGCAGTGCGGGCTGTGCACGAGAACCATTACATGGATAATTATTTACAGAGTTTCGAGACAGTAGAGGATGCTATGGAAGTGACGAAGACCGTACATAAAATCCATGTAAGGGCAGGATTTCACCTAAAGGGGTGGGCTAGTAACAGACCAGAGATACTCCAGGGGCTTCAACAGGAGGAGAGGGAGGAAATCCTAGATCTAGCAAAAGAGGAGAAAACCCTTGGAGTCAGGTGGTTAACAAAGGAAGATACATTGGCATTCAGTGTGGGGTTTCGGAACAGTCCTCCGGATATACTTAGTGGAATAAGGACTCCTACCAAGAGGGAAGTTACTAGTGCGGTAATGTCCACTTTCAACCCTTTGGGACTCGCAATACCAGTCCTTATACAAGGAAAGAAGATGATACAAGACATCTGACGCGCCGGCATTGGATGGGATGACAAGATCCCAGAAGAACAGGGGGTGGCTTGGACGAAGTATTTACGAGAAGTATCCCTCCTCAGAGAATTAAAGATTCCTTGGCGCTTGTCGTGGGGCCGGAAGGAGGGTGAACTCCACACGTTCAGCGACGCCAGCGAAGGGGCATATGCAGCAGTAGTCTATTGGAGAACTGTGGACAACGATGGAAGAGTGAGTGTTAGTCTGATAGCTGGTAAAGCACGAGTGGCACCAACTAAGCCAGTCTCAATGCCACCACTGGAACTACAAGCAGCATTGCTAGGCAGCAGGCTATCAACAGCAATCGAAAGAGAGCTTAGGGGAAACCTTGAGAAGAAACTGCGCATGTCTTCGTCAAAGAAAAATAAGAGAATCATCATGCCCATAGAAAAGGAATGTTTAATAAGAGCTGAAGAAGAATTGCTCAAGTTAAGTCAACGAGAGAGTTTCGACAAGGACATGTCTCTTTTACGGAAAGCAAAGCCACTGCGAACAGTCGGCTGCAAAAAATGGACGTTTACCTTGATGGAAATGACGTCCTGAAATTGAGAAATCGAATTGGAAAGGTGTGCATACCCAATTGGGAAGTAAACCCTCTTATATTGGACGGAAAGCACATAATCAGTCACCTCATTATAAGACACTAACATGAGAAGTATTTTCGTGGCAACACAGCCAAGCTGATGAATGAAATTAGGCAGAAATATTGGATCTTGGGCCTAAGGACGACGACGAAGAAGGTGACACACCAATGTCAGTGGTGCAAAGTCAAAAAGGGCAAGCCCCAAGTGCCGCCTGTCGGTGATCTACCCAGCGAACGGCTGTACCACCATAAGTTCCCCTTTACCAACACGGCAGTGGACTATTTTGGTCCAATGAAAGTCACTATTGAAAGAAGAACAGAAAAACGCTGAGGTGTTCTATTCACATACTTGACCACAAAAACTGTGCACTTGGAGTTGGCGAACTCACTCAATGCTAGTTCCATGATTATGGCCTTGCGGCGAATGGTAGCCAGACGAGGAGCCCCGAAGGTGACATGGAGCGACAACGGGACTAACTTCGTGGGAGCAAATAGAGAGCTGGAAGAGGCGGCAAAAGGGGAAATGATCCAGTGGAAGTTCATACCGCCTGGATGTCCGAACATGGGAGGTGCATGGAGAAAGCTCGTGCGCTCGGTAAAACAGCTTTGTTTGCCGTTCTGCGCACCAGGGTCAAGCCAGAGGAGGTTCTCCATACATTAATGACTGAAGTGGAGCATGTCATAAATTCACGCCCGCTTACTAAGTGCTGATTCGGAGGAAGAAGAGAGTCTGACACCCAACAATTTCTTGCTGGGGCGATCCTGCGGAGCAACATCGCCTGCCGAATTCAATGACTGCGAGCTCGTGGGAAAAGCGAACTGGAGGACTGACGAGCGGTTGGCGGATCATTTTTGGAATAGGTGGATCAAGGAATATCTTCCTACTTTGATGCCGAAGAGTATTTCCGGACGACCCTGTGCAGACCCACAGGTCGGAGACATAATCCTGGTGGTGGATGCGTCACTACCACGAAACACTTGGCCTCGGGGGGAGGTCTGTGCGGGTTTCTTAAAACTCACCTGAAGAACCGCCCATATCCGCAACCCATAATTGCAAACCAACTCCCATTGTTTTTTCGCTACCTGAGAACATTTCCTTTTTCCATACATACGCATTATCTAAAATTCCTAAAAAGAATTCTCCCAAACCATTCGGCACCCTTTGTCATCATTAAAATGCAATGTCGGACAGCTTATTTATGTAGCTGCAATAAACCGACCAGCGATTCGTTTGTTCAATCGACAAACAATCACCGCATCTTAGGCATTATCATCGAAACCAAATTCTCCAGCATTTCCTAATGCAAACACGAACCCGGTTTCTACTGCAGCCAGAGATGCCATAAGCATCCAATTTGCTTTTAGCACCATTTCCCGGATGACTAGCGGTTTATTTATTCAACTGCAATGCACACCATAATGCCTTTTGTCCATCTTCCTTTTTTTTTGTCCGCTTCGTTTTTCATAACGCTCGCGCATGAGTAAAACAATGCATCTCGTTTTTCCTTTGTTTCACCGCATGCATAGGCACCGTGATCTCCACGATCAACTACACGCACACCACCACAGGACCTCACCAGCGAAATCCTTCTCCCTTGTTTTCACCACGAGAGAGACACATTCTCTCTCGAGGAAACTCACCCCATTAGCGCATGTATATCGCTAAGTCGTATTCCAACCACCGATCCGGACGGTTCGTCTTCCGCTCCCCGTTTCGCCCCATGGGGACGCGTAAATACCTGGAGTTTTAATTAAATCGGAGTCGCGTTTTCGTTTGGACTAGAATCTTATAATGTTTCCTTCGTAATAGTTAGTGGGGGGAGTTTTCTTAGTGTGTATTGTGTACGGCCATCGTTCGAACGAGGATATTTAAATTAAGATATTTATAAGTAACTTTTAATCAGTGTTCAGTTGATTAAGTGCAAAATAACTATCCGTGAAATAAATAAAGATAACATTTTGCCGACTAAAAATAACTAGTGTTTTGACTCTCGTGGCCTCCGCGGATATCTCTGGTGATTCGCGTCAGCGGAACCTTGTATTAAATCGGTGAGGACGAAGTAGAACCCTGCGCCCATGCTGGCGCTCAGACTTCGTTCCCCACAGGTCCAAACCGTGTATCCGGGACCAGGTGGGAGAATCAGGATCCTGGACGTGACGACGACATTTGGAGTACTGCGAAGACCAACCTGCCGGATCGTCGTTTTGGTTTGTAGCGTTCTACGAACGCACAATTCCGCGCAGGTAAGGTTCCTACCTTCAAAGAACTTACTTACCTGAGAGCGTTGCACGCGCCCACAGACGCGTGCCCCAAAGTCCCACCATAGGGCCTGCAACTCGCAGCCAACGTTGAGACCGATACCAAAAAGCAAGGAACTGAACGTCCCCAAAGCTTTTAATGCCAAGCTCAACATTCGTAAGTCATCATACCTGAAACAAAAAAGTAACATTCAATCTGCCTGCGCCCAGGAACATTCCATTGAATCGGCAATTTCAAACGTCTATGCAATGCAAATTAGCCGACCAACGACGCACGTGCGGGTAGCTGCCATAAAGACCACCAAATCTATCGGCAAACAAAAGAAACGGCAACCGTAATTATCTCAACGAGATAATTCAAATTGTATGAGGTTGAAAACCTACAAGGGAACTGTAGCGATTCTAACAGATACACACGATTCACAAGCGAAATTGTGAAGAACACGAACGAAAAATCGAATAAGAAAAATACATCAGAACCGTATACCAAGCGATAAATAACAAAAAAATAATTTACACCAGTGGAATATAGTCGAGTTTGGAAATCAAATTCAAAACACGATCAGTAGCCTGGTGTGTAACGCTTAGGTAAAATTTTTTTTCGTGATTCGAGCTGTCATAGTGTCAGTTCGAATCACACGATCCTCTTCACTATTATTTCAAACGCTATAATTGGTGACCCCGACGTGATCTGTATACACAGCATAGCATACACTTCCCATAGTAAAGCAGAACTTCACACACGGTCACGACTTCCGCATAGAGCACAGCCTCCGACGTTTTCTCGTTTCTCTCCCTCGTTCGTCCGTCGTCCGCATACGAATCTGATCGTAACGAAGTTACTGCGGCGGGAGTGCTGTAGCGATTTTAACAGATACACACGATTCACAAGCGAAATAGTGAAGAACACGAACGAAAAATCGAATAAGAAAAATACATCAGAACCGTATACCAAGCGATAAATAACAAAAAAATAATTCACACCAGTGGAATGTAGTCGAGTTTGGAAATCAAATTTTAAACACGATCAGTAGCCTGGTGTGTAACGCTTAGGTAAAATTTTTTTCGTGATTCGAGCTGTCATAGCGTCAGTTCGAATCACACGATCTTCTTCACTATTATTTCAAACGCTATAGGTTCCCATGAAAGCGTCGCCTAAACAGGATTAAGTGCCTTGCACTGCGGGGGAGACTGTTGGCGACGTAACATACTAAGCCGAGGACGGAGCAGCACACCTGCCGACTGGCAGACTGAGGATCAGCAATTTATACCAGTCGCTCTTTGTTCCTGTGACAACATGCGGAACAAGGACTAAAAAGAGAATAAAAGCAGCGGCAGTTGGGGAGTACAACCAGTACAACGCAAGCACCGGGCAAGACTAAAGCGCCCGTAATCCAGAGCAGAGTCCGGCCTGAAGGTGCGATCAGAAGCAAAGAGATGGTGTAACAGATTAAATAGTATTATAGAATAAAATAAAGATAATACGGTTGTAGTTTAAAATACGAATACATATATCTTATAAATATATCTTATTAAATAAGGCGATGCGTACTCGCGATATTATCGAGACACCGCCTTGCAGTAACAGTATGTGTTCGTTATATGTGATATATTTTAATTGTTCATTTTAGAATTAATTCATATTTAATATAATTAAACTACTGATTTCATCATCATCATCGGCACTACAACTGGGAACCGGTCTTGCCCTTATTTAGCAAGTCCTCAGGCTTGTTAAATTTTCCATAATGATTTGTTTTTTCCGGGCAAGGTCATTAGTCTTGCGCCAGAGGCTCCCCGACGGGGAATCGAACCCCGCTCTCCCACGTAACAGGCGGGTATACTAACCACTATACTATCGCAGAGCCAAACTACTGATTTCATGAGACAGGAATTCACACGCTGCCTCGTTGCACGGCTGAGTGATATTGAAGCTTTACTCTTTTGTGTGAAGTTGACCAAGGGATCGAAGTTATATACGTTACCATCACAATCACGATTTTCATCGGCTCTCATAGTCGCTTTGTGATTCCAAGAAAGACAATTTTTCCAACCTAATCCGTCCACAGACTGCAAAGATACTTCAACCTTTATCCTGACTTCCACTCCGAATATGACTCCCAAACATCCCATAAAGTGATCACAAGTTCTAATTTTTATTTAAATGTTTACTTTATTTTTAACATACAGTATTCTGCTTAACACACGCTATAACGAAACAAATATTTTTACGTATTTCATATATGAATGCATATGCTACATATGGATATAAGTCTATCAAAATGATTTAAGCATTATTTTAACATATTTTCTTAGAAAGAAAGTTATTCATGTATATAAGGGATGGGATGAACAGTACAACACAATATAAGACTGATTACGACCGGATAAAGAAAAGCCGATAGTCCCGGCGATTTCTATATCACAAATATATCTCACGAATCAATGCACGATGACATCCATTTGATTGCAAATTTGATTGATCAGACGTCGTTTGTATATAGCAATATGAAGAAATGCAATATCGTTGTAATGGAATTACTTTTTCATGTACATCAACTTATTCTATAATAATAACTTTAAGGAGGATATATTAGTGTTAATTACTCTCCGCTGGTTGCTCTGCTGGAGCCGCTTTCTGTTGTGGCTCGCTGCTTTCACTACTATTCCACATGGCTTCATTAATTAGATTAATATATTGCGTTAGTCTAAGGGCGGCGATTAATGATGCCACATAATCGTTGACATTCTCCTTGTTTAGATGCTTGATCTGTGATGAAACTGTCCTATAGACACGGCGGGATATCTTGTTTGAGAGGCGGCCAACTGTCTGGACGGTGTGTAGTACTGGGTCCTCGGTTGCGGCAATGGGTACTGCAATAACAAAGAATAGACACACAATAAATGATGGTATAGGATCGTTTTTTTTCTTCTTACATCTAAATATGTGCTGTTAATATAACTTATTAAATTGTGTTTTTCAATTTTATTTTACCCTTATTTATGTATTTTTTATTTATTGTATTTTTGTTTTTTAGTTTCGTAATCTACGTACCATGTGAGAAACTTGATCTCGGATATCATTTATTAATTGTGGTTGATTTAGTATGTGATCAATTAGTTGCGTGAGAATAGTAACCGAAAGTGAAAAGAAGAATGCTGATGCCCCAAGGAAGATTTTTACTAAACGAAATTTGCAACAAGAAAAATTTAAATAGAAAAGGAAAGGAAAAATTATGTTAAAAAACTGCATAATGTAAGTTATATGTTTTATTTTAGAGCTTGCATGCATTCATTTAAAAAAACTTATTATACAAAAAAAAATTCCTTTTATACATTTTAAGCATAATAATTTTTCATCAAATAAATACATCTTTTTAAGCATGCATGCGTATTATTGGGTATAAGAATATTCCACCAAGGTCGATCAATAAATCTATAATTTTTTTCCTTCTCACACAGTAACTTAAAAATAATGACTGTCTCCATTTCTATGGTGTGTTACATTACTCGTTCTTGGTCAACAAGTTTTATTTATTTACATTATTTCCTACGCCTTAACTTGAAAAGTGCGATTTCTCCTTTTCAAAGAAATGAATTAAATACAATAGGGTGGCGCAAAATTAATTATTCAATTTTGTTTTTTAATTACTTTTTTACTAAATAAAAAAAAATCGATTTTGAATGATGGAAATCCTTATTTGGACCTTTACAATTTTTCTAGTTCACAAATCTCAAATATGATGCCTAGTTCACAAATGTCAAATATGGTGTCTAGTTCACAAATGTCAAATATGATGTCTAGTTCACAAATGTCAAATATGGTGTCTAGTTCACAAATGTCAAATATGATGTCTAGTTCACAAATGTCAAATATGGGGTCTAGTTCACAAATGTCAAATATGATGTCTAGTTCACAAATGTCAGATATGATTGATGTACGACGCCATATGCAAAAATTATAACATCTTCCGATAGCGTGATTAATTTTGCGCGGAAAGTTTCTGGAGCCATGCGACGGTTTCAGTCATCTGAATCAAGTTACGTTTGTTTTATTAGGTTGGCACAACTGTCATTTACATTTCCGTTAAATTTCGCAAGCTTGCCATTGTAAGAGTAACCGAATTTCGAGCACATCTGCCGCTATGCGTCTTTTCTATTTTTACAAATTTAAAATAAAATGGAAATGAATTTGCAACAAAAGTCTGTATTCAATGTTGTGCTCTACACGGATTGAACGATGCGAGCACCTTGGAAATATCGAGTGTTTCGGCAACGACACTCTAAGGAAAAGAGACATTTACACGTGGCACCAATGTTTCAGAAGTGGTCATGAGATCCACCGAAGAGGACGAACGTAGGCTGTCAAAAGTGAAAACCGACGATAACGCAAAAAATCTTGGTCGATAATTGAAAACGAACCTTCAGATAACTAGCAGAGAACTTGAACATTGTTCTGAATCCGTTCAAGACATTTTAGTTAATGAATTGCGTTTCCGCCGTGTTGCACAAAAAAGAACTGCATTTTTATCGCAAAAGACATAATTTCCAAAGTTGAATCCAACTAAACACTCATCAAACATATTATTACTGTGGACGTTTTCCACAGTTTCCCTTTAAGGATCTATTCCAAGTGATATTTGCGGACTGTCCGCATCTTATCGATGTCGAGCGCATATGTTACTTAAAGTCTAACCTCCGTGACGATGTTGCTAAAACTAACCAAAATATTCCGATCACTGAAGTCAATTTTAAACGGGGTTGAGACCGACTAGCCGAACCCTATGACAATACTCGTACTCTTGTTCACTCTGTTCTGAGTGCACTTTTACCTATCGTGACGAAAGAATCTGTCGTGCACGTACGTCAGCTTCGCGATGCAACGAATGATGCATTTGAGGTGCGCTTGGTGGACCCCTAAAGGACTAGGACGACATACTCGTATACCTGACTACGCAGCGGCTTGTCATCGCACTGATCGTGATTAGCAGACATCTCAGGGGGATGCTACTGAACCTCCCAAATACAAGCAGCACCCGCATCAGGGCCCTGGAGTTCATCGAACTTCCCATAATTGCAGCTAATCAAGATCAAGTAGCCCATTAGATCCCCGTCAGGCATGTTCCCAACTCGAGGTCACTAACAGCCGTGACACGCATTTCGACACAGACATCACATCCATCTCCCAAACAATATGCTCCCAGTGCGTTCTACGGAGCATTACATACACCTCCACTTGAGAAGGTTTAAAAAGCGCTCACGCCTAATCCTTTGCACATAAAAAGAGTCTGTGCTTCAGTTGTGTGGGGTGACACCTGCTGCGCTACATGTCATTGTACCAGCGGCTGTGGACAATGTCAAGGACGACAGTGATCCTGTTCCACATTCGGACTTCTTTGACTACGTCACCCTCTTCAGCGCATCAAGACCTATTATGTTGGCAACTAAGTAATTGCCGATTTCACACATAGATGTTTTTGGCCATATTTTTTAATGGCTTCTTTTGACATTTGTTAGCTGTCAGTATTCTTGGCTTTAGAAGCAAATTGTGCGTATTTTTGTGAAAAGGTATTAGCTTGGCGTCAGATTTAATATGGAGTGTAAAAACAAGCATTTTCGTCATACTTCACTTTTTTATTTCCGTAAAGGAAAGAACGCAGCACAAGCTGCTAAAAAGTTACGTGATGTGTATGGTGAAGAAGCCTTAAAAGAAAGACAGTGTCGGAATTGGTTTAACAATTATCGTTCTAAAGATATTTCGCTGAAAGATGAACAGCGGTCAAAGTAGACCAGGTGACCTTGATGATCAAATTAAAGCCATGATCGAGTCGGATCGCCATGTAACTGTACGAGAGATAGCAAAAAAGTTAAATGTGTCACATAAAGCGATTGAGAAACATTCAAAACGTATGCAACTTGTTAAAAAGTTTGATATTTGGGTTCCACATGATTTAACGAAGCGCATCAACCCTTGCGATTTAGATCTTAGACGCAACGAATCCGACCCTTTTTTGAAACGAATCATCACTTGGATACCCGTCAATCTATGAATGCGCATCAGTTCACGTTGAAAGTGAACTTCAGACGCACAAATAAACATAGAATGTGGAATGTTCTACCTGATCATGTGTTTCCTCGTCGTTGTGATGTCCAGACATTCAAGACCAATATACATCGACACCTCCTTTCCTTATCCACTTCCTACCCATCCGGTCGCACAGTGCTCTGACATTTAAGGGTACTTCAAAATCCCCTTTTGGGCAGGTGCTAGTGTAAAAAAAAAATCATGCGATGAAAAATGGGCTGTTTACAGTAACTTCTATCGAAAACGATCGTGGTCCAGGCTTGATGGACCGATCCACCTCGAAAGCTCATATCCACCAAAAGAAGATTTTGGTCTCAATTTGGTGTTTGTTGGTGGATTTTTAGCTGCTTCCAAGGCATCAAACGATCAACATGGATGTGTACTGTCAACATCTGGACAGATTAAATACAGCGATCAACGAAAAACGACCAGAATTGGTTGATTAAAAAGGTGCAATTTTTCACCAGGACAACGCAAGGCCACATATATCTTTGGTCTCCTGCCAAAAATTATTAGAGCTCGGTTGGGAATTGATGTTACACCCGCCATATGGCCCTGACATTGCTCCATCAGATTACCATTTATTTCGATATTTGCAAAACTCGTCGGATGGTAGAACTTTCAATGACGATGACGGTGTGAAATCGCACGTGATTCACCTTTTTCCCGGTAAATATCATAGTTCCACGAACGTGGTGGCAAAACGTAATCGTACAAAATGGAAACTATATCATTGATTAAAGTTTATTCATTGTATTTTTTTAAAAATGTCTTTTATTTATCTGGAAAAAAAAAACGGCAATTACTTAGTTGCCAACCCTATAGATCTCCAAACGAACAGGTTCCAAGAGTCTTCTCACATACAATCCATGTATCGCCTCAACTATCACTCCGTCTCGCTACTGACAGGGTGATGGTTCAATAAAAACTTGAACACAAAGTCGAAGTTCGTACTGTGGTGGTGTTGAGCGGCCACCTTCATCTCCGAATCACTCGCTCAATGGTTGCGCCTCCGACGCCAAGCGTCGTTCATTCCAATATACGGTGTCGATGGTGCTCGTCGTCTAACGACAAAGGCGAAAGCCTCGACCACTACATCCCCTCGCTTTAACAGCCCCCAACGACAATGGATGAATCATCAGAACCGATCTGTACACTGCGCTTATTCTTGAAGGGTTGAGGAAAATCGAGAACTGCGACCTCGGGTACAGCGCCATAAAAATCATCAGATTCCGGTAAAACGAGATGTCTTCACAGCCATCATATTATCATCGAACGCGACCTGGGACCATTCAACTCCAAATTGCATCAATTGTTCTGCGACTACAGCTCGCAACGCGTTTCGGCGGATGGAGGAAAATTTTAAGCAACAATAAGAGGTTCATGGAAGAACACATCACCGTTCTAAATTTCGCGGAACGTGTAGCTATGTACGTTTTCTGTTTTCTGTCCTGCACCCAACGAGCCAACATCGAAGTATCCACACCGTTTGCAATAAAAAAAAGGCGATGCTCACCATTACGACGGTGTTCATCAAACAGTTATCAAGGAGTATTATTAGGGTGTTATGAGACTGTGGCGTCTCTAACAGATACACACTCAATACACAAGCAAATAGTGAATAACACCGAACGAAAATCGAATAAGATAAAGCATCAGAGCCGTATCCCATAGCGATAACATAACAATTCCACATCAGTTGAGTGTACTTGAGTTTAGAAATCGAAGTCGTACACGCGGCAGTGGCCTGATGTGTTGAGCATTGGTTACATTTTTAGTGATTCTAACTGTCATAGCGTCAGTTCGAATTACACGTTCTTCTTCACTATCATTCCAAACGCTATAAGACTGTTGCATGACCTAGTTCGCAAAAGACCGAAATTGTACCAAAAAAAATTATAGCATGATACCGTACTGTCACACAGTGCCATTGATATCCACGACTTTTGACTAAGAACGGAATGAATACCATCCAACAGGCACCGACTTTAGCTCCCTGCAACTTCCATCGAGTGAAAAAAACTTCCAGAGGGAACAAATTTTAGTACCAGAGAGGAGATAATGGGAATCGAAGATGGTTAGTTAGTATATTAAACACCGAGTATAAAAAATGTTCGAAGGAGTCGGTCAAGTGATGGCAGAAGTACGTTTCAGAGATCTAGATAAAGCTGTTGGGGGTTACGATGTAGGTGCGCCAACGTATGGCACCAGTTCACCATTGCCCCACTAGAGAGTTGTTCTCTAGCGAACTGTCCACAGACGCAAGGAAAAATGAAAAACATTAAATTTGCCGTGAGGGTCTTTTTATTACTATTAACGTTATTAGATTGATTTTTACAAACTAGGTACGAGGTGAAACGAATATTGTTTAACTTTCCTTTCCTTACTTAGATTTTATTAATGTTATTAGATTGGTTTTTACGAACTAGGCACAAGATGAAACACTTCTTTCCCGAAACCGTGACCGCAGCAATAAAAGGGAAACGTTCTACTTGGGGTAGGCGTGCTTCGCGACGTATCAAACTCGACTTAGGTTGGGACTCGCGTAGCGGACTGACGCGGTGCGGTTCGACCTTACTTCCGACACGGGAGGCGTGCGTGCCCTCGTGTGGTCGCGGTGGTTATGAGGGGGGACCCTCGACGTGTTGGGAGTTGAATGACGACTGACTAATGAATGGAAAGAATCTATTCATCGCGTCGTGGCGGTTGAGTCATAGCTGAAATAAACTCACCGCCACTTACTAGGAATTTCGGGAAGTGTTGCTATGCCTGTATAGGGGATTGGGTTTCGGAGAATCATTGCCGTATAGGCTGAGTTAAATTCCTCTGGCGCTATGTATACGAGGAATTGGTATTGGGTAGGATGGGGGCCGAAATGGTTTTCGGGGAAATTAAGATTGCTTGGTCGCAAGGAAAGAATACAACTTAAGTAAAGAATTGACCGAAGCAATTTTGGGAAAATGTATGTGGGGTAATGTAATTGAGGGAGGTGATTTATATTCCGTTGTAAATTGGAATATGCATTTATTTCAGCTTGGGAAATGGGTTCCTGATAAATTGGGGGAGGTATGCAATTGCGGATTGGGGACGGATGCTGTTGCATATTGGGATGGGTGCGCTTGTAGGTTTTGCATGGTTGCGAATGTGTGTATTGCAGGTTTTGAATGGGGACTTGGGTTGAGGTGACGCGCTGTTAGCGGTCAAGATTGGTTGGCATTGTGGGTTGGTTTTCTCCATGTGGTATAGAGAGCCCCCACAGCTGTATTTCGGTTTTTCTGAATAAATGCCGGGAACTCTTTGATCAATGTGGTATTAGCCGCTTTGAAGTATACCTGCAGATCTTTTAACGACAAAAGGTGAATTGACTTTATGTAGTTCATTACAAGGTCGGGATCAAGGTGGTATTAGCCTTAAGGTTCTTTGAATTATACTTGCAGATCTTTCAACGACAAAAGGTGAATTGAACGAACTATTACTGATTTTGTGTAGTTTTTGACCAATACGATATTAGCCTAAGGTTCTTTGAATTATACGTGCGGTCTTTTAACGGCAGAAGGTGAATTGAACGAACTATTGTTGGTTTTGTGTAGTTCGTTGCAACGCCGGGCACTTTTTGACCAATATGTGTTAGGCTTAAGGTTCTTTGAATTATACCTGCAGATCTTTCAACGACAACAGGTAAGTTGAACGAACCATTCATTATTGATTTTGTGTAGTTCGTTGCAAGGCCGGGAACTTTTTGACCAATAGGGTATTAGCTTTAAGGTTCTTTGATTTATACCTGCAGGTCTTTTAACGACAGAAGGTGAATTGAACGAACTATTATTGGTTTTGTGTATTTCGTTGCAACGCCGGGCACTTTTTGACCAAGACAGTATTAGCCTTAAGGTTCTTTTTATTATACCCGCAGATCTTTAACGACAAAAGGTGAATTGAATGAACTATTGTGGATTTTGTGTAGTGCGTTAAAAGGCCAGGCATTTTTTGACCAGTATGGTATTAGGCTTAAGGTTCTTGGAATTATATCTGCAGATATTTCAACGACAAAAGGTGGATTGAACGAACTATTATTGATTTTGTGAAGTTCATTGCAAGGCGGGGAACTTTTTGACCAATACGGTATTAGCCTTAAGGCTCTTTGAATTATACTTGCAGATCTTTCAACGACAAAAGGTGAATTGAACGAACTATTATTGATTTTGTGTAGTTCGTTGCAAGGCCGGCCACTTTTTGACCAAGACGGTATTAGCCTTAAGGTTTTTTGAATTATACCTGCAGATCTTTCAACGACAAAAGGTGAATTGAACGAACTATTGTTGGTTTTGTGTAGTTGTTGCAAGGCCGGGAAGTTTTTGACCAATACGCTATTAGACTTAAGGTTCTCTGAATTATACATCCAGATCTTTTAATGACAAAGCAGTTGTTCGTTACGAGGTCTGTTTGATAAATCGATGGCTTTCATAAGAAAGGGCGTTGCAATCGGTTTTTTAACAGTATGCACACTTCCAATCTTGGCCATCCCTTTTCCACGACGCATATTGTTTAGAAAACGCATCAAATAGTTTAGAAAAGCATTATTCAAATATATTTTAAAACTGTGTGTTTCATGTCTTAAAAAACGATATTTTACACCGTCACAAGGAATGATGAATAAGAGGATTATCGAATTTTTTTTTAGCTCGTACGAGTACAAGCGATCCGGATTGCCCGAGACGTCCGAATGAGGCAACAAGCAAAGAAATGATGGAATAATTTCATATTTTCGTATTAAATGACAGAATATTATAAAGATAAACGATGTAGCTGAAATAATCACAATTATTGGGCTGTAGGAACCCGAAAGGTCATGACCTCACTGACTGGGCTACAATACGAGGGTTGCCTTTTATATTTCGGGATTAGAGAACAAAAACAAATATTGATCATCGAAAATCACTTTATTGTTTTTCAAAATATTCCCCATGAAGATCTATACACTATTGCATGCGTTTGAACCAATTGTCGAAGCACTTTTGCCACTCTGATTGAGGTATCTCCAACACATGCATTCTGAATGCAGCAACCGCTTCTTCAGGTGTCGAAAAACATTGACCTCTCAGTTTGTTTTTTACGTACGGGAATAACAAGAAGTCATTCGGTGCCAAGTCAGGACTATACGGCGGATGACCCATCAAATCCGACGGATCGCACCCGTTTGTGGTTCATCTCCCGACAGCGCGAACATCCCTGTATCAGAACTCGTTCCGTTACTGAGCGGGGAAGCTGTGGAACTCCCTTCCCACGCGAGTGTTCCCGGAGCGTTACAACCTGCAACTGTTCAAAAAGAACTGCAACAGTTATTTGATGGCATCTCGGGGCGCCCACTCGACGCTATAGGTTCGCCTCTCCCGAGAGAAGTCTAATAAAAAAAAAAAAAAAAAAAAAAAAAAAAAAAAATCGATGTTTTGGGTGCTCAAAAATGCAGTTGTCGCAGCCGATGTGTGAGAGCTCGCATTGTCGTGGTGAAGAGTGATCCGTCTTCGGCGGTTGGTTCTCCTGATTTCTTGGAAGACAACTGGCAAACAAATGGTTGTGTACCACTCAGAATTGACTGTTCTGCGTTGTTCTAGTGGTACGGTGGCGACATGTCCAGTTTTTCCGAAAAAACGGGTGACCATTTGCTTGGAAGTGCTTCGTGCGCGAACAACTTTTGTTGGATTTGGCTCATCTTGAAACACCCAGACAATCGACTGCTGTTTACTTTCGGGCTCATACGCGTAAATCCACGATTCATCACCTGTCACGATGTCATAGACGTGTTTCGAAGATCCGCGACCGTATTTTTTGAGCATTTCTTCCGACCAATTGACACGAGCCTTTTTTTGGGCGATTGACAAATTGTGTGGGATCCAAGGCGAACACATTTTTTTGACAGTCAAATGTTTATGCAATATTGAATGTATGCTGGTCCCACTAACGCCTAAGGTTGTCTCAACCTCACGATAGGTCACATGACGATCTTCCAATATCAGTTCGCGCACAGCATCAATGGTTTTCGGAACAACAACTGATTTGGACGGCATTCACGAAATTCATCTTGGAGTGAACTACGACCACGATTGAATTCACCATACCATCGATAAACACTGGTCCTTGATGGAGCTTCATCGCCAAAAATTGAATTAAGTTCATCCATGCACTGTTGCTGAGTTAATCCACGCCGAAAGTTGTAAAAAATAATCGCACGAAAATGTTGACGATTTAATTCCATTTTTGGGCCGAGATGAATCTTTTAAGTTACTGTAAACAACACAAATAGCGCTCGTATGTCAAAACGTTCTGAGTGCGTATAACCTCAAAAATGTCCAACTAACTTTACGACAGAACTGTCAATTGCCGGATTGCAACACTAGGGTTGCCAAATCCCGAAACATAAGAGGCAACCCTCGTATAGCTAGCATTTGGGCGTGGAGAAGCTGGAGGCGAGGTGTGTGATGCTCTACCTCATACAGTTTCACCAATGCGGTGGAATTCTGTAAAACTATAAGAGGAATGCTTTATAGGCAAGATAATTTGTGAACGTTGAGCTTCGTAAGGGCTAGGATAATGGTATAAGTTGTAATGTGGAAAACGGCGGATAATGGTATATGTTTTAAAACCGTAAACGGCGTTACGTGGTTTATGGGAGGTCCCTATATGGTAGCAGTCTCATTAAGAATAATTTATTTTTTGTATTGATTTTTGACCTCTGGAATGTTGTGAGACACAACGACAGCCAAATTCACTAGGACTGCGCTTAAACACAATTTGATATATTTATGCGGTTCGGGCCGTGAGTAAACGCGACATCCACTTCCCCATTAGCTTCCTCATGCTCAAATGAGTATAAAAAGAATAGTAGGAAGTAGATTAAGATATACATACCATTTAAAAAAAATAGAGTCAGAAAATGGTGCGCCTTCTCTTTTAACGTTCAATGGATTATCAAACTTGTCCGCAGTTTGTTTTGCGATTTTTTTTCTTAATTACTATAGAACCATTTGTATAAATAGGTCTGCAGTAGAATAAGTATATTACTAATGTGTATATTCCTTTGTAAATAATTCATTATAGAACAATTTCACCAAATGATGTAGCAATACTTTTGCCAACTTCAACGCTTAACTTTTTTTTTCTATGTAAGTTCACCATATAATTTTTATTTCGATGTTTATATGAAAATAATAAGCTCTAAAAACTAAATCATGCTTCCGATAATCTTAAATATATCCCCAAACGTGTATAATTTTTTTTTCTTTTTGTGCGGATGAATGAATTACAGATTAAAAGTGCTGCCAACAAGCTATTTCATTTTACCGTACATTTTCGTCCAATAATTGTAAAAAAGACATTAAGGCAAGATAATTGCAATTTAAAGGTCCCACTTTTTAATGTATATTTAAAGTATTTCGTTAAAATTAGTAAAAAGCAGACATGGTAGAATTACGATTTAGAATGCAGTTGTTCGTAATGTACTCGGTATTTATTAGTACCTCGATGAAAATGTAAAAACCCATTTTCGTTTCAAATTCGATTTACATATATGTTTCACCATTATATATTTTTTTTTGTATTGTTATGCATAAACAATAACTTTGATATTTTGGTGGCAAACAATTTTCAATAACGTTTACGAATGATCAAAAATGTCTTTGGAACAAATAACCAATGAAATATATATAAAAAACAAAGGTCAAATGAAACGAATTTATCTATGAATATATCTTCACCATATGCGTATGTCATGCACATTTTAAATTAGGATTCACCCATATTAAAACTATTTATAAGCGTTTTAATAAATACATAATAACTTACAGTCATTAGCTTTCAGATTGCGCGCATTCATAAGAGCAACTAGTTTTTTATCTGTGCCAAAAATAAATAAAGGAAGAACAAGATACAGACAGATGAGTTGCAGTTCATATAACTAAAATAACTAAAGCAGGTTTTGTTTTTATTTACATGTTTTTATATTCACAGCGAGCAAAGGCCAGCCGCGTTAATTAAACAAATGGATACAAAAAATAAGTGAATGTGCCTTTTGGAGGGTTTTTTTTTTGCTGTAACTTCTGTAATCGACAATCAAAGAAGCTGTAATGTTCTTTATTAGCTATAGACTTTATAAAGGAATTTTTCAAAATCTATGTGAAATCGAAAGATAATCAATATCGTATCACTGACTTCGACGTTTAATAAATGTTTACATTTCACGGCAGTTCAGGAACGTATTATAATTTTGTTGTTTCTTAATTCGTTTTATACAAATGCACACAGAAAAGTTTGTTTTTAAATATCAAAACACAGTGTGAACGAAAGAAGGGGGAGACGATAAGGAAAGAAGATACCGATGTGTATCTGGAATGCTATCTAAAATCGTGTGGCTCGGCTAACAAGTGACTCACTATGTTTATTTGTACATAGGAAGTTGATTTTCAACGATGCGAACGAAGAATCCTTGTATAGATGGAATACAATCACTGAAAAAAAAGGTAGACCTGATGCATTGCGCATACAGTTGTGGCAAACTAATTAAGAACGGTACTAGAAATTTTGTTTACAATAATTTTTTATTAAAATTCTTTGCTATAAGCAGTTTGAAAAATGTTTTTTATATATATATTTTAGTATATTAATTAAAATATAAATAATATTTACAACAAAATAAAACAAACAAAATTACATTCAAAAGGTTTTGTAAAACAAAATTAGCTGCGACCTAATTAAGAACGATTTGTTTCTTTTTATATAAAATCGTTTTAAACGTAAATGTTTGTTGGTAAATATAATAATTTGTTTGAAAGTAAACGGAATTATAAGGTCTTGCTTTGTTTTAAGACATTTGAACGAGATATGGGAAAGAAAAAAAGCTGTACAAAAAACATGAGAGAAGCGATAATGTCTTAAAACAAAACAAGAACTTATAATTCCGTTTACTTTCAAACAAATTATTATATTTACCAACAAATATTTACGTTTAAAACGAAATTATATAAAAACAAACAAATCGATCTTAAGGGGGTATTCTGGTCTAGAATTTTGAAAAAAAAAATTTTCTTTTTATATTTTCTTATAGTTTATCCTTTTAAGAATATGTTGTCCAAAGGAAATTTTAAAATTCCAATAATTGGCGAAGTTACAGCTGGTTTAGCAATATTATGTCACTTGAACCTGCTATGCCCTGAAATTTTTAAATGCGTGTTTCTCGAAACTGTCTTTTTTTAACCAATACCCACGATTTTTCAAGTTCTACTGAACCGATTTACTTCAAATTTAGTATATTCTTCTTTATAGGCTATTGCATGAACTATCCTCATCCCCAAATTTCAATGTTAACTATTTTTAAAAAATTCGAAAAACTAAAAAAAAGTAGTACAAAAATATTTTTTTTTTCAAGCAGTCGCCATTTTGTTAAAAAAAAATGTTTTCCAACTTTTTTTAGTTCCAACGATAGAGGCATTTCTGCAAATTAATAATCTTTTTTTCAGATTGCTAGGAGGGTTGAATCGTGGGTATGGTCGCGTGCCAACCTTTTGAGATCCCCCACTTCATCAGCTGTTAACCTTTTGAATTTTGAATTTTTTACTTTCAATTTTTTTTACTGAATTCTTGAAATATTAATAAACATCCTATAAAAAAATGATTGTAAATGTAAAAATATTGATTGCTTTTTTTTACAGCACTTCAAAAACTGCGTTAAATTCGTGCGTCTAGACCAGAATACCCCCTTAATTAGATCGCCAGCTAATTTTGTTTTACAAAACCTTTGAATTTAATTTTGCTTTTAATAAAAAATTATTGTAAACAAAATTTCTAGTATCGTTCTTAATTAGTTCGCCACAACTGTATGTTCCAACAGCGGAACTGACCGACCAACATCTGAGTCTCCAATGAGTTTCACAGCTCATTTTTGCACATGTAGCGCAGGTTTGGATATGCCCGACCACATGTGAGAGTTGAATTCCATTTTAGGACCATTGTACATCCTGTAAATTGTGGCCGGTTGGATGAAGTGAAGACTCTTGTCTTTTAAGAAAACCCATTAATTAAAATTGGCCACTATTTTCGCAATTACAAATTATTAGTCGAATTAATTTTAAGTGCCAAGAATTTAAAATTCCTTGGCTGTGACGACGCCACTGCCGTTCATCGACAGTGTACTTATATTTAATCTGCGACAATACACAGCACTGAGTAAATTGAGTTGTGAATAAGGGACAAGGGTTCCTTTATAAAAATCAGGAATAGGGTGAGTGAGAGTGCGGAGCCCCGGAGATTACCAACATTTACTCTATGAAAAGCAGATTTGACACCATCCCGAACCAGCTTGAGTGAACGGCCAGAAAGATAGTCTTATGGCGTCTGCGGTGATAGTGTAGAGAATGCGAATCTAACCAACGCTATAATGGTTAGAATCAAAGATAGAACAACCAAAGTCTCAACCCATCAGTCCACTACTACGTGTACGAAATCGATTGTTATTTTCAACTGATGCGGCATTGCTTGTTAATTGCTATGGTATACGGTTCTGATGTTTTTGGGTATTCGATTTTTAGTTTTTGTCTCATTTCTCCACTATTGGTTTGCTTATCGTGTGTGTCTCTGTTAGAAACGCCACACTCCCTCATCCATTGAATCAATGTATCTTCAACTCCAAGGGAATGTAATTTCGACAACAGGATTGAAGGCAAACTTTGTCGAATGATTCAAAAAACATCCAATGTGACAAACTTGCTTTCACCGAAGTTATGGATACTGTGACTCGGCCTTTCAGTAAAATACGCCATCAGATCTCCTGTGGACCTGCTCTACGAAAGCCCTATTGGCGATCGTGAAGGAAGTTATTTGATTCCAGATATTTTAAAAATTGGCCATTATTTGATTCTAGATACTTCAAAAGTTCAGTATTGCGCAATTATCACACTGGATTGCAAGAATGCCTTCAGCTTAGCCGGTTGGAAACATATAATGAATGCGCTGCATCAACCGGGAGTACCAGGCTACCTCCTGAATACCACAGTTTCATACTTCACAGACAGAGTGCTTCTATATGAAACAGGATGGCCCATGAAAACACCACGCAACGGAATACCACTGGGCTCAGTCCTCGGAACGCCCCTATGGAGCGTGATGTACGAGCGGACACTAAATATAAATAAACCATCAGGATTAAATATCATAGGCTAAGCAATTACCACAATAGCAAAAACCCTCCAAGAAACCTGTGAGAAATCCAACCAGACGATTGATACTGCGAAGAAGGCTCACAACGACAGGGCGATCAATAAGCTCCTTCGGTGCCCAACTGGCTCGCGCTCGTTCTGGTCAATGGCAAAAGCTGTCAGCGGTAACTTTGCATCCTCTTGTTTCCCTCCGTTGGTGACAGACAGCGGGACGTTAGGCACGAATTCAAGGGATAAAGCTAATGTATTGCCAAATTTATTTTCGGCGAATTCAAACCTCGATCCCGGCCTTTTGGACCCACCTGTGATCTCGCCGGTACAGTCTTCCATGCGGGATGTGAGATTTCGTCCGCGCACTATTCAACGCATTCTACGTGAACTGGATTGTAGGAAGGCAACCGGTCCGGACGGAATACCAGCAATAGTCCTTAAGACCTGTGCTCCAGAACTATCGCCGGTTCTTGGCAGACTCTTCCGCTTATCTTATGCACGGAGGACCTTTCCTGCCTGCTGGAAAATCGCTCGAGTTCAGCCAATCCCAAAGACGGGAAAAAAGTGTCTCCCACAAAATTACCGTCCGATAGCATTACTGTCTATTTTGTCTAATTATCTAGTCTCCTTTTCGAGTGATCGGCCGATTGGTGCATCTGCGTCACACCAGCTGAGATGTAGACAGATTGATTCTCTGAATCGGGATCTGGATAAAGTTCTGCAGTGGGGAAAGGCCAATCTTGTCGACTTCAATGCAACGAAGACCCAGTATACAACATTCACAAAGAAAACTGGATCATCGGTTTCACAGCCGGGCCTTCAAGGCTGGAGAAAGTTTGAAATTGCTCGGCGTCACGGTCTGTGGGAATGTATCATGGCATAAACACGTGTCGAACATCGCCAAGTCAGCCTCAGGAAAACTGAGTTATCTTTTTAGAGCCAAGAAATATTTTACTCCGGCCCAACTTCTTCTATATAAATCCCAAATTAGACCCGCGCTCGAATATTGCTCTCATGTTTGGAGCTCGGCTCCTAAACATACCCTCGACCTACTTGAGAGCATACAGAGACGAGCGAACCGCCTGATCGGGGACACGGCGCTGACGTCGGGACTACAGTCGCTATCACATCGATGGCGCGTAGCCGACCTCTGTCTGTTTTACAGATATTATCACGGGTGCTGTTCTTCCGAGATTCGTGGTATTGTTCCGCGCAATTCGGCTTATATGCGCTCCACAAGACAATCCGACGGATCGCACTCGTTTGCGGTTCATCTCCCGACGGCGCGAACATCCCTGTATCAGAACTCGTTGCGTTACAGAGCGGGGAAGCTGTGGAACTCCTCGCGAGCTCGCGGCTATCCGAGAACGAAGTTTTAGCCAATGGCAACAGAAATGGGACACGGCCGTGACAGAAAAATGGACGCACGAAATGATACCGAACGTCAAAGAGTGGTCATATATTCCACACAGTGATGTAGACTTTCACATGTACGATGAACGCTTGAAATGATACCGAAGGTCAAAGAGTGGACAAATATGCCACACAGGGATATAGACTTTCACATGTACGATGGATGCACGAAATGATAACGAACATCAAAGACTGGACAAATATACCACAGAGTGATGTAAACTTTGACATGTCCCAATGCTCGACAGAACTTGGGTGCTTTAGGCAATATCTGCACAGATTCAAGCACAAGAAAGACCCACACAGCCTGTCCTGCAAGGGATATGTAGAAAACACAAACACATTCTAGCTGAATATGGTAGATTCCAGGAGAAGTGCGGTATGGTTGTTGAACAAGTCAATGGTGGAGTAGACGCAACTAGCATAAGAGCGCTAATGCTAAACTCAGGCAATGAATGGGAACTCATCAGAGCATGGCAAACAGGAATGGGTTGCCAAGAGGGCTTGATTTAGTTCATCGATTGGTTTAGAATAACGGAGTGAATCGGGCATACAAGTAAACTCCAGAACCAGAATCTTTTGAAGATGACCACCTCCAGGCCGGAAAGAAAAAACAGAATACTTCCAAAATTCACGGTTAGTTAGTGACTCCACAACCTTCGACAGAATGGAAGTTAGTGCTGTGAGTAAACAGAAAGGAGGGAATCACTTGACGCCCTTTTTGGTAAAAGGTTGAATATTTGCCGCCTCAATGGCTGAGTTGGTAAGGAGGTTGTGTCTTGCATTTGATTGTGCAAATCGAGGTTCAACTGACGACTCTTGCTATTGTGCAGTTCGGCACAATTAGTGAGTAGTAGGTAGGGTTCCAAAGCCCAGCCGCCCGGTAAAATACCACCCCATTAAGCTATAAGCTTCGTGAAATGCTTGGAAGAAATCCTTGAGCATCTTTCTGAGCTTGGTTGGTAGATCCAGTCGAGAAAAAATAGCAGCTCAGGGCGCTGTCTCAGCGCAATAGGTTCGCCTTTCCTGGGGGAAGTAAAATAAAATAAAAATAATAAAAAATTCACGGACTTCCATCTATTGGGAAGTGGTAAGTTAAATGGCACAGCGAGAAAAGCTTCCAGTGTGGTTTAGCGAGTGAAGGGAAAAACATCTAGCTGCCAGAGCAGTGTGAGTTCGAAAGTGAATCTGGATTATAGTATGCTGCTTGTGCTCAAGTTGTGGCTGAGCTGATGTGGTCTCAGCCAATGTAGATCTACCAGCAATATATGCAGGAAGTCTAGGGTTCCCCAATAGGGACAATACTTTAAAACCAAGCCAAAGCTCCGAAATTTCGGTATCAATTATTATCAGCGTTTTATCTGTAGACACACACGGAGGAGAAATTACTTCATAAGCCCCGAATATTGCAGTGATCGACACGAAACATTCGTGTTTCAACATTCAGCATTAGAACGACTTTTTCGGCATTCAACTTTCGAACAGCCGGGTTCAGAAAACCACCCCATAATAGAATGCAAGTTGATACCAGGATTAGATGGCCGAAAGCGACTACTATCCCACTGGTTCCGTGTCGAAATCCGTGTCACACCTTTTCCATGATGAATATAACACCCCTCTCACGTCAAAGACGCACGAGTGAAGTTAATAAGTCGCTCGAGAGTATTGATGCTTCACCCATTCACTGCCAGGGAAATTTAATTTGGCTTCCCCTGGGCGTCAAGATTTTATTTAGAAGAAAACGTCAATTTTCACGAATCATTTAAGTTATTATTTTGATAACAAAAAGTGATACAAGATTATTACATAACATTTTCATTCATTCTTTCTAGTAATTCCTAACAGAAACAGCTACAAAGTTATTCTAGAACCAATTGCAGTCAATTTGAGCTCGTAACGCAAACTAAGAGATATCTCGTGGCTGGCAGTTTTGGAACAGACGATTATTACGAGATATCTCGCAGTTGGCAGTGAATGGATTAAGGGACCCAACAGAAATGAGAAAAAGTGTGGTCGCGGCGGTTATCAGGGGGGGAGTTTGTTTCCGGGAATTCCTGCCGTACTGGTTGGGCTAGATTCCTCGGTTGCTATGTGTACCGAGAAATCGGTTTTGGGAACACGAGCAAGTATAGGCATGAGTTTTCGGGGGAAATTGAAATTGCTTGGGTGCAAGCGAGGGATATAATTTGGATCGAGAATTAACCGAAGCAATTTCGGGGAAATGTATGCGGGGCGGTGTAGTTGGTGGTGATGATTAATGTTCCGTTGTAGGTTTGAATATGCGTTTTATTACAGCATATGAATTTCGAGGAAATTAAGATTGCTTGGTTGCAAGGGAGAAATATAACTTTAGTAAAGAATTGACCGAAGCAATTTTGGGAAAAATTATATGTGGGGTGATGAAATTGAGGGAGATGGTTTAGAATGTATTCTATTGAATTGTATTCTGTGGGGAGTTTTGGGAAATGCCCTTCATTGCAGATTGGGAGTTGGATTCTTGCAAGTTCGGGATGGATGCGCTTGCAGGTTTTGCAGGGTTGCGAATGTGTGTATTGTAGGTTTGGGATGGGGAGTTGGGTTGAGGCGACACGCTGTTAGCGGTTAAGATTGGTTGGCATTGTGGGTTGGTTCTCCATGTGCTATAGAGAACCCCCACACATCCACCTTACCTTTTTAAGGAAATCGATTAAACGGTTGCATATATAGGTTTATGAGGCAAACATTTACAAAAGCAGTATGGTTTCTACTAAATCTTGCCACATCCGCTTTCATCCGAGATTTGCTAAGCCCTGGAGAAAAAGTTAATTTCTATTAAAGTCTATTTCATACAAAATGCCTTCGCACGTTAGCGTGTGCCTAAACGAATGTGTTTTTCTTTCCATTATACTTGAAGTTCATGTCGTGTAAGTTGCGAATTGCACCTTTTACACAATTTTGTTCTTTACATCACTTGGACGTTCCTTCGACTAGTTTACAATTCAAGGCGTCTCCCATAAGATTTCCAATACCAACAAAGCGGACTTCTAGTATCAATATCGCTTTAGAAGCAAAATCGCGTTTGTGTAACAGAAATCCCATAATTTCATAGGGCCTTGGTAAAAATACATCTGTCATCTTAATGCATGGAGCTTCAAAAAATCGTTTCCATTAATGTTCTTCATAATAATGCTAATTAACACTTAAAAATGATCAGAGAAGAACACACCACCTTAACTAACCTTTTCCAATTGCATGTTTACATCACAACAAAAGACTTGTATCGTTTATGGTTTCAGAAAAAACTTGAAAATATAATGATAGAAAAGGAAGATAACTTACCATTGTCCTCTTCATTGTCGTTTTCGGAGCTAGGGAAGTAATATTCAAGCAATCGTTCAGCCAGCGCTGTTGTACTGTCAACTCCATTTACAGCTAGTGAACCATATTGGGTTGCCAGCACCTCGTTCGCCTTTTGCCATGCTAATTCCTTTAAGGAAGCTGCCTTCTGTTGTCCAGCTGTTTTGAATTTGACTACTTTCTCGAAGTGTGGTTGGACGACATCAATGACTTTGGTTTTTGCTTGATTATAGATCTCTGTTGGAGTGTCTTTTATAATTGGGGCTTTGACTTCAAGCTTATCGATTCCCTTAACCAATGTTTGATCAACGTATTGAATAGGACGATCAAACTTTAAGACGATCGGTGCTGCTGTTGTTACAGCTCTTGTAACACAATCTTCTGCTGTACTAAAGGCCCAGTTGAATAGACGGTTGTTGCCTGAAACATTTAATGAGATGGTATAACATATGTAGTCACATTCAGAAAAAAGATTTATGAAAATTGTTTATCAATATCGAGACAATTCAGACGTTATAATAAAAAAGTCATTGGCAAAACATTCTACAATAACTTAAACAATTTTTTTTTGCCGGCTGGGGAATATAGTTTGTCAAATGTTCTTTTCTAAGTTAACACAAGGTGTCCCAAAGGTCATTTTCGAATTAGTTTCCTTCATGTATGAATGCAACCGCTGCGAGAGGGGTCCGGTATGTGACAAAGAACAGACGCGTTGTTGGTAATTCAGTCGCTATGAAGCGTTTTACGGAAGCGGCACGTACCTGATATATGCGCGCGTTCTAGAAAAACCATATTCACGAATGCCCAGAAGTTTCTACTACCTGTGGGAGAATGTAGTATTTTTTGTTTAACTCTCTGGTTATGCAAGAGCTTTGCGCGTTGAATATACGCATTGCAGTCATTTCTAGCTCTCTTAAATCTTTTCCGGTTTCCCTCAATATTGTTTGATTTATACAACCGGAAGCTCAACTATTTAGCCTCCTAAACAATTCTCACCACCAATCTTAAGCGGCGCTTCTACACTTTACTATACCTGCCCCCCACCTCGCGCCCCTACTCCTGCCTTTACAATATGTCCTGAATACCTTAGGTTGTGGTTAGTTAAGTTATTTCTTAGGTTCTTTAGTTTGTAAGTTATATATACTCTTGTTGTAGGTAGTTATGTTGCTTGAATTAAGCTAATAAATGAGGTCGTAGCTCCACTAAACTATACAATGTGTTCCAGATTTAACCAAGTTCCGCCTCTCTTATTCGTGTTATTGTCTAATATCAACTCGTGTGATCTTAAAACAAAGAGATAATGCTTCGCATGATAGTAGCCAACAGAAAAAACGACTTTAAAAATACAATTTAGAGAAAACTTAAAATTATTGGGGCTTTTACCCAAGACCAACTACGAGGGCAGGTCAATAAATCTTTAGAAAATGAGGACGGTTTTCTTTTATATTCTCATTTAGCTGACCTAATAATGACGAATAATGGCTTCTCGATAGTATAGTGGATAGTATATCCGCCTCTCACGCGGAAGACCGGGGTTCGATTCCCCGTCGGGGAGGCCTCTGGCGCAAAACTAATGACCTTGCCCGGAAAAAACAAATCATTATGGAAAATTTAACAAGCCTCAGGACTTGCTAAATAAGGCCAAGACCGGATCCCGGTTGTAGTGTCGATGATGATAATGATGAATAATGACGCATAATTCTGTCCAGTTATCGTCTGTCCCTTTTCCAATTAGTCAATGAAGATAATACCGTGTTCATCCCAAAACAGAGTCGCCATAACCTTTCCAACTGATTTCACCGTCTTTGCCGTCTTTGGACCTCATTCGCCTTTAACAATCCACTGTTTTGATTGTTCTTTCGTCTGGGGAGTGTATCATGTTTTATCTACAGTTACTAATCTGCGCAGAAACTCATCTAGGTTGCGACGCATACGCACCAAAAGTTGTCAGCTGAGAGCAAATGCGGCACCCATCTCGCAGATAATTTATCATACAAAATTGAAACATGAAACAAATTGAAAATTGACAGATACCTAGTCAAGAATGATGCTTACAGACCATTAGCGATGCTACGAGCGCCATCGTAGGCATTTCTAAGGACTTATTGACCTAGCCCCGTACAATTTGAGCTTAACTTAACATTTTAAAACATTTGGTGCTATGGATGTAATCATATACATCTGACCAACCTAGTTGTTGGCTGTTACATACTTTTTGTAATCGATCCGATGATCCAGTATTTCGCCAAAGAAACAAATAAAGTTCAAGTATTGAAAGTAATTGCACATATTTACACAAAAGTTCAGCTGTCGTACTAATTACGCCATACTCCAACATAAATGTCCCCGGTTACTGTAAAACTGTCGAATCTTTTGTTTTTATTTACTAATTTATTCGACTTATTACCGCACACACATGAGGCCTTCTTCAATAATTACTTTCAGGCCATGGCCCATTTATTATATCGCCCAAAAATAAACAAACGATCGTGTTGCATACTATAAATATTTTTTTATGGCGGCTATTGGGGTTGTGTCGTAACTTTAACACATAAATGTCGATGGTAGCGCAAACATTAAGTAATGAGAAGTGCTGTGTATTCTGTTTTTTTTATAATATCGTCTTCTTATTCCCTATTGGAAGTATTTGGCGACTTCTGAGATGACAGTGCGAAAATTAATGTGTATTCTAAATGATTTTTTGGCTAGCAATTTATCTATGCAGCAGGTGATCACAACATAATATAGAATAATTTTTAGAATGTCAATAGATTCTAGTTTAAGAAGCTCGAATGACGCTATTCACCATCATTGCTAAACGCAATAGGAGTGGTATTCTAAAGGCTTTAAAGTCGCACTTACACTGGGAAAACCAATGCCATAACATTCTCGTTGTACCGCATCCATCTTATAAAGACAATCTAACTCGGAATGATTTTTGTTTTTGAATCCCCAAGTAAAATACCGCAGTTCCCCTACTGCAGGTTCTGCTATAAAGGTTTTAAAAACAATTTTACAAGTGTACTTTTTTGCGAGATTGGCGTGAGACTGTTCGTGCTATTGTCGCCAAGCATATTTATCTACATTTACAGCAAATTCTTCCCTCTTTCTCTTTATTGATTCACGTCTGACATATAAAGAATACATTCTGACAAATGTCTATCGGGAGTTTCTCATTTAAAATCCCTGTGTAAGCCTATTGTCAAATTTGTTTTTGCCACTAAATTGGCACCACAGTGAGACATAATGACGTCAACTTTGAGCGCTGCTTTGATTCGTCTGCGACAGTAGTGCCAGTCTTTATTGATCACGCCATGTATACATAGAATACATTCTGACAGAAGTGTACCGGGAATTTCTCGTTTAAAATTCCCGTGCGCTTTGATTCGCCTGCGACGGTAGTGCCAGTCTTTATTGATCACGCTTCCTATATATACAATACAATCTGAGAAATTTCTACCGGAAATATCTCATTTAAAATTCCCGCGTAAGCCTGTTGTCAAATTTGTTTTTGCCACTAAATTGGCACCACAGTGAGACACAATGACGTAAACTTTGACCGCTGCTTTGATTCCTCTGGGACAATAGTGCCAGTCTTTATTGATCACGCCTCGTATACATACAATACATTCTGACAGATGTCTACTGGGAAATTCTCATTTAAAATTCCCGTGTAAGCTTTGATTCGCCCTGATTACCCTACGACAGTAGTGCCAGTCTTTATTGATCACGCTTCGTATATACAATACAATCTGACAAATGTCTACAGGAAATTTCTCATTTAAAACTCCCACGTAAGCCTATTGTCAAATTTGTTTTTGCCACCAATTTGGCACCACAGTGAGACATAATTACGTCAGGTTTGTCCATTACTTTGTTTACAGCTACTGATTTTGTTAGTTCACGTGCGTTTTTCGATTTTTATAATGGATAATTTGCTTGAGCAAAGAGTTTGCATTAAATTTTGCGATCCCCACGGAATTTCTGGTGTGGAACCGTTGAAAATGTTGGTCAAGACCCATCGAAAACACAACTGACTGAATGGTACCAAAGCATTGAAAAGTGGTCGTCAAGACGTTTGTCATTTGCCTCGAGCCAACGCCCCAAGACAGCTGTGACTGAGGAAAACACCGCAAAAGTGAAGGAATTGTTGGTTGAAAATCGTCAATATAGCTTGAAAAAGCTAGTAGAAGAGCTAGATATTTCACACGAATCGGTTCGTAAGACTTTGGTCGATATTTCGGAGATGAGACGTGTCCCAACAAGGCTTGTTTCAAAAGAACTGAAGTTTTTGCAAAAAGAGCACGAAGACATGCTTTCTTGAGTCGCCAGTAGCTACAACGCATCATAACTGGTGACGAGACATAGGTCTACGGGTATGACATGCAAACAAGTGAACAATCAGCCAAATGGCGTTACCAAAACGAACCGAAACCGTAAAACTACGACAAAGTCCATTAAAAACGAACGCAATGCTCACTGTTTTCTTCGCTGATCCTGGTGTGGCGCACTATCAATTCCTTTCGCAAGGTCAAACAGTGAATAAGGAATACTACTTAAGCGTTATGGAGTTGTGGCGTTTCTAACAGATACACACACAATACACAAGCAAATAGTGAAGAACACCGAACGAAAATCGAATAAGAAAATGCATCAGAGCCGTATACCACAGCAATAACATAACAATTACACATCAGTTGAATGTACTTGAGTTTAACAATCGAATTCGTACACGCGGCCAGTAGCCTGATGCTTCATTGCTTCGCTTCTCACTCGTTTCATCGTATGTTCAAATCCACCGTCTTCACTATCCTTGCTATAGAGTGTTTGCAAGAGAGTGTTCGTCAAAAGAGACCAGATTTGTGGAAAGACAAATCTTGGATTGCACCATCTCACAAAGTTTCCATTGTGAGTGAGTTTTTGACACAAAATTCAACTATTATGTTCGAACAAGCACCACATTCACCAGATATGCACCCTGTGACTTTTTCCTGTTTCCCAAACTCAAATAGCCACTTCGAGGAATACGTTTCGAATCGATTGAAGCATTTAATTTATTCGTGAAATGGTTGGGAGAAATATTTGAGCATCTTTCGGAGTTTGGCTGATGAATTCGATCGAGAAAAAAAAAGCATCTCAAGGCGCTAACTCAGCGTTATAGGTTCGCCTTTCTTGGGAGAAGTAAAATAAATCGATCCCGACCGCGACTATAAAATGTGTATGGATGATTGGATTAATCATTGGCGCAAGTGTATTGCTTCGGAAGGGACCTACCATGAAGGCGATAAAATAAATGTTGACGATTAATTCTAATTTGTTGTTTTATTGAGAACGTATAAAATGTTAGATCAGCTGGAATTGGATTAATCGTTGGCATAAGTGTATTGCCTCGAAAGGGACCTACTATGAAGGCGATAAAATAAATTTTGATAATTAACTGTAATTTGTTGTTTAATTGAGAAATTCCGGGTAGACATTTGACAGAATGTGTAAACTTTTAGATCAACTGGAATTATCAAAATTGTTTCACTTCCCCCCTGGACTTACGTAGGTCAGGCACATTCGCTTTGTTTTTTTTTATTTTTTTTATTTTTGCCAGTGGTCACTGATGTGCATGCCATAGCCATCACGAAACTACTAATGAGGTTTCCTGAAAAATTCGACGTTTATATCCTTTACCATGTCTTATATGTTATGGAACATGTGGTTGATTATGTTGTTGGGCATATTTGCGACATGTTTGTGGCGCCATTGAGACATGTCAGGGACTTTGTTGAAAATCCATGCACACGTTGCTTCCACAACACCACTATCTACCGCAGGGCCGAAAAGACGTCGCTTGTCACATACATACACTACGATGGGCAAAGGAACACACGTACAACCGTTGTACAATCAAAAAACCTCAACAAACAGACACGGATATTCCCATCCTTTGGGGTTGTTCGTCATCATCCTTGTTCCCATCGGCCCATTCCAATAACACGAACCACACACAGCAAGTCTTTAGGGTAAACGTAAACTTAAAAGTATACGGTCGGATTGTTAATAGAGACAACCGAGTGCGACCTTCGTCAATCGGTCACACGATCTAGTCGATGCCATACATCTACAGCTGCTATGATCTCGGTCCGCGCCCTTAATATAAACATACCGAAACAAACAGAGTGGATCCCCAGTCATGAGCCCAAGAACATGATTCTGAGTTGCGTCGTGTCTCATTCCAGTTCTTGCTACGCTGTCGCGTGTATGTGTGTGTAGAGTCAATTATCAGTGTAACAGTTCTAGTAGTAGTGTCCATCGATTTAAGAGGACCTGGTGCTGCCGATAAGGAGCCGTGAATTACTCGCAACAAATAGACGTGAGACAGAGAATAGGGCGTATCAGTTACGATTTTAATTGAGTTACCACAATTGACAAGTATGCCGCTTTAGTGTGAAGTGCAGATAGTGAACTAAATTACCGTTGAACAAATTTGTTCGTGTTATTGTTCGGTTGAACTATGGCCCGTGAGGATCGCCGCAGTCCCCAGACTGCCCCAAGCCCGCCCGGTATCCCACATTCATCACAGGGCATCCCATCTCCGTTGCATGTCCTTGATATGAGCCTATCACCCAATATCATAGCAATGGCGGCATTACATCATCCAGCATTAAATTCTCTTCGATATTCGGACAGTCCATGTGGAAGTCTAAACGACCCCAGTGCAAACGAACAAACACCGCCATCGCATCACCTCGCCCTACATCATATCAAAGAAGAAGAAACTGATTCTGGCATTGGTGATAACGATAATTTAGTTTTTGTCAACACAAACATCACTGTCGAATAAGCAACTACCAACAATGTCAAACAGCACCGTGATTAACTACACAGTTATACCGTTCGAAGTCACTAGCCTACCTGAGCGGTCTGCCTTTAGTCGCCTTACTCCTCTTGCAGACATCGTAGAGTTTAGTCGCCAGTAACACCTGCATCAACAACGAACTGTTGCGGCCGATGCTGTCAAGATGCTCGAGCGAACTAGCTTCGAAATTATACGACAAAGTGCCAAGTCAAACCGGCAGGAGAAAATTCGGTGACCCTCACCACAGGTATTACATTTATGTTCATGCTTTTCTAGACCCTCATCCAATATTACTGGAGGACAAAATCTGCATTTATTGAGTTTTCCTCATTTTGCCACCGTCGAATACGACACTGACGTCTGTGGATTATCTGTCGCCCTTTTCAGCACAGAACTCATCTGAGGACTACTGTGGCGTTTCTAACAGATACACACACAATACACAAGCAAATAGTGAAGAACACCGAACGAAAATCGAATAAGAAAATGCATCAGAGCCGTATACCATAGCGATAACACAACAATTCCACATCAGTTGAGTGTACTTGAGTTTAGAAATCGAATTCGTACACGTGCCAGTAGCCTGATGTGTTAAGCATTAGTTCAATTTTTGGTGATTCTAACTGTCATAGCGTCAGTTCAAATCACACGTTCTTCACTATTATCGCAAACGCTATACTACTGTCCAGGTATGCTAGGTATTTTTAATAAGGGGACTCCAAAATCCCATTTTGTACGAACGTTAGTGTAGAAAATATTGGATTTGCTGATGATATTCACGGTTGAAACAACTGCCAAGCATATGCATGAGGTGGGGGTGGCCGCTAACGAGGCGATTTGTCTGATTAAATACTAGCAACAATTTGCCGAACTCAAACTAGCGATCACAAAACGGAGACAGTTCAAACAGCCAGTGGATACGTCTATAATATGCTAACCTCCAAATCGGAAACCAGACATTATGGTCAAAGGAAGCTGTCAAGTACTTGAGCCTTATGTTCAACAACAGATCAAGATTTAAGTCGCACATAGAATATGGAAATAAAAAAGTTACATACAACCATATCTGCAATATTGCCAAACATTGTTGGACCAGGATGTATAGAGAAGATTATCTTGTCAATGGCAGCCACTAGAGTTTACCGTCCCAGGGTGGACGTCTGATAAAAGCAAGACACAGACACACATTAAGGACTGGATGCGATTTCAGGGCAATCTCCGTTGAAGCACCATTCGTTACGATCGGATTACTCCTTACTGACATCCTTGCTGAGGAGATATTTCGGATCTACAAAGGAGAGCCAAGAGGGATGAAGAACCTGGCGGCGAAAAAGCTAAAAAGAATACACTTCTGCTATATTGCAAGGCAAACAGCAAATGCACCTTTAAGCCTGCACAGCGTTGGGCATAACAATCCACAAATCCAAAGACCGAGGGGACGATTCTGAACATGTTAGTTTCGTGTGCAGTACAACCGGGAACCGGTCTTGGCCTTATTTAGCAAGTCCTGACGCTTGTTAAATTTTCCATAATGATTTGTTTTTTCCGGGCAAGGTCATTTGTCTTGCGCCAGACACTCCCCGACGGGGAATCGAACCCCGGTCTCCCGCGTGACAGGCGGGTATACTAACCACTATACTATCCAGCAATCTTCACCGCACGATAAAACTTTGAAGATGCAGAGTGCTTCGCTGAGGTAGATTGTCAGGCTTCATGTTCCTTGAATAATTGAACTCCTCATGTTACAAAATATTCACACGATTGACATTTAACAAGTTTATAATCTTCATGATAAGTAGAAGCCAACTGTTGTAATAGAAATCATCCACCTATACTAATATTAGATCGCAGTATCCAGTGGCTGATATGTTTCGTTTGTATATTTCCTTCCATTTCATTCTACCTTTACAGTAGTGTATCTAATGTTCAACTTTGTTCTCGTCTAGGTGGTGTATTCACGCCCAGTAAATTGTTTGACAAATTGTGCTCTAAGTGTCCCCAATTCTGTAGAGGAGATCAGCATGATACACATGAGCTGCTGAGGCATTTACTTGAAAGTGTCAGGTAAGTTATATCCCTCCGCTCCTAAAAAGACATAACTCTATGTTTTTTTAACTTCCTGACAGATCGGAATATTTAAGGCGATACCAGAAAGTAATTCTTCACAACCTGGATCTAAATGATCCGGACATGAATTCGGTAAGTGAAGAAATGAGGAAAAAGTGCAAGATCTATGGTCAGCAAGCAGCAGATCGAATTTTACGTCCCGATCAAGTTTTTCGAGGTTTTCTGGTGTCGACTTTAATGTGTCAAGAATGTTTTCATATATCATCGAGGCACGAATATTTCCTTGATATATCCTTGCCTGTGAGTGTAGAGAAACCTCAGCCACCTGTTCGTTGTAAAAATAGTGCGGAGAATCCTACAACTGGTCCGTCGAAACAGTAACAAAAGAAGGAAAAGGAGCGTAAGGCAAAAAGAGCACAGAAACATCAGCATCAGAAGGAAAACAATTTCGATCAGACAATGCAAACGGATTCATCATCGCCAGAGCAATCAGACGCAGACGTTAAAGATAATCTCATTGGCGATAAAGCTGGAGCTACATCATCCAAAGGCAGTACAACAGTAAAAGCAAATGAAGTGCAACCTGTGATCTAAATAGGAACAGTAATGAATTATTGAGTCCTCTTGCGTCAGAAAAGCGCGGCGATTCACCAGAAAATCCTAACAAAGACTCCTTAGACGATGATGAAAATGGTGAGTAATTTTCTGTTCAAGTTTATGGCATAATAAAGTAAATCCTACTAGATAGATATAACCCCTTAGCGGATTTTTTTAATGATCAATACCTGATACTTTTAGAAGAACTAAAGTCACTTTCAAAATGAACAGTTAAATTGGAGGCACTATTGTTCCAAGGTGAACGCCACCCACAGGAAAACCTGGGTGAAACATTAGAAGTGACTAAAAATTGCCCCTAAAAGTCATGGGCATGATTCGAAAACAAGGAAACGGCTCAAAAACAGTCCTCGAAATCGTGCAATTTTTTACATGTGAACAAATTCTTCAACACACTGTGGTAGACGATGAAAACTAATTCATTGAGACCATATAAAGCAGGGGGGATTGTATGATAAGGCTATGCAGGTATCAAAATCAACCTCAAAGCCGAATAACCACAACTCGAACCTCATGCTGTGCTGTGAAACCACCACGGTAGCTCGTTCAGGCAATGTGTTTCAGCAGTACATTAAAAAACGGTCGAAATACCAAGGAGTAAATATCCGGTATGGCAAGGCCCGACCATACGTTTCTCCACCCATAAAACCGTACCCGGGAACGCTCAAGTGGGATGTCTTAATCCACCGCATTCTTCAGACTGGTTCCGATATTCTCGGGTTTCAATTGGATGAGAAACAACACGGATTTCAAAGTAGTGAGAAAGTGGATTGATTCATGCTTCGCATCAAAAAGTGTGGATTTTTTTTGACACTCTCCGAAGATAAGAAAAAATCGTTGATAACGAGAACAATACCTTGAATAAATTATTTTGGGCCTCATTTTCACAAAAGAAAATTCTTTAAAATTAACTTGTACGCTTAATCACATCAGATATACTTTCCTCTTCATTAAAGAAAGCAGAAATCAATTTAAAAACTTATAAAATGAAATGTTTTTTGATTCTACAGTACTATCTCCCACTCAAAGCCTTTGTGTGTTTTTTAGCACATTCATGAGTTGAACACACGCCCAACAGTGTGTTAATCAAATCGAACAGCGCCACATGAAGCAACAAAACTAATGAAAAGCAGTTCCATTGTTTTCCTTTCAAATTCAAAATCCATAAATGACTTATTTGCACAAGTGATGTAGTTTTAACTTATTTATTTTGCTTGAGACTTCGTCGCCAGATAAGAATCGTCGATGATAATTTCCGTTATCAATGAAAATCAATCAACAGTACATATCGCGACATAAAAAGTACAGCTAAGAACCCTCCCCGCAGACAGAGAAGATTTCTAGAAAGTGCTGATAGAACAGACAATAGAAGTCACGTCGTTGGGTGACCAGCATCCTCCGCCTTATTGTATGTATGCAGTGGTTCCCAGTTGGGTGGACAATTATATTAAATTGATTCAATTAGACGATCGACCTTATTTCCCAGGCATTCACTTAAATCAATTCAATTACAGAACCGTTCAACAACCATTTACTTTACAGTTAGATGAATTATGAACAACAACAAGAAATCCCGTTAAAATAGAAAATTCCGTAAAGTTATGTTAGAAATAAACGGCACTTAACCAAAGAAACGTTACGTTCCCGTAGTAAAGTCTAGAAAACGTACCTTTTACTTTTTCGTATACATCTTGACTTTGTTGCCAAGCTGCTCCGACAACCGGTAGCCTCATCATGCGATCCAGCGACTCCAAATGTGGCAGAAGGCTTTGTGTATCCTTGTCCTGTGCAGCTTCCACTAAATTACTTGAACTATTAATATCGTTCGAACAAGAAGCCATTTTGTGATAAAATTACTATTTCGTAAGTTATGTTCTTTTTTCGCGATTAACTTGCTTCTTTTTTAATTTTATAACTACAACACTGACTCTTATAGCAACCTGGCTTTTCACACTTTTATTTTAATTGCTCTCTACTTTAATTTGTAATTAGACGAAGATTCGTATATTGTTAGTTCCAAGAACGATTACGAAGTGAGTTTAGAGAATTGCATACTCAAGTTTTATAACAAGTGCCTCGTGAGCCGGCCGATGTGATCGGTCTTATCGAATGCGTGCTCTCTGAGAGACATTGGGCTTTCTTGGTTCTGTTCTCTTAAATGAGTGACATTTCTTCGTTAAGTGGAGACATCTTCCACAGACGTCATTTTAATTGTTTAATATGAAAGGAAATAAATTTCGTATTTGGTGAGAGATATTGAGGCCTATGGCGGTGTAGTCATCAATTGGACAGTTGCCCTTGTGCCCCTTGAGAAATCAATGTATAAAATAAAGTGATAACTAAATCGCCGGGAAGCACGGGCTCAATGTCCAATCCGTGGACGGAAAATGTTATCTGCTCTAGAGGTAATATCATGAAATTCCTTATCGGGTAGATAAGTGGTGTCTGGCGTGTTTATTTTCGATTAATGAACACTTTGTAATGGCTTGAAAGGATAACGATGAGATACTTTGTTGCTGTGTGAAAATTAGGAATTAACTTGAATGAGTTTCAAGGTTTTTCTATTTTGGTCTACGTGATCATAGAGTTTCTTTTTCAGTGCAGCAAATATACATCAAGGCCAGTATGTGCAGTTTCTGTCCCTCCCTTCGAACTCGTGTGATTACGATTACAAATGTTCTTTTCTGTTTAGGAATGAATGCGGAAATATAAAGGTCGTAATTTTGAAAATAATTTAATTGATAATTTACTGTGAAATGCTCGGTTTCAAAATCGTCTAAACAAGAAGAAACTAAGATTTACTTAATACCACTGATCTGCTAAACCTAGAGTGGCCTGTTGGGGGGAGGGGCACTAGATCCTCTCAACTCCCCAACACTTTCCGTCTATTTCACTGTCAATTGTTCACCAATAAACCGAACTGCAAGCAAACAGCAAAATGAAAAGGCACGAAAGTTATTTAGTTGATTAAGTGTTCTTTATTTTATTTATATTGTAGCGAGCTTAGAGTTCGCTGGATGAATTATTTTTAATAAATAAGAGCCGTTAAATCGATTTTGAATTAATGTAACACTTTATTAGTCCGTTAATAACAACCGTTACTTTTACCGTACACTTAACGATTTCTTGACTTATCGCGTCTTTTACTGCTTACTTCTTACTTTTTACTGCTTACTTCTCACTTATCGCTTGCTTCACTTTCTACTTCTTATTCATCTGCATGATCTGTGTGCGACGTATTTATACCGTATCCCCATTCTGATTCGGCGTTTCGTTTTCGTCCGTTCCATAGCCTTGAATGTTCTACTGTTCATAGTCTCCAGTTTTCCAGTACTTTCTAGAATATTCTAGTACTTTGTTTCGGACTTTCTCGAATATTCTAGTACTGATTGTCATATGGGTTCCTCGATAGTATAGTGGTTAGTATACCCGCCTGTCACCCGGGAGTCCGGGGTTCGATTCCCCGTCGGGGAGCGCCTGGCGCAAGACTAATGACCTTGCCCAGACAAAATAAATCATTATGGAAAATTTAACAAGCCTCAGGACTTGCTAAATAAGGCCAAGACCGGTTCCCGGTTGTAGTGCCGATGATGATGATGATGATGATGATGATGATGATTGTCATATGCGTCACAATATTATGGCATCGGCACATGTGCATAGAACTGGATGTTAACAATATAGGGTGTTTACTGGCTTTGAAAAATGTTCACTACAAAACTGCAGGAACTCTTAATCTATTCTAGTGTTCACTAGCTCAGAACTGATCACAACTAAGTGCGCATAATCCTTTGGTGATGAACGCCTGCAACTCCTTCAGGATCGCCAAAAGTATCGTACCAATTTCACTTTAAAAATAAACCAAACTGATTTATCGACTCAATAACTAAAAACACTAGGCGCTAACTCGTACTCTGAACTCGTGTATCTCGATCGCGGTTAAAAACTGACTCCTTGTAACGCGGCGAGGGATGAAAATGGACATTAAAAGGCGCGACCGTCCGCTATGGGGATTGAAATCTGACTCTGGTGATGTTGTACGCAACCTACCACCAGTCGCAACCGTGGGTGGATTTGTGGGAAGGAAGTATTGTGCCTAACACAGACACTCCGTTCACTTCCTCCTCCACCATGAATTGTTCACCGCGTAAAACACTGAACCAGAACACTGATGCGCATAATGTGCATCCAGGAGATGTATGTTCGTTGAAACAAACAAATCGAATTTCGTGGGATGCTAATGGTTTGTGTTTGATTATGCGTCGAGGTCATGAGGAATGGATTCAGGGCAATTACAATACAAAGGGAAAAGCAACCTATGCATCGTTCGATAATGAGGGTCAGCTGGATAAATAGCAACCACTCATTAAATAAAAACTGCGTTTAGGATACCACAAACGACATGGATTGTTTATGGTATCGCCAGGAAGCCTATGGAGGAACAGCGTTCTTTGTTTGCACGTGGTGTGAGTTAGGGAATCTGGCTCGTCGATTGCGCTAATTGAATCCAGCTGCTTGCAGAATTATTTCTAGGAATTTTAGATAATGCGTTGTATGCGTTAAATGTCCTTGTAAAAAGAAATGTTTCGGGGGTGCTAGGTGGAGTTTGTGGTGCAGGTGTGGGGAAGTTGAAATTTGCCTGGAGTTCCTGAAAAGGTAGAAAGAAATTCTTACAGGGAAGGGATGCATGAAAGATAATTTTTCTTTTCCAGGGACTTTTTAGATTAAAGATTGATCTATTTAATGCGTGAAGCATTTAAGATGCTAATGCGATTGCATTAGTGAAGTTATGAGATTGGGTGGAAGTTATGGGGGTTTTTAGGTAAGCGAACCGTGGGGTTTGGCGGAACCGCCACAGATTTCCATCGATGTGTGAGGAGCAAATCCGATCTTTTCTTTGGTGACGACTACGCAGCTGATCAAATAGATGATCGTGTACGGGGGCTGGCTGTATTGCCTTCGTAAACGATAGAGGATAGAAACTTTGCCCACGATGGCAAGGGACCAGGATGGATGGTGCATGTTTATTTTAGAAACATATACCGTGGGACCTGATCATTGGCATGGTTGTTTGAATAACAATCATGGTCGTGTCGTATTCGATGATCGATTATCGGTTAGGCGACCGATCGTAGGAAATTTGACTTGCAGATGTGCAAGCGTACAATTTACCCAGGGTGGCTATGGACCAACGGATGGTAGGTAAAAAAATAAAAAACACAGTGAGATTACTGTGTGTTTGGTTTAGAAACGGATCGTGGACCAGGGCCGTTAATTTGATTGTTTGGACAACAATTATGGTCGTGTCCAGCTCGATGATCGTTTATCGGCTTAGACGATCGATCATCGGAAATTTGGCAAGCAAGCAAGTTGCCCGACGTGTCCTTTTGGACCAACGGATTGTTGAAACAAGAAGACACAGGAGGATTGGTGTATGTTTGATTGACATGTTGCCGCCCAGAGTAACCGATCAGGTTCCTAAATAGTTCATGTAAGATGAACCGAAGTGGTTTGGCCGTGATGTATTGGTTGATGCTGTGGCAAGATAATGATCTTGCCGTGGGCTTATTTTTCAAGTGAGAGATGATTGTGGAAGAGCTTTGGATTGCTCATATGCAGGTAAGAGGCTATGGTAGGTAATGACATTTCCGTTGGGAAAGGGGAGTTGGGTTAGGATGATGGGTGGTTCTTCGGGTTGCCGGTTTGAAGTAAGCGTATTATTCGAAGTATTGGCCGTTGCTTTCTACACATTTAGACCACCTTTCTGGCAATTTGTGGATACCACGCCAATAAAACCGGTCGTCTTTTGAGGCAAACCATTCGGAGACCCAATTTTCGACTTCTTCGTAGGAATTGAAATGCTGCTTAGCCAATGCGTGTCTCATTAATGAAAACAAATGATAGTCGGAAGAAGCCAAGTCTGGCGAATACGGCGGGTGGGGTAACACTTCCCAGCCGACAGCTTTTATTGTTTCTTTGACGGGTTTTGTTGTATGATTCGGTGCATTATCATGCAACAGAATTACCTTTCCGTGTCTTGCGGTCCATTCTGGTAGTTTTTCGATCAATACATGGTTCAAATTGATCATTTGTTGTCGGTAGCGTTGCACATCAAGAGTTTCGCCAGGTTTTAGAAGTTCATGATACACTTTGGCGGAATTGGTCTCTGAGTCGCCTGTCGATGGTGTTCCGCCGAACACCGTTCACGAAAACAAGAAAGAAATACACTGAAGCGAATAAATCCCCAAATGAAACACGGTTCCTTTTCTTTCGGTTAATGTTTACACTCTTTATTTATCCTTAATCGACTGGGACATAATTTTTTTTTTACTCCGGTTACAATAATAGTTCGGGTAGTTTTACTGGCAGGCGGCGTCTCGATTATGTTGCGAGCACGGATCGCCTTATTCAATTAGTGGACTGTATTATTACTTTTTATCGTTTTTTGTTGTTGTTTATTCTATTTATACTGATATAACAATATTCTGTTAAGATCTCTTTTCTGTCGATATTTATTTATTATTTCTGCACTGAACTGAAAACTGAACTGAACTGGTTGCACTCTCCAACTGCCGCTGCTTTTATCCTCTTTTTTGTCCCCGTTCTCTTGTTTGCGTATTGTCACGAGAACCAAAGAGCGAATGGTATAAATTGTCGATCTACGGTGTGCCAGTCAGCAGTCGTGTGCTGCTCCATCCTTGGCTTCGTATGTTACGTCGCCAACAGGTAGTATACTAACGGAAAACACAACAAACTTCCACCACACCTCGAATCGTGTTTCTATTTGAAACTATCCTTATTTATTACAGTCTATCATGTATAGCCTTCCACTTATTGTTATCCGCATAAAAATCGACAGTATCAGACGACACACGTTGAGCTATCACAAAGATGGCACAACGGGAGTAACGAGTCGGCGCGCGTTGAAATGCGATGCGTTGAACGTCGAGTCTATGTTTGCCTTCTGTGGCAGGTCCGCGAACGTATTCGAGTTAACTCTCGTACTTGGACAAATTGAGTATTTTAAAGTTACAATTTCGATCGACGTTACCGTCCCGTTTTAATGCGTCGCGCGGATCGACCTCCTCGGTGGGGTTCTCAGACTGCTGCTCCAACTAGACTAATCTTCCTTTTCTAATTAATTTTTCTATCCATCTACCATTCTTTTCCCCTCATCTGAAAAAGAAATTTCCCATCATAGTTTTCATTTTCTTATCTGAAAAGGAAATTTCCCATCTTGATTCTCATTTCCTTATCTGTATCTTGTTCGAAGGATCGAGCGTACCGCCACTTCTTTCTCGATCCTATCATAGGCTTTGTTTGCGCTACCCATCTGGCTTACGACAACAGAGTTTTTGTGTGCTTCCGATGGGTAACAAAGGAACCGTATGATTTGGTTCGTAGATCGCATTTCCCAGTCATAAACATCTAGCGTGGGATAGGCGTTACGATGTTTATGATCGCAAGAATTGTTGGTCGGCGGGCGAATCGCTAGGCCTTTGTTTGCGCATGTGCGCTTGTCTGTTTGGGATCTTGCCAGGAATTTAGGGTGCTAAATGCTATTAGCTTCATGAGGAGATTATTTTGTTTGTCTTCAGAACAATGCGTCTAATGGATGCATTGGATGGATGCATTGAATTCAATATTAGGAAATTTTGGACGTTAAGTTCGATTGGTTTTTACTATTGAATTCAATGTTGGGGTATTTGGAATGTTACCTTTGTTTCAGGCGGAAGGAAGGACTTTGAGGAACGTGTCTGTGGGCACGTTTAATGGATATAGGTGAGTATGTTCCTTGGTGGAACGACGATATCTCAACCTATAGTGGGCTGTGTGGTTCGTAGAACCGCCACTATATATGTTTGACAGATGTCATAGCAACTAAATAAAAAATATATAAGGGCTCGTTTACAATAAACGTTCCCTATCGATACATTTGTATCTTGACGCTCACTTCACACCGGTACACCTGATACAACCGGGATCCGGCCTTGGCCTTACTTAGCAAGTGTCTCCACCGGTATCCAGTCCATATCCGAGACTTGTTAAATTATCCACAATAAATCATTTTTGCGGGCAAGGTTATTAGCCTTGCGTCAACCTTTTTCAGGATGTCGCTGCATGCATTAGTTCACTACTTGGGCGGTGCTAAAGCAGCTATCCGGGGGTGTCACGTGGAGACTGCATGCCAACTTAGACTGAACACAGACAAGGATTGTCTGGCCTTCGCCGAGTTGAAAGCAAAGACTTTGCCCTGTGTATTCGCTCCCACCCCCATGGCTTCCCACAGGAGAAATAAAAAACTCCTCATCAACAAGGAGAATCATCATCATCATCGGCACTACAACCGAGATCCTGTCTTGGTCTTATTTAACAAGTCAACAAAGAAAATACCGACCTGTAAAACATGGAACACTGACATCCTGTCATCGAGAACACCTCCTAAATATCCGGAAGCCAATGAGCCCATTCGTATCCCTATAGTTGTCACCACATCATGTATCCGCTGCCAGGATCAGCGAAGGCGGGCGGAATTTTAGGGAAGAAACCACAAACATTTTCAGTCTACTACCCAATACCCCCTCTAAACAATGATCATCATTGAACTTCCATCTAGTAGTTCGCCCCCTTCGTCCTGTTATTATGTCCAGGATAAATGCCAACCTCTCAAACCATGGGCAATAATAACAAATCTACAGTACATTCCGGTAACTCGATCGTGTAGAAGAACACTTGGATTGAGCAGGGACAAGGATCGTCCTGGTCTTCGCCGGGTTGAAAGAAGAGACTGTGCCCTGTATGTTCGCTCCCATCCCCAAACACAACGTACATCTAATTAATATTATTATTTTTTTTTACTAGGCCCTTCCGATGGTATTCCATTGGTAGACTAGTTGAACCATTGGTCATGTCAGTATTCAGTGGACACACTTGCTACACAAATGCTTAATTTGTTGTTTTTGATATTACAATATTCCCATTATCTAGAGCATGAAGGAAGTGAGTTCCTGTGAGTAGGGCGTTAGAATATACTGACAGCTAGGCCGGCTTGTCATAGGAACCGATTAAACGCCGAGTGGTAGGTGGGGTTCCAACACCCTGTCGCCCGGTGAAATACCGGCCCATCAAGCTAAAGACTCCGTGAAATAGTCGGGAGAAATCCCTGGTCATCTTTCGGAGCTTGACTGAAAGACCGGTTCGAGAGATGGTTTGTTTAGGTGGTAGTCGGTCCCAAGGTTAGATACCACGCCATCACGCTGTACATTCCACGATTTCGTCGGGAGAAATCTTCGACTATGTTTCGGATGTATGACTGATGGCCTGGACTGCACGGGGATAAGTCATGACCTTCTGAGATAAAGAATCCTGGAGGTAAAATAGTTTCCCATTCGGATCTCCGGCGGGGGACTATGTCAGGGAGAACATCATGCAAATATTATGATAAATAACCGAACTTTGAGAAATTCGTCATCGCATAATCGGGTTCATTCTCGAGGTTCTGTCGATGTTCGACTGATAACGGCATTTTGTAACATCGGGGGCATCGGTTTCACCAATCCGAATATAAACGCCGTCCGCCAATATTTGTAAACAGCGAAACCCGATATCCTTGCCACAACCGACACCCAGGTCGATTCGTCAACTGATTTGACATATCTTCGTTGCTCAGAATACGACTTACATTCGAGGTTCCGTTTTAAGGGTGGTCTGCGCCTTCACGCGGTCCGATCTGGATTGCCAGAGGATGGAGGCGTTGGAACCCAATAACCTGGACGTCATGTGGTTGACGGTCGTGCTGAGGAATTCTGTTAAATTTCTTTGTTGTCTTTATCGCTCCCCGAATGACATTTTTCGAACATCTTTCACGTACCGTCGACTGGATACAGATCAACTATCCAGCTTCTGAAATTGTCGTCCTTGGCGATTTTAATGTACACAATTCCGGCTGGTTGGTACATTCTAACAGGACCGACGACAGCTGGGAGGCTGGCGGAGATGTTCGCTGTTAGCCGCAATTTGACTCAACTCGTGGAGGAACCTACCTATAGCATTTGCAACAATAGCGAAAACCGTGTGATTCGAACCGATGCTGTGGCAGCTAGAATCACTATACTATTGAACAAATGCTTAACACGTCAAGCCGCTGCCACGTGTACGAATTCGATTTCTAAACTCAAGTACACACAACTGATGTGGAATTGCTATATTATTGCTTGATATACGGCTGGTGCTTTTTCTTATTCGATTTTTTTCGGTGTTCTCCACGATTTGCTTGCGTATTGCGTGTGTATCTGTTAGAAACGCAACAACTTCTCTGCCGTTGTAGACGGGCAGTGGCACGTTAGTCACAAATTTAAAAGATAAAGCTAATGTGTCTGCAAATTTATTTTCTGCGAATTCCAACCTCGATGCCGGTCTTTGGAGCCACCTGTGATCTTGTCGGTACGGTCTTCGATGTGGAATGTGAGGTTCCGCCCGCGTACTATTCAACGCTTTCTGCGTGGTCTGCACTGTAGGAAGGCAACCGGCGCGGAGGGAATACCAGCAATGGTCCTTAAGAACTGTGCTCTAGAACGATCGCCGCTTCTTGGCAGAGTCTTTCGCTTATCTTATGCAAGAAAGATCTTTCCTACCTGCTGGAAAATCGCTCGAGGTCAGCCAATCCCAAAGAGAGAAAGAAGTGTCTCCCGCAAAATTACCGACCGGTAACATTACTGCCTATGTTGTCTAAGGTGACGAAAAACGTTATCAACGCCGAGTTAATTAGGTATTTGGAGTACAACGGACTTTTGAATGACCTACAGATTCCGTGGCAAGCGGTTCACGGGAGATCTTTCGACCCTTATATCCGATATATGGACATCTGCGATTCAGGGGAATGGTGAATCAAGGGCGGTCGAATTGGATATCTCCAATGCTTTTGACTGCGTCTGGCATGGGGCATTGCTGAGCAAACTTCGGGGACTGAGACTTTCCCAGAAGATTTCCGACTGGACCAAGATCTTCTTCGAAAATCGATCGATCCGGGTTGTTGTGGACGGCGAGTGTTTGGATCAGTATCCTGTTAATTCTGGGGTGGCTCAAGGTTATATTTTGGCTCCAACCTTATTTTTGCTTCACATAAATGATTTCTTGGGGTCAATGGATAACAAAGTGTTCAGTTTTGCGGATGATAGTACGCTTGTTTCTTCATTTTCGAACGATCGGTCGATTAGTGCATCGACGTCACACCAACTGAGATGTAGACAGATCGACTCTCTGAATCCGGATCTGGATAAGGTCCTGCAGTGAGGAAATGCCAATCTCGTCGACTTCATTGCAATGAAGACACAATATACAACATTCGAAAAGAAAAGTGGATCATCGGTTCCACAGCTGATGATGAATGGCCAGGCTCGAATCTGGAGAAAGTTTGAAATTGCTCGGCGTCACGGTCTGTGAGAATGTATCGTGGCATAAACATCGTTGGACATCGTCAGATCCGCCTCAGGAAAGCTGAACTATCTTTTTAGAGCAAACAAATATTTTACTCCGGCTCAACTATTTCTCCTGTATAAATCTCAAATTAGACCCGCGCTCGAATATTGCTCTCATGTTTGGAGCTCTGCTCCTAAACATACCCTCGACCTACTTGAGAGCATACAGAGACGAGCGATCTGCCTGATCGGGGACACGGCGGTGAGATCGGAACTACACTCGCTATCACATCGAAGGCGCGTAGCTTACCACTGTCTGCTTTACAGTTATTATCACGAGTACTGTTCTTCGGAGATTCGTGGTATTGTTCCGCGCAATTCGGTTTATATGCGCTCCATAAGACATTCCGACGGATCGCACCAGTTTGCGGTTCATCTTCCGACCGCGCGAACATCTCTCGATCATAAACCAACGTTTTCTTGAACCGGTCCAGCAGCCAAGCTCCGAAAGATGGCCAGGGATTTCTCCCGACTATTTCGGGGAGCCTATATCTTCATGGGGTGGTATTTCACCGGGCGACAGGGCGTTTGGACCCCACCTACCACTCGGCCTTTAGTCGCCCCTTACTAGAAGCGGCCTAGCTGTGAGTATATTCTAACGCCCTACTCACAGAGCCATACCATACCAAAACCGCCAAATTAATTTTTACAAAAATCTTTCGTTAAAAAAAAAACTGCCGCAAACCTGTACACCACAATGACCAAGATATCCACACAATGGGGAGAAAAAACTAACTTAATTGCTTTGGGTCATAGAAACAATGAAAAAAGAAAAACTCATGGCAATACGTTATAGTTACGTCTCTTACAAAAAAAGGGAATATAAATTTGAAGTGGGGTTCCTACACACCCTGTACGGGTTCTATGGTTCAAACCATAATTTCCATTTGTGCGAGTGCAGACAAGATCGCAGTTCAAGAAAGTGTATTTCAAAAACTGATATCGAAACTTGACTACTTACTATTTCTGAACTATATCTAATCCAAAAAAAACTAACCAATATAATCGTAATTGGATTTTTAAAAATGCTTAGCACATAGAGTTGACTCGAAATCACTTAAGTCTGCATCAACTTCACACAGGAGCTCGGGGGTCAGAAACCAGTGATAACCAAGTAAAATATGAAACATTGTGAGATCCCCTCTTATCAAAAGTACTTAATTCATTGCGTCTTGGTAGGACAAGACTTGCGATTGGAAAAAAGCAGATACGGAGAAATCTAGTAAGTCACCCATATCTCACTCAGAGACAAGTGTACAGCGCTCTGTCTATCTCGGAATACTTGACAACCGCTAATTTTGAACGGAAATTCATCGTGATTCTATCTTTTGAATTCCTATCGAACTGTGCCATGCACGTTGCTCCATTACACGTAAGACTCGGTTCATAGTCTTTCCTTGGACTAATGAGGGGTTAGGGTTAGCAAGTTAAAACCTACCCTAATGATTAATACAGACCACATTCTTGTTAGGAATACCAACAGCAAACGATTAGATAATCGACACGCGGGGTTTTAGACTTTGGAATCAATTTATATTTGATTCGTCACGTTTGCTGAGAAGCTGTTAGATCTATCAAACTACGTCTAGATCAACAGGCCACTTGTCGGGAATTTTCCTGTTTTTCATTTTAAGTACCATTGAAAGGCTAATTACTACGGCGAATATGTTTTGCAAGTTCGATGACCAATAAGGCGATTGTATGAATCAGATTATTTTATTAGAACCTCTACGATAACGTCGCTTTTTGTGAGAACGGTGGGGTGGCACAAATAGACTTAGTGTGCAACTTATCGCAGTTTATTAAAAATGTTTTGGTCGTAATTCAAATGGCTTATCGCCAAGATTTTCGGAAATACCAAAGTCGTTAGATGTCCCGCAACGGTGACTAGTTTAAATAATGCGGATCAAAGTCCCTTAATACAAATGAGTTCTAATGAGTCGTGGGTGATGCAATTCACTTCCTCATTGCCACGAGACTGCAACCATTCGTGCTCCACAAAAAAGTTAGGCCTGTGGCTATTCGTAGCTATAAACTTTTATTATCCCAGAAGTCGCTTCGAGTTAAAGGAACGTGAAGTTGTGCAAGGCTGGTTTTATTGCTCTTGCTTATTGGACATAAGTGTTTGCCGATATTGTTCTGGTGGCGGTGATAAGGGTCAAAGCAATGAAGTGAAGGTAGGTAGAAATGCGCGTCAATTTTAAATACTACAGTCGCAAACGAAATCGCAGCGAAGAAAATTACACACGATAAATGCTTCGCAGTTCCATTCTTGGGTTATATAGGGTGGGCCAAACATTTTTGAAATGGCAACACTTGATTTCTGGAATGAAGCATGAGGCGACGCACAATTCCCCGCCACTTACCCGCCCCTCCCTCTAACGGTTTTTAAGAAATCAAGTGTTGCCATTTGCAAACATTCATGGCCGACCCTATAGATAAAACTGACAAAAATACGAGGGTTGCCTCGTATGTTTCGGGATTCGGCAACCCTAGTGTTGCAATCCGGCAATTGACAGCTCTGTCGTAAAGTTGGACATTTTTGAGGTTATACGCACTCAGAACGTTTTGACATACGAGCGCTATTTGTGTTGTTTACAGTAACTTAAAAGATTCATCTCGGCCCAAAAATGGAATTAAATCGTCAACATGAACTTAATTCAATTTTTGGCGATGAAGCTCCATCAAGGACCAGTGTTTATCGATGGTATGGTGAATTCAATCGTGGTCGTAGTTCACTCCAAGATGAATTTCGTGAAGGTCGTCCAAAATCAGTTGTTGTTCCGAAAACCATTGATGCTGTGCGCGAACAGATATTGGAAGATCGTCATGTGACCTATCGTGAGATTGAGACAACCTTAGGCGTTAGTGGGACCAGCATACATTCAATATTGCATAAACATTTGACTGTCAACAAGATTTGTTCGCGTTGGATCCCACACAATTTGTCAATCGCCCAAAAAACGGCTCGTGTCAATTGGTCGAAAGAAATGCCCAAAAAATACGGTCGCGGTGCTTCGAAACACGTCTATGACTTCGTGACAGGTGGTGAATCGTGGATTTACGCGTATGAGCCCGAAAGTAAACAGCAGTCGACTGTCTGGATGTTTCAAGATGAGCCAAATCCAACAAAAGTTGTTCGCGCACGAAGCACTTCCAAGCAAATGGTCGCCTGTTTTTTCGAAAAAACTGGACATGTCGCAACCGTACTCCAGCGTTTGAAATAATAGTGAAGAAGATCGTGTGATTCGAACTGACGCTATGACAGCTCATCATCATCATCGGCACTACAACCGGGAACCGGTCTTGGCCTTATTTAGCTGAGGCTTGTTAAATTTTCCATAATGATTTGTTTTTTCGGGGCAAGGTCATTAGTCTGCTATGACAGTTAGAATCACTAAAAATGTAACCAATGCTCAACACATCAGGCCACTGCCGCTTGTACGAATTCGATTTCTGAACTCAAGCACACTTAACTCATGTGGAATTGTTATGTTATCGCTATGGTATCCGGCTCTGATGCTTTACTTATTCGAATTTCCTTTCGGTGTTCTTCACTATTTTTGCTTGTCAATTGTGTGTATCTGTTAGAATCGCTACAGTACCACTAGAACAACGCAGAACAGTCAATTCTGAGTGGTGCACAACCATTTGTTTGCCAGTTGTCTTCCAAGAAATCGGGAAAACCAACCGCCGAAGACGGATCACTCTTCATCACGACAATGCGAGCTCTCACACATCGGCTGTTACAACTGCATTTTTGAGCACCCAAAACATCGATTTGATGGGTCATCCGCCGTATAGTCCTGACTTGGCACCGAATGACTTCTTTTTATTCCCGTACGTAAAAAACAAACTGAGAGGTCAACGTTTTTCGACACCTGAAGAAGCGGTTGCTGCATTCAGAATGCATGTGTTGGAGATACCTCAATCAGAGTGGCAAAAGTGCTTCGACAATTGGTTCAAACGCATGCAAAAGTGTATAGATCTTCATGGGGAATATTTTGAAAAACAATAAAGTGATTTTCGATGATCAATATTTGTTTTTGTTCTCTAATCCCGAAATATAAAAGGCAACCCTCGTATCTGTCAAAGTTTTTCGAAGTTTTAGTTTTTCTTTTCGCCCCTCAACTATTTATTTAAATTATTACCAAGTAGTTTATTTATGTTTTCTACTTGGTGTGATTATTATGCTAGAGAGAGGGGGAGTGTGGGTGTGGGAACTTTAACAATACTTCCCCCCACCCAAAAAGTGGGAGTTTCATTCTTAGAAGAGGAATGAAGCTCAAGCATCCTAAGCACAGATGGTTTTAGCACAATTGTTACTGCAAGGCGGCGTTTCGGTAATGCCGTGAGTACGGATCTTTAGCGGTTTTTAGTTTGTTCGAATGTTGGTGATGCAGTGTTCCGCCGAACATCGTTCGCAAACCAAAAAGAAATACACTGGAGCGAATACAGTCATAAATGATACACGGAGAAGTGGTTTCCGAATCTTTATTTATTGTTCAGTAGCTTTGCTTTCCACAAAAGAGACACCGCCGAGACCTTCTCGTTGGCTTAACTTGAACAGTTCATTTTCAGCTTTTATTAAACATTCCTTTTCTATGGGCATGACGATTCTCTTATTTTTCTTTGACGAAGACATGCGCAGTTTCTTCTCAAGGTGGTTTCTCTGTGACTTCCGGCCACTGCTTTTATGTGCAGTGGTATCTTTTCTTCGATCACGATTTCGCCCCTTTAGCATATATATGAATTGGAACATGCGCGTCGTAGTTCTTAACAGCCGTATCCAGCTGGAGAAGTGTTCTGGATCTGGCATGTACCGCTCGGCGACACTTACCGTAGTTATTACTTCCTTATTCTTCTCTTCTCCAGTGCCGGTGTTCATTTTTGCTTTGAAACACCGGTCGGGCCACTTGCTTTCATCTTCGTACAAAAAGGTGGGACCCTTAAACCATCTTGCGCTACTGCTGACTTCCGTAGGTGTGCTTCTTGTAGCGTCGTCGGTTGGGTTTTCTTTTGTCGGCACCCATCTCCAGTCCCGCGGTTCGGTAAGTCTTTCGATCTCTGCAAGAAGGTGCGCCACGAAAGCTTTGAATTGATGGGGACTTGATTTTATCTACTGCAAAACTGTGCTGGAGTCCGTCCAATACCATTTGCCTGATATATTCCCCCTGAGCTCTCTCGCGATTGCTGCTGATAACCTGCTGCCTAGCAACGCAGCTTGTAGTTCCAGTCGCGGCATTTAGACTAGTTTAGTCGGCACCACTCGTCCTGCTCAGCTATCAAACTAACACTCACTCTTCCGACGTTGTCCACTGTTCTCCAATAGACTACTGTTGCATACACATCTTCACTCGCGTCCCTGAACGTGTGAAGTTCATCCTCCTTCCGGTTCCACGACAAGCATCGAGGAATTTTTAATTCTTTGAGGAGGGATACCGTGGCGGTTCTACGAACCACACAATGCACTATAGGCCGAGATATCGTCGTTCCACCAAGGAACATACTCACCTATATCCAAATTACACGTGCCCACAGCACGTGTCCTCAAAAGTCCTCTTTTCCACCTGAAATAAAAAGTACCATGCATCTGGGAGTCAACAACCCCGCGTATCCACAGATACGTCAGTCACAAGTCCGACCAATTGTCCTACGCCGACACGGCGATCGAAGGTCACAACAAACCTGCAGTTACCTGCAAACGTTTCCTTTCCAAGGATATTTAATGCATCACCCAAATTCCCTGTAAAGAATTCTCTAACATTCATACATTCAATGCATCATCCGAAATTCCTGAAAAGAATTCTTTACACACAAGCATCATCATAAATTGAGGAAACTTATCGGCGCCCACGTCAGCCAGCGTACGCCGCCACACACGTGCGCAGCACATTATCCTGGTTTATCCACAGTCTCGGCAGCCTTTTGTCCAATCGAAATACATACCTCTTTGGAGCCAGTCTCCACCAATTAATTGGTCCGTCGGGGAGCCTCTGGCGCAAGACTAATGACCTTGCCCGGAAAAAACAGATCATTATGGAAAGTTTGACAAACCTCAGGACTTGCTAAATAAGGCCAAGACCGGTTCCAGGTTGTAGTGCCGATGATGATGATGATGATGATGATGATGACATGCAAAATCATCCCCTAAAAGGATGAAGCATTCACCTTTTTTGTTTCCCTAACATTGCGCCACCGTGTGGTTGCGTCGACGGCAAAATCTGCAGCTTTTCCCACTTTTTTTTGGGAAGGTTGCTCTGCCTTTGAGCCTCTGTAGAGTCCGAGCTAGCAGAGCTGGATCGGCTTCGGCCTGCCTTGGTTCGACGGTGCCGGGGTCGGGGCTTGCGGCTCGCCGAACCTGAAGGTGCGCTTTTGGTCTGCTTTTGAGATCTAGTGGGCTCCGAGCTGGTAGAACTGGAGCGGCTTTTGTCCGTCGTGGGCCCACGGGGTTGTGGTCGGGGCTTCCAGCGTTTGCCGTGCTTCTGGGTCTGCAAAGACTCGGAACTACCAGAGCTATTGCCGTTATTTCCTTTATTCCCCCGATGGTGTTGTCGTCGGGGTTATTTCCTGGAAACCTCCTGCCACTCATGGTTTACCGTATAGGCCTGTGGGCTCTGGCGTTGACGTGTAGTCAGGGCCACTTGGGTGCGTGTTGAGGAAATTCGTGGTTTTTCCCACCTTGCCCTGTGTCCACACTTGTTCCACGTGTGACCCTTACAGCCACAAAACTCGCAGCAACTTCGAATGGTATACACTCGGTGGTTTGATGTTGCTGGTTTTTTGGGAGTAGACGGTTGGTTGGGTCCCGGTTGTGATTTCCTCTGCTGATCATTTGGCCTATTCGGTGGGGATGGTCTGGGATTATGTTGTGGTTGTGCATAATGGGCACGACAATCTTTTACGTCGTGCCCATATTCTCTGCAATCCCGACAGAACGGAGTATTTCGCCTCCTTAGGCACTCATCGTATGTGTGCCCCTTTTTGTTACAAAAGCTGCACGTCATACGTGCAACCAGCGGGTGCGACTGACAAGCGCCTTGGACCTGAGTGCTTTGGTGGTATTGGCCACTTCTGCCCGTTTGTAGTACCGGGGCGCTGAAATGGAGGTAGACACGGTGACGCAATGTTCGCAAAAAGCAGAATGGGAGAGAACGGAAAATTCCCTGAGGTCGGGTCGGGAAACCCCAACCCGACCGAACTAAACTCGCACATCAGCAAAAGCCGTCCTCAGCTCTCGCCGACACAAGTCCCAATTATCCAACTCCTTTTGGACATTGGCCGTAGAAACACTACGTGCCTAATCGTGGACACCGGCGCTGAAATCAGCCTCTTAAAACTGAAGGCACTCCACCCAAATTATGCGGTGGACGCCCAAAGAGCAACGACACTCCAGACGCGTTTTGGTAAAGGAAAGTCCAGAGGATGCTGTTACGGGAATTTCAGTTTGCACCGGGATATTCCTTGGAGTTTCCAAATAATGGACTCATTGCCAGGGGTATCGGAAAACGGGCTGTTAGGTAACGACTTCCTGTCGAGAAATTGCAAGGTCAATGGACCGGGTGGTTGTTTGGAGTTTCTCCAAACAACCATAAACCCTGAAAGTTTTTCCGTTGACTTCGCAAATAACAAGACAGGAAGGGTTTAGCATAGGGAAGTCGAACGGGCAACACTATCATAGGGACCTGAGAAGGCCCAGACCGCGTTCGATATTCACCCGAAGACCCTACTGTTAAAGAAAGTTTGCTACACCCTTAGCACTTTTACACACACACAGAGAATAAAAGCACACGTTGTCAATTAAAATGCACTATGTTAAGTTTAATAAATTTATTTTAAACTATCCTTTACGTTTTGACACAAACAATTTAATTTCGAGACACACTAGTTGGGCAGCAAATACAATATGCACTCCCTAAACACCCGACACGACACACAACCACGACGATTCGTTCCGTTTCGACTTTTACTTCCGTCTTCGATGACGGGTAATATTTTTTTCGCGACAGACTTTATTTTAATTTTAACCGCGATCGGCGTTTTTAATTACGTCCGTCCAGGACAACGATTGGTATTCGAATCTCTTTATTTTTATGTCCGATGTGGACGGTGGTTTCTTTCAGACTCCTTTAATTTATCTCCAAACCGGACGACGTTCATACATCGACATACACCGAAATATACATTCATCCATTGTTTACTCACAATACATCCTTTTTGATACCCTTGAGGTATGCTTTGCAGTACATTTCTTGAGAATAATAAACATTGAAAATGTTTATGATCTGCGAGATCTGATTGTGTGGATGCGTGTATACAATTTAGAATCTTGTATTTACACAAGTGTTCATTTATGGTCAACGATGGCAAAGATATTTTGTATACTTTATTGCTTCGTTACCATAGAATTATTCTCTGTTTTGAGCAGCACATTATTTTCTTTGTGCCGTCATGAATTTTTCCCAGATGTGGTACCTGGATTCCATGATTTGCCCGTATATGCATTTTGTAGCTAATGCACTTTTACAGGTACTCATTGGGTTGGATATGTTGATTTGGATTAATCAACATATGGGGCTTCACATGAAGGTGAATCCTGTTAATGGTGGGGGGTGGCCCCCAAAAAGGGTGAGTATTAGGGGAGGGTAGGCGTTGCGTGTAACACTACCCACACAGGGAAGGGCTGCAAAAAAAATGCCGCCCCACTTTGCATCAACAGAACCGTACTCCGAAAATGGTTTTGGACGTAACAACCTTAGTCCAAGGGTTTTCACTTCTTTTGTTAAGTCCCTGAAGTATCTCTGGTCTGTTACTAGCCCAGCTTCTTAGGTGAAATTCTGCCCTTTCATGGATTTTATGTACCGCCTTCGTCACCTCCATAGCATCCTCTACTGTCCCGAAATTCTGTAAATTGTCATCCATATGATGGTTCTCGTGCACAGCCTGCACTGCGACTGGATGATGTTCCCTGAAATCTTCAGCGTTTTTCTTCATCACATAAATAGCTGCTGATGATGATGACGTAACCCCAAATACCAATGAAGTCATGCGATTTTCTTCTGACTTTGTCTTGCTGTTACTGCCGTGCCATAGGAACCTTAGACTGTCACGATCCGCCTATCGCATTTGGATTCGAAGAAACATCTCTTCAATATCTGCCACCCCAGCAACCGGGGGAATCTTGAATCTGACCAAGATCCCAAAGAACGATTGAAGAAAATCCGGTCCCGGTAATAGGGCGTTATTCAAACTTTTCCCATTGAATCTCGCAGCTGCGTCAAAAAATATACGCAGCTTCTTCTTAGTGGGGTGAATCACGGCGAAGTGCGGAAGATAGAAAGTTCCTCCCGGAACGGTACTTGAAGGAGCCAACTCTGCGTATCCGTTATCCAACAAGTTCTTATTCCGTGTATATCCTTCTCAGTTCTTCATCCTTGTCAAGTTTCTTTTCCATATTCACAAGATGTCGGTAAGCTTGATCATAATTGTTAGGCAGAACTTCGTCTTCACCCTTCCACAGCAGCCCAGTTTCGAACCTACCGCATGGAAATCGTCTTGCAGTTTTTTCCAGTACCTCCTCGCTCTTCCGTCTGCGTCGTTGCTTGGATGGCACGGCTCCACTCCGATGACCTCGAGTTCGAAATGATGGACTAATGCTTCTGTCTCGTCATCTACCATACTGCTATGTTTCACAAATTTCACTGGCACGTAGTCTCTACCTTCGCATCCTTGAAGCGCCCATCCTGAACTGGTGAACGAGGCGACTGGTTCGGCGATTCTGCCCTTCCTCAGACGAGATATGCCAAAGCCACTGCACTTTAAATGGATCAATTAAGTGAAACGAATGACTCGTGCCATGCGAAGGGCGAATGCACTCCATGACGGTCAAAGTCGACTGAGGAAAATTGCGGCAGGGTAAATGACTTATGCGTGAGGTGATGCTGAGTAAAGATTAATTGAGTCCATCGTTTGCGATTATTCATCAATAAATTCTATATAAAAGCAGTGGTTGCAAAGGGAATAATTCAGAGTTAATTAGAGACCTAAAGAAGAAAGGTTGTCTTTGTTTAGAGCTAAGTAGTAAAAGGTTGCAGCCTAGCATTGGCATAGCGGGCCTTTTACTTAGAATAAATCAAAAGAAGTAAATTGTAACCAGTCAAGGACTGGACAACAGAAGAACAATTAATAAAATGGATAAAAACAATAAATCATGTCTTTTTTATTATAGATATAACTCTCTGCACGACAGCTCTTCCCTTAAATGATTAAGGAAGCACGGTTGCGACGTGTAACATGTAGAGCCTTTTGTATTTGCTTTTGCAATTCACTGTTTTTTCTTCATAGCTCGGCAATCCATTTGTCTCCCTTAATGTCTTGTTTGGTGATATCTTCGTTGTTGGAGACGTTCTTTTCTTGCGTCGCCGGTTATTTAAATTTATTTAAAAAGGGCTGCTAGTCTTGATAATATTAACAACAAATTAATTAAAGCACTTCCACCTGCTGCTAGTAACTATTTAACGTTCATTTTCAATGCTTGTCTTAGGAACTGTTATTTTCCGGACTGTTGGAAAACAGCAAAAGTAATACCTATCCCGAAACCCGGCAAACTGAAGAACAGCCCAGAAAGCTACTGACCTATTAGTCTACTTAGCTGTTTAAGTGAGCTCTTAGAAAAAATCATTATGGAAAAGATTGATCGTTTCGTGGAAGCCAATAACATCCTACCAAACATTCACTTCGGTTTCCGTAGTGGTCACAGCACAATCCACCAAGTCTTGCACATTAAAAATCACATAGCTAGAAAATTCATCGACAAGGAGTCAACGGGATTGGTTCTTCTAGACATCGAAATAGCCTTTGATACGGTATGGCACGATGCCTTGATTTATAAGCTACTAAAACTGAAACTGCCAATACCGCTTATCAAAATTATCCAGAGCTTTCTTCGTTCGAGAAAATATGTTGTGAGTGTAGGAACCGAGAAATCCTCTATTCATCAAATCCACTATGGTGTACCCCAAGGCTCGGTTATTGGTCCCATATTATTCACATTGTTTGTCGCAGATTTACCATGTTTAGGTGAAAACATTCAGGTAGCTATGTTAGTCGATGATACGGCCATTTTCTCTTTGGGAGTCTTATTCACTAAGGTCTACAACTTTTTTTTTTATTGTTTTTTTTATTAGACTTTTCTCGGGTGAGGCGAACCTATAGCGCCGAGTGGGCGCCCCGAGATGCCATCAAATAACTGTTGCAGTTCTTTTTGAACATAGCAGTATATTACAGGAAATGGAAAATAAAAATAAATGGTAATAAAAGACAAGCTGTCTGGTTTTCGAGATGTAGGAAACTCTGCTACCTACCAAATGGCACTAAACTCAGTATGTGTGCAGTTGATATTGATTGGTCCGAAGACTGTAGATATCTAGGTATTATTCTAGATAAAAAAGTTATCTTCCAAAAACACATCACTACCACAATTGACAAAATAAACAAAGTCGTAGCAGTTCTGTGTCCATTAGTGTGTAGAAAGTCAAAGCTTAGCATCGAAAATAAAATTATAATTTTTAAAACCATTTTTCAAGCTATACTCCTGTACGGTGCCTCTTTATGGTGTAGTTGTGCTCGCACACACAAAATAAAATTGCAAAGGTGTCAAAATAAAATATTGAAAATGTTGCTGAATTTGCCATGGCATTATTCGACACATGAACTTTACGAAAACGCTACCGTTAAACCGGTAGAATTTCTTATTGACAAAATCAATCGATACTTCTTCGTCAGTTGTTCTTTTTCTAACGATGTTAATTTTCCCGTCTTGCGTTATCCTAAAACACCACATATGTACTCTGTCTATGAAAATTCGATCGAGGTCATTATTACATAAAATAACCGAAAACCTGTGCAATATTAGTCTTAAGATTCAAACAAGGGTTTTTTCTTGTAGTTTTCCCTTAATCATTTATTATTTATTATTCATTAAAATTGTGCTATTTTCATTATATAGATTTAAGATTATAGTTGTAAAGGAATTGCTGACCTAAAACTCTGAAATACTAGTTGTAAAATATAAATGTATTATCTACTTAATAAAAATGAATTGAATTGATCTTGAATTGAACTTGAAATGCAATTTACATGATACTTTTTTAAACGATGATTATTTTTGCGTGATCATGTTGCGTTTTGGAATATTAGTAGATAGCCCTGGAAGCTAATTCTAATTAAAGTATTTATAAAATTTGTAATTTATTTACTGTTTAATAAAATTATAATAACAATAACAATATTTCTTTATTAGTTACTATTCAAGAAACACGTTGCCTTTTTTTTATCACTATTATTTATTTTCCATTTAAGCCAAATGTATTATTCAAAGTTATTTTCAAAATACTTATTTTTTGAACACATTGTATATCCTAGCAGTTCTATAATGAAATTTTCACATTTGGGATTTTCACTCCCTTAAATATGAGTTATCGTGCTAAACAGGACATACAAACCCATGTATAACATAACAAGCACTCCGATCATAAATGCAATCGCTCTGGTTGGTTGTGGTACTGGTCTAAAAGCGTACACCAAGGTATGAATGATTCTTGTTACGGCATATATCCGGAAAAGAACAGTAGCACAAATAGGATTAGGGTCTAAGCAGATGTATATCAGTCCCATGGTAAAGAAAGGTAGAATGTTCTCCATATCATTGCGATGGGCTCTATAGTAAAAATGTAAGAACTCCAAACCTCAGAGGCAGTTAAAGCAATATTTGTTATATTTTATACCTTCGAACACGTTCTACATGCGGATCGTTATCTTTGACTTCGGCTTTGAAACTGAAGAGCTCATCTTCCGGATTATTGAAGGTCTGAAACAAGATAAGAAGCAAAGTTCGCCAATGGAAAAGTTTATTCACTTTCGGAAGCTGTACTATATTCGGTATCCTCGGCAATGGCATTACCTTTTGAACTGCACGTGGAAGAAGAGCCAAGATCTGGAACATGGAAATGTGACAGCTTGGGGTTGATTTTCTATTTGAATAATTAGGGCAATTTTGAAACCCAGATAATGGAAAATACTTTTTTTGGAGCAATGTGTACGATCGGTGCCGTCATTCATTGTTTTTAAATATGAGGGCAGTTTGATAGGTCAGTGACTTTTTTAATTTACCGCGCAGTAACACCGCTCCCATCAACTGCCACCTATAAATAGATTCTTGTCAACGTTTGAGCAAGCTGCGTCATTTAGTTTGTGTTTCACAGCCATAGAAAGCAGACAACCTCGTGAATTTTAACGAAAATGGAAAAAAGTGAATTTCGTGTGCTGATTAAGCATAATCAAGCAAAATCCATAAATTGGGCTACGGACTGCCCATTCAGCATATTCTCCAGATTTAGCCCCCTGCGACTACTTCCTGTTTCCAAATCTGAAGAAACGGCTGGGCGGTAATGAATTTAGGTCGAATAAAGAGGTGGTCACAGAAACGAACGCCTATTTTGAGCGCCTTGAGGAAACTGCGGCATTTCTAACAGATACACGCACAATACACAAGCAAATAGTGAAGAATAACACAGATAGAACATCGAATAGGGAAAGGCATCAGCCGTATTCCAAGCAATACCATAGCAACTCCACATCAATTAAGTGTACTTGAGTTTTTAAATCGTGGTAAGCATTGGTTCAATCTTTTAGTGATTCTAACCGTCATAGCGTCGGTTCGACTCACACGTTCTTCACTATCGACGCAAACGGTATAAAACCTATTATTTGGAAGGAATAAGACAAATCGGAAAAACGCTGGACTAATGTGGCGAGCTAAAAGGAGACTGTGTTGACAAATAAAATAATTATTTGCCGAAAAAAATATCTTTTATTCAAAAAGTCACTGACTTATCAAACTGCCCTCGTATCGACCGATGGAAAATACAATGGAATGGACACATAGTTCTTCTAGAGATTCGTAGAAGGAATGGTGGACCATAATTTGTGTTGGAGACGGAGCAGAACACAACTGCCGACTGGCGGACTGATGATCGGCTATTTATATCGATTGATCTCTTCGTTCCTTTGATGAGCATGCGAACGAAGACACAGGGACACAAAAGAGAATATAAGTGGTGGCAGTTGGGGAGTTGAGGAGAGTGCAGAAGATGCACCAATCATTCTAGAAGGCCCGACGGTCGTCATTACCCCAACTCTCACCTATACGAAGGCGCCTCCATTACCCCTATCGACGAGTACTTGCTTCAATTAGCATATAAGTACCTCGAAAACATTCAAAACAGCGAGAACCTACTTGTACGGGACTCTTACGTTCTTGACCCTTCTCTCTCTCGATCTCTTCGGATCAAACCCCCACAATTTCTTCTTCAGTACAAAACTGAAGAAAGCACTCTTCCCAACAACATTCCCCTCTATAATAGAGGATTCCTGGACCCATCCCATAGGGTCTACTATTAACAAACCACACACACGAACGCACAGTACAAGACGGCACAAACACAAACATACACACCGACCACAGCGCAGACTATCAGACGCCAAAGACGTGATCTGCGTTTACTACCGCACCCAAGACCTACCGGTCTTGTATGATTTCTTTCCCACCATCCCTCTATACAAGTACTCGTAGTTAGAGAACACCTGGACTAACACTGTCCACACTATCCTTGGATACCCCCCCTTTTTTCTTTTCTTTTCAGATATCTCGAGACCGAGCCCAACATCCTCACGGATGTGGGTGATTCTGGTTATCGCAAGATGACCAGAAGTCAGAGACAAGATGAAGGACACATCTGTCCTTGTCTCGCTAAAGTCGGTCCTCTCGCCACCCATTTTTTTTTTGTTGTTGTTGAGGAGAGTGCAATTTAAGCAGTCACGGGTGAACGCTGCTAATCAAGAAGAGATTTTGACGAATTGGAAAGGGCTTGATCCACCAATATTTATAGGGAAACAAAAATGAAATGAAAATAAAAACAACTTAATCACCAATTTGCAAAGTGGTCCTTCGAGCCCGATCGAATCATCAAGGGAAGACAGCAGCTGCCGACTATACTACACAATGTCTCCCGCTGTGCGACGTGCGATTCAAGTACTTCAGCCGTAACGCATTGAAGCGCACCCGCTGCGACCAAGCAGCAAGAAATGCGGTCGTGCAGCCGATCAAAGCCATCAACGAAACATCAGTGCACTCAGTTACGCAAGCTGAATCCGATCCACAAGCATTGGATTCAAGTAGCTAGTGGCGCAATCTTCGATCCACAAGCATCGAAAAGGAAAACGACCAATTCGCAATGGCTACCAGCGACTCGCTGAGCAAGTCGTCAATGACGGATCAGACTGTTCTGGCACTAAAGAGGAGCCGAGAAGTCGTCAGGGGATTCCTCGCGCGGGTTGGAGAAGTTCGCAAACAAGGTGAATGAGATGACTTCATGGGAGGAAGTCGTAGGCAGATTGCGCAAACTGGAGGACGCATATAAATTATTTGAGTGCCTCCAGGAATGCATCGAGGAGATGGACTCGGACCTGGAGGTCGACAAAGAGAATGAGGAACGAGCAGCCTTTGAGGACCGATATTTTTTCCTACAAGGCCGGCTCACTCAACGATTAAACGCATCAACAGGCACAGGCGTTACCGCATTGGGTGTTTCAGGAGATACTCTTGGTCCGGCAACTACTCCAACGTTAACAGCGGAGGAGCCAGGAATGGAGAGGCTGCTTAATACGCTTAAATCCAGCCAGGCAATGATGAACACGTTGGTGGAACAACTAGTTAGCCGGTCGGCGGACCTGACACCATCGGATTCAATGGGTAGAACGGCAACCCGACCAATCACGCTAAGGAACATCGACGTGCCTGCCTTCAATGAAAACTACAAACAGTGGATAACGTTCCGGGATATGTACAAACCGCTCATCCACAATAACCCCCAGTTATCAGCGGTAGAGAAATTCCAATTTCTTGGGACATCCTTGAGCGCGGACGTATTGTCATTGGTTCGCAATGTTCCGGTCACGGCGGCAAACTACCAGGAGGCTTGGGCCGCACCAGTCTCACGGTACGACAAAAGGAAGATCATTGTAGAGAGGCATCTCCCATCACCCATGTCTATTCCAGCTATCCGTACATCAAGTGCTGCGGAGTTCCGCAGATTTATCAACGGCTTTTTCGAGCAGGTTCGGGCTTTGCGGGCATTGGAGCTACCAGCGGAGCACTGGAGTTGTTGGCTGATTTTCACTACAGTCGAATAGCTCGATAGTGAGTCGCGGCAGTTGTGGACTAGAGAAACCAGCAGGAACGGAGTCCCGACATTCGAGGAGCTGACCGAATTCCTGGAAGCCCAACTTACCAAACTAGAGAGCACGCCAACAGCGAAGAACAATTCCAATGGTCACTTTGTTCGGGACGGAAGTATAGCAGGCAGCCCACCCAAGAGGACGTATTCGGCAATCACATCATCAGTGTCGGCTAAGGGTCCCAAATGCGCGGAGCGGCATTATTGTTCGGATGTGCCGCATTCAGGAGTCTCTCAATTCTACAACGTGACCCGTTTTTCCACCGGCAAAAGTTAAACAGGTAACTGCCGGGTGTGAAGCGAACGGCACAACTCCTTGCTGCATCGGTCGGTAGACTAGTTTATCACCAGAGGCTGGACCGTCGGAAGGATCCTGCCCGGCGGTACAAGCACAGGATTCGCTGCTCGCTACGGCAATTGTAACTGCGGTGGGTGACAAAAACCAGTTGGTTCCTTGTCGGGTGCGTCTGGACATCCTTAGTCTGGGAATCATTCGTTCAGCAGTTGGGCCGGCGACGAACTCAGGCGAATGTAAAAATAAGTAGCATAGGCGAGGGGAGCATGACTAGAGAAGCTTCTCGTCGCTGGCGTTGGCTGACCCGCTGTTCTATAAATCGAGGCCCATTGACTTGTTACTTGGGTCGCAAACTATCTTCCAGGTCCTGCGCGATGAACAACTGGTGGATCCCGATAGTAAAATGATGGCTTAAAACACCATATTCGGCTGTGTGATTGCAGGGACTGAACCAGCCCTGCCCGATTGGGGACAACAATGCTGCACTGTCACCCACCAGGTCGACTCGTTAGACGGGCAGTAGCGGGCCTTCTGGGAGATGGAGGAGGTACCAGAGATAAAGAAGTGTTTAACGGAAGAGAGATGAGGGCAATGACACATGTTGCGGACACGCACCAGCGTCTAGCAGAAGGACGCTTTCAGGTGGAGGTGCCGTTCAACGTCATTGGACCATTCCAGGGAAGACGCCATCCAAAGGCTTCTGCCCATGGGGAGGCGATTCGGGCGAAACCCAGAGCTTGGCCAATTCATGAGGGAATACCAGGACATGGGTCACATGCAGCGGGTGATCGAATAAGACCCAAAAATACCGGACAACCAATGCTGCTATCTGCCCCACCAGGCAGTACTTAAGGCCGAGAGTGAAACCACCAAGCTCAGGGTGGTGTTCGATTCTTCTCGGGTCATCAGCAATGGAGCATCTCTTAACGGTCACTTGATTATTGGACCGTCCTTGCAGTCGGGCCTCATTTTAATATTGGCCCAGATTCACAGGCATCTCATAGCTTTTGCCTCGGATATTGCCAAGATGTTTCGCCAAATTCGAGTCCACCCTGGTCGCATCGACTTCCAAAGAATTAGTTGGCGAGACAACTCAGAGGAGGAGTACCAAACGTTTAAGCTACTAACCGTAACATACGGAACGGCATCCGCGCCGTTTCTTGCAACGCGTTGTTTGGTCCAGATTGCAGAGGAGATCAAAGAATCGTGTCCGGAGGCGGCGCGATTCATCAGAGAGGACTTTTACATGGACGATTGTCCATGGTCCATACTGGTGACGGCATTTTGTAACATCAGGGGCATCGGTTTCACCAATACCAATGTAAACGCCGTCCACCAATATTTGCAAACAACGAAACCTGATATCCTTGCCCTAACTGAGACCCAGGTCGATTCGTCAACTGATTTGACATATCTTCGTTGCTCAGGATACGACTCACATTCGAGATTCCGTTTTAAGGGCGGAGTCTGCGTTTTCGAGCGGTCTAATCTGGCTTGCCAGAGGATGGAGGCGTTGCAACCCAATAATATGGACACCATATGGTTGAGGGTCGTGCTGAGGAATTCCGTTAAATTTCTTTGTTGTCTTTACCACTCCCCAAATGACGATCGACCGGCGACACTTTTCGAACATCTTTCATATACCGTCGACTGGATACAGATCAACCACCCAGCTTCTGAAATTGTTGTCCTTGGCGATTTTAATGTGCACAATTTCGGCTGGTTGTTACATTCTAACACAACCAACGAGGCTGGGAGGCTGGCGGAGATGTTTGCTGTAAGCCACAACTTGACACAACTCGTGGGGGAGCCAACGCGAGTGCCGGGTGCCCGAGGCGATTATGCGAACACCCTGGATCTGTTTTTGACATCCGAACCAAGTATTTATACCGTAGAGGTTTCTGCGCCACTGGGAAATTCAGATCACTGCTTGGTATCTGTCACGCAAGCACTTGCATATCGACCGAATAACCGGCCTAGGCAGCTTCGCCATGTATGGAAGTATGGGGCTGCTAACTGGGACGATTTGCGAGATTTCTTCGCATCCTTTCCTGGTCGGAGGTGTGCTTCGGAAATTCCGATGTTAACGCTTGCACGGAGTCGGTATCAGAGATTATTCTCCTGGGGATGGAGATGTATATTACACATTCCATCAAACGAAGTTCGTCTAATAAACCTTGGTTTGATAAAAAATGCGAGCAGATTACAGCGGCAAAAAATAGAGCTTTTAAGCAATGGCGCTCCAATCCCACCGACGTTAACAGAACGAATGTTGTTAGAATCAGAAACGCGTGCAACCAGGCGATTGATACCGCGAAGAAGGCTCTCAACGACAGGGTGATCAATAAGCTCCTTCGGTGCACAACTGGTTCGCGCTCCTTCTGCTCAATGGCAAAAGCTGTCAGCGGTAACTTCGCATCCTCCTCTTCCCCTCCGTTGGTGACAGACAGCGGGACGTTAGTCATGAATCCAAAGGATAAAGCTAATGTGTTCGCGAATTTATTTTCCGCGAATTCAAACCTCGATCCCGGCCTTTTGGAGCCACCTGTGATCTCGCCGGTACAGTCTTCCATGCGGGATGTGAGATTTCGTCCGCGCACTATTCAACGCATTCTACGTGAACTAGATTGTAGGAAGGCAACCGGTCCGGACGGAATACCAGCAATAGTCCTTAAGAACTGTGCTCCAGAACTATCGCCGGTTCTTGGCAGACTCTTCCGCTTATCTTATGCACGGAGGACCTTTCCTGCCTGCTGGAAAATCGGGAAAAAAGTGTCTCCCACAAAATTACCGTCCGATAGCATTACTGTCTATTTTATCTAAGGTAATGGAAAAAGTCATCAATAGAGAGTTGGTTAAGTATTTGGAGTGCAACGGACTTCTGAATGATCGTCAATACGGATTCCGTGGCAGGCGGTCCACGGGAGCCCTTTTGACACTTATAACCGATATGAGTCAAGAGCGGTCGCATTGGATATCTCCAAGGCTTTTGACCGCGTCTGGCACGGGGCATTGCTGAGCAAACTTCGTTCATATGGTCTTTCCCAACAGCTTTGCGACTGGACGAGGAGCCTCCTCGAGAATCGATCGATCCGGGTTGTTGTGGACGGCGAGGGTTCGGATCTGTATCCTGTTAATTCAGGGGTGCCCCAGGGTTCTATTTTGGCTCCAACCTTGTTCTTGCTTCACATAAATGATTTGTTGGAGACAACGGATAACAAAGTGTTCAGTTTTGCGGATGATAGTATGCTTGTTTCCTCCTTTTCGAGTGATCGGCCGATTGGTGCATCAACGTCGCACCAGCTGAGATGTAGACAGATTTACTCTCTGAATCGGGATCTGGATAAAGTCCTGCAGTGGGGAAAGGCCAATCTTGTCGACTTCAATGCAACGAAGACCCAGTATACAACATTCACAAAGAAAACTAGATCATCGGTTCCGCAGCTGATGATGAATGGCCGGGCCTTCAAGGCTGGGGAAAGTTTGAAATTGCTCGGCGTCACGGTCTGTGGGAATGTATCATGGCATAAACACGTGTCGAACATCGCCAGGTCCGCCTCAGGAAAACTGAGTTATCTTTTTAGAGCCAAGAAATATTTTACTCCGGCCCAACTTCTTTTTCTATATAAATCCCAAATTAGACCCGCGCACGAATATTGTTCTCATGTTTGGAGCTCGGCTCCTAAACATACCCTCGACCTACTTGAGAGTATACAGAGACGAGCGATCCGCCTGATCGGGGACTCGGCGCTGACGTCGGGACTACAGTCGCTATAGCATCGACGGCGCTAGCCGACCTCTGTCTGTTTTACAGATATTATCACGGGTGCTGTTCTTCGGAGATTCGTGGTATTGTTCCACGCAATTCGGTTTATATGCACTCCACAAGACAACCCGATGTATCGCACCCGTTTGTGGTTCATCTCCCGACGGCGCGAACATCCCTGTATCAGAATTCGTTCCGTTACAGAGCGGGGAAGCTGTGGAACTGCGTTCCCACGCGAGTGTTCCCGGAGCGTTACAACTTGCAACTGTTCACAAAGAACTGCAACAGTTAATTGATGCGATCTCGGGGCGCCCACTCGGCGCTATAGGTTCGCCTCTCCCGAGAGAAGTGTAATAAAAAAAAAATTGTATATCCGGAGCACAGTCCGCGGAGAAGGCAAACCGGTTGTTAGGTCAACTGACGGAAGCTTAAGCTCAGGTGGCTGTCGTCGGGTTCACCAGATGCTGAAGAAGTGTACCAGTTCATCGCGAACGAAGAAACGAAACTGCTTGAAGTGAGCTACAAGGTACAGGAGATTCCGGGGGTGTCAACGCTCACGAAGAGGAAGGACCTATCACACGTCTCCAAGCTTCATAATCCATTGGGTTTGGCCGTTCCAGTGGTGGTGCTAGCTAAGGTGGTATTGCAGAAACTGAGGTTTAAAGGTGTCGACTGGAATGGCCCGCTGGGTAAAAAGAGATTCGGGGGGAGTGCAATGAGTACTTCAAAGGATTACCGGCGGTGGAGATCCACGTTGGCTGAGACATCCGAAGCCCCTTCAGTTACATGGTTTTTCGAAGGCGAGCGAGAAAGCATGCGGCCCTCTAGGCCAGATTTGAGGAGGAAGGGGCTTCCCAGGTGGGTATCATCATGACAAAGGCCAATGTAGCCCCAGTTAAGCAGGTGTCCCTCCCAAGGCTCGAGTTATGTGGAGCCCATCACTTGGCTCGTCTTTTTCGTTCGTGAAGAAGGCACTTTTACTTAGCCAGGCTCAATGCTTCGCATATACTGATTCCATCATAGTGCTGCAATGGTTATCGGATCATCCCAGGCGGTGGAAGACATTCATCGCGAATCGTACGTCGTACATTTTGGAAAGGTTGTCAAGAAGCCAGTGGCGTTATTTACCGACTCTTTCAAATCCAACGGATTGCGTGTCAAGAGTGCAGGTCTGTGGTGGTGAGGACCTGCCATTCTTTGAGACAAGGAGTTGAGTTTGCCCTCGACGCCCATTTACCAAGACCGAAAGGCGAATGCCGGAACACTAGTAGAAAAGGAATCATGCTTCGTGATCCAGCAGGAACATCTAACCTTAACAAGAAGATTCTCCAGCTTCACTCGAACGGTGCGAACAGTGGCTTGGCTGAAGCGCTTCATCGACAACAGTAGCTGCAAGGGGGACAACAGGCCAGCCAGGCGGTCGGGTGTTCTCGTTGCTGAGGAATTGAAGATTGCCACGCGCATCGTATTGCGAGCGGCTCGGGCTGAATCGTTCGAGGCGGACCTGACGGCCGTTCGAGCCGGGAAAAAATTGTCAAAACGAGGTGAAATGGTTACGCTCGACTCATACATCGACGACCAAGGTATCCTCCGGGTGGGCGGAAGACTGGGGGCAGCAAAGGTGGAATACGAACGCCGACATCCACCAATCTTGCATCGACAACATCACCTTGCAAAGATCATCGTAGAGGAACTGCACTTGAGGCTGATGCACGCTGGAAGCCGGTTACTGCTCGCCACAGTGAACTCTCGATACTGCATCATAAGAAGTCAAGGGCTTGTCCGGAGGGTTATCGCTGAATGCACGGTTTCCGTTCGTTATAAGGCACAGGTGTTATCTCAACATATGGCGGCTTAGCCAGCCAGTAGGGTTAATCCTAGACGGCCATTTAGTAACACCGGCGTTGATTACGGAGGTCCTATCACTCTTCGGACATGGAAAGAACGCGGGGCATTCTGTCTGGTCATATGCTTGGGAGCCATAGCAATACATCTCGAAGCGGTTAGCGAGTTGTCCAGCGCGGCTTTCCTGGCAGCATTGGGGAGATTCCTTGCGCGTAGAGGTTTTTGTCACACCTATGGAGTGATAACGGTGCCAATTTCGTTGGAGCATGTCGAAAGCTGCGAGAAGCTTATCAGCATATAAACTAAAGAACCACCCGAGACCGGATCATGACAGAGTTGGCCGCCAACGGGATCGCTTGGAAATTCATTCCCCTAGCACCCCCCATTTGGGTGGCTTGTGGGAGGCAGGAATCAATTCCGTGGAGCATCATCTTAAGCGAGTTATTGGAAATGCCTTGCAGGTTCTGGAGGCGTTTCCTACCGTATTGACCCAGGTTGAGGCTTGTCTGAATTCCCGACCGCTGGTTGTCCTGCCAGCGGAGCCTGGGGACACCGAAGTGTTAACCCTCAGTCAATTATTAGTTGGAGGGCCGGCTATGAGCGTTCCGGAAGTCAAGCTGAGAGATACAACGATCACCTGGCGGTCCAGATGGAAGTACTTGCAGGCATTACATCAAGCATTTTGGTCCCGGTGGAAAAACGAATACCTCCATACGTGGCAGGCTCACAACAAATGGTATCACTCGGAACCAAACCTAGGAAATCCCGTCGTGTTACTTCTGTAGGACTATAGCGTTTGAAATAATCGTGAAGAAGAACGTGTGATTCGAACTGACTCTATAATAGTTTGAATCACCAAAAATTGAACCTAAGCGTTACACATCAGGATACTGGCCGATTTTAGAATTTGATTTTTAAACTCGACTATACTCCACTGATGTGAATTGTTATGTTATCGCTAAGGTATTCGGTTCTGATGTATTTTCTTATTCGATTTTTCGTTCGGTGCTCTTCACTATTTTGCTTGTGAATTGTGTGTGTATCTGTTAGAGTCGCCACAGGACGAGCAACTATCTCCAACTTATTGGCCCATGAGATAGGTTGTCGAGCTTCATCTTGGTAGAGATGGCAAGGTTCGAGTGGCTACTGTGAAAATTCAGGGGGGCACGCTTAAGCGACTCGTTCAAAGTTGATCCTACTTCTCTCTCTGATTGCTCAAGATAGGACAGTGGATCCGACAGTTCAAGATGGCGGAATGTTGGAGACGGAGCAGAACACAACTGCCGACTGGCGGACTGAGGATCGGCTATTTATACCGATTGTTATCTTTATCCTTTTGGTGAACATACGAACGGGGACACAGGGATACAAAAGAGAATATAAGCAGCGGTAGTTGGAGTATTGAGGAGTACAATTTAAGCAGTCACGGGTGAACGCTGCTAATCAAGAAGAGATCTTGGCGAATTGGTAAGGGCTTGCTACATCAATATTAATAAGGAAGCAAATACAACAACCTTGCCCGGAAAAAACAAATCATTATGGAAATTTAATAAGCTTCAGGACTTGCTATATAGGGCCAAGACCGGTTCCCGGTTGTAGTGCCGATGATGATGAAATACAACAACTTAATCACTTATTCCCAGCCTTTAAATTAAAACCAATTTACAATTTGTTTGATAGAAGTCTTCGACCACATAAGGAAATATAACTCAAGGTGCCAAATCATTTTCTACCATGACAATGACACACAATTACACAGGTGTGGTATAAACATCATCATCATCGGCACTACAACCGGGAGCCAGTCTTGGCCTTATTTAGCAAGTCCTGAGGCTTGTTAAATTTTCCATAATGATTTGTTTTTTCCGGGCAAGGTCATTAGTCTTGCGCCAGAGGCTCCCCGACGGGAAATCGAACCCCGGTCTCCCGCGTAACAGGCGGGTATACTAACCACTATACTATCGAGGAGCCCAGGAGAGAGTGTGGTATAAACAACCAGTCAAAATATCTAATCAACAAATTTCCTTTTTCGATTTTCGACTTCAAAAGTGGCAGCTGCTACTACACATGTTTTGTCATACAACAAAGGGTGTGATTTGGTGTTTGGCTTTAAAACACCTACACTGTGGTGTTAAAATCGTTGAGATTTCAGCGGTCATCGCAGCTGCAGTATTCAATGAAGGCTTCTCATCCATTTTAAGAGTAATGAATACCATGACCATCATCGTTGGCCGGGAGAGCTTCGATTTCGCGGATTGAAAGATTCGAGTCGGATACAGAGGCAAGAAACTAAGACCACTTTAAGCAGCAAAGAAGCCAGTAAAGGTCACAAAGAACTTCAACAACAGACCTATGAACTCTACGAACAAGTTGAAGGTCTTTTGTATGGTCCTGGGATTACTGACTGAGGTGTGGGTACAATTTTTCGATAATCCAAACTAAAAACGCGTTATTCTCGAAACAACATTTTTAAAATATAAGACCGTGATTACTCAAAAGCTACTCGATCGATTTGGTTGAAGCTTTTAGGATATCTTCTTGATATTATTAGCCTGTCTGTTTTTAAATTTTAAGTTGCAACATTAAATTTTTATTGCAGAAATGCCCGGAAAATGTCGAAAGCTCATCAATTTTGCCTAAAAACTTCTGCCAATCGTTGAATTTTTTTTTTCATTTTTTTTTGAGGTGTACCGACAAACTGTGTGTTTTTAAATAAACATTTTTTTTGTATTTTTCAAAAGAAAATTGCGGTCTCCAGAGTGGTCGTAGTTTTTTTTTTGTTTATGGGTCAACTTCACGCCCTACAGAGCCGCCATTTGGTTTTTAAAAATTACAATTTTGTTAATGCTTTATACTCATATTCACAACCCTACAAATTTTCAATACAATTGAATAAAAATTTCTATATGAAAAAAAAAGTGTTCAAGTGTTCTTTTTTTTAACCTGACTAATTGTTTACCTCCCTTTAAACCATTTTATTACTGCCAATTTATTTGATACCAATTCTTGTTTTCTTGTCACGCATCCCGCTCCAAATCGTATATTCTATAAAATATATTATTTATCCCGATGCCACATCACTGGATATTTTCGCCCCTATTTCTCAAGTACATCTAATTGACCTTCTCACCTTGTACCGTAGTCGCTGCAATGATGTCAAGGGCGCCATCAAGATCATTTTTATAACCAACACCGAACACCAAAACACATAACAACTGAAAACTGGATTATCGAGCGTTAGTAATTTTCCCAAGTGAATTGTAGAGTTATTGGAATCCATTGTTTTTGCGTATTAAACTCCAAGAAATGTTTGCCACTACTGAATGATGATTCTTCGTCAGAAAGACTTCTCAGATAGTGTACTAAAAAAGCTTGCACAGCTGCAGTGCTTGCTATGCAAACGACGATAGAACCAGTTCCGCAGGTTTAGAACGGAATATCCGCCAGGTTTATTATATCACCGTTTTAAAGTACAAGCAATAATTTTAAATAATTCATAATGAGAGTACGCAGCTGTAACTAAGTACAAAATGTGCGTGCCTTAAAGTACCACCCCAAAGGTAATTTGTGGGAAGAAAACTTATTGCTACCCACAACGACGTATCTGTTGTGAAATTACTTCGGGTGGGGGTTTGCATTTTCTTTACATTGTATGCGATGAAGCCCAAGGGTCTTAGGTGCACCTATTGACCCAAATTCGAGGTTGTTTTAAATAGTCCGGATAAGTTTTTCAATAAATAAATTGTCAGTAATTACCGAACTAAAGTCGTATAGAAATATGTTTATTGGTGACGAAGTCCTTTCGAAACAAAACAAAAAAGAAAGAAAAACAGTACTGTGAAGCACAGGCAGTAAACTTTTGGTAAAGCTGATATCTAATTTAGGCTAAAATTAAGAGGATGGATCAATAAGTCCTTACGAGAGAAAATAAGAAGTTACTATGTTTTTAAGACTAAGTGACTGTAAAATATTAGTATGGAGTAACAGAATTCCATTATCTTGACGTTTAGTTCACCATCCAAATATGAACCTATCTCTAAACAGTGTCATATAACCGGCTTGACACCTGCTGCAACTCAAGCACAAATGCTGACTTCAAGTGACCGAAACAAACTGATCCTCCTTAGAAAAAATTACGAGCTTGCCAGCAGCTGAGTGTTAGGCATCTCTTTCTCGAAGATTATTTCATTGCTTTTACGGGGCTTATAGGTGCAACACAAACTCCTCGTCTGAAGATGCCCCTCTTAATTCTTTGCCTATTTTTTCTGAAATGTGCGCGCCGAAATAAAAAATGTGTTCCGTTCAACGTATGCGAATAGAGAGGCCTTTAATATAATGAAGTTCTTATGGGTTTTACGACACTAATGTCATTAGTACTGAAGGCTTTACTATATTTTCTGTTTCTTCTCTCATATATACGAGGGTTGCCTTTTATATTTCGGGATTAGAGAACAAAAACAAATATTGATCATCGAAAATCACTTTATTGTTTTTCAAAATATTCCCCATGAAGATCTATACACTTTTGCATGCGTTTGAACCAATTGTCGAAGCACTTTTGCCACTCTGATTGAGGTATCTCCAACACATGCATTCTGAATGCAGCAACCGCTTCTTCAGGTGTCGAAAAACGTTGACCTCTCAGTTTGTTTTTTACGTACGGGAATAAAAAGAAGTCATTCGGTGCCAAGTCAGGACTATACGGCGGATGACCCATCAAATCGATGTTTTGGGTGCTCAAAAATGCAGTTGTCGCAGCCGATGTGTGAGAGCTCGCATTGTCGTGGTGAAGAGTGATCCGTCTTCGGCGGTTGGTTTTTCTGATTTCTTGGAAGACAACTGGCAAACAAATGGTTGTGTACCACTCAGAATTGACCGTTCTGCGTTGTTCTAGTGTTATGGTTGCGACATGTCCAGTTTTTCCGAAAAAACAGGCGACCGTTTGCTTGGAAGTGCTTTGTGCGCGAACAACTTTTGTTGGATTTGGCTCATCTTGAAACACCCAGACAGTCGACTGCTGTTTACTTTCGGGCTCATACGCGTAAATCCACGATTCATCACTTGTCATGATGTCATAGACGTGTTTCGAAGCACCGCGACCGTATTTTTTGAGCATTTCTTTCGACCAATTGACACGAGCCTTTTTTTGGGCGATTGACAAATGGCGTGGGATCCAACGCGAACAAATTTTTTTGACAGTCAAATGTTTATGCAATATTGAATGTATGCTGGTCCCACTATCGCCTAAGGTTGTCTCAATCTCACGATAGGTCACATGACGATCTTCCAATATCAGTTCGCGCACAGCATCAATGGTTATCGGAACAACAACTGATTTTGGACGACGTTCACGAAATTCATCTTGGAGTGAACTACGACCACGATTGAATTCACCATACCATCGATAAACACTGGTCCTTGATGGAGCTTCATCGCCAAAAATTGAATTAAGTTCATCCAAGCACTGTTGCTGAGTTAATCCACGCCGAAAGTTGTAAAAAATAATCGCACGAAAATGTTGACGATTTAATTCCATTTTTGGGCCGAGATGAATCTTTTAAGTTACTGTAAACAACACAAATAGCGCTCGTATGTCAAAACGTTCTGAGTGCGTATAACCTCAAAAATGTCCAACTTTACGACAGAGCTGTCAATTGCCGGATTGCAACACTAGGGTTGCCAAATCCCGAGACATAAGAGGCAACCCTCGTATATAACACACTCTTTCTAATGTTTATACTAAAATATGCTTTCATTTACATTGCATAAAAATGAAAGTTGACTTACATAAATATGAAAGGAATAAAATTTAATTTCAACTGTATAAATAAAATTGTGTAATTAAAATAAAAATGATTCGAATGTTAAAGGTCGTATATTTCTAGTAATTTAAGTATGACACCTGTATCCACCCTGACATTCGCCACCGGAAGAAGAGAGCGAATGAAAAAAACAAAATGGGTTGGCGAGAGGGCCGACTTTAGCCAGACAAGGACAGATGTGTCCTTCATCTTGTCTCGGGCTTCTGATCATCTTGCGATAACCAGAATCACCCACATCCGTGAGGATGTTGCGCTCGGTCTCGAGATATCTGAAAAGAAAAGAAAAAAGGGGGGTATCCAAGGATTGTGTGGACAGTGTTAATTCGGCTGTTCTCTTGTGATGGTTCTCCTGAACGCCACCATCCATCTTCTCATCATTCAGGTAAAAATCCCATCTAGGGCATGCGAAAGGCATAAAAAAACAAGTATTGTGGCAGTTGCATTGAACGCCACTACTTACCAGACGGCTAGTAATGAAGAAATAGTTACCTGTAACACCTAAAAAGCGTGTACTTACCTTCCACGCCGTGCCTGTAACATTAGAAAAACCGGTGAAACATTAATTCTCGCTGATATGAAATTCCAGCGGCAACAAATGCTATATTCTCAAAGCAATTTGGCTTAACATGCAACCAATATTGCCCGTTCAATATCTGTACGATATTCCACACCTGCAGGGAATGTGTATCTTTCCTTAGCACAGCATGCCCACATCGATCGGTCACCCGACCGACCAACACATGAGGGCATCCGGCCGACCGCCCAGGCAGTCGAGTTCGCAAATGGAAATTTACCATCAGAATTCGACTGTGAGGATATACCAGCGAAATGTACACGATCAGCAATAATGCTTTACGCAGTCGTTGATCGTGTAAACATTTCAACCCCTTTTTGCCGTTGAGATACTCGCACCTGTTGCGAACATTTAGATGGGATCTATGCTATGTCTGCATACTTGCGGATGCACACGATGAGCAGCAGAAGCAATCATCGTGTGTGTATTTCAACCCATTTTGTGTTGAACAAAACGCAAAAGGGATATCTTACCATATATGGTCATCGAAGCGATGATTGAATATGTCGTATTCTATCGCTTCGATGAACTTAGTTTAATCGCATTCAGGATTCCGTGGAGGCAAATCGTGGCCTCCACGTTAAATAGAAAAAGTGGTGTCGGTGTGTAAAGATCTTTCCTTTTGTCATAATGATAAAAAGACAATATTATTTTTATTAATTAACCGTTTTAGTGCTAAGCAATTTTTGTGAATATATATGAAAATTGCTATACATTTGCAAGTTGTTTTTAAATGTATAAATATGCACTCTCGTAACAAATTATGCGCGAGATTAGAATACGTCCACTACCACGAAGCACCAAAAAACACACTGATGCGCGCGGCAGTTTTGCGCTGCGGCGCAATTTTCGATTCAAACTATCGCATCACTTTTGCGCCGCTTAGCACTCTAACGGTTAAATACGCAATATTCTATTATATTATAGTTTTTATCTGTCAACCATTAAAACGCGAGTCGAGAGTGGTGTGGCGACGCGAGTGTTTGGCAGCGTTAACGTTTTTGACGAACATGGTTATTTTTTTGTATCTTTATTGTGAACTCATTAATAATTGTAAATAGTGAATCATGAATCAACATTAAATTGATATGTAATATTAAATGAAATGAAGGATATGTTTTGTTTTCATTCGACTGGTGTTGGAATTGACCCAATCGGGAAGTGTATTGCTCGCCGTTGAAATTCCTTATCGTTCATCCGTTTACTGCTTCTTCGCTCATTGGTCCGCCTTTGTTAATCAGGTGCCGCTTCACTGCATTACGATAGTCGCGCGTATAGTGATGCAGAAAAGACCCTCGACAAGACACCCAAATAAAATCAGTGTTAACAAAGCCCAAAACCGGCGCTCGTGCCCCACATTGATGACAAACCAATGGGGTAACTTAATGGATGGGGAGTAGAACCAGTGCAGTATGCATGCACAACAGACTTCCCCCCATACTCTAACTACTTGGACGGAGGGATGGTGGGAAAGCAATCATACAAGACCGGTAGGCCTTAAGTGCGGTAGTAAACGCAGATCACATCTTTGGCGTCTGATGATCTGCGCTTTGGTCGGTGTATGGGGTTTTGTGTTTTTTTGCTAATTCTACGTGGTACGGAATCGGTTATACTTAGCAGAGGGTTGCCGATTGTAGAACTCAAAATCAAGAAACACGGCACGCCGTTCCTCTTTTTGGTGTGTTTTTATCGTCTTAATTACTCAAAAGCAAAACAAAACTTACTAATTCACTTTTGTTTAAGTCTCTTTGTGGTTAACTAAAACTGCTTCATACAAAATTTGCTCTTACTCTAAGAAAACAAGTGCTCATGGTTGACACTAATTCGTTTTACAATTTTTACACGATCAGTTCTCATTAAAAGCAAGTACACATTAATTCATTTTACAGGATTCAAACAAATAGTTCTTATTATAAACAAGTACACATTAATTCGATTTACAGAATTCACACTATCAGTTCTTATTATAACAAGAACACATTAATTCGTTTTACAGGATTCAAACAAATAGCTCTTATTATAAACAAGAACACATTAATTCGTTTTACAGGATTCAAACAAATAGCTCTTATTATAAACAAGTACACATTAATTCGATTTACAGGTTGATCTTTTACGACCACACAACGACACAACGCCCGCCGAGCATTTGATCTTGATGTGAGGATCATCGCATCCTCCTGGCACGCTGCACACAACCAAGGGAGTGAAAACACAGCTGCCTTGGACTGTGTGCGGCATCGAAGGGAACACAACACAGTAATGTTGCTTGCGCAGCGATGGCTATGCGTAACGCAACACTGGTGGCCACTCCTCTTTCCTGGAAGTGTGCTGGGTTTTCGTTGCTTCTTCATGCATCCATTATTACCATGACCGCTCCGTAGGCAGTAGTCTCCATCGCTGTGTGGGTACGGCCGCGGATACGAATTCGTATCATGAGCGGAAACTAATATGTATTTGGGCGGTTACAGAATGTCCATTTATGGGCATTCATTTGCGCCTTTGTTGGCTTGGGCCGCTTGCTATTTCCATGAATGTGTCGCAAACTTGTGCGACTGAATATTTCTTTGGGCCTGCTGCAGGTGTCCCACTATTCCTGAGTTCAGTTAGTTTCATGTGTATGAAACTAATTTGCCCGTTGCATATAGTGCTAGAGGTTCTTTCTTATTTTGAATGACTATTGGAAATGTTCCTATGGTGGCGTCTCATGTATGCTTATTGGTTCCTTTTGGTAGGTAAACGATACATCCCGACTACACCTGGTAATACCTTTATGTAGGGTTAGGGTAGGTCGTTTATTATTCAGGGGTTCTGAGGTGGAGGATTAATCAGTGGGGTTTGTATAAACCGCCGCAGGTGTGTGTATGTTTGTGCCGTCTTGTACTGTGCGTCCGTGTGTGTGTGGTTTGTTAAGAGTAGACCCTATGGGATGGATCCAGGAATCCTCTATTATAGAGGGGAATGTTGTTGGGAAGGGTGCTTTCTTCAGTTTTATACTGAAGAAGAAATTGTGGTGGTCTGATCCGAAGAGATCGAGAGAGAGAAGGGTCAAGAACGCAAGACTCCCGTACAAGTAGGTTCTCGCTGTTCTGAATGCTTTCGAGGTACTTGTATGCTAATTGCAGCAAGTACTCGTCGATAGGGGTAATAGAGGCGCCATCGTATAGGTGAGAGTTGGGGTAATGACGACCGTCGGGCCTTCTAGAGTGATTGGTGCATCTTCTGAGGAGTTTCCTTTTGAAAACTCGAAGTCTTTCCATTTGAGCCGAAGATATGCAGGACCATATGGGAAAGGCGTACGATATTCCAGATCGGATTAGCTGATTATAGCAGAGAAGCTTAATTTTGGTGTCAACTTTGTTGCTCCACTTCAAATTGTTGTGCAATTGCTTAGACCTACCGAGACCCCTTTGGAGAATGTGGGTCACATGTTTGATGAAATTCATGTTTGGGGTATAAATGACCCCAAGAAATGTCATCCTGTCCTGTGGTCTAATCGTACTATCTCCCATTTTTATTCGAATATTCTGTGAATATCGAGAAGTAGGTTGGAAGTGTCTACTACTTAGAATTATGGCGACTGCTTTAATTGGATTGTATCGAAATTTTCATCGACTGTAATGCTGATAGAGTTCGACCGAGTGACGGTTGAGTGGACTTGTTGCGAGCTTAGGGCTTTTGGATGACGTGTACACTAGGACGTCATCCACATAGCATATCTGGTTTACTCTCCCGTCCACAGGGCGAGGAATATCGGAGGCGTAGATATTAAATAAGATGGGGCCTAGAATGGAGCCCTGTGGTACGCCTGCAGCGGCCTGGAAAGTTCGGGAAAGCTTTCCATTCACTCTAACTTGGAAGGTTCTGTTTCGAACGAACTGGTAGACGATACTACATAGCGTTCTACAGAGGCCAGTATTCAATCACTTAAAAACGAGACCTTCGATCCACGTCGTGTCAAAAGCCTTTTCAATGCTCACCGCAATGGTGGGTTCCTTATTAAAGAGCCGCACGCAGACGTGGTTTTGAAATATGTTGAGGTGCTGTGCGCTCTTCTAAATCCAAATTGGAAATCGGGTATTAGGTTCCTGGCACTGATAAAGTTATTCAGTTTCTCGTATATGCATTTTTCATATGTTTTGCTAATGCAAGTGAGAAGCGAGATAGGGCGAAAGCTTGAGGGGTGATACGTTGGTTTCCCAACTTTTGCTATTGGACAAATAATAGCGTGCTTCCAAGCTTGGGGAAAGTACCCCATGTTGTAAGCATGGTTGAATAGAATGGAGAGCTTTATAAAGAATAAGGCAGAAAGCCTTCCCAACGAGTGGTATGACATGTTGTCGATACCGGGTGACTTCTTAGGGTTTCGAGATTTAACCAGGCTCTGTAGGGTATTTGGTGCGATGAAACCGTGACCATTTCCACGTGTGTCATCGAAGTATGCACTGTTAGTTGGGTTAGAGACAACAATTGGCTCGTTGAAGTCTTCCAATTTACAGTGGACCTCTGAACTAATGATCGCATTGGTATCCGGGTCGCCATCTTGGAGAGTAAGTTTGTGATTATTTTCAAAGGTCTCTCCGATGATATTAGCTGTATTGGCGTCGTTATTAACAACAACACCATTGTGTATGATTGGCCCAGTGATACGAGAAGTGCCACATATATTTAAAGAGAGCGAATGACCGCCATGCGCTCTTTATATACTGCACACTCAACGAAGAGTGAATTTAGCCCAAGAATACAAGTAGAGACCAGTCGGGGGTACACTGAACGGAATTGTGCTTCACCCTTTAAATTTCGGCTATTGGTGGGAAATGTGTATTACAGCACGTCCATCCTGACTTAAGACACCTCCTCGATCGGCGAGGCCGATGTTCAGGTCTTCTGATTCGGTTTCATCTGTTTCACCCTCGGAATGTCGGAATAGCTGTCGCCATTAAAAGGACCGCATCACCAGTAACAATACTCCCGTTCTACCAGTACCAAATCGTCTACCATATTTGTGGTTGGTCTTCTGTGGGTTTTATCAAAGCATTCCTTCTGCTCTCGTTAATCTCTCATGATATATCGCAGGGCAGCATCTCGCTTCTGTTCCAATTCATCTTGATCATGTCATACTTCCTGTTCAAGTTCCAACAATAATTTGCCTCGAGGATATTCCCTTGGCGTATAGGCAAACATTAGTTCGTGTGGGGTTATCCTTGTGGTTGCGCTCGTTGCCGTATTCAGACTCCATTGAGTACTCCTCAACTGTCTAGGCCCAATCCCCGCCGGCCACATGATCACGCTTGAGCGCCACTATCCGTTAGCACGTGGCGTTTTAACAGCCGTCATAATCTTCTGTATGCTGTAGGTTTGACAATATCTTGTAAATTCGCGGGCCGTGAATGCTGTACCTCTGTCGGTGATTAAGCGTTGGGCATACCGAAGAATTCGCTGACCTGGTTGAGCACGGCTACCACTCCTTTTGTATTAGTTGTCGGCTTTCAAAACCGTGAGTTTGGTAAAGTTGTCCAACCGTGCTATCAAGTATTTAGCTCGTACTCTTCCAGTGATGAAGGGTCCGAGATGATCCAAATAGACCATATGGAGGGGTATGAGCACCATCTTCGCACAGTGCAGCTCTCCCTCTGTCGCTTCACCCTTCCTCTTTGTATAAGCGCACTCCACACATCCCTTGACATAACCCCTGACAAAACTGCACATCCTTGGAAAGCAGTACGTTCTTCGCATCCTTTCAAGGATTTTGTCGAAGCCATGTGCGCCGCCTCATCGTGGCGTGCCGATAGAACTCACCACGGAGCTCCCTTCGGCACGAGCCACTTTTTTGGTTGTCGTCGCGCCTAAACAGTCTTTCTCCGTCTAGCTGGCATTCCTTATGGAGGTTCCTTCCATTCGTGCAGTTCGTCGCTCCTTTAAGTTGGTTTATGATGTCGCGTAGTTTCTCGTCTTGCCATTGCATCGTGGCTAACCAATCCCCGTTGTCAATACATATGCTGAGTATATTGGAGGATGCCTCCTCCATATCCCGTTCCTTTTCTACTGGCCGACGACTCATGGAATCCACATATCCTGCTTTCCTCCCAGGTGGGTGGACCGTTGTAAACTCAAATTCCTGGAGTTTGAGCCACCGCTTTGCAACACGTGGTATCAGCCTTGGTTTGTTCTGAGTTGGTACTATGGCTTCGCAATCCGTGATAACCTTGAATGGCTTTCCCAATAGACATATCCGGAACCTGTCCAGGCTTTCCACTATAGCTAAGACCTCTAATTTGTAGCTGTGGTATTTTGCTTCCGCCTCCGTTATCTTTCTGCTAAAGTATGTCACCGGTCTCAGTGTCATCGCTCTTCCCAAGCTGCAACAATATACCGGCAAGTCCTAGTGCTGAGGCATCCACGTGAACCTGGTGATTACAATCTCCATCGTACAATGCCAATAGAGGAGGGTTAATCAGTGCGGACTTGAGGTCTTCAAATGCCACCTAATGCCCCTTAACCCACGCGAAGGAATTTCCTCCTTTTAGCAGATTGGTTAAGGGCACTGCTATTTGTGCGTACCTGGGTACAAAGTTCCGCAAATAAACGGTAAGGTCCAGGAATTGCCTCACGTGATGCACATTTTTTAGTTCAGGAAATTCTTTAACCGCCGCTATCTTTCGCTCGGTTGGCTTCATTCCACTCTCGTCCAGTTGATATCCGAGAATCTCAATACTGGTTTTTAAGAACGCACACTTTCTGATATTGGGGGTCACTCCTGACTCCTTCAGAACCCCCAGACATTTTTCGAATGTTTGTAGAACTTCCACTGATGATGACATCTAAATAAACTGCTACATCTCCACGGTTCATGCGTACTTTTATTTGATTTGAGCACATTTGGAAGTATGCTGGGGCATTTACTAAGCCGAACGATATGCGAACGAATTCGTACAACCCGTTTTCAGTAGTAAAAGCGGTTTACTTCCAACTTTGTTTCGCTATGGGTATCTGATGATATCCGGACTTGTCGTCCAACGTCGTGAAGTACCTTATTCCAGCTAACGCCGCATGAGCCTGTGGGGGTACGTAAGTTAGTGTGCCAGCGGTTCACTAATATCCCCAACGATAGTTCCGCCGTAAGCCGCTCACGATATGAGAAATAAAACGCACTGGTGTTGTTGGTCACCGAAACAGAGCGGATACAGTACAAAAATAAACACACAGATATTGTTCGTAATTCGTCTTTTATTATTTTCACTGCAATTTTGTTTTGTTCTTATGTATTGTTATTTTGCACATTGTGTTAATAGGGTTTTTGTATTATATCATTTAGTAAATTTCAACGTTACACTTTATTTTTAGATTTACTTATTTAGTAACTTACAACGTTAATGCACATTAAAGCAAAAGATATATTAAACCACGAATGCAAATCTTGCGTATGGTCGTAAGTGGTCTGTTTGGTTACGCGTTACGCCGTCGGGTGATATCCATGTGGCTTTATGGATTTGCTTGTGCTTGAATACCGTGCTTTTCACTACCAGATCTTTGGACGCTGCGAACGTGATAATTCGAATTCCATTATCATTTGAAATGTCGTGTAGGCTCTCTTTACCTATACTTGGTTGGAAGATGTCTTCCTTTCCAATTTTCGCATTGACGTCCCCGAGGAGGATTTTAACATCGAATGATGAGATCCCATCGAATACTTCCTCTAGAGTCTCGTAGAATGTGTCCTTCGTTTCTTCGTCCGTAGATTCGATTGGGGCGTGTACTTTTATAAATACATAATTGTACCATGGTCCCTGTATTTTTAGCACCGACATTCGGTCATTAATAAATTGCACATCTTTTACATGGGGCGTAATCTTCTTGCTTATGATGAAGCCAGTCCCGAGGTTATGTGTATCGGTACCTCTGTACGCCAGTGTAAGCCCGTTGGTTTCGATTACTTGATGTGGCAGTCGGGCTTCCTGAAGCGCGACGATGTCCATTTTATATTGATTCGCGTTTTCTACGACCATCTGTATCCCGCCTGGTTTATATAACGTTCGGGCATTCCCGTGCCGACGCGTATATCACGCTTTTTCCGGTTTTCCCTACGTCTTCTTTTTGCCGAGTCTTGATGATTTCTCCCCTTATGGTAGTGTCGGCTCATCACACCTACGCTTACTGGGTTTTTCGTGGGATTGTTTTGTGTATACTGATTCATTTTTATTCCCACGAGTCTTGTGGTTTCAAATAGTCCACCATATCAGAGTCATGCTTTGATGTATTAAGGTCTGCTTACTGCTTTGATTCGGCCCGGTGTCAGAGAGGCGCCGTTATAATACAGCCTGTGTACCCGTGGCTGCAGACCATCCAATGGGCACGGTGACGAGTAACACCCTGGATTAGGGGTGGTAGATCTTTGTGTGTTACTCCTCGCTAGCCTGTCTGGCATGGGTGGCCCTACTGGAAGCATATGCTTCCGTCAGCATTGCCTGAGTAATTCATTGTAGTTTAAGTCCTCGCACCACCTCAAGGGGTTCTACCAAGCGGGGGTTCGCTAATACCCAAGGAATCAAAATATGATCAGCTTTTCTAAGGAAAGTCACAAAAGTAAATCCGTTACTCGAGGCAGCCTCCCGCTCTATAACTTCGGGGCATACTGTGCAACGGCACCGTGGTGTTTGATATGACAAACGAAGCAGACACTCAAGTTTCTAACACACAGTCAAACAAATCGCAAAGATTCTGAAATAAAAGAAACGCGTCGACAAAACGTCTCTTATGGGGTTGCCGCAGTTGCACAAAAAAAAAAAAAAAAAAAAACAATATAAATGTGTACCAACTAAGGAGAGTAATTAAGTGAAGACAACTCATTTTCCACGGCTCACAAAACACAAATACAGAACAAAACGGGCTTCTTTTGATTAAGGATTTGTTCCTGGATGATGAGGTAGATGTTCCACTTATTTTGCAACAAGTCGGTATTTTCCCTTCTCTTTCGATGAAGACTGAGATTGTGTTTATATTGAGAAAAAGTTAATGTAACCGTAGTGAGTAGTTTTAGTAAGCTTAAGCTTAACATGTAATGATATACAAAACACTCAAATTATAATTAACTGAATGGGCACCTCGATAGTATAATGGTTAGTATACCTGACTGTCACGTGGGAGACCGGGGTTCGATTCCCCGTCGGGGAGTCTCTGGCGCCAGACTAATGACCTTGCCCGGAAAAAAACAAATCATTATGGAAAATTTAACAAGCCTCAGGACTTGCTAAATAAGGCCAAGACCAGTTCCCGGTTGTAGTGCCGATGATAATGATGATCGGTGTTTGCCTAATCGTATCCAAGACGCGATCGACTCACAACTCCTCCAGAAATTGATCATCGCAGTCATTCGGTTTTCCCACAATGATAAATAAGAGGCAAGTTGGAACATATATGTTCAGCATCATCAATGAGCGGCGACACAGAACATGAATCAAAAGTGAAGCCAACCGACGTATGTGGCTCAGAATATTCAAATATGAGCAGCATGATGATGGTTGCTAACTCGTTGTATGCGGACGTAAACAAATGATGTTGTGATTAAATTGACTCCGGCTGGTGCTGTTGTGGAAGGACCAACGGTTCACCGTTTTTCTCCAAGAAACAGTTAACCATTCGTAAACGAAATTAACATAAGACCGATTTGTTTGTTGGAATTAATAGATTCGGTAGATGAGGGCGATGCACTTGAGCGTATTGACTCGAGAAGGTTTGGTGTTTGTGCTGGGAAACCCGTGGATGCTTTAGGACCAGGTGTGGGGTAACTATGTTGAGGTGGGAGGTGTTGTTGCTGCCGTAATTATTGTGGTGTGTATCACACACATGCCCATCTCCTTTCAGTCAAGCTTAAGTCCGTCTATAATGCAGTTTCAGCCCGAAAATATAGGGTGTGCCATAAATGTTTGCAAATGGCAACACGTGATTTCTTAAAAACCGTTGAAGGAAGGGGCGCGCGATTTGCATGAAGCAACGCACAATTCCCTGCCACGCGCGCGCCCCTTCCTCTAACGGTTTTTAAGAAATCAAGTGTTGCCATTTGCAAACATTTATGGCCCACCCTATATTTCGAGCTGAAACTGCATTATAGACGGACTTAGGCCTGACTGAAAGGTTTTTAAGAAATCAGGTCTTGCCATTTGCAACAATTTATGGCCCACCCTACACTACTCAATTTTAATAGAAAATACAACGAGTACATTATTTTATAAACTTTATATTTACTTAAATACTATTCTACAATTCAACACGTCTGATAAATAACGGCAATATACAATTTTGAAATGTTTTGCCGTTCTCAAAAATCATTGGAGTCTAATGCATAACATAAATTAAAGTCTGTATTGACACAGTTGCTGCGAATATAAGAATAACTATGATAATAACGTGTCAAACGTTATAATTAATAAAATTGTATATTCCCATAGAGAAAATGCTGTCAGCATCGCCAATGGGTTTATTTTTAATTAAATCAAAACTCAATTTGAGCCACTATCGAATAAATACAGGCATAAAACTGATTTAAAATGTTGGAAATCTATTTCCATAACTAAAATAGTAAAATTTAGTTCAGAATTTGTTTCCGAAACAAGTGATCTAAAAGATCGCAACTAATAAGAACTCAAGAAATTCATTAATTTTTGGTAGTTAAATAAGAGCACAATTAAATGTAGTGAAGTAGTAATGATAAAAAGTCTCGTGTATATGTATATCGTGAGGATGTGTCATTAGGATTAACTGATAATTGTGTTACTGTGCATTTGAAACAGTTCCACTTCCAAGAGATTTCATCAACTCATAACAATCTTTTAGTTTTCTCTTGTCACCAACTTTCTCGAGAGTTTTAGCTGCTTCAGCTAACATTCCGGCACGTTCCCCTGGAGATGACAAGAGGACAGTGGGTAGATATTTGCATGCTACATACATGGCAGCTGCGCGTTCCCGTTCCCCGCCTTCAAACTGTTGTCCCTTATCTTTGCTGCCACAAATAATTGAACTTCGGGAATGTCGATATCTTATACTGCGGTCAAGTAATTGTTGAGTTGGTCCCGGAGATGCTCCAGCCATCAGTCGGCAAACAGCTTCATATAAATAAATACGAGTTTGACCATTCTAGAAGAGGAATGGGTGAGTAAAAGTTAGAAATGAAACTATGGGAGATATATTATAATACAGACAGGTATATCCTCAACAATTGTTCTTAAGGAGTTGAGGTCCTTTTGGAATTCTTCTAAGATGTTGCCTGGTGCTTGGATGTACACATCGTCATCGGCTACATGATACTCTTCTTCCCAAAGTTGTGTACGAGTTTCCAAAATCCAATCACATGTAAGAAGCTGGAAGAGCTATAAAATGATAAAATATTAAAACAAAAATTTGCCAACAACGATAATGTGAAGTCTACAGTCGATGGCTATTTTGGGGAGCTTTCACTGCAAACAGAGTATCCATACAAGGTGTCCCAAAAGTTGTATTCAATTTGTTTTGCTAACTGCACGAATGCACGGCTGGGAAAAGCGCGGGGCATATTCTGATAGCTAGCACCGTGTAGTATTCCAGAATACTACCCCTATTAGCTTTAACACTGAATCTCCTTACATATCTAACATCTCATTTAATACATACCATAAATAAACATACACAATATTATATCAAGCCAGTTACAGTACATTTCATAACATGCCCCTTTTTAATAACTTGCCCCCTTTTATTTCAAAACAGAGCACTTTGATTTTCGTTCAAATTTTATTCAATTTAAAAGTCACAGAAACTAAAGGAATACTTTGAGAAAATTTGTTTTGTTCATATTATAATTTACAGTAAATTAGAACACAATGTTCCATACGTAGAGTGAAATTCTAATTGTAAAATCAGTTGAGTTGGAATAGAGAACAGAAACAGTTGAGTTGGAATAGAGAACAGAGTTAGTTGAATTGCTTACAGTCTCAAGTAAATTTATGTTTTGAGTTGAGAATAAGTTTTCCTTGAGTGAAGAAGATGACACAAAATAAACAATATTAAAGAGACGGAATTCGTTTTTTTTCTTAATTAATTAATTATCAATTGCAACAAATGTCCGCTCAAACATACTTTCTATCGGAGCGGAATAATAAATAAAAGGAAAAATAAAAGGAATAATAACTAAAAGAAAAGTAAAAGGTCCCCGCTCTTCCCTCAACCGTGGAAGCACGGCGGGACTGCAACACTGGTGGCAGCGGTGGGATGCCCAGATAATGGGATCCCGATGGTGAGGACTCCCAGATAATGATGATGACGAGATTCTCGAAGACTGGCGGGATCCATCCAAAGGATTAAATAAATAAAATAAACCATGTAGAAAAAAAAACTTAAACAAAAATAAAACAAAAAAAAATAATAATAAACAAAAAAAAGAACTCTGCCTGGCGGTAACACAAAGGAAATTCAAGCAGAAGAAAAAAAAAACTTAAAGAGGAACTCAAAAAAAAGACTTCAATCCACAGTTAGAAGTAGTAAGCAATTTTTGATAAAAGTTTTTTCTCTCTTCCTTTTTTCTGTAGGAATATATTTCTTGGAAGTTTTCCTTTTCAACAAAATTATTTTTTCGATAGAAATTTCTTTGAAAATTCTCTTTTCAGTTTTTTTTTCGACGACATTTCCGTTTCTTTTCTTTCTCGTCGAAAATGTTCTTTCTTTTCAGTTTTGGGTCCAAACCATATCGTTTCCATATATATATATATATATATATATATATATATATATATATATATATATATATATATATATATATATATATTGAATAGTAACATAAAGGCCTTTTTGTATATTGTAAAGTTAAAATCGTCTGTTATTATATAAGTAAAAAATAAAGGCCTTTTTTTTCTCATAACCATATTTTAGGAATTGATAACAAATTTTCGCCATACATTGAATTGATAACAAATTTTCGCCATGCCATTTTTCACTATTACGAGTCCTTACTATACGAGACAGGCGGCTAGGCAGGGGGAAGAACAAATCCACTCACAACAGATACACAATAAACCTCCTGAAATGGCTCTATCTGTCGGAATTTCTGATGTTTTCAGAATCGTCCCCACCTTTGACGGGAAACCCTATTTCCGGGGGAGACGTTTTATTTAGATCCATAAAGAAGGCAGACCCGGATATATATGAAACATTTTTAGAGCTAGTCAAAAATAGACTAGAGGGTGCTGCATACGATCTTATTAGATATAGCAAAATCGCTAAGTGGGAGGATTTAAAGGAAAAACTTGAATCGGAATGTAAAGAGGAGCAATCTCGGTCGACGGCACACAATGAGTTGATTTCTCTGAAACAACACTACAGAGAAACCGTCCGGGAATATGGCGATAGAGTTGCGAATGCTCTGAGGACTCTAAACTCTGCCACGTGTGAAATAACAGCAGACGCGGTGGTTAAGGAATTTTTGATGGAAGAAAACACAAAATTGGCCGTTCAAACATTTGAGGATGGACTAAAGAACGAACAGCTAAAGATACTAGCTAAAGCCCATGGGGGAAATAGTTTAAAACAGTCGATTGCCCATGTAGTAGCGCATGCTGCTCGAATGGACAACTCTCCCAGGTCATATCAATATAATGAAAATTCTAGATTTAATCGTATAGTCTGCCAAACCTGTGGTAAGCCAGGGCATACACAGGACACATGTTATCGGAACATGCAGTCCACTTTTCCGAATAGACAACCCATAAAAAGAGAATACAACATTATATGCTATTTCTGTGGAAGGAATAATCACATACAGGTTATCTAGGAATGGATCGTCTTTAACAAATTACCAACAAGGTACTACGCGAAACCCATTCCGGAATAATCCTGCAAAAGCCGAAAATCGTGCTTCACTTTTCTCGGGTGCAAGAGTCGGAAAACGAAGCCTGACGCCAACCAAAATTTATGGAACACAGACCAAATTTTTCTATTTACAGCATTAGATCTTTGGAAATAGATAACGACAATTTTAATGAAGCTCCGAGCCAAATTTACCCAGAGTCCGCGTATTCCTATAAGGCTATACATATTAACGAAGATAAACCTCACCCCAATATGATGATTCCGATTCAGACTACTACAATTCTGGAAAATAATTCAGCAACAAAGACTGAAACCTCAGCAGTATTAAAGACTGAAACTTCGGAATTTTCAGAAAAAATACAAACAAAAACCCCTCATATTTCGGCTATCCATAATGACAACCCCGACACTTCAGCAACAAAGACTGAAAATTCAGCAGTGTTAAAGACTGAAGATCCAAAAGTTGCAATTAAAATCGAAACCCAAGTCAGTTCAACAGCTAACACTGATGAACAAATCTTTTCAGCAGCAAAGACTGAAGGATTGAATGTTTCTACAGCAGATAAAACAGAAGAAATAGTTCAAACAGCAAATAGGACTGGGAACCAAGATGTTCTAACAGCTAATAAGTCTGAAGAACTATACGAATCAGTAAATGAGATTGAGAAACTAAATGATCCATCAGCAGTGAGTAAGACTGAAAAGGTAAACGTTCCAACAGCAGTTAAAGCTATGGAAATTGACGACATTAAGCCGAATACACTAAATAATTTGAACAACGAAACTGAACACAAACACGAAACAATAAAAAATGAAAATAATAATTTAACTAAAATAGGTATTGAAAAGAAAAACTATATAAATACATTACAAATTTTTTTTAACAGCAATAAAAATGTATTCGAACACAAAATAGAAAAAAATAAAAAGTTACACCGTCATTTAAATTATTTAAGATCATTTTTCAAGAAGATTTTTGGTAATAATCATCTTTATTCAATCATCGTAGGAAGCACGGCGGGACTGCAACAACCGTCACTGTGTATTGAGTCGCTGTGGTGCGAAGCATGACTGATGTGTACATAAACAATAATTCTGCTGTTATAGCGTGATCTGTTCCAAATTCGTCACATTAGAAAAGCACCGAGTACTCAACTTATCAAAACATGTTATATAAGTTTGAGGATGTTGGTACGATGCCTAAAGTCGTTATACATCATATGTTTCTATATACCTCCTACGCAACCAATAGTATCATACGAACTGGCAATAGTAGCTGTTGATCACCTAACCGAGTAAAGTACTTCCCTTGATGATATCTCGGTGTTACTGGCGATTTCAACCTCCCCTATCTCCAATGGACGCTGTCAGACGATCAATCCATTTACACCTCAAACCCCACTAGTACCAAGGAATGTCTCTTTATAGGCGGTCTCACCGACTCAAGCCTCCGTCAAATAAGTAATCTGCCAAATCATATGAAGTGGCAACTTGATCTTGTGTTTACAACGGACTCCTATGATTCCTCAGTTGCCCTTAGTCCTCACGTCCTCTCCACCATCGACAATTACCACCCCCCGCTTCTCGTACTCTTTTATCATGGCAGCTTATCCCAGACCTCGCCAACCCATGTTAACTTTTCCTACAACTTCCGCAAAACTAACTTCCGTTTTCTACATGGGCATCTTAGCAGAATCGTATTTAGCTTTGATCACCTAGAAGAAGCTACTGCCGCTCTCTATAAGGAAATCTACAATGCTATTTCCCTAAATGTCCCTTATTCTCGACATAGGACATCAGTTTCATAGCCTCCATGGTACAACCGCAAACTCCGTACTCTTCGGAATAAGAGGGATAATTTGTGGAACATTTTCCTAAAAACACGCTCGTCCCTGGACTACTCCAACTTTCTCGATTCCTTTTATAAATCTTTGTAACTCCCTTTACTACAGTTATCTCACAAAAACAAAAAACAACCTGATAAATGACCCCAAAATCTTTTTTTCACTTTATTAACTACAAACGTAAATCTGACGTCTATCCCAACTGCCTTTCATATAACACGATTACTCCAACCGACCCACAAAATATTGCCAATCTTTTCACTTCTTGCTTTAAAAAATCCTTCACGGACAACCCTTTCGAACCTAACCGGTCTTACTTCAAAGACCTGTCCGAATTCTCTCTTGGTCCCTTCATCTCTGAAATTCAAGAAAAATTAAACTTGCTTAAATACGAGTTCAGCCCTGGACCTGATGGACTTCCGGCTGTCCTTTTAAAACAATGTTGCTCTTCTCTTTCTCTCCCGCTATCAAATATATTCAATTTATCCCTTACACAAGGTGTCTTCGCAAATATTTGGAAATCCTCTTTTGTCACCCCCATACACAAGAAGGGATCTAAAAAGATATTAGTAACTACCGTTCCATCGCCAAACTGTCACATATTCCAAAACTGTTCGAAGGCATTATCTACAACGCGTTATGTTTCCGCTACAAATCCATCATCTCACCCAACCAGCACGGTTTCCTTACGGGTAGGTCGACCACCACCAATCTAGTTGGATTCTCATCCCACGCTCTCCGTGCCTTAGAGAACACCAACGAAGTGGCTTCGAACCCCACTGATTAAGTGGATTTATTACTATCTTAACGACCGAACCTACAATGTCAGATTTAGAGTCCACCCTCTCCAATCCTTTTCTTCCCACGTCAGAGGTTCCCCAGGGCAGTCATCTTGAACCCCACCTATTCATTCTTACTATTAATGATATAGACTCCAGTATCAAGCACTCCTCCATCTCTCTATACGCGGACGACACTAAACTCTTCAAGACGATGCGCTCTTCTGTCACTCCTCACTTCTCCAAATGGATCTCGACAGCTTTTCAACTTGGTGCCAAAATAACTGCCTCGAACTAAATATTGCCAAATGTCACTCAATCACCTTCTCCCATAATCGAGTCCCCTCACCTTACGTTCCTGTCTTACTCAACCAACAGATAACATCTGTACAAACGATTCGTAACCTTGGCATCTTATGTGATAGAAAGCTTAACTTCATCCCACATATTGATGATATTATTCTCAAGGCCAACTCTGTCCTTGGTTTTGTGAAACGCTGGTCGAAAGAATTCGCTAATCCCTATGTTTCCAGATCACTTTATATAGTCTTTGTCTGCCCTCTTCTTGAATAAGCTAGTCTGGTTTCGTATCCTCACTACTCGTCCTATATTCGCAGGGTCGAAGGCGTGCAACGTCGTTTTTTGCGTTTTGCCCTCCGAGGATTGGATTGGGAAAATCCTCTGATTTTACCGCCATACATGAGCCGTCTTCATTTTAATTAAAATTTAACATTAACACACTTGAATAGTGCAGAATTCATGCCGACATCCTCTTCATCCACCGTCTACTCTCAGGTTCAATCAACTGCCCAAGCCTGCTCTCCTCTATCACATTTTCCACTAATCCCCGAAACCTGGGAAACCCTCGTATCTTCTGTTTGCCCGCCCATCACACGTCTTACAGCTCTAATGAACCCATTTTGCGAATGCAGGGGTGGGCAAACTCTCACTATACTTTCTTTGATTTCAATCTTACCTCTCCCGCTCACGTCGTCTCGTCTCTTACCCTTGCTTTCAACCCGGCGAATGCCAGGACGATCCTTGTCCCTTTTTAATACAAGTTGACATGCAGTCTCCACGTGACACCCCTGGATAGCTACTTTAGCACCTACCAAGTAGGGAACCAATGCATGTAGCGACATCCTGAGAAAGGTTGGCGCAAGGCTAATAACCATGCCCGCAAAAACGAATTATTATGGAAAATTTAACAAGCCTCGGATAGGGACCGGATACACGACGACGACCACGGAAACGAAAACGAGTAAACGATTTGAGAATTTTCTCATGGAACGCCCGCTCACTATACAGATCTCGAGCTGCACAGCAGCTACCCGATGCCCTGTCCGAATATAAGGCTGACATAACAGCATTGCAAGAAATAAGATGGACGAGGAGTGGTGTTATTCAAAGAAACGAGTATGACATTTATTACAGTTGTCATGCAAAACACCATGTGCTCGGGGTAGGCTTTCTACTCAGCCCAACACTGAAGCCTGCCATCATCGGCTTTAATGCAATAAACGAATACACTCTTCGAGTGCGAGGCAAGTTTAAGAACATAAGCCGCATAAACGTTCACGGACCTACAGAGGAGTCCCCAAACGACGAAAAAGAAGAATACTACGAGAACGTCGAACGGGCCCTCAATGCCTGCCCAAATACGATGTGAAAATCGTTCTTAGTGATTTGAATGCAAAAATAGGTCGGGAGCCGGTTTTCAGGCAGTACATAGGTTCCCATAGTTTGCATGAGAACACTAATGACAACGGACTACGAGTCATCCAACTGGCAGCGTCGAAAAACTTGGTCGTTGCAAGTACCAGGTTTCCGCGTAAAGATATCCACGAAGCCACCTGGGTACCACCTGATGGAACCACTCTCATACAAATTGACTACGTGTTGATAGATCGCCGCCACTCCTCGAGCCTGATGACGGTACGAACGTACCGAGGTGCCAACGTCGACTCGGATCACTATCTTGTTGGTACAGTTTTGCGAGCGCGGATTGCCTTACAGAGACGGGTGCCTTACGCAATGAGAATACCAGTAACGCCTTTGGTCATGTGCTAAGACTCGCCCTCGAAAAGCGCGAAGGAGGGAGAGTAAATCCTGGGGCCAGAATGCCTGGCGTAGAGGAGAAATGGACACACCTTAAGAATACTGTCATTAGTACTGCCAACTCCATCTTAGGCAGTAGTCGTAGAGATCGGAGCGACTGGTTTGATGATGAGTGCAAACTAGCGGCTGAACATAAGCATGCTGTATACCGGGCAATGCAGCAGTCTAATAGGACGCGGGTGCGTGAGGAGAAATACAAAGAGCTCAGAAGATCTGAAAAAAGACTTCACAGACAAAAGGAAAGTGCCTGGGAAAAAAACCTTGTCTACGAAATAGAGAGCCAAGTCCAGACCAGGCGCGGAAGTTCTACCAAATAATCCGCGGTACACACGACGCTGCACTTACTGCAAGGATAAAGAGGGTAATCTGATCACCGATCCTGAAGGCATTCTGGAGCGATGGGAGGTGCACTTCAATGAATTGCTAAATGGTCAGCTCACAGAAGAATTGGAGGCTCCACCAATGCAAGATCAAGACCAAATGCTGCCGCCACCAACAGCTCCAATCATATAAAGCCTCCGGAGCTGATGGCATACCAGCTGAGCTGATCAAACAAGGAGGGACAGCGTTACATCACGCAATTCATGAGATCGTGGGGCACGTATGGGAGCAAGAGAAGATGCCGGAAGATTGGCGTCGTGGTATAATTTGCCCCATACATAAGAAAGGAGATATCACACTGTGTAGCAACTATAGGGATATAACATTGCTGAGTACCGCCTATAAGATACACTCCTCTATCCTACCACACCGGATAGCCCCATACGCTAAAGCCATCATTGGTCAATATCAGTGTGGCTTCATCCCAGGCAAATCAGCAATTGATCAGATATTCACCCTTAGGCAGGCGATGGAAAAATGTCAGGAATTTAAGATTCCATTATATCATCTATTTATAGATTTTAACGCCGCCTACGACAGCATAGCCAGGGTAGAACTATATAATGCCATGAGAGAGTTCGGCATTCCAAACAAATTGATACGACTTTGTAGGTTGACCATGACCAACGTAACTAGTCAAGTAAAAATAGCGGGATTGCTGTCCAAACCAATAAACATCTTAAATGGACTCCGACAAGTGGACGGTCTGGCCTGCCTCCTCTTCAACCTGGCGTTGGAGAAAGCAATACGTGACTCTGGCGTTACAACAAGAGGGACTATTGTCATCAAGTCCAGCCAGATACTAGACATCGATATCATCGGTAGAACCGAATCGGCTGGTACAGGAATCCTTCGATCGAGCAGGCGGCACAAAAACTGGGACTGCACATTAATGAGGAAAAAACTAAGTACATGGTGGCAACTTCTGCGAAGAGAAGACAACGTTGGTCAAACTATCAGGGTAGTGGAACACGAATTTGAAGTAGTGCAATCCTTTAACTACCTTGGGTCAATAGCATCAGCCGATAACAATATGGAAGAAGAAATACGCGAACGGCTGATCAAATCCAACAAAGCCTACTATGGTCTATCAAGGCTCTTTAAATCCCGAAATGTATCCAGAACATCCAAGCTACTACTGTACAAGACCATGGTCTTACCAGTACCCATGTATGGATCCGAGACCTGGGTGCTCAATAAAAGGCACTCTGAACTCTTAGCCGCATTCGAGAGGAAGGTCTTAAGGAAAATTGTTGGCCTCGTATGTGACGGAGGACGATTTCGGAGACGCTACAACCATGAGTTGTATACAATCTACCTTGAAGCTAATGTTGCAAGAAAAATCAAGCTCGGGAGACTCCGGTGGGCAGGACACCTAGCTCGAATGAGCGAAGAGGAGCCTGCCCGAAAAGTCCTTTGTAGCAGGATGTATGGAAGGAGACAGCACGGCAGACCCTGTCCGCGATAGAGGGATGGCGTAGACCAGGACGCCCAGAGCCTGGGAGTGCCAAACTGGATGACATCGGCTCGAAATTGGGACCCGTGGAGAGATTTGTTAAATAAAGCCAAGACCGGATCTTGGTTGTAGTGCCGATGATGATGATGATGTAAGTCTATTTATAAGTTAATATGTTTATACCACCTGTACTAAGCGAAATAAACTGAGGGTTCTGCCCTCACTTCATTCATTCCTTCATTCGAGGGTGATACACTTGGTGTAGCGATTTTTCAACATTTCGACGCCCTTTCTCTGGTACGAAACGTCCAAACCATCGAAATGCGCTGTTTCCACGATGACTTCCTCATTCGATCTGAATCTCTTTCCCTGGAGCCATCGCTCGAGGTTTGTGAACAGATAATAGTCGCTGGGGGCCAAGTCTGGAGAATACAGTGGGTGAGCAACCAATTTAAATCGTAATTGCTCCATATTGGCCATCGCTTCCAAGAACGTGTGGACAGTGCATTATCGTGATGATACATACCTTTTTTCTTCACCAAAATGGGGCCATTTTTCTTCATTTCATCGTTCTGTTTGTCCAATGACGCTGCATAATACTCCCCTGTGACTCTTCTTTCCTTCAGTAGATAATTGGTGAAGATTATGCCATATGCATCCAAAAAAAAAAAACGGAGACCATAACCTTCCCGGCGGAGCGTTGACCTTTTGGCCGACTTGGTAGGCATTTCAGCCACTCTGCAGGCTGCGTATGGGATTCCGGCGTATGGTAATTGCTTCATCCATCGTCACATAAACGTCAAAACGTTCGCTCGATCACGCTCCAACAACTTATTCAGCAACACTTAGTTGAAGAAATATTAAACCTACTTAAAAACAAGTTCGCCCCTCGTATGTGAATGGACCCATGTTTCATACATCGTCACAAAACGTCAAAAAAACGCCGCTCGATTACACAACAATGCCAAATCGGCCATTGAATCATCAACGCGCTGCGGTTTTTAGTCGACAATCAGCAAACGCGACACCCATCGCGCCGATAGCTTTTTCATCTCCAAAAGATCGTGCAAAATGTACCCCGCCCGTTCTTTTGATATGCTCACGGCCTCAGATAACTCGCGCAACTTCACGTTATGATCACTCGAAAGAATTCGATGCACTTGCTTTACGATTTCCGCATTCGTAGCCTATTTTGGCCTTCCAGAGCGAAGTACGTCTTCGGTGCTTGTACATCCCATTTTAAATTTACTAAACCACAAATAAACTGTTGTTCTCGAAGGAGCAGATGTGGGATAACGTTTCTGCAATCATTGCAATGATTGTTCCGAAATTATTTCCATCAAAAAACAATGTGTGATCAAGATGCGATATGCCTATTTCTCCATTCCTGTATGTCTGTTTCTCCCCTTTTTTGACGAGGGGAAAAGGAGCTTCACTTAAACGACTGTAGCTTGTAAACAACTGGAGGAAATGTCATGAAACTTCATACATACGCTAGGGATAGGTGAGCCTCTCGAAATGAGTCATGTTCATTTTCTAGTGTATTGAAAAATCCGGGGACTTTTCAGTCTGTGTAGTACTAATTTTCCAAGAAAAATATCGCGAACTGGTGAGACGTTGCTCCATCCTGCTGAAGCCACGAATGATTAAAACTAACAAACTCATAAGAATCTTCATTGAACGAAGTGACATGAACTGATCTTTATGTAGTCCCAGTTTGAAGCCGATGGACTGGCTACTCAGAATTCGAATTATGCAGCAGCAGACCTCGCTCTCTAAATTAATTAAAAGAAGATATCAAAACAGAATTGGTTACGATGCGTTTAAAAGAGTTCCAACAAAATAACAGACCACATTTAGACATAGTTTCTATGAATTTAATAACCATCGATATTTCTTTAATGAAATGCGGTTACTAAACTTATCCACTACATAACTTTATAAAGAACTTTTATTTGGGAAAAAAAAGGTTGGGGCATCCTGTATGAAAAATAATTACAACCTTTTGATGGTTGATGTAAAATAAAATAAATGAATCCTTACCATAAACTGTAGGGGAAACAAAAAGCAAAATAAAGGATGAATGGACAGTATTTATTCGAGGAGTGTAGGTCATAGGAAAATGTTCAAAAACCGGACACGTCATAATTAGAATACTTCAGTTCAAGCATCGTCACAATTTCCCCCCAAAAAACTGCTGTTTTTGTCCAATCGTCGACATTGCATTGCAGAAGTACTGTCTTCGTTAAAGTAACAGACAATGCGACTACAATGCACTTCGGCAACTGGTTTCGAAATGTCCTTAACCATAAGTATATTTATGTGACAATTGCAAAACTTACCAGTTTGAGTTCCTTAGATGGAGTAATCTTGTTGCATGCTAAGCTCTCTTGCAAGAAAAGACTGGCTGCATTGCACTGTTTGAAAACAGTTTGCTTTTCCGAAGACTTCAAATCGGAATTCGATCTAAAATGCCAAACAGTTTTAAAGCGGCACGATAAAGACAAAAACAAAAAGATCTCACAGCATGATTGTCCTGGCACGGAAAATTGTACCCAAGCTTTTAGGTAAACTTTCTCCGTCAACATGCAGACACTCGGGAAGGCAATTAATGCTATCATATAGCTTTTCTGCTTGTTCGTCTTCCCCAAGCAACCAGTGTACTGAAACAATTAGGATATTCGACCACCATTCGATTCTCTTGTCAATTTCTTCGGGAGACATTGTGTCCTTTAAGAGAGTTGTGTACCTAATGACGTTATTGACGATTGTGCCGGAGGCTGGATGAAGAACAGGAGGAGAACTGTCTCCTTTCGGGGGCTTCTGGACACAATGACTGCTATCGCTGCGATTCGTCTTGCTAGCGCCTAAAAGGCACTGTATGGCTTTGTATAGCAGATGTTGTCGGTATTCCTGGATGAAAACAAGTCTAACAAGAGGAAACTTTTATGGCATCGTACTTACCTTCAACATGTACGATATGGGATCAGCTTTATTGGTCAACGTGGAAAATAACGTATCTCCGGAATGCGCGTCGAACTCATGTGATATAAAGTATCGGTAGCCATATGGAGTGAATGCCCATTGATATTTTTTGATTGGTTCGCACATCTTCGCCGACTCCTGTTTCGCTTTGTTCACATAGTATCGAGCAAAGAATTTCAACCACACAGAGTATGAGCGCTTAACCCGTAGAGCCGCTGTCATATAGATGGTTATCAAGTCTGAAGGATTCATTAGTACCGCTGCCGCCTCAGCCATGTTGGTAGAAAATAATGACATCAGTATTCCGTGAGAATCGTTCATATTCGTCGCTAAATGGATTTGATTGAGTCTGTTCGTCACAAGAGCGAGTTCTTTTGCAGATGTTAAGGCCTGTATTCGAATGGTATCGGTACAAAAGAAACCTCCCGATTTCCGAGACAACCACCTTCCAATCCAGATCCGGTGGAAGAAGAAACGTATGAACTGCCATGTTGTCATCGTAAAGCTTTCCCATCTCGAAAGGGGAACCGTAATACCAAACACTTGAAGGCAGAGAAGGTATTCAGAGTACGCCACTGAAGAATTGCCCTGCAAAAAATGCATGATCAATTTAACCAAAGAGGTGATTTGACGTGTCAAACCTTTGCAAACTCCAAATCAGCTTTTTTCCGGTGATGCCAATACTTTTTGGATGCCTGAGATTCAGGGCTCAAATATGGATCTCCATAGCAAAGCAGTTTCACCAGACAGCAAAACAAAACAATGAAGTTTAACGTCCATAGGATCAGCGATGTACTCAAATCTTGCCAATTTAAGAAATTTCCAAAGGCTGAAGGAATTACAAAACTGTTTAATGAAATGGAGAAGAGACGAATATTTATTGTTACTTACAACTGTTATTTAGCCATAGAATGTTCCTGCGCGTACCAGCCAGATCACCTTCATCATCAATCATCGCTGGAGTATTACTTAAAAAGGCCTTAAACGGATTGATGGCTAGAATTGCAAACATAAACATACACAACGTCAATCTGGAGTGAGCTCCCATTCCACGCACGGATGGTATTATCTCCTCATCCTTCACACTACCATTACTGCTGCCGAACGGCGACAGTGGTGATGAAATATCGGAATGAGTAGGAGATAACGATGGATTGGATTCGTCACTTCGCGGTGGCGTCATCGGTGCAACAACCGTGTCTTCGACACCCAGACGCTTGCTATATATTGTCTCATCGTCAACAGAAATCTTTCGCTTCTTCTTGTCCAGTGTCGTAGACAGCAAGTCTTTAACTTTGGTTCCATCACGTGCCATTAATTCTCGTTGTAATCTTTGTACTTCGTGCTTAAGGTCGCAATTTTGACGTTGTAGATCTCTAATCTTTTCTACAGCTCTTCGTAGGACGGCCGATTTATTCAGCTTTTCACTCTCACCCACAACCATATTCTTGAGTTCGGTGATTTTGTCGTTGATAGAAGTGCGATATCGTCGTTCAATTGCATTGTGTGCTGAACGTTTAACCTCTTTAACCTAATGGGCGAAGCAAGAACAATTTTTGGGAACGTTATAAAGAACTATTAATGTTACGGAAATATATGGGAATCATACAAATTTTAACAAGAATTTAAATTTCAAAAATAAAATCGGAGTGGTAACATAAAACTATGCATTTTGGATTGTTTAATTTCAGATGATACAACAGCATGTGGTTTGAACACTTTTAAGAATAACTTTCGATATCAAATTGAATATTCCGTAAAGACCTTATTTTATTTAAAGGTAACTGTTTGTTGATAACTTTACGCAGTACGTGTGCACCGATAAAACTCTGTCGTATGGTGACAGAACCACAAAAGGGCAGAAGTTAACTTGAAGCCAGCTTTATTAATTGATGTATTGAAGGAAAATTGATGACCGATGGTGTTTCTTCTATGAATGTTGATTGTACACGATGATTGTAACGAGCCCGTTGAAGGTTGACTGCAGACTGACGAAATGGCATAACTGCCAATTCAAAAAGTGACGCCATGACATCATCGTGGTGACAATGATGGCCAGTTGGTGCCAGCTGCTGCGCAACTGGTATACATGCGAATGTACTAGATTTCTCCAGTACATTCCAGCACATTCAATTGCCAATCCGCAACATTCCGCCCGCCTTCGCCAATCATTTCGTTCCAGGGGACGGTGGCCAAGGGCCGGGAGTGTGCGGTCTGCTGGTGGCGGTTGGTCTTGGTCGGCTGTCCACTTTCACGTTGATGATCGGTTGAGAGGGGGCCGCCCGCCCTGAGGAGCGCTGAAGGCTTGAGGGTCTGGGATGGCTCGTATGAGCGATGGCGACAGGAACCTCTTTCCCATCGCTGATGTCCGTTGCCTCTTGTGGTCGCGGGACCGGCCAGTTGCTCCGGGTTGGAGTTGTAAGGTCGCAACCCACGATCAATGACCACGTGATGACTGGTGATGGGTCTAGCTATGTCGAGACCGGTGGTGGTGCCATGTACTGCGCACGTTGGCGCCCGTCTGGAGTGAGTGGCCGGCAGGTTGCGACCGTTGGGGGTGTGTGCTGTAACGTGGAGTCGGGTGCGGTGTCTACCCTGGCACTGTCCGCGTGTCCTTTCGTAGTGGCAGTCACGGGCCAAGTGCCTCCCGGGGTCGTCGGAATGCAGCCTCTGTGGATGCACAGAGGGGCGTGCTTTCTTGCTGGAGTTCGAGAGACCGCTGGTTGCTGGGTAGCGCCGCCCGCCAAGCGGGGCATTGCGCGCTCCTGGTCCTGTTGTGGTGGCTACAGGTGGTAGCGGTTGGCCTGGGTAGCTTTGGAGCTGGGCAGGAGCTTGACCACGTGGTGTCCTGGGTGTGGTGGGATGCCTCGAAGTGTTCGAGTGGGTAGGCTCCTGGTTCCTCGATTGCCCCTTGCCCCTGCAATGGTTCAGAGGGCGGGGGGTATGTCTTGTAGTTGGGTCGCGCAAGTGATCGGTGGCTGGTAGTTGAATGGGCTTCGTATGTGGCCACCGCGGCCGATGCCGGCGAGACGTTCTTTGGGTTCTCTGATGGAAGCCGCGGCCCTCAGTCGGAAGGACGGCCAGTTCCTCTGGGTCGGAGTTGTAAATTCGTAACCCACGAGGAATGGCCATATGATGGCTGGTGACAGGCCTTGTCACCTTTGCGCTGGATGGTGTGGTGGGTGCTGCGCCTGTTAGCACCCATCCCAGTTCAGTGGCCTGCGCGACGAGGCCGGAACGTTGGTCCTTCCTGAGACCTTCGACGATGATGTTGGGGTATATGTCTGCCCCAAGGATGATGTCCACCTTCTCGGCGGAGGCGATGTTCGGATCTGCAAGTTCCAGATCCGCCACGAACGAGAGATCCCTTGTCGTTGATCCTGGTGGTGGTGTATACACTGAGAGCCCGGACAGGATGAAGGGCCTCAGTGTCCATTGTCTCGAGCCGTGGAGGCGAGAAGTGATTCTGATGGCGGCCTGAGTCCTGGTGGCAAGGCCACGAGTGCCCCCAACACCGTAGGTGGGGACGGGTGATGCTTGGCATCGGAGGTGCAACCTTCGGGCGAGTGATGTTGAAATGAAGGTGCCATTGGAGCAGGGGTCCAGTAGAGCACGGACTTCAATCCTCTGTTCGGTCTCCGACGTCACGACGACTCTGGCTGTTGGCAGCAACGCGGAATGCTGTGAAGGGGTGCTGATTGTATGTGCGCAGACCCCTTCCTGGCGGTCGATCCGGGGGGCGGATCCTTTGGCTCGTTGTGGCGGTGATGTTGTCCTGTCGATGGCGGTAGACCGGACATGCAGCAGGGTGTGATGTCTCCGCTGGCATCGACGGCACGTCTTGTTGGAGTGGCAGTCGCGCAGGCGGTGGCGACCCAAGCGGTTGGTGCACAGGGTTCTTTTGTGTGCGAAGGACTTTCGACGGCCAGGTGTGAGTGATCGGAAGCCCTCGCAAGCGTAAATGGTGTGTGAGGCCCCGCAGAATGTGCAAGCGCCCCGTTGCTTTACGGGTGTCGGCGGTGTTTTGTGCATCGGGACACTGGGCTGGTTAGTCATCGGGCCGACTACTGTTGCTGGAACAGTCGAATTCGTGGAAGGCATTGGCGTTGGATCTGACACGGATCCAATGTACGCCGTGCCCACTGCTTGCTCTGGAGTCCGTGTGATGGTAGCCAGTTCCTCTGGGTCGGAGTTGTAAGTTCGCAACCCACGAGGAACGGCTATGTCATGGTGTGCCCCACAATGCGTGCGCGGCATCGTCTTCTGTGGCGGCTTCGGCACTGGGTCGATCATCGGGACCTTGGGTAGGTTGGGCTTTGGGCAGGCGGCACTCTGGTCGGCGGCCTGCTCACTCTTATCCACTGTTCTGGGGTGCAGTTCCGTTTCTGATGGCTTGATGTCGGCCATTGGCAGCTGCACTGGGGGTAGCTCGCTAGGGTGGAGGCGATTGGTGCTGTTGACCATGGTTGAGGAGGCTTATTTGAGCGCGTACTGGGCCTCAAGGAGCTTCGTCTCTTCCTCGAGGTATATCTCTTCGGTTTCGCCGAAACAATCATCCGCGAAGTACGCGTGTTGCTGATCCTCGGGTGCCGCCAGGTAGAAGATGTCGTAGTGCCGCTTGGAGAAGGCTTCCCATTCGGTGCGGAGTGCGCATTTGGTTGCCTCGATTGCTGTCGGACTTGGTTGTCCCTTTTCCTGTATGTTGAGGAAAGTACCGGAGATGGTGGCCTGTGCCGCGAACTGAGCGGCGATGAGTTCCTTAATCGTGGTCGGTTGTTGTATTGGAGCAGCTGTCAAAGACACGTTGGTTTGAACTATCGTTGTAGAAAGTTCGTCATCCTGCTTTCGTTTTGCATCAACAGCGGTTTCCATTGAATTTTTCTTCAACAAATCACTTAGCGTTTGATTTGCAATGATCATCTGGCGGCCGCTGACCTCTGATCCACGACTTAAGGAATCCTTGGAACTGTCATCTTCGTTTGTGCATGTCCTTACATTTGTACTCGACTCGGGTTGGTGATGAACAGATGTATGATCTCTGCCGACCGAGGAATGTCGTCGGTCGAGATCTTTGGTGTTCCGCCGATTGAGGAATGTCATCGGGGAACCGTTGTCAAAGTTGTCGCCGTCGCCGCCGCCACCACTGCCGTGGTGATTTTCGGCTCCGTTGCGCATAGTGTAGCGAGAAAACGTATGATCTCTTCCGAGCGAGGAATGTCGTCGGTCGAGATCTTTGTTGTTCCGCCGACAGAGGAATGTCGTCGGGGAACCGTTGTCCCTACGGGGGGAATTTTCCGGGTGCATCATCCGTGATGGCAATCCGGGTGGAGGGCCGAGCGGCATATTAACTCCTAGTTGCCGAGGCAAGCCGCCGAGGCAGGGACGAACCGTGGTTGGGCCGGACGGCATTCGCATGTCAAGTCCCGACGGAGTTTCCGGGCGCCGTAGAGGTGGCCGGAACATCATTGGCGGCGAACGACTTGCTGGCGGGGAGATGGCCGGTGCACCAGTCCGAGGAGCATCGTTACCAGGTTTCGACGTCGAATCACTTTCCCCGCCACCAGCTTCACTCGATGTATCACTTTCTTCCTGCTTGTCACTCTCACTGTGGTTAGGCTTAGGGTCCTGTTCCTTTCCTCGTTTCCTTTGAGCACTCTCCGTTCCCTTCGGGGATTCACCAGCATTTTGTCCGGATATTGCCAGGCTTCGCTGTTGCACTGGGCGCAGCTTCGATAGATCGGCTTCTACCTTTGCCTGTGGTTTCCTTTCACATATTTTTGTTGCCAAGTCCTTTTGACTCAATCCTTTCCCTTGACGTTCCTGTTGAATGATCTTGCCGACTTCTAAAGGTATTTTTTCATGTTTAATTTCTTCAGTTTCCCTGTCCAATTTAGCAGTGTTGTTAGTGTTGATGTGATGCTTTTTAGTACCGACACCAAATTTCTGTTGAGTATCCGCTTGAACGTCCTGACGACGTGCCTGATTAATAGCACTTTTCGTTTTGAGGGCAGGTGATTTCGGGGCCCGTTTACGTAGAACCGTAACTGTGTCCCAGTCAGACATCTTGTGTTTGTTTCACAGACGATTGGATTGAAATTAAATTGATGCTTCGGCAAATGCTGCTGCTTGCTTGATTATGAATAACGTTTAGTAATACCTTCAGATCCTTGATTTGTGTCGAGGTGGCTGGCAGTTGTCGATGTGCCGCGAACTGGGCGGCGATGATGAAAATCCAATTAGCCACTGGATCCGTTTCGAAGGACCAGAAATGTTTGTTGATAACTTTACGCAGTACGTGTGCACCGATAAAACTCTGTCGTATGGTGACAGAACCACAAAAGGGCAGAAGTTAACTTGAAGCCAGCTTTATTAATTGATGTATTGAAGGAAAATTGATGACCGATGGTGTTTCTTCTATGAATGTTGATTGTACACGATGATTGTAACGAGCCCGTTGAAGGTTGACTGCAGACTGACGAAATGGCATAACTGCCAATTCAAAAAGTGACGCCATGACATCATCGTGGTGACAATGATGGCCAGTTGGTGCCAGCTGCTGCGCAACTGGTATACATGCGAATGTACTAGATTTCTCCAGTACATTCCAGCACATTCAATTGCCAATCCGCAACAGTAACATCACTACAATAGCATAAAACAGGTTTTCTTGTTGCTTCTTTTTTTTAGATTAATATGGATGTAAAGATTGTAGAAATAAAAAAAAAATTAAAAAGGCCGGCTTTGGAGACTCGGACAGAAATATAGCGGCCACTCAAGGAATCCCTACGCTAGTGCGAGTCCATACCCATTGTACGCAATGGAAAATCTGTATAGGGAGTTCCGCGGGAAACTACAGAAATATGTGCTGGCAGGAGGTACGTTTAGTTAGTAAAAATCTGACATGCATGTGAATCGGTCTAAATGTATATTTCGACTTCCACCTTCCTACCAAAAACAAAACCGGTTTCTCACCCGGAAAATCTATCATACTCCTACGGATCCCAGACTTACAGGGCTACTACGCGATATGCGCTCCATATTCCTCAAGCGCCCCCCGTTTTCACATTTAACTCGTGATAAATTGTCTGGTGATATATGGTTAGTATACCCGTCTGTCACGCGGGAGACCGGGGTTCGATTCCCCGTCGGGGAGCCGCTGGCGCAAGACTAATGACATTGCCCGGAAAAAAACAAATCATTATGGAAAATTTAACAAGCCTCAGGACTTGCTAAATAAGGCCAAGACCGGTTCCCGGTTGTAGTGCCGATGATGATGATATGGTCAAGGACCTTACGAGACGCATGCAATGTCAACGTTGAAAGTCAGCCGACACAACGTATTGCAACGGACACAAATCAAACTCGCCGACTTACGCTTGGGCCAAGTCCACATCGACATAGTGAGACCGCTAACGCCATCAAGAGGATATACGTACATTCTCACAATGATCAACCGTTTTCCACGGTGATCGAAGCAGCAATGTTGCATACAGTGACTGTAGAGAGCGTCGCAAGAACATTTTATCCAACTTAGATCACACGTTTTGATGGCCCAACTAGGCTCACAGCCGATTGGGGAACGCAGTTTGAGGTCACAATTGTTAGGAGACTGAGAGATTTACAAAGCTGCCACAATAACCTCTTATATAATCAGTACTTGAGATCCATCGTCGCTCGTCAACAAAAGAATATTAAAAGGATTTTCCGCGTATACGCGTGTCTGCGTTTTTTTTTTGTTTCGGTAGAAAAGTGGAAATTTTCAAAAAATACCTCTGACCGATCCAGAGGTATGTCGGATTTTTACCGATTAAAACCACCTGCCGCCAGGCACAAATTCCCTTCGATCCCCGCGGAACTTTCTTTTAGATATTTCATCGCGGGGCGGGACTCCGCTCGTCGCGTCGCAGCTGCTGCATCATATCACATACAATATCACTTGCTACGAACCATGCCTGATTTAAACTCAGCATATATTCTATTACTCCTACCGGAGTAACTGTCCGTCTCATATGTCTCTCCAAAATCCTTCCAGCGGTCTCGAATCTCACGAACTCTGTGAGTACGTGTTCCGCATTTTCTATTTTGCCTTCGCAATATAAGCAGTATAGGTGATTCACATGCTTATACTTGTGCAAGTATTGCCGAAAGCATCCATGTCCTGATATTAGCTGAGTCAAGTGGTTATTCAGCGCACCATATTTTCTTTTCACCCAGATTTCTACATTAGGTATCATGGTGTGGGTTCATCGTCCTTTTGTGGAAGTGTGGGGTTTATAACAGATTCGCACACAATACACAAGCAAATAGTGAAGAACACCGAACGAAAATCGAATAAGAAAATGCATCAGAGCCGTATACCATAGCGATAACATAACAAATCCACATCAGTCGAATGTACTTGAGTTTAGAAATCGAATTCGTACACACGGCGGTGGCCTGATGGGTTGCGCTTTGGTTCAATTCTTGGTGATTCTAACTGTCATAGCGTCAGTTCGAATCACACGTTCTTCACTATCATCCAAAACGCTATAGAAGAATCCCACCTTCGTTGCCATTCTCTTAGGCTTGAGAGCTCTAATTGTGACCGCATTCTCCGACGATTCTCTAGTGAGACCTCATGCAGTGCAGCGTTTTCTTTAGCTGCAATGTCAAGTGGTGTTCGCCCGGCCAAAACATTTATGGCATTTTCGGATACCGTTCGGAATGCGGAGCATACTCTCAATGATGCCAGCCTCGGTGCTGAGTTCACTCCCCTCATGTACGACTTATACTGTGCAGCGCCTGACCATATGTGAGCTGCATACATAATGGAGGTGTTGACACTGGTTATCAGTTTCCTTATATGGAGCCGGGGTCCTCCAACATTGGGTAGCAGTCTCGCCAAAACTTTGCATACTCTTGCCGTTTTTTCACCCGTTTTCCCTAGATGTTCCTTGAAGATCAACCTGTTGTTGAGTATAACACCAAGATATTTAATATAGGGACTGGATCTGATTGTTTATCCTTCTATTGGGTTGTACCACATGAAATGTCCGATGTTCGCTCAGTCGGAAATAAGAAGTTCTCGAGTGAACACCTGTGCCAGAACGCTAAATTCTCTTTTTTTATAAAGTAAAGTGGTATGTGTGCTTGACGTGTGAGAATTTTAGGGTTCGTTACAAGAACAGTTTTTTTTTCCTAGGAATTGTTCACCATGCCACCCTCTTCCATTATGAATTTAAAATTGGACATAATGCGTCATTGGTAATAAAAGACATTATTGACGCATTTGAGAATGTAGCGGTAAACGAACGACGTTGGTTTGGAAAGTTTCGTTCGGGAGATTTCAGCCTCGAAAATGAACCGCGTGGGAAGGCAGAAAAGTTAGTTGACGACGATGTTTTAAGAGCAACGGTGGAGGCGGACTCAACGAAATCGGTGCGGGGGATTGCACAAAGCATGGGAGTATCCCCAATGACAATATCTCGACACCTTTTTTTGCTAGGAAAGGTAGAGAAACTCGATAAGTGGGTACCCCATGAACTGAACGAGTCCCAAAAACGCCCGGAAATCTACACATCGCTTAGATTAGGAAACCAAACTGAACCGTTTTTGCGTCGAATAGTCACCTATGATGAAAAGTGGATTCTGTATGATAACCGTAAAAGACCTGGGCAATGGTTGGATGCAGATGAAAAACCAAAACACCGTTACTTGTGAAGTATGGGGTCTAGCATTATCAAGCAAAAGGATCGGGCCGTGCCCATTGACCAACGCAGGTTGCTTTTCAGCTAATTTGGCGTGCAATATGTCGATTTCCTCACAATATTTGATAGCGTTTATCGTTTCTCCTGGTGGAAGAAATGAAAAGTGGATTGGTCCTTTCGATGTTCACCAAATTGTCATCATCATCATCGGCACTACAACCGGGAACCGGTCTTGGCCTTATTTAGCAAGTCCTGAGGCTTGTTAAATTTTCCATAATGATTTGTTTTTTCCGGGCAAGGTCACCAAATTGTCACCATAACCTTTTTGTGTGAAGATCGGGCTTGGGGTGTTTTTTTTTTTTTTATAGACTTCTCTCGGGAGAGGCGAGATCACATCAAATAACTGTTGCAGTTCTTTTTTAACAGTTGCAGGTTGTAACGCTCCGGGAACCCTCGTGTGAGAAGGGAGTTCCACAGCTTCCCCGCTCTGTAGAGGAACGAGTTCTGATGCAGGGATGTTCCCGCCGTCGGTAGATGAACCACAAACGGGTGCGATCCGTCGGATTGGCTTGTGGTACGCATATAAGCCGAATTGCGTGGAACAATATCACGAATCTCCGAAGAACAGTACCCGTGAGAATATCTGTAAAACTGACAGAGGTCGGCTACGCGCCTTCGATGTAATAGCGACTGTAGTCCCGACGTCAGCGCCGAGTCCCCGATCAGGCGGATCGCTCGTCTCTGTATGCTTTCAAGTAGGTCGAGGGTATGCTTAGGAGCCGAGCTCCAAACATGAGATCAATATTCGAGCGCGGGTCTAATTTGGAATTTATATAGGAGAAGAAGTTGGGCCGGAGTAAAATATTTCTTGGCTCTAAAAAGATAGCTCGGCCTTCCTGAGGCTGACCTGGCGATACTCGACACGTGTTTATGCCATGATACATTCCCACAGACCGTGACGCCGAGCAATTTCAAGCTTTCCCCAGTCTCGAGGGCCCGGCCATTCATCATCAGCTGTGGAACCGATGATCCACCCTTCCTTGTGAATGTTGTATATTGTGTCTTCGTTGCATTGAAATCGACGAGATTAGCCTTTCCCCAGTGCAGGACCCTACCTAGATCCTGATTCAGAGAGTCAATCCGTCTCCATCTCAGCTGATGCGACGCAGATGCACCAATCGGGCGAACACTCGAAAAGGAGGAAACAAGCGTACCATCATCCGCAAAACTGAACACTTTGTTATCCGTTGCCCCCAACAAATCATTTATGTGAAGCAAGAACAAGGTTGGAGCCAAAATAGAACCCTGGGGCACCCCTGAATTAACAGGATACAGATCCGAACCCTCGCCGTCCACAACAACCCGGATCGATCGATTCTCGAGGAAGTTCCTCGTCCAGTCGCAAAGCTGTTGGGAAAGTCCATATGAACGAAGTTTGCTCAGCAATGCCTCGTGCCAGACGCGGTCGAAAGCCTTGGAGATATCCAATGCGACCGCTCTTGACTCACCATGCCGTTCAATCGCAGATATCCATATATCGGTTATAAGTGTCAAAAGGGCTCCCGTGGACCGCCTGCCACGGAATCCGTATTGACGATCATTCAGAAGTCCGTTGCACTCCAAATACTTAACCAACTCTCTATTGATGACTTTTTCCATTACCTTAGATAAAATAGACAGTAATGCTATCGGACGGTAATTTTGTGGGAGACACTTTTTTCCCGTCTTTGGGATTGGCTGAACTCGAGCGATTTTGCAGCAGGCAGGAAAGGTCCTCCGTGCATAAGATAAGCGGAAGAGTCTGCCAAGAACCGGCGATAGTTCTGGACCACAGTTCTTAAGGACTATTGCTGGTATTCCGTCCGGACCGGTTGCCTTCCTACAATCCAGTTCACGTAGAATGCGTTGAATAGTGCGCGGACGAAATCTCACATCCCGCATCGAAGACCGTACCGGTGAGATCACAGGTGGCTCCAAAAGGCCGGGGTCGAGGTCTGAATTCGCGGAAAATAAATTCGCGAACACATTAGCTGTGTCCTTTGAATTTGTGTCTAACGTCCCGCTGTCTGTCACCAACGGGGGGAAAGAGGAGGATGCGAAGTTACCGCTGACAGCCTTCGCCATTGACCAGAAGGAGCGCTAACCCGTTGGGCACCGAAGGAGCTTATTGATCACCCTGTCGTTGTGAGCTTTCTTCGCAGTATCAATCGTCTGGTTGCACGCGTTTCTGATTCTAACAAAATTCGTTCTGTTAACATCGGTGGGATTGGAGCGCCATTGCCTAAAAGCTCCATTTTTTCCCGCTGTAATTTGCTCGCATTTTTTATCAAACTAAGGTTTATCAGGCGAACTTCGTTTGATGGAATGTGGAATATACATCTCCATCCCCAGGAGAATAATCTCTGATACCGACTCCGTGCAAGCGTTAACATCGGAGTTTCCGAAGCACACCTCGGACCACGGAAAGGATGCAAAGAAATCCCGCATTGGAGTTAGTGTTCAAGTTGCTTATTGAACATAATTGGCTTTTCCCAGTTGGCGACCCACATCCAACTAGTGGAGTTGGATCCAATTGTCTCAGCTGGCGAAACAAACCCCGTGAAGGAAAGCCCAAAGTCATCCCGCTTGGAGGGAGCTAAGAGACACTAGGGTACATAAGCAGGCGTACCACCCTGTATATAGCTTTGCGAATCGTGTATCCATGGGTTTCCGGATATATTTAGAGGAGTACATATCATTTAGATGTTCAGAAGAGTGGAAATCTTTTTGCCTACAGAAGATTCCACACTGAAGTTTACAAAGAGGGTTTATATGCGGTTAATTTATCGGTGGATCTTTCGGCGGCGGTTGTCTTGTAAACATTGTAAAATTATATGTAGCATTTAATATAAAATAACATTCATTATAGTTTTTTATGGCAATAAATACGTAATTTAAATAATATGTTTAGTGCAGCTGTTCTAACTCCTTCCATTTCTTGATTTGAAACACATTGTTAAATTATAAATGTCCCGGACTAGTCATTGTAACAGAAAAGTCCCTTAAGCGTTGACACACACAATTATTACAAGAGCAATACGTCAATGGGTACCCTGAGTTATCTTCTTAGAAATCGAATGTTTATGATTAAAATTCACTGGCTGAGCAATAACGTTACTGCAGCACAACTGATATGAATTAGTTGACATTGATTGACCTCCAATGTAATGCGTACATGTGCTTCAATATCACATGGACTGAAAATGGCTTTGCAACAACGAAAGCCACCCAGAACAAGGCACAGAAATAAACATCTAGTTATAAAAATGAATGAGGCCTTGGAATTCCAATGACTCTAGAGGCAAAACAAATATGTGAGGCCTGGCAAAACCTTGAATCTCACACCCCTAGGTCAACGGCGATAGGGAAGCTTAATCATGGCACCTCAAGAATGTATGACTTAAAAATCAAGCCATACTTCAGAACATTTGGAAAAGCCATTACAGCAGTGGAATATGAATTGAATTGGAGAAAAACCTCAGGGTCACCAAACACTTCGCTAGAATCGTGACAGTGTCGTTATTTACTTTGAAACTTATGCAACACACTATAGAATGACTAAATTATTTGTATTTACCTTTGGCTGCATGCGATTAATAGGAATTTTACTGTCCGCCTCGATAACTAAGGGAATGCGTGCTGTCGTCAAGATTGTCCCATTAACCAGGGCGTGAATATTCTACAAGAAAGGAGGAAAGAACACTTGACTTACTCAGTTCTTTATGCTGAAGGATGTACTGTTTACCTGAGTAGTTGTTGCCGGTCCAGCTGTGGTGTACATTACAGTGGGATTGGTTTGCAACAAAACTTGCTGCTTGTCATTGCCAGCGACACTTTGTAGAGTCAGCACCTGTGGAACTTGCTGAATCATCGGCTGAATTGGCTGCTTGCTTGAGGAAGCAATGTTTTGTACAGGAGAATGCTTTTGGTGCTGACTCACTTGTTGGTGCTGATTATTCGAATGCTGTTGTCCTTTAGGCGCTACTGTGGGCAGTTTTACAGTGGTTGTCGCTTTGTTATCTTGTGTCAATTGCTGGGAATTATTATGAAAGACGAATGCCTGCCCTACCGGTTGAGCCGCGGTGTATACAATCTGCTGCGTATTTTGTCCAACAGTCGGCAATGATGGATTGATTTGGTTAATTTGCGTAATGTTTAATGTGCTATTGGACGGAGGATGGGGTGACGGAACACTGTTAAGCGCTTTGATGGGAGGCGAGGGAGACGGAATTGGAGCTTTATGAACCAGAGAATTCATCGTGGGAACAGCATTTATTGCGTTCGAAGAACATGCAACTGTATTAAAATTTGAAGTCATCAATGGGTCGGTTACCATACGCTTGTACAGCGCACCATTAGCTGGGGAATTCGGAATCAGAGATTCTTGTTTAATTATTGGTTTTGATTCGCATTTGACATCTAAATCTAAGTCTCCTGGACCGGCTAACATAATGTCGTCATTTAAATCCACCATGTCCATTTCACTAAAGAAGCTATTTATCATATCTATAAAGAAATTTCCAATTTATTGTAAAACACACTTTTCTATATGTCCGGTGGGGTGTACTTACCCGGTGGAATCATTTCCTTGATCAGCGATATCGCATCCTCGTCTTTGAATAAATCTAATGAATCCATGACACCGCCGGAGATAAACTCCCCCATGTCCAATGATGGATCCATGGCTCTAAAATGTTTGATATTTCACACTCACTTCACTATTTACCGGGTAATTTCTGTACTACGTCCTCCCGCACTTATTATTCACGTTTTGCGAATTTTTCGCTTATTCAAATTGTCAATCAACACAGATGGCAAGGAAAGCTAATGCCGACCAATCAGAGGTCGTTATTTGATCATACGATATGACGTCACGTTACTATAACCCCAAATTTAAATAATACGCACATAGGGAAATATATTGTTTATCGAAAATATTTTCATGTCTCTCTTGAATTCGAACATTTTGCCGGGCTACTTAAACCACTGCATTCATTCAGAACATCATTGTTGTTTAAATCCCACGTAAATATTATTAACAATCGTCGTCTACTATGTCACCCAATGCGGAAGAGCGACTAATTACAATATATTACCGTGTTGCATCAGTTAAAGTTTTGACTAATTTCATTCCATAGAAAAGCCACTGAACTGGATTTCCTTCCTGTAATCAGCTGTTCAATTCGGTTTATTGACAATTGATCCACATCAGCGAACGTTGCAGGCTTGTTCGATTTGTCAAATAACATCTTGAAGGGTTTTTATTAATATTATTCATGGATATTATAATTTCACAATGTCTTTTGATGAGGAATATAGTTATTACATTACAGTCAGCGATAAAATAAATATTTCAGGAGCACTTAGAGCAAAAGAAGGGGAAGAATTGTTATTATATTATTCATGGTTATTTAAATTTTATAGCATAACATAATTAGAACTATTACGAGTATGTTTGGTGGGGTTACTACCCCATTTATTAGCGTGGAGTAAGTTTGCAAAAAGATTCCTTCGGGTTAACCTCGTTAATATCTACGGTGGCGAGATGAGTACACTGGAAACTAACTATTAAATAAAATTCTCAGGCGATCATGAACGGAAAAAAAAGGAAGAGCAGAACTTTACTGTTTTTCCAATATTTATTGAAGTATTGTAATTTTACAACATAACGTGTTTAGGAATATTATACTGTAACGAGCTTAGGGTTCGCTGGATTAATTATTTTTAATAAATAAGAGCCGTTAAATAGATTTGGAATTAATGTAACATGTGACGTATATATACCGATTCCTCATTCTGATTCGGTGTTTCGTTTCCGTCCGTTCAATAGCCGTGAATTTTCTATTGTTCATAGTCTCTAGTTTTTCAGTACTTTCTAGAATATTCTAGTGCTTTGTTTCGGACTTTCTAGGATATTCTAGTACTGATTGTCATATGTGTCACAATACCATAACCCAACGATTAAATAAGTTCTCAATAGAAAATGGACTACAGGAAAAGAGAGATTAAATATATAATAGGCACTTACTACGAGCAATTTCCTCTACAACCAATATCTATTATTAGCGAAGGTATAACTGGTCTTACTAAGAGACATGACTTTTGGTCCGACCCATAAAAAATCATCACATAAAATGCATTATACAAGCCTTTATATTATAAAGTATGGATTGTGGTCGTAGCTTATTAGAAGAACCTTGAGTAACCCGAGTTCTCGATGTCACAGCTCTTTGAGGGCGGCAAGTTTTTTTAATTATTACCCGTCGAGGAGATAGATCCCCTGAGAAGCACGTTAAAGTAGAATATCTACTCATGTTAGAGAAGAAAAGCCCAAACATATGCTTATGAAAATGCCGATATCCAATTTCCTTCCACATTTGCCATGAATTATCTTTGTCCTGTGAATATGTCCACCGATAGTAAACACACATACTTTGTTTTCAAAGAGGAAAATGGACGCGCCAAGGTTGGTCGTAAACGACCATGTTCTTTATGGATGGATTGAGAGCAAAACCAGAAGAGAACATGTATCTGTAGGAGTTACAGTCCTAACTGAGGCCCAGGTCGATTCGTCAACTGAATCGACATATCTTCGTTGCTCAGGATACGACTTACATTCGCGATTCCGTTTTAAGGGCGGAGTCTGCGTCTTCGCGCGGTCCGATCTGGCTTGCCAGATGATGGAGGCGTTGGAACCTAATATCATAGACATCATATGGTTGAGGGTCGTGCTGAGGAATTCCGTTAAATTTCTTTGTTGTCTTTACCACTCCCCGAATGACGATCGACCAGCGACATTTTTCGAACATCTTTCATATACCGTCGACTGGATACAGATCAACCACCCAGCTTCTGAAATTGTTGTCCTTGGCGATTTTAATGTGCACAATTCCGACTGGTTATTACATTCTAACAGAACCGACGAGGCTGGGAGGCTGGCGGAGATGTTTGCTGTAAGCCACAACTTGACTCAACTCGTGGGGCAGCCAACGCGAGTACCGGATGCCCGAGGCGATTATGCGAACACCCTGGATCTGTTTTTGACACCTGAACCGAGTATTTATACCGTAGAGGTTTCTGCGCCACTGGGAAACTCAGATCACTGCTTGGTATCAGTCGCGCAAGCACTTGCATATCGACCGAATAACCGCCCTAGGCAGCTTCGCCATGTATGGAAGTATGGGGCTGCTAACTGGGACGATATGAGAGATTTCTTCGCATCCTTTCCATGGTCCGAGGTGTGCTTCGGAGACTCCGATGTTAACGCTTGCGCGGAGTCGGTATCGGAGATTATTCTCCTGGGAATGGAGATGTATATTCCACATTCCATCAAACGAAGTTCGTCTGATAAACCTTGGTTTGACAAAAAATGCGAGCTGATTACAGCGGCAAAAAATAGCGCTTTTAAGCAATGACGCTCCAATCCCACCGACGTTAACAGAACGAATTTTGTTAGAATCAGAAACGCGTGCAACCAGACGATTGATACCGCGAAGAAGGCTCACAACGACAGGGTGATCAATAAGCTCCTTCGGTGTCCAAGAGGTTAGCGCTCCTTCTGGTCAATGGCCAAGGCTGTCAGCAGTAACTTCGTTTCCTCCTCTTTCCCCCCGTTGGTGACAGACAGCGGGACGTTAGTCACGAATCCAAAGGATAAAGCTAATGTGTTCGCGAATTTATTTTCCGCGAATTCAAACCTCGACCCCGGCCTTTTGGAGCCACCTGTGATCTCGCCGGTACAGTCTTCCATGCGGGATGTGAGATTTCGTCCGCGCACTATTCAACGCATTCTACGTGAACTGGATTGTAGGAAGGCAACCGGCCCGGACGGAATACCAGCAATAGTCCTTAAGAACTGTGCTCCAGAACTATCGCCGGTTCTTGGCAGACTCTTCCGCTTATCTTATGCACGGAGGACCTTTCCTGCCTGCTGGAAAATCGCTCGAGTTCAGCCAATCCCAAAGACGGGAAAAAAGTGTCTCCCACAAAATTACCGTCCGATAGCATTACTGTCTATTTTATCTAAGGTAATGGAAAAAGTCATCAGTACAGAGTTGGTTAAGTATTTGGAGTACAACGGTCTTCTTAATGATCGTCAATACGGATTCCGTGGCAGGCGGTCCACGGGAGACCTTTTGACACTTATAACCGATATATGGACATCTGCGATTGAACGGCATGGTGAGTCGAGGGCGGTCGCATTGGATATCTTCAAGGCTTTTGACCGCGTCTGGCACGGGGCATTGCTGAGCAAACTTCGTTCATATGGACTTTCCCAACAGCTTTGCGACTGGACAAGGAGCTTCCTCGAGAATCGATCGATCCGGGTTGTTGTGGACGGCGAGGGTTCGGATCTGTGTCCTGTTAATTCGGCGGTGCCTCAAGGTTCTATTTTGGCTCCAACCATGTTCTTGCTTCACATAAATGATTTGTTGGGGGCAACGGATAACAAAGTGTTCAGTTTTGCGGATGATGGTACGCTTGTTTCCTCCTTTTCGAGTGTTCGCCCGATTGGTGCATCAACGTCGCATCAGCTGAGATGGAGACAGATTGACTATCTGAATCAGGATCTAGATAGGGTCCTGCAGTGGGGAAAGGCCAATCTTGTCGACTTCAATGCAACGAAGACCCAGTATACAACACTCGCAAAGAAAACTGGATCATCGGTTCCACAGCTGATGATGAGTGGCCGGGCCATCGAGGCTGGGGAAAGTTTGAAATTACTCGGCGTCACGGTCTGTGGGAACGTATCATGGCATAAACACGTATCGGGTATCGCCAGATCAGCCTCAGGAAAACTGAGTTATCTTTTTAGAGCCAAGAAATACTTTACTCCGGCCCAACTTCTTCTCTTATATAAATCTCAAATTAACCCGCACTCGAATATTGCTCTCATGTTTGGAGCTCGGTTCCTAAACATACCCTCGACCTACTTGAGAGCGTACAAAGACGAGCGATCCGCCTGATCGGGGACTCCGCGCTGACGTCGGGACTACAGTCGCTATCACATCGAAGGCGCGTAGCCGACCTCTGTCTGTTTTACAGATATTATCACGGGTGCTGTTCTTCGGAGATCCTTGGCATTGTTCCACGCAATTCGGTCTATATGCGCTCCACAAGACAATCCGACGGATCGCACCAGTTTGTGGTTCATCTCCCGACGGCGCGAACATCCCTGTATCAGAACTCGTTCCGTTACAGAGCGGGGAAGCTGTGGAACTCGCTTCCCACGCGAGTGTTCCCAGAGCGTTACAACCTGCAACTGTTCAAAAAGAACTGCAACAGTTATTTGATGGCATCTCGGGGCGCCCGCTCGACGCTATAGGTTCGCCTCTCCCGAGAGAAGTCTAATAAAAAAAGAAATAAAAAAAGTAATGATGTGTCGCGGATTCACAATTAAATGTACTGGTGAATTGTAGTAAGTTCACATCTGACACCAGCTGACAACGTGTCGCTGACAGAAAAGGGTTTATGCAAATTTCCCCTCTCTATCTGTAAATGAAATAAATATCGTCAAGTAGCTAATTTGCATAAACTACTTTATGCAAATTCTACTTGGCAGGAAAAATAATTAAAAAAATGGCGTTGTTGCCGAATAAAAAACAAAACATCAAGGGCAAAAAATAATTTTAAAAAAGGCTAGAGATATCAAGGGGAGAAACAAATTGGAATTTACATTTTCTCCCAGCAAAACAAAAAAGGGGCAAAAGATACTCCTATTGCAAGAACTACTGTAACAGTTGGGCATATAAGTATCCGAAGTGCAATCGCACCGGTTCCACTGCAATTCATTACAAAAGTCAGGATCAATTATTGTCAACATCAACATCATCAACGGACTAGCCAGCTGAAAAGGGGTATTCAAGAACCTCCCCAACAAAGTCACTCCCCTTACCGTTCTTTGTTAATTATATTCATAATTAAATTGTTTAAAATATTATACAACAATTGCCTCCAGGTAAGCTTTAAACCACCTCAAATTAGCAGACGATGGTGGACTTCGGGAAAATCTCCGATTTTCCACGATTTCAACACTGCCTTAAGGAAAGCTTTAAACCACCTTAAATTAATCATTAAACAGCACGACAAGGTGCTTGTCTTCCATGAAGAAATTATTGGATATAATGGAGCTCTACGAACCCCCCGGAGCTGGAACTGAGCGTAAATGGTATCTATGGGATGCTCTGCAGCAACATCACGTGTCGGTGGGCTATGCAGAGTCTATTGTGATCGTCTTTGTCGGTTTTTTTTTTTTGTGTTGGTATTTGTGGTGGTGCTGCGGCTGTTGTAGGACGTTTATGTTAGACAGTAGATAATTGTAGCTCTTAGGACATACTCGTACTGGAAGGCACTTCCACGAGAATCCCCGTTCTGTAGAAAAATAAGGTTCTGAAGTAAATGAGTAAAACGGTACATCTCGTACATGCCATATTTATAAATGAAGGGAAGGCAAACAAATGCTGGCCCTTTTCAGGTGCATGTTCCAAGATGAAGCTAAGAGTGCGTATTCGCCAATAAAGATAGGGGTGTCCTCCTTTATTGAAACAACGATATAGCATAGTCCTCATTAAGATGTAAATTTATGTTTAATAAAATTCTCAAAATGTTCTTTTACGTTAATGTTTAATTCTCTCTTTTTTAATTCTCTTGATTAACAACTTGCTATTTTTAATTGGACTGCTATAAGTTCATTTTCAATATTCAGCTTTATACAAATTGTTCACATTTGTTGCAAAATAAAAAAAAACGTGAGAACTGTTTGCCTGAACGGAACCAAATGCACGATCTCTGAGCGGCAAATAATATTCATTTCAAAACAAACTTTTAGATGCTGCGATTCCCTTCCAATTTGTAGTGATTGAGTGTGTAAATTATGAGCCCAAAAAAGCATACGTTGCAAAAACGATTTCCGTGCCGTGAAAATGTGATCCGGTTATTGATAGATTACCTTGGAAATCCAGAGGAAATATTTCCACCTGCTTTATACCTGTATGGCCACTCGGGCACTGGAAAAACTTCAATTTTGAAACGTTTTTTGAGAACATTGAATGCAAAGACAGTTTTGCTGAATTGCATTGAGTGCTACACCAGCAAATTGCTTTATGAAAACGTTCTTAATGAGTTCCATTCCTATCGCCTGCGGCTGGAAGACAATTTTGCCCCTTTTGTAAAATGTGACACTTTGAAGGATTTCATTGAGGATCTACGCCAAGTTGATGCTGCCGATACTGCGTATGTGATTGGTCTCGATAACGCTGAGCGGTTACGAGACATGGATGCCAATATTCTGCCAGGTTTCATGCGTCTTCCTGAACTGACTGGACTGAATATTTGTTGTGTTTTCGTGTCGCAACTTCCTTTCGAGAAGTTCTATGTTAAAACTGGTCTACCAGAGATTATATCTATTTACTGCCCACAGTACAGCAAGCTTGAAGTCCAGCAGATTCTGATGAATGATTTTGAACAGATTCGCTCGAGGTTACTTATTCGGTTTCAGGAGAACTTAATGGGGCGATCGTTTGATCGAGCGGAGGAGACTGAGTCTATTCTTGCCGATCTGTCGCCTGAGTTTTATGGAAATTATTTGAATTTGTTTCTTGGCGTGTTTTATAAAGTGTGCAGAGACTTACCGGAGCTGAAAATCATGTCTACAAAATATTTCAGCATTTATGTTGAACCTGTTTTGAATGGGACGATTGATAAAAATGATATCTCACGATTATGGAGGCACATCGCAAAACCCCTAAGAAATGCATTGGCTCAGATTTATATGAGAGTTGACGAGAATTTAGAGGTGAGATTGTTTATTGTTATCGGTGGTCTTGATACTCTTACCAATTTCAATAGCATATCCATTAGTAGTAACTTTAACCCTGCCACCACTCGAAGTCGCAACTCACATTGTAAATTATATTTAACCCATGATCTAAGTTTACTTTCATTGGTGGAAACTTGAATTTAATTAGATAAATAAATTATCTTGTTCCCTGCAGGCAAACTGGACCGACGCTGGTGAATCCAATCAAAGTGTGAAGAAACTCGCGCAATCGTTGGAACTACCTTACTATGCAAAGTATTTGCTCATCGCTGCATTCCTCGCCAGTCATAATTCAGCGAAGGAGGACAAACGTCTGTTTGTTAAATTCCACGGAAAACAGAAAAAGAGACTGCAATCGGTTAACGCCAAAGCTAAGGTAACTAGTTGATGCATTTGCTCCTGTTTTTGGCCCACTACGATTTTCTGTCTTTCCTTAGGTTACAGAAAAAATGTCTACATCGTTGGGTCCCAAGTCCTTTACCATCGACCGTTTGCTTGCCATCTTTTATGCCATACTCGATGAAAAGGTTGGACTTACATGCAACCTTCTGGCACAAATATCAACCTTGGTGCAGTTAAAACTACTCTGTTTCGTTTCGGGTGAGAACAATATTATGGAAGGGTCTGCCAAACTCCAATGCATTGTTGGCTTAGAGTTTATCCTGCACATTGGCAAAGTGGTTGGATTCAATGTGAGGGAATACCTTTGTGATTTCATGTGAATAGCACGCTGATTGTATTTCAAATAAACTTAACACGTAACTGATCATTAGAAGCTTATAAACTAAAAATTTTCTGAAGGTAGTTGGGCACGTCAGTTATGTGGATGATTTCCGAGAGAGTTGTATCGCGGCTTCGTAGTTTCATGAGGCCAGAACGGAGAGTATGTGAGTCAATGATAATCGAGTATGGAACACCAATTCCGTCCATTTGAGAGAGTTCCGAAGAAATTGCATTCCAATCTTGGCTGTGGCATTTTTCAAGGTTTAAAACTGATATACCCGCTTGGCGGACGACGTTAGTAATGTGAGTTGACAAATCAGCTAGATCTTTCACCGCAGATTGATCTGGAAAAGAAAAACGAAAGAGACTTGGTTATGACTGCCAAAGGGTAGATTTCAAACTTTACCGTCGCAGTGGCTAAAGATTCCACACTGATAGGGCGCTAGCTTCCTATTGATGGCAAGTGTGTTGGCTCTATTGCTCTCTATGGAATCCAGAAGTAAAGCTGAATAAAATAAAAATAAAAAAGAAATACGGCTGATTACTTTTGGAGAAGTTTTAAAAGATAAAATGTGGATTCCTCACGAAATTACGGAAACTGTGGATGAAAAAATATGTTTGAGTGTAACTGTGTTAAATAACTGCCCCTCGTTCCCAATGACGAGGAAATTCGATCACATTGTTTTGGTTATTTTGTTTATTTCTTTTATTTGGTGTTGAAAGAATCAACGGGGCAAACTACTGTTCCGATATCTGAGACCAAGGATAATTTTCAAGCGTGAATATTTATTTGTTTATGTAATGATTGAATGTGGCTTCGTCTATTATTTATTTTCTCAGCGAATGGTTTACTCATTTATAACATCGTTGTTTATTAAGATGCAAGGAGGCAGCAACCCTCGTCATGCTGCTCCTGTTTATTTCATCCGAGTCATCTACGATGGTTCGCTTCTCGGTCTTTTTCTCATGTACTCGCAGCACACAATACGACAAAAGCGAACCCAAAAATCATTTTTAATCATGAATGATCTCAGCTCATGTTCACGAAAGAATATTGGGTTTTCAGGCATTTTGCAGCCACATGTCAGATCAATAACACGTATCGCGGATATATTTACTTATCAGTCTACTGTCTAAGAGAATCTCTCAATCGCTTTCTCAAATTCTCAAAACGTCTAGTGAGTGACTGTCGGGGCGAAATCTGCTGGTGTTTAAGTCTTAACTGTGACGTTTTTGTCCTATCAAAGTGAGAGATTTCCTCAATAATGAACTTAACAGTGCAACCATTCGCTGTACGCCATCCACCCATGTTCCACTGAAAGTCTTAACAAACAGGCTCCTCCACCGTAATCCACCCACCACTATGCTACAGGTCAAATGCAAATTCCGTCGAATAGGCCACAATATGTTCTGATATTATAGCCTTTGCGATGAGAATGAGGAACGTGTGATTCGAACCTAAGGTTAGAATCACTAAAATGTTAAACCAATGCTCAACATATCAGGCCACTGCCACGTGTACAAATTCGATTTCTAAACTCAAGTACACTTAAGTGATGGGGAATTGTTATGTTATTGCTTGGTATACGGCGGATGCTTTCGCTTATTCGATTTTCTTTCTGTGTTGTTCTTCACTATCTGCTTGTGTACTGTGAGAAACGCCACAATATCAACTGGATTAGTCACCGTCTCAATGTAGCACATCGACTGTTGATCATCGTTTGATGTCCGCAAGGATCCGACTATACCTTGGAATTCTGAACATTAGGTATCCTTGAGGATTTGCCACCTCCAATCGGCAAGTTCAAATTTAATCTAATTTAATTATTTTCCTTGCTGTGGGCTTCCGATCGACCTTTTTGTTGGTGAAAGGTTCTGTTCAACGGTATGTTAGTAATTTAGAATCAATGTCATCCACGCCCATAAGCAAATTGATGCCTTGGTTATTCGCCGCCTTTTTGCCTTCCTTATTAGTTACTTCTGGGGGGATGGGAGCAAACATACAGGGCAAAGTTACTGATTGCTCGGATATGGACCGGATACACGACGACGACCACGGTAACGAAAATGGCTAAACGATTTAAGAAATTTTTCATGGAACGTCCGCTCAGTATACAGAGCTCGATCAGCTCACAGAAGAATTGGAGGCTCCACCAATGCAAGATCAAGACCAAATACTACCGCCACCAGGCATTGAGGAAACAGTAAAAGCCATAAGACAGTTCAAATCAAATAAAGCCCCCGGAGCTGATGGCATACTGAGCTGAGGTACAGCGTTACATCACGCAATTATTGAGATCGTGGTGCACGTATGGGAGCAAGAGAAGATGCCGGAATATTGGCGTCGTCGAATAATTTGCCCCATAAATAAGAAGGGAGGTATCAGAGTGTGCAGCAACTATAGGGGTATAACGTTGCTGAGTACTGCCTATATAGATACTCTCCTCTATCCTACAAGATCGGATAGCCCCATACGCTAAAGTCATCATTGGTCAATATCAGTGCGGCTTCATCCCAGGCAAATCAGCGATTGATCAGATATTCACCCTTAGGCAGGCGATGGAAAAATACCTGAAATTTAAGATCCCATTATATCATTTGTTTATAGACTTTGAGGCCACCTACGACAGCATAGGCAGGGTAGAACTATATAATGCCGTGAGAGAGTTCGGCACTCCAAACAAATAGATACAACTTTGTAGGTTGACCATGACCAAAGTAACAAATCAAGTAAAAATAGCTGGATCGCTGTCCAAACCAATAAACATCTTTAATGGACTCCGACAAGGGGACGGTCTGGCCTTCCTCCTCTTCAATCTGGCGTTGGAGAAATCAATCCGTGACTGGCGTTACAACTAGAGATGACATCGAGATCATCGGTAGATCCTATTTGGCTGTACAGAACCCCTTCACCCAGATCGAGGCAGGCGGCACAAAAACTGGGACTGCACATTAATGCGGGAAAACTAAATAGATGGTGGCAATTTCTTCCAAGAGAAGACATAACGATGGTCAAACTATCAGCGTAGCGGAGCACGAATTTTAAGTAGTGCAATCCTTTAACTACCTTGGGTCAATAGTATCAGCTGATAACAATATGGAAGAAGAAATACGCGAACGGCTGATTAAATCCAACACACCCTACTATGGTGTAGAATTTAAGATCAATGTACATCGATACCACATTTCCTCACCCACTACCTCTTTTAATCCGCTTGCACTGTGCTCTGACATTTAAGGGTACTTCAAAATAAAATATTAAAAAAAAAATTGTATTCGTGTAATGTTAGGAGAATTGGCCACAATTGGATGGACTTGACTTCTCTGATACCATATGGATTCAACAAGATGGAGCTACATACCACCCAGCTCGTCTTACAACTAATATTGAAAGGAAAGTTTGGCAATTGCGTGGTCTTATAAAATGGTCCAGTCGAAAGGCCATTGGATTTATTTTATGGGGTTCTGTAAGTCGTTGGTTTATGCCAGCAATTTTAGACGATCCCAGGAACAATATTGAACGCGAAATTGCCAGAGGTATGGTCGGCATGTTTGATTGAAGGCGGAACCCCATTTTTATTTAGCTTAATGCAAGCTTAAAATTAACATTAACATAAAAACCTTACAGACTATCTTCAAATCTAGAGTAGTGGTTAAAACGTTTTTCAATTATTCAAGGAAGGTAGGAAGCCAGGGAAGAGCGAGTGTATGTGGGGGTGGTGAACGCGGCCTTTGTGCGACAGTGGAGGGCGTGTGTACGGGCTGATACAGGGGCGGCGGTTGGGGGGGGGGGGGGGGGGGGGCATAGGGGGGCACTAGTTTGAGGGTGGGTGGGGAGAGGATTGCAGGGTAGGGGGGTTATTGAAGGGAGGGGGCGGATTTAGGACGGGTTTATTCTGAGACGTCGTTTAAGAGCGAGAGTGAAGATGTTGAAATCGAAGGAGGTGGGGAAAGAGTTGGCATGTCGTAGCATACGCGAGATGGGTTCGTTAGCGCCGTAAGAAGTGTGATTAGCGGGCACGTAAAACAGTCGAGGGTTACGTACTTTACGGGGGTTTGTGTGCAATGTTAAAGTGGAGAGCAAGCTTGGGCAATTGATTGAGCTAGACAGAAGGCGATGGACAAAGATGATATCGGCATGGATTCTGCGTTTTTCAAGTATGTTTAGATTGATTAGAAGGAGCCGGCTTGTGTATGGTGGTAGAATCAGCGAATTTTCCCCAGCTTAGTCCGCGGAGGGCAAAGCGCAAGAAACGACATTGAACACCCTCAATCCTGCGAATGTGAGTCACTTGATACGGGGACCAGACCTGACTAGCGTATTCGAGTAGTGGCCGGACAAAAGTTGTGTAGAGTGATCGGGTGACATAGGGGTTAAGGAATTCCTTCGACCAGCGTTTGACAAACCCAAGGGCGGCGTCAGCCTTGAGGATTATGTAATCAATATGTGCGGTAAATTTGAGGTCCTTGTCACATAGGACGCCCAGATCGCGAATCAATTCAACCGATGTTATCGGTTGGTTCAGTAAGAGATAGGAGCGTGGGTGAGTGGGGGAATGCTTCCGAGAGAAGGTTGTGGCAACTCTAACAGATACACACAATTCACAAGCAAAAATAGTGAAGAACACCGAACGAAAAATCGAATAAGAAAAATACATCAGAACCGTTTACCAAGCGATAAAATAAAAATAATTCACATCAGTGGGAATATAGTCGAGTTTGGAAATCAAATTCTAAACACGGTCAGTAGTCTGATGGTTCACTGCTTCGCTTTTCAACCGTTTCATCGTGTGTTCAATTCACCTTCTTCACTATCCTTGCTTAACGCTACAAGGTGATTGTGTGACATTCGCTCCAAAGAATTGACAGAATTTGGCAGGCGTGCTCGCGGTCGTGGTATAAACGAAATTGAATTCCATATGTATATGTAACATGTGAATTGCATCTGACATAAATTTCAGTCTGATTTCTCAAGTATTCTGTGTTTTCTTTAAATACAAAATTGTTATGTCCTTATTGAAAAACCTGGTATAAGAAACTCGTTTTAGTATTGCAGGAATACTTCAATGTTCCCGAAAACCTGGTCTTCTTAAACGCCTTCCGTCTGCACCCATGTCGGGTTCTAGACATAATTTTCAACTGGGATTCCAAAAACAGATTCCCATACAAGGGAATCACAAAATGAACCTTGCATTCTTTAAATCCAGGTGGTGTTCCTCAAACCGTAAGTAACGTCAAAGTACTGAATCTTACATAATTTGTTTGAATTTTATTATCTTCGTTCCATCGATTGCCAAATAGGTTGAACGATTCTCGACGTTTAGTTCTTTAAGCTCATATTCGGGCAAATTTCAGAGAATGGACTTGCATTAATAAAACGGGAAAAATTGCCTAAAGTACGTACTATTCTTAAATAAAAGACAACATGTCTCTTGTCAACAGGAAAGCAAGGACCAAAACAGTTCAACAAAACACTAAAATTGGCAACTTAAACAAAAAGTGGCAGCTGTTATTTCAAGGTTATGAATTTGCTGCTCCTGAGAAAAGAAAAAGAAAAAATCTCGATTTATTTAAGTAGAATATGCATCGACGTTTGTTGCCCCACAACCTACCTTTCTTCTAACGCAGGCTACAATTAATAATAATAATAATAAAATTAACATTCCATGGTATCAAAAAAAAAGAGGATAAATTGAATTATTGAAATTGAATTGAATTAATGAATAACTCACCACATGCAGCTGTCTCCAGGATGAACTGAGATCTCACACAAACAGGTACAATATTGTTTTCAAGCTTTCGATCCTTCATGCCAAGTTCCTGTTCGTTCTCCAATTTTAAACCAGCAAGTGGGATACAATGGATCTCCTCTACATCGATATCACCTATTTCGAATTTAGATTTTATCTTCATAGATTGCAAATGCTGCCCATTCCTCTCTTTCGCAGTCAAATCTGATAAGTAGTATCGACTGGGATTGGAAGAATATCGCATCCAATAAATTTTTCTCTCCCTCTGAATGTGGTAGAATTTCTCCAAGGCTTCTGATGGTGCAAAAAAATGGTTAGAGGCCAATAAAGTATTTCGTGGGACATCAAAATGGAATAATGCTCCATTTGATCCTTCGCCATCTATCTGGTACCCTTCGGATTTGATTGTAAATGGTAACCTGTTTTGAATATTGTTTTTTACGTGCAGTAGATTTTCTTGATATTGGCGATTTTCGATAAAAGGAAACTGATTTTCCTCTTCCACTTTTATTGCCGGATAACAATGCACATTCGACGTATTTTTATGCCACTCTTTACGGATCCTTTCCAATAGTAATGCTCCTAATGGAAGGAATTTTATATTAGTAATTCTATTGTTTTTAATTGTCCCTCTAATGAATCTGGATTTGCTTAAATATTCTATTGTTTCGATGAGTGATTCCATCATTTAAAATTCTTCTCTTTTTGTTCCAGAGGTATATTTCCGGGTGGGGCAACAAAATAATCTTCATCAACCTTCTGGGCGTTCTTTAAAATATCACTTCTGATATTACCGTCGTCTACGATGTCGTCTCGTAGCTGGAGATCTTGATCCTCGAGCACTGTGTAAAGAGGTTCAGTGGAAGTTGTGTCAATATTGATTATGCGGTCGGCAAATTGTATGCTGTCCTTAAGGGTTTTTAATGCTTCTTCGCTGTCTAAATCTACAAGGGATAGACGTTCAAGCAGTTGTATTGTTTTCGTATCAATTTCGATCTCTTGTTGCTCAGGAACGACTGGTGGTATTGGCTCCTTTGGTACTTTAGTTGGGTATTTCAACACTTTCCAATCGATTTTTGCGTTTTCCACCGCGGCTTCAGAAACGCCTTTTGTACTGCACAGTCTTCGTGATAATTGGAGTGAAGAAATTAATCTTCTGTACATTTTAAAAACGAATATAAGTATAATTTCCTAGATAATGTCAATATTACTGCGTTTTTGTATTGCTGACTGGCGTTATGTTCACTGAACGCCGCTGTCAAAATCAGCTGATTGCTGGTCTAGTTTTTTTATTTTATTTGTAGGATGCCGACCTTCTGCATTGATTACATCAGAATTAATATGAACAATTTTAAGAGTTTTTTGGAATGTTTCCTAAAGCAATATTTAAAAGGCTTTCTAGGACATTAGAGTTCCGGAATAAGTAGCCATTTAGGAAAAAACTTTTGATTCACTGTGCACCGATTTGGTAGGTAAAATGGACCACACACGAATCATTGTTGTTTGGTTTCCTTAGTGACATAATTTATTATTTGGACCGTAATAGTAAAATTGTACAAGTCTCCCAAAATCTTTGCCTTTATCTTTGAATAGTGAAGTCTTTAGAATCCCAAATCCAATTATTTGCCGTCGAATTATTCACAATTTTAATATTTACCACTGAGGAACCCTCACACTTTATATTAATCTGCTCCAAAGTAATCTCAACCATTACAACTTAATGTGCTTTATTAAATTTCATTAATTCTAGTCCTTAAATAAGTCTTTTATATCTACATTTGCACCACCAGTGTTTGCACTTGAAGAAGGTTCTACCACTTTTTCTTGTTCAGCACGAGCCCCACCGGCTGCAGACCGATTAACTAATTGTTCTTCCAACATTTGTTTGGCAGTCTCAAATATCTTCTCGTCATCCAAAGCACCTTGAGCTTTCAAATTGTTGTATATTCCCACAAATTTGTGGGTATTTGTTTCACGTTTCGTATCTGAAAGATTTAACGTTTCCTGGTGTTTCAGCGACTTTTGGTATTTTCTGTAAACGAAACTAGTTATAGAAATCACAACGACTTTGTAAACTCAATTATTTACGCTCTTACGACGTCTTCAGCGTAAAATATTTTTCTTATTGGAAGTTTTGGTGCCGGGCGGTCGTAGCGAGGTTCGAGCTTAGGCGGAAATGCGGCATATACATCGTACCACAGTGGCTTATCTTCTGGTTTAATTGCACCCGAACGCAGTAACCCTTTTGTTCTAAATACTGCACTTTTATTAAATGGTCAATGAAATTTTAGTAGAAAAAATACCTTGAAAATATTGTCCCAACTTTCTCTAGTCTACTTTGCGCCATGACCGTGTGTATTGTATTTCGACGTCAATTACGCACGATAAAAAAGTATGACAGTTGTCAGGATGACTCGAAACTGGGTTTACACGCCGGTTGGAATAACTTGGTTTATATATGACAGCTTTATTGCTGTTTTAATTATTTTTACCTTTATTTTTGTGCGCCGAAAACCTTAGTAATTTATTTACATTGTATTATATAATAAATAATTTTATTTCTGATGTAAATTTTAAAGACCAAATAATAATAATGTATGGATGCTATTGTATGTATTAGTCTGGGGAAAAAGAAATTCATTATTTTTTCGCTGGGTGGCTGTGGTGATATACGTGTTTCTCGTAAAATATTGGTCAAACAAATTCAGGCATCTGCTCGTTGGAACACTGACATTAATGCAGTGTATAATTACTATTACTAGAGTGTATAATTACTATTACTATTTCCATTTATAGAGCTGTAGGAACCCGAGAGTTCTACGTTTTTTTTTTTTGCCGAGTCGGTGTTTTTTTTTATGAATTCTTCCCTTATGGTGTCGACACCTCATACCTACGCCTACCGGGTAATAGAATGCAAATTGGGATGTTAAAAAACCAAAAATTAGGCATATTTTACAATTTTACTTTGATTACGGTGAAATTGAAAGCCAGACGACTGAAGCTGTGAATGGTTATGATACTGTCACAGCACAATTAGAACTAATTTTTGTTTGGGTGTGTCTGGTCAAGCATTATCGATTTTATAGATGCAGCCTCCGCGGATTGGCTCGTCGTCGAAAGTGTCGACAAAATTGGGAAAATTTTTCTAATGTGAGCAAAATCCACCAATGTAATTAAAGAATAAGATCCTAAAATGAAACTCGAGAGTTGAGGATGAGGTAGTTTTTTTAATTAAAAATAATCGTTATCATTACCAGTGTTTTGCGTTATTAATTGTTGTTTCGTTTGTTCCTGTGCGTTTATCAATGAGTATTTCACACCAATGATCGAAGTAGGCTGATGCGTTAGCAGCGCTAAAGATCTATCGCTTTGAATCATCTCCATCAATTGACACACATGATGGGTTCAATTTTCATTTGCAGAGCCTTGGACAAGGGGGAAGATCACATACGACAAAATTGCACGGAAAGGCTCGTAGTCAAAGCGCAAATAATCGGCTCAAACGCTGGCCTAACCGGGACTAAAGGTAATAAGGTTTTGTTGTGCACTTGGTGCCACTGAAAAAGAAACATCTACGATTCCAACATGTACTGCCAACAATTGAACTGCTTAGAGTTACAGAACTGACCAATGGACTACGTGTTGTAGTTTAGGTGGTTTTGCTTTGTCTGGCAGCTTTCCCAACAGCAGTCCTTTCCATAATAGATGGTTCTTGGACCCACCCCTTAAGGTTCACCATTAAATTATAACACACACAGGGGCTGTGCAAGATTGCACCCCCCCCCCCCCCCCACGCACACACAGAGCTAAAAACAAACAAAGTTCTGTCGTCGAAAGGCAAATTGTACAATAGACATGTAAGGTTTAGCTTAGGGCGTCTGCGTAGGACCAGTAGGTTATAACATAAGATGATCAAGTTAGAATTTAAGCATTTTTTGTCTAGCCTGTAATTTAGAATCTAAGAAAACAACGGAAATAAAAAATTTTGAAAAATGAAAATGACACAAAACTTTTCGGATTAGAACGGTTCTCCGCATACGCATCCGAGTATTTTATTTAATTTGTGATAACGCGAGAATAATTGATACGCGAGTGTGGTGCAGTGCGCTCTATAGCGTTGTGGGACAACGTGAGGAAAAAAAAGAGCTAGTTGCGAGCTTATTAAATTCCCATAAAGAAAACATAATTAAAAGTGTGAAGCAAAAAAAAAAAAAGGAAATAGATTTAAAAAATTTGAATGGGGCAATCAGTGAAAAAAAAGTGAACAAATAAATACAATAGTATCAGGTTCTCCAATAGGGACTTGACAACTTTGAATTTAATTTGTGAACGCACGCTTTCACTAATCATCAAACTGTCACTGTAAATTTATTCAGTAAACTCAACATTTTCATCATGGTTAAGTACACGAACGAACAACGTTTGCAAATTATAACAATTTACTACGGAAAAAAAGTTGTCAAGTCCCTATTGGAGAACCCATTATAAGATTGACAGAAGGCAAAGTGGATCCCATACTCTTGCGCGAACTTGTTTTCAATTGCCCCCTTGGTGGTTGTTTCAATACATGGTAAGTTTTGTCTTACTAAGTTGGATTTTCAGAGACCAGTCCTATACAAGTACACAACACCTGTGCTCCCCCGACAGCAACAGAGGGGTTTTTTCACAGTTGTGCAAAGGAGGGTTTTTTGAATAATTTATGGCGGCAAGAAGCAATGGTGATATGGGGACGAGCACGGGTCAGAACCGTGATGGAGGTCATGATGCTTCTTTGGTGTTCAGACAACTCATGGAGCATATCGCAGAACTAAAAAAGATGATAATAATAAAAAAACAGAAGCATATTAATAATGCCGTGCATATTAATATTGAAGTGCAAACACGTTTAAAGAAGCCATCTGCGCCGGCTGAAGCAAGCGGTGGAAACTTGCTAATCCAACCAAAACAAAACTCGCCCATTGATATAGGCAGAGTCCCGGGCTGATCAGTGGTGAGTCACCCAATTACAATTGGTTTACAATAACCCAGAAAGGAAAGAAGTGGGATGCGAAGTTGAAGGGTGAAGAGGCTCCAAAAATTGGTACCGGGAAAGCCAACATTATAAAAAAAGGAGGCCACGCCCGGACACTATAATAATATCCAAAACCGGGGAAAAAACATATGCGGATTTATTGAAGTTCTTAAAGGCCAAGCCCGAGTTAAGTCAACACGGAAATAGCGTGAATAAAGTTCGAAAGACAGCAAAAGGGAAATTGCTGCTAGAAATGAAACGCCGACCAGAGGCCACCACCGGGACACAGAAAGCAAAAGTACAACAATTATTAAAAGAAGATGCTAGTATGAAAACAGTGTCAGAAGAAATTATCGTCGATTGTCGTGATTTAGACGATCGCTATAGAGTTCCCTGTACTGAACGCGATCCGAAAGGGAGCGGTAAAGAGTTTATGAAGGAAACTAGATGGCACACTGGCTGCCACGATCCGCTTACCAAGGGACAAGGCTAGCATGCTGCTGGCTACAGGTTTTCTACAAGTTGGATGGGTGAGATGCAGACTTCGAGAACATATCACACCTACACGATTTTTCAGATGTTGGCAATACGGACATGTGGCGAAATCCTGTAAATCCGAAGAAGATTGTGGAACCACGCAAGATCTCTTTTCCCAAACGGTTAAGGAATATGGTGCCGACGTGGTACTCATCAATGAGCAGTACAGGATGCCTGCCACTGGTACAATTACATTGGAGGAACACAGCAACAGAACAGCGGCCACCTGGGCAACTAGAAATTCTCCCATAGAATTCAGATGTGTCCAGCGGCAGGAAGGGTTCGCCTATGCTAAAATCAGAGGAAATCATTTCTGCTGTTGTTCAAATGCTTTTTAGACAGTGTAACACAAGAAACTAGAGATAAGAGCCCCCTTATAGTTACTGAAGATTTCAACGCTTGGGCAGTAGAAGGCGGAGCACAAGGACCAACAGTAGAGGTCAGGGCTTCTCGAAGCATTCGCAGTCCTAGATGTGGCGTAACTTAATGATGGTGTTGATCACACATTCATATACGAGAGAGGCCGGTCAAAAATCGGTATCACATTTGTCAGCTCCATGTTGGCAAGAAGTATGAAGTGGCGAGCTTTGGACACTTACACTCATAGTAACTGGAACGGACCTTGCGTCCGTGTCCTCGCCTAACACCCACTAATTTCCGCGAATTTCCCCTCTCTACCTGTGAAGGAAAGACCGTCAAGTAGCTAATTTGCATAAACTACTTTATGAATATTCTACTTGGCAGTAAATATAATAAAAAAAGCCGTTGGCGCCGAATAAAAATTAGAAACGTCAACGGCAAAAATATAATAAATGATAATAATTCGATATCAGGAGAAGGCGGGAGAAAACAAAGAAAACTAATTCTCATTAGTTCGTGGTGGAAGACTTACGTTCAATATTAATAGTTATCAATAATGATATAAGATTAAGTGATAAAACAAGTACACAACAAACATAATTAAAAAACAAAATACAAATAACCATCATCAACAAACAGCCAGCTGAACAGGAGGAAACAAGATCTCAACGCCCCCTGCAACCTGCATACCAGTGACCAGCATCAACGACGGCTCCACGGTCCGTACAAGTAAGTCCCTTACCACTACCCTTACTATATTATTTAAATCGTGAATTTATATAACATGATTACCAAGCCGTCATGTACGAAATATTACCACACAGGGGATTCATCACTGGTAAATTGGCGAAGAAAGCCCAGACAAATAGGTGGACGAGAGAAGGACCTCGATGCGGAGCTGCTCGATTATATTATGACGCTAATGACAATCAGTACTAGAATATTCTAGAAAGTCCAAAACAAAGTACTAGAATATTCTAGAAACTACTGGAAAACTGAAGACAACGAGCAGTAGCAAATTCGAGGCTATGGAATGGACGGAAACGAAACGCCGAATCAGAATGAATAAACGGTATAAATACGTCGCACACAGAGCAGGGAGTAAGTAAAAAGTAAGCAGTAAGCAGTGAAGCAAGCGATAAGTAGGGAAGCGATAAGTCAAGAAATCGTTAAGTGTACGGTAAAAGTAACGGTTGTTATTAACAGACTAATAAAGTGTTTCCATTAATTCAAAATCGATTTAACGGCCCTTATTTATTAAAATAATTAATCCAGCGAACCCTAAGCTCGCTACAATATACTGGAATACCACATCGTACAGTTTGACGTAGAGGCCGATGTGAACAGGCAGTCTGGAAAAGTAATGAAGTGGCTAACTAATGCATGTGATGCCTCTATGCCACGACAAAGACAACCAGCAGGGGCAATCAAACCAGTGTATTGGTGGAACTCAGAAATCGCCCATATGCGATCGGAGTGCAACGGGTTAAAACGCTTGCAACAAAGAGCAAGAAACCGTAACACCTACCCACAGTTACATGCGGAATTCGTCAACAAAAGGAAGGAGTTGAAGAATGTGATCCGCAAAAGTAAATATGACGTGTTCTGCTCCCCAAGGGATGAATTAAATACTAACCCATGGGGTAGCGCTTCCAGGATAGTCATCTAAAGGCTACACAACGACGGTAGTCAAATGCAAAAAAGTAAAACTGACATGGCCAGAAGCATTGCTGTCCTCTTCCCGTAGTGTGATGAGGTGTTGAGAGCGCAAGAGAAGTGAAGCATCGCTGAAGGAGAGATACTATTCATGACCACCGAAGAGGTGTTCTTTGCTGCAAGGGCTGTTAAAACAAACAAGACCACGGGACTGGATGGTATCCCTAACGCTGTAGTAAAGACTGCTTTAACAAAAAAGCCGGAAGTCTTCAGCAGTCTCTTCACAACCTGCCTTCAAACAGGACAGTTTCCTAAACGATGAAAAAAAAAACAGCGGCTTGTGATTATACTAAAAAGAGGCAAGAAACCAGAAGCGCCCTCGTCCTATCGTCCGTTGTGCATGCTGGACACAACAGGGAAACTGGAACAATTCACTGAGGGGACAGCGGGGCTCTCTGAATCGCAGTATGGATTCCGGAAAGGAAGATCAACCGGTAAGGCACTATCTGTGGTGTGCTATATCGCTCGCAATGCGATAGCTGGAGCACGATGGCTAGGAGGTACGAAAAAATACTGCGCGGTGGTGACGTTAGATGTTAAAAATGCATTTAACTCGGTGAACTTTAGTCGGTAAAAATCCGGCATGCCTCTGGATCGGACCAGATGTATTTTTTTAAGATTTCAACTTCCTACCGAAACCAAAAAAAAAAAATGTTGAACACGTTGATTTGGAAATAGAAGAACAAACCATCAGATCAAGTACGTATATTATATATCTTGGTGTTACCCTTGACAATAAGTTGAACTGGAAGGAGCACCTGCGGAAAACACGTAAAAAGCGGCAAGAGTGTGCAATGCGTTGGCTAGACTGTTACCCAATGTTGGAGAACCCCTGCACCACAAAGGAAACTAGTGTCAATACCTCCATTATAATGTATGCAGCTCACATATTGGCATGAGGGGAGGAGTGGGTGATTTTAGTTGGTAGAAATTTGGCATATCTCTGGATCGGTCCAGAAGTATTTTTTGAAGGTTTTCGTCTCCCTACACCCCCCCCCCGTGCTTGTTTCGTCGCGTGTATTTCGGCATGTCGGTTTTCTTATCACTATTATATCGGTCTCATTTTTTTAAACATTAAAGTCACTTCTCTTTATTTATCTGTATGCAGTAAATTTCGGGCTTATTCGCAAACAATTTGTAAAGCGAGCTCGTACAATTTGAATCTTTTTTACAAGACTGCTTCTAGATTGCAAAAATAAATAAAGAAATATCTACACGGCCAATCATTTTAGCCGCTAGAGTTCGTTAACAATTTAAATTATTTTGTAATAGTAAATATGTATTTATTATGTTTGCTATAAATTGAAAGCTCAGTGGTATCTTTACTTCAAAGCTGGATTTATTTTAATTCTCTTACAAAGCCTTTACATATTTCCGCACTAGCGTGTATGAATGACAAACAAACTTTGTGGTTAAAAAACTATAAAATGTCTCATAACTTGTAGATCACACTGTCAGTAATCTAATTGGATCAACTAACATCTTGTCAACTGTCAATGAGCTTGTCAATGCAAGAGGAGTAAACAAAACTTGGCCGCTAAAATTTACTTTTAAAGATGAAACATTTGTTGCGAAACTACCACGATTTTTATCCTACTAGCACAGTGAAACGTTTCCGTAATGGAAAACTGGTTTTACCACCTGCCAAAAAAGTACCAAACATCAAAAGTGCGAAGACTAATGGACTGCCAAAACAATCTCCCAATGAAGAATGTAACGACTACAGGGTAAATCCAATTAAAGTACAAATGCTGTCCAAGAATCTGTACACTCAAGTGTTTACCAATTCTCAAGAACATAATCCGGATCCAGTGCTTGTTAATCAATATATCAGACAGCTGCAAAAACATGGAATCAACATTGAAGCGAATGTGAAGATGAAAGACGTGGAGCTCAAATTGCCAGCACTTAAAGGAAAGGACATTGAAGAACACTTTATGACAATTGGTAAGGAGCAATCTGAACCATATCGTGTGTTAATTGAAAGTTTACTCGGAGATAATCCAAAGCGACCCAAAGAGTGGGCTTTAACGTCCGGTTGGACATGTTACACTGATGCTGGGCCAGTTTCCGTTGTGCATCCTGAGGAGCATGGCTTAGTTCTTGATATCGAGGTATGTATGTCCTGTGGCTCCGCCCCCACATTGGCGACAGCAGTAGGCAAGAAATTCTGGTATTCCTGGGTAAGTCCGCATCTAGCAAAGGATCCTGTTGCGCTAGATAAACGCAGCAAATATTTTCCGGAAGATATGATTTCTTTGGGGAAGGTTAAACTTATCGTTGGACATAATGTCTCCTACGACCGAGCGCGGCTAAGGGAACAATATTATATTGAAGACGATGGAACACGATTTTTAGATACCATGTCGCTTCACGTTTGCGTCAGTGGAGTCACCAGTTATCAAAGAGCCATGCTGAAGTCAAAGAAACAAATTTCACCAGAGGACACGGACTGGTTTGCGAATAGTTCCCTAAACAGTCTCACAGAAGTACATCGATTGTACTGCGGCACAGAGTTAACTAAAGATGCCAGACAAACATTTGTAACTGGAACTATGCAAGACGTTAAGGACGATTTTCAAAATTTAATGGCTTACTGTTCCTCCGACGTGCTTGCGACTAAAAACGTTCTTAAACAGCTATATCCATTATTCCAAGCAAGATTTCCCCATCCAGTGACATTAGCTGGCATGCTGGAAATGGGAGTAGCATATCTTCCAGTGAACAGTAATTGGAATCGGTATATAGACGAATGTGATTTAGCATACGAGGATTTAGACATCGAATCGAAGTATCATTTATCCAAACGTGCGGACAGTGCGTGTCGGCTAATGCACGATCAGAAGTATAGGGAGGACCTTTGGATGTGGGACGAAGATTGGAGTACCCTTGAGATCAAAATGAAGAAGGGCGTCAAGAAAAAGACAGAAAACAACTCCTTGTCGGTAGACTGCGTGGATCCCCTACGGGCTAAATTCCAATATTTGTACGATACCAAAGATCTACTGCCAGCTCGCCGTCCTCTACTGCCCGGCTACCCAGCATGGTATCGAAAAATATGCTCCAAACCGGATTTAAAGCATCTCTCGGAGGACTGGTCACCGGGTGCCAATAAAATAGGTACGGCGATGCAAATTGCCCCGAAATTACTGTCGTTGTGTTGGGAAGGATATCCATTGCATTACATTCGGAACTACGGCTGGGGATTCCTTATACCCTTTCGAGACACTCACCCTGATAGCGTTGAAGACGGTATGATACCTATAGGAGCTCTTGTCGCAAAATGTCCGGTTATGAGTTTTATCGAGACCGAGGCGAGTTCTGGAGAAAGTGCGGATGCTTTTGCACGTCTTTCTCACGACGTAGAAGCTGATATCAGTAAAAGAGACTATTACTCCAAAGCTAAGAAGGATAAGACTGCCGGAAAGTACATGGGTACTGGAGTTTGGTGCAACCAAACACTAGAAGGATGTTGCTGGTTTTTGAAGCTCCCCCACAAAAATGGCCGCTCATTCAGAGTTGGGAATCCTTTAGCCAAGGATTTCCTAAACAAATTCTCCGAGAACGTCTTAACAGGTGATGGAGACAAATCTGCTGAGCGGGTAATCGAAATCGCGCGGATGCTCTCATATTGGCGGAATAATCGTGATCGTATCATCGGGCAACAGGTTTGTTGGTTAACAAATGAATATCTGCCAAGACACCTACAGACCGAAGATCGGGAATTTGGTGCCATAATTCCGCAGGTCGTTGTTTGTGGTACACTAACCCGTCGAGCCATGGAACCTACATGGATGACGGCAAGCAATGCTCAACGAGAACGTGTTGGATCTGAGCTAAGGTCTATGATTCAAGCGCCACCTGGTTATAGAATTGTGGGCGCCGATGTAGATTCACAGGAGCTTTGGATCGCGTCCGTGTTGGGTGATGCATATGCCACCGGAATTCACGGTGCTACTCCGTTTGGCTGGATGACATTAAGCGGCTCCAAAGCGAATGAAACGGACATGCATTCGGTGACGGCAAAGGCAGTCGGAATATCACGCGATCATGCCAAAGTTATCAACTATGCAAGAATCTACGGCGCAGGGCAGAACTTTGCTGAACGCCTACTTAAGCAGTTCAATCCGACTTTTTCCGATGTGGAGGCCAAATCAAAAGCAAGGAAAATGTTCACTCTCACCAAAGGTAGGAGAGTATATCGACTGCGGGAAAGTAATGACCATGACACACAGAACAAAGAGTAAGTTTCTCAATTGCTTTGTTGCCTGCTGCTCATATTTTAATCTCATTCCAGTTATACCGGCTATGAAGCCTTAAATTTGGCAAAGACATCAAACAAATCAGTTCCTGAGTTATTCACAAAGGCGCAATGGAAAGGAGGTACAGAAAGTGCAATGTTCAATCGTTTGGAGGACATCGCCTCACAGGAACACCCTGTTACGCCATTTCTAAACTGTCGTCTGAGTCGTGCCTTAGAACCTAAAGAAGGTACTGAGGATCGGTTTCTACCCACTCGCGTCAATTGGGTTGTTCAAAGTGGAGCTGTTGATTTTCTCCACCTTATGCTTGTGTCAATGCGATGGCTAATGGGATCAAACGTTCGGTTTTGCCTCAGTTTTCACGATGAACTACGATACCTGGTAAAGGAAGAATTGGCATATAAAGCAGCTTTGGCGATGCATGTTACAAACCTTTTGACTCGATCATTTTGCGTACGCCGAATCGGATTGAGAGATCTACCGATGTCGGTGGCGTTTTTTTCATCTGTTGAGGTGGATCGAGTGCTACGAAAGGAGAGTAGTATGGACTGTAAAACTCCCTCGAATCTACATGGTTTGGCTAGTGGGTATGGAATACCACAGGGGGAAAGCTTGGATATCTACAAAGCGATTGAGAAAGCTGGAGGTAAAGACCTATCGCAATGGGAGTGGCATAAGATGAAAACACTGTGAGAAGACTGCCGGATTGTATAATGAGAGAAAATATAAATTTATATATTTTTTTATTAATCGAGGTGAACTGTGGAATTGTGAAAATGACGCTTTTGTTAATGGTATTTGTTTTTAATACAATATACACATTTGGAAGTAGATGCTTCTATGTGCAGTTGACAATTGGAGTTGGCCATCTTGACTGAAGAGACTTGTTGTTTTACACAAAAGAGTTGTGTTGCCAGAGGAATTTTTAGGGTACTTTTAAATGGCACAGTATAGTAAGGAGATGGAGAGAATAGGAAAACAAATTAAGCAACTTATTGGGCTTACGGAAATTTTATTGGGGAAACGTTACCGAAGATAGGAACGCAATGACAGAAAGTTGAAAAAAGGAAATGATCGCCACAGTACCCCCATCTCCCTTCATGGTAGTCACGAAAATAAGGAGGTTACGTCTGTGGTACTGGGTTTTATAGCATTAGAGTAGGGAGAGAGGAAAACAATTTTCGTTTTCCCTCGCTCAATGCTGTCATCGGTATCGGCTACTGCCTCTTGAGGAGATGGTGGTTGTTGAGGCTAAGGGATTGATCTGTGTCTGGTGTTCAAAAGTCTGAAGCCATTTTGTTGGTCCGTGCAGGATCTGAAGGTTTAGGAAATTGGTGAATTGCCGATACTGTTGTTACTACTGGTGGCAAGTGTCTGGTTGGAGGGTCTTTGGAAACACATGAGAAGAATTGTATACGGAACGGCATATAGGTGTTTGAGGTATTACTTTACTATGCATATTATCCCGCGCGTTGGAAAACGGCTATCATTCAGCCCATCCCAAAAAAGGGCAAAGACTGTACAAACCCAAGGAACATGCGTTCGATAAGTTTACTCCCAAGCATCAGTAAAGTATTTGAAAAAATCATTAACAAAGCTCTGCTAAAATGGGTAGACGACAATAGCATTATTCCAAATAACCAGTTTGGCTTTAGGGCGGGTCATGAAACCACACATGCCGCAGCTAAACTGGTCTCCGACATACAATGGAATAAATGTAGGAACCAATGCACAGGTGCCTGTCTGATCGACTTGGAGAAAGCCTTTGATACCGTCTGGATCGAAGGGTTGTATTACAAACTGGTCAGACATGGCATACATAAGCCTTTACTATATGTACTTTACGATATGTTAAAGGACAGGAGGTTCGTGGTCAAAAGTGATAATGTGACCTCTAATAAAACGTATAATATCAAGAATGGCTTGCAACAGGGCGCGGTACTCTCTCCGATTCTTTTTAACATTTATATTAGCGACTTATTAGAAGCACTTCCGCAGGCTATTGCGTACGCAGACGATCTCATAATTTACAGAACAGCTCCGAAAGTTGCGATTATAAATAGGTTAATACAGCGAGACTTCAACAAAGTGCAGCGCTATTGCAATGACTGGAAACTTAGTTATCGTGGGACCGCATGGAGATAAACTGGAAACCAAGAGTTTAGTTAAATACCTGGGCATCTGGCTAGATCAATATCTGTATTTCAACAGACATGTAGAGGCTGCTTTGCTCAAAGCGAGGAAAACTTTTGCTATGACAAGGAGGCTATTTCACAGTAGCCAACTTGACAGCAAGGTAAAAGTCATATGCTACATGACGCTAATCAGGCCAATGCTCATATATGGTTGCCCAGTATGGTTCAACATAGGTCCAAATTTGATGGAAAAGATTCGGGTGTTCGAAAGAAAGTGTCTCAGAAGTTGTCTCAGATTATATCGGACACCGGAATCGGACTATAAAAAGTATTACTCAAATGAGACTTTATATAATGAAGCGTACATAAATAGGGTGGATAATTTTATGATTAAATTAATCAGAGGACATATTGTGAGAGCAATAAGCTCGTCCAATGACCTAATTTTCGGGGCCTATTATCCAAACACCTTGTACTATGAGAGCGTGCGTCGCAACGGCTTTGTTCCACCAGAGGCGTTCCTTGACTTGGATATGAAAGGGCTTATACAGGATAGATCCGGAATTCCGCTGATCTATCATGTAAGTAGATCATCTGTAGACGGGCGATTGTGCTACGACCGGGAAGTAGCGCGCACCGAAGAAGAGCTCCTGCGCTTCAGTAGGGCTATCTCCCACAGAGACCGGGACGATAGTATTAGACAGCGTCAACAGTTCTGGTGGTTGAATGGCATATAAAGACCTGGATACCAAAGTCAGTATAGAATCATACTATCATCAGCTAGCTTACATAGACTTAGCTTTTCTAGAATTAGGGTAGTATAAGATTTGAGTTAAGTTAGGTTAAGTGCTTTTACATAAATATAAAAAAAAAAAAAAAAAAAAAAAAAAATATATATATATATATATATATTAGGTAAGTTAAGTAAGTTAAATTTTAAGAAAAAAAAACAAAAAAATTGACAAAGTTTTTCAAATTTTTCTTTGTATTTCAACTAATTATCAGTACTGCCACAAAGTTCTGTCGCCGAAAGGCAAATTATACAAATGTTAAGTAATGTTTAGCTTAGAGCGTCTGCGAAGGACCAGTAAGTTATTATATAAGATAATTAAGCTAGAATTTAAGCATTTTTTGTCTAGCCTTTAATTTAGAAATTAAGAATATAAAAAGAAAAATAAAAAATGTTTTAAAAATGAAAATGAAAATGGTATTACTTTACCTTGTCCAAAGTGGAGTGAACGAAAGGCTTTGTAGTGACATGCTTGGCCATAAGCATCGTCCTGAGCTTACGTGTCAGCTCGCGTAAGTCAACCACACTTTGGACCGAATTTACAATATCCACGAAGGATTCTCCTGGAAGAAGTAGGTTGGTATAAGTTAGCTCTGGTGCGGATGTTCCTAAATCTTCCTTGATGCTCGTTCCTAAGCCGAGGAGAAGGGTGGGTAGCCAAATGTTGACGTTATGAAACATTATAGGTGTTTTGAATGAATGATGGCAACGTTCTATCATCCCATTAAAACCAAAATGATACTGTGGGGAGGAAGTATTGTGCCTGATACACGGGCACTCCGTTCACTTCCTCCTCCATCCTTCATTCACTGAATATTCCACTGCTAAACGACAGAACGATCTCCAAGGAAAGGTCCAACGCACCGTGGTTGATGGTTAGTAACTGGTTCTTACCTTATTGTTCAACACTCAACGATCTTATTGTTCAACAAAAATAAAACACTAATGTTGACTGTTAATAGCAACGTTTTATCTGGGGAAAGTTCGGCAAAGTGTACGGCACGAACATTCAGCGTAACAATCACTGGTAGTGGTTTTGTTTTTATCTTAATCACACCCGTTTAATTAACACAGGGTTACATCAATTCACTGGCAAAAGGAGTTCATTAGGTTTATTGGTTTATGGCGACACTAGTGTTATCGTTCATTAATAGTTCTATATTATACACTTTTCACAACTAAAGGAGAAATTAGCGCACTCGACTCCGGGAAGGGACACAGTCGAGGGTGTGCACTTTCGTGCACACCCTATAGGGATTGATGAACGGCTCGTCCGATCCGTTCGACGATTAGAATAAGACTCCTCGATAATTATCTCATGCAGAGATCACTCGCTAATACTAATCATGGTGGTATGTGTGCATGGTCCTTTCATGGATGAAAAACGAACCTAGAACAAGGAAAGGGAATAAAGAGCATTCATGGGATACGATTTCGGTAAAGCAAATAAAACCGAAATCGTCGGATGCCAATGGAATCTTTGTTGGAACATGTGCGGCTAAACAAAGAGACGATGTTCCGATGTGAAAATGTGCTAATTGCTTTTAGCTAGGTTGCTGGGAAATGGTGTTTATGGCATCGCTAGTAAGGGTACGTATGAATACCTATTTGCATTGTTTATGCTTGGATTTCAATTGATGCCAAGGGACGCGGAATGCGTATTTGCTTTGGGTTGCACATTGTGCGAGTCAGGGAATTTTATTGCTGGGAGAAAAACGTCGCCAGCCAATGTATACATAAAGAAATTTCACAGCTTCCTCGCTCTGTACCGGAACGAGTTCTGATACAGGGATGTTCACGCTGTTGGAAGATGAACCGCGAACTGTTGCGATCCATCGGATTGTCTCGTAGAGCGCATAAAAACCGAATTACGCGGAACAATATCACAAATGTCCCAAGAACAGTACACGTGATAATATCTGTAAAACAGACAGAGGTCGGCTACGCGCCTTCGATATGATAGCGACTGTAGTCCCGACGTCAGCGCCGTATCCCCGATCAGGCGGATCGCTCGTATTTGAATGCTCTCAAGTAGCTCGAGGGTATGTTTAGGAACCGAGCTCCAAACATAAGAGCAATATTCGAGCGCGGGTCTAATTCGGGATTTATACAGGAGAAGAAGTTGAGCCGGAGTAAAATATTTCTTGGCTCTAAAAGATAGCTCAGTTTTATGTGTTTATGACACGACACATTCCCACAGACCGTGACACTGAGCAATTTCATGCCTTCCCCAGATTCGAAGGCCTGGCCATTCATCATCAGCTATGGAACTGATGATCCAGTTCTCTTTTTGAATGTTGTATACTGTGTTTTCGTTGCATTGAAATCGACGAGATTGGCCTTTCCACACTGCAGGACCTTATCCAGATCCCAATTCAGACAGTCGATCTGGTTACATCTCAGCTGATGCGACGCTGATGCACTAATCAGCCGATCACTCGAAAAAGAAGAAACAAGCGTACTATCATCGGCAAAACTGAACACCCTGTTATCCATCGACTCCAACAAATCATTTATGTGAAGCAAAAACAAGGTTGGAGCCAAAATAGAACCCGCAGAGCCGCTGGGAAAGTCCATATGAACGAAGTTTGCTCAGCAATGCTCCGTGTCAGACGCGGTCAAACGCCTTGGAAATATCCAATGCGACCGCCCTTGGCTCACAATGCCGCTCAATTACAGATATCGGGTAATTTTGTGGGAGACACCTTCTTCCTCTCTTTGGGATTGGCTGAAGTCGAGCGATGTTCCAGCAGGCGGGAAAGGTCCTCCGTGTATAAGATAAGCGAAAGAGTCTGCCAAGAACCGGCGATAGTTCTGCAGCACAGTTCTCAAGGATTATTGCTGGTACTCCCTCCGGGCCCATTGTTATGAGTTTTTAACAATTTAATAATATGGTAATTATATTTTTATATATATTTGAATATATTGTTTATGGTAAGTTTAAAAGGACTTACTTGGATTGAGCGTTGACCGTCGCTGCAGTTGCTGCTTGTCAGCTGTTGGTTGTTCGGCGACTGGGTGCAGGGGACGTTGATTGGTTGCTCCCCTGATCAGCTTTCGGTTGAAGTCCTCTAGTTCAGCTATTTAGAACACCGAATTTTTATGTCTGCGACTATTTCCCCAGGGCGTTTTGTTCGCTTTAATGAATTATTATTTATTTTCGCCGTTGACGTTTTATTTTTTTATCTGGCGCCAACACCGTTTTATTATTTTTTCTCTACCAAGTAGAATTTGCATAAAGTAGTTTATGCAAATTAGCTACTTGGCGAGTTGTTCTCCTTTTAGAGGTAGCGAGGGGAAACTAACGAAAGGGGGTTTGTGGACGTTAGGGGGGACCTGGACGCTAGGTAGGTCCGTAACACTATTGCCTTCCTACAGTTCAGTCCACGTAGAATGCGTTGAATAACACGCGGGCGGAACCTGACATCCCACATCGGAGACTGCACCAAAGACCGGGGTCGAAGTTTGAATTCGCGAACACAGCTTTATCTTTTGAATTTGTGAGCAACGCCACCCTACCCGCGACTAACGGGGGAAAAGAGGAGGAAACGAAGTTACTGCTGATAGCCCTTGTCATTGACCAGAAGGTACGCAAACCAGTCGGCACTTAAGGAGTCTATTAGTCACTCTGTCGTTGTAAGCCTTCTGGGCGGGATCGATCGCTTGGTTGCACGCGTTTCTGATTCTAACAAAATTCATCCCGTTCACCTCGCTGGGATTAGATTAGATTAGTGGCGCAGCAATCCCCACGCTATAAATGCTTGGCTCGGATGTCAAAAACAGATCCAGGGTGTTCGCCCAATTACCTCGTGTATCCGGCACTCGCGTAGCTTCGTCCATGAGCTGAGTCAAACTGCGGCTAACAGCGAACATCTCCGCCAGCCCCCCAGCCTCGTCGGTTCAGCTAGAATGTACCAACCAGCCGGAATTGTGCACATAAAAATCGCCAAGGAGGACAAATTCAGAAGCTGGGTGGTTGATCTGTATCCCGTCCACGGTACGTGAAAGATGTTAGAAAAATGTCGCCGGTCGATCGTCAATTGTGGAGCGGTAAAGACAACAAAGACATATAACAGAATTCCTCAGCACGACTCTTGACTACATAATTTCCATGTTATTTAGTTCCAACGTCTCCATCCTCTGCCAAGCCAGATGGGACCGCGTGAAGACGCAGACCCTACCCTTAAAACGGAATCTCGAATGCAGGTCATATTCTGAGCAACGAAGATATGTTGAATCAGTTGACGAATCGACCTGGGTCTTAGTTAGGGCAAGAACATTAGGCTTCGTTGTTTACACATTTTGATGGACGGCGTTTACATTCATATTGGTGAAATCGATGCGCGTGGTGTTACAAAATGCCGTTATCAGTCGAACGTCGACAGAGCTCCGAGAATGGGCGCGGATATGCGATGATGAACCTCTTCAAGTTCGGGTATTTATAATAATATCAGCATGATGTTCCCCCTCACATAGTCCCCCCGGAGATCCGATTGGGAAACTAGTTTACCTCAGGAAGTCTTTATCTCAAAAGGTACCATCATCACTTGTCTCTGTGTCAGTCCGGGCCATGAGCCATACGTCCGAAACATAGTTGGAGATTTCTTCCGACGATATCGCGGGTCAGGAAGTCTCGGTCTATGAGTCGCCATAAGAGCCTTGTTCCGGAAAACGGCTTTAGTGTGCCCAGTGACCTAAAATTACCGTTTATATTTAATTAACCGTCGTGTTTCGAAAGTTGACGGTTAATTAGTGATTCCATTTCCTACGGTAGAATAGAAGGAAATGCTATGGGTCTATAAGATGAGAGGGATGATTTATTGCCCTTTTTGGGAATTGGGTGAATGCTGGCTTACTTCCATCTACTTGGGAAATGGCCAATAGAATAGGATAGATGGTGTTTTTCACCAGCGGCGTAGCGAGTGTAGTAGAACATCTCTTCAAGAGAATTTAGGTAATGGCACCCGGATCAGCGGATTAGTTTGCGTTCAGTCCCTTTGGTGCTCGGGCAACAGTGCGCGTACAAAAGTGAATCTGGCTTGTTTTGCTTATGCTCAAGTTGAGGCGGAACTGAAGTGGCATTAGGCAGCGTTGAATTGGTTGCTCTCTTAAATCTTCTACGGTTTTCTTCAGTACTGTTTGATTTATACAACCGGAATCCTAACTCTTTAGTCTTAATAGCATTGTTACATCCCGCTATAAACCTCATAACGCATTAACGCAAACGATGTAATCATCATCAGTTCACAGTTGATTAACGCTCATATCGCACACGTTGCGATACTCATTCGAATACTCATTAATTGCACACTTTAGACGCATACTCGTTTCCCAAAGCTACATGCTTATCACGTATCGTCAATTTGTATTATAGCGTTTGAAATAATAGTGAAGAAGAACGTGTGATTCGAACTGACGCTATGACAGTTAGAATCAACAAAAATTGAACCTAAGCGTAACACATCAGGCTACTGGTCGATTTTAGAATTTGATTTTTAAGCTCGACTATACTCCACTGATGTGAATTGTTATGTTATCGCTATGGTATACGGCTCTGATGTATTTTCTTATTCGATTTTCGTTCGGTGTTCTTCACTATTTTGCTTGTGAATTGTGTGTATCTGTTAGAGACGCCACAGTATTCATATTGCACACGAAGCAATCCATTCATAACTATTAAGATATAATATCGTATGACGCATTCTCGCTTCCCAAGGCCACACGCTAAATGCATTCTTTTGCTTCGTATTCAAAAACGTGCAGCACTGCACCGACGTGCTCACACGATCTCAAATTACACATGCACTCCTTTCGTGCCCGAGAACAGGTGTCACACAAAACATAAGACACGGTCGGCGCCTTCAAAGGCAATTAGCGACCACTTAACGGAGTGTCGATCAAAATGCTGAGATCTGCGAAAAGCCAGACATGGCAACGAAACGCAAATCGATCGAACGATACGAACGGCTTGAATGTGGTCAATTATACTTTAATTTCGGTCAAATGCAAAAATCAATTAGGTGATTACATGGGCAAACGCGGCCGGATGACAATTAAGAAATGAGGAAGACTCGTGTCAGGCAATTGGGCCATACGTTCTGGATCAGGGGCCAAGCGGAATGAAATGCATCGTTTTCACGTCTACGCTCATAATTTCGGTATATAAAGAGTGGTTGCAAATGGATTAGTCGAACAGTCAAAAAAACAGAGTAACAGCTGCAGCCCTGCATTGGTACAGAGGACCTGTTACACTGAATAAAATAATAGTATAAATGAATAGTTCTCCTTAAAATAAAATAAAGACAACAAACCTTAACACACCCCTAATTATTTAGACTCTCCACTGGGACCCGGAACAGCAAAGGCTCACATCAAATCAGATAATATCAAATAAAACAACCTTACTATTTGGCGCAGCCGGCATACATACATGCATCTTTGCATCCGGAATCGTTTGCTTTCTCTTGGTTTTCATACTTTTTATCATGTGTGGAATAAAGCTCTGCGAATGAAATAGTATCATGCTTGTCAATATATCCACTACAGCGTCACAATCGTTATTGAGGGGAAAAATAACGACCAATTTAACTTCCCAAAAAAGTAGTACTGATCTTCCCAGTGTTACGTGCGATTTCCGCCACCACCATCATTTAATAATTTATAATTTTTATATAATTTGTTTTAAAGTGGTATGATGGTAAGGTGGTGGAGTTGCGCGATCCACAAGTGAGTTTTCGAACACGCCTCGATTCGGGTATGGATCGTGCAGCTTTTCGAGTTCGAATTCGGTTTTCGAAGTGGACGTGAGTGGGGAGCGAAAGAGAGAACAGGAAAATGTTGTTTGAGATACGGTTTTTTGCTATTCCGTATTCGATTAGAAGAACAAAAGAAGAGGAAAGAAGAGAACAAAGGGCAGAAAAAAGATACGGTTTTTGCTTGTCCCGGAGCTTTTTGTTTGTTAAAACTAGTGGATCAAGAAGCAAAGAAAGTGTTTTAAAGAAAAACCACACAAAAAAGTTAAAATTGTTCAAAAAAGTAAAAATATATCTCATAACTGACGCCGACGCAGGCGAGAATAACGAATCTACACTTGGTTATTATTAACGCTATTCGAATGATTCACATTTGGTGTCTATTATCTGGAAAGACGACGAGTGTGTATAAATTTTAATTAGCTACGCATGCCGTTCTCCTTTGGAGCCATTAACGGCGCAAGCAAATCGTTTAAACTTTTTCAATGCGACACGGAAAAACAACAAAAGGTTTACTGGGAATCACAATCTCACAAGGCGGCACGCAACGAATTGAATGCTGATCACTGACCTGGAGAGCTGTTTCAAGGGACTAATCTGGCCGAGAGCAGGAACACAGTACATTCCTGACCATCGCTTTCCCGGATCACAGGTAAAAATTAAATTAGAATTGATTTTCTGTGGCAGAGAACAACAAAAACAAAAACAAACTGTCACACCAGTTTCCCAGGAGTTTTGCCATTAACGTTGCTGTTGGTTATAGTAAATTTAGCTGACATGAAACAGTGGTCTAAACTGCTCAAGAGCGAAGAAACTTCGATTGTATATTTATTAAATTGGGAGGTGAGGAACACGCCCAGTGTTGGCAGTAAGAGCGTCTATGTCTAGTACCCGCGTTGGCTCATTGACCATTGAATCAATGTTTTACACACTTCACTTTTCAAAGATAGCTCCAGACGCTGCTAAAAGACCACACACACCGATTTTTTTCTGTTCCCCCGTTAGACTTTTTGTCCTTGATCGTAGTATTATGTTCACACACACATACTTGAGGTCACTTGGGTTGTCATCAAGGGACAAAGATCGCTGGATATTCACACTTTTACGATTTTCCCATTTGTTACCAAATTTCACTGTGTGATTTATGATCCCTCATAAAGTTGTTTACTTGAATTATTTCATTTCGTATAATGTGGCGATGGCTCACTTTATCTTGCGATGGAAATATAAAGTATAGGCTGTGCACCACACTACATCAGCTCATTGTATTCGCTTTTGATCGTATCTGGCGGTAATTCTTTTTGAGATCCGCGTGAAAAAACGAGATTGCTTTTGGATTAACATTTTCTTTATTTAGCAGCAGAACAACACATGTATACTTATCAGTAGAAAAAAGAAAAAGGAAGTAAAGTAGATAAAGAAAGTCAAGTAGATCTGACAGCTAACTGGCAGTGCCATCTACAGTCAAGAAGATCTGACAGCTAACTGGCAGTGCCACCTACAGTCAAGTAGATCTGACAGCTAACTGGCAAAGCTATCTACCGTCAAGTGGATGGAAAAAGAAAGATTGGTGGAAATGAATCCGTCCAGAGACGATAAAAGTGTGTACACATTACACACCAACTTTCCTATTGGCCGAATTACGAACGAAAAAAAACTAAGGGAATTAGACGAGACGCAATTAAACGAGGATCATGGTATTTGTGTTCGCTTGATGGATTCCTCATTGCTTTTGTACCTTCTAAGATATGTCGTGAAAATTGATATCTGGCGATGTGTTTGGTCTACCGCTTTTGGTTGATAGCGTTTATGCAGCATTCGAGTGGCTATACAACTTTGGTTTTTTAAGAACCTTGCGGCTTTTGTAACAGATACACATACAGCACACAACTAAATAGTGAAGACCAACACAGAAATAAAGTCGAATAAGTAAATATATCAGCCGTATACGAAGCAATAATATAACAATTCCACATCAACCGAATACACTTGAGTTTAGAAATCGAACTCGTACACGCGGTAGCGGCCTGATGTGTTGGGCATTGGTTCAATTTTTAGTGCTTCTAACCCTCATAGCGTCGGATTTATAGTGATTCTTACAGATGGATTTCCGAAGATCGACAAATCCATCTGGTGCGACATAAGAACGCTACCATTTCCGTTCATTTGGTGTATGCCGAAGTGTATCACTATTCATCATCATCACCATCGGCACTAAAACCGGGATCCGGTTTTGGCCTTATTTAGCAAGTCTCTCCACCGGTCCCGATTTCGAGCCGATGTCACCCAGCATCAGTATTACCAAAGATTTTTCAGTAGGTGGACATCTTGCGATAATGTTTCAGCTATCATCCGTAGCTGATGGTATTGACCCACGACCTTGGGTGAAGAGAGGACTAGGATTTATGGTCCATGCGGTATGGAGACTTAGCCTTCGCGCCACGTGGCACAGGTGGTCGTGTAGCTCTTTGTTCGATGAAGTGTTAGGTGGCTCTCTGAACTTGTAGAGTCGTCACAGACTGTTTGAATCTAATTAATTTGAACACTCTTGAGGAACGTGGGGAAGTAGCAGATATTCTCTTCATTCATCAACTCCATCGCATCGTCCTATAAATTGCCTATCTTCTCATATCATTTTGCTTTAACACTAATAGTTACGATATTCTTGTCTCTTCTTCGCATATTTAGAAGCACAGGACACGTTTTATGATACGGACGAATCAATGTTTCGAATGCATTACACTAACACCCCCAGTATTTTCTGTGTTTTCCCAAATATCCTTCGCCGTTTTCTTTAATATTATTCTAAAGTTTTAGTCGATTTTAATCCGCCATCGAGACAGCACGAGCGCTTCTGTCTCGTGATCCGTACCATCGGATCAATTGTGCAATCCGTTTTGGGAATCTTAAATACACATAAGATAACGAATTGCACTATCGGTCCGGGCGAGAAATCTTACTGTGGGATCCTAAACAAACAAACAGATCTTCACACGCGTCCGACTGCAGTGCAAAGTTTTCTGTGCGATCCTATGCAAATAAACGGATCTCCACACAAGCGTCTTAGTGCTGTGAAAAGTGCGAGAATATACACGCGAGTGATGTGCAGTGCGGGAAAACCCTGTACCCTTTCCATCCCTTGTCTCTGTTTTCTTTTTTTCGCACCTCTGTTTGCGTCCCTCAGGCATCGATACTCTCGATTGATTTATAATCTTTGGAGAGTTTTTTGTGTCTGAGTGGCATAATGTTCATCATGGAATGAATGTGACCTGGATTTCGGCACGGATCTAGTGGGGCACCTACTACAAGGGCATAACACATGTAGTGGTTGCTTTCGCTTATCTATTGCTGGTCTCGACTTGCATCCCTTCCCGAGGCGGTATTGGTTTTCTGTGTAGGGCCATTTCAATGGAGTGGGAATTTCGTGTTGATTTATGTAACATTCGCGGCCTAAGATGCAACTTCTCCTCTGTGTCTGTCCAAGTCGGTAACCAGAAGCCAACTATCCCTGCACTTATACAGATATTTCCGATTTTAATCTACCTAGATATAACTTAGTGCCTCTGTTCTTTCCACATCGTGCTATATCCAAATACCTACGAAATGATATTGCTTATCAGCTTATGCCACAATATGGGCTCTGTTCCAACCCAGAATTTAATTTCTCTTGGCTAAAACTTCACGTTCGTAAGCATATCATACATTACTGCTTTCTTTACAGAAGCCCAAACTTGGATAGAAACGCACCCTTTAACGAATTTGATGCTCTGTCTAATTCTATCGATAAGATCTTGACCCTATATCTGCACCCTGAAATCGTTATTGCGGGTGATTTTAATGTGCATAACGCTCAGTGGCTTCGTCACTCGGGACACACAACACCTGAAGGTCAATATGTCCAGCTTTTTGCTGATTCAAATAGTTTAACTCAACTTGTCAATGAGCCAACACGCGTACCAGACATATATGGTCATTTCGCCAACATACTGGACCAGTTTCTCACCTCCCACCCAAACAAATACACAATTGAAGTTTCTTCGCCCTTGGACACTTCAGAACACTGTGTCGTGACAGCTAAATTTCCTCTAACCAACAGTAACGTTAATGAGAAAGTCCCAAAAGCACAGTATGGTTCTGTGAGAAAGCCAACTGGAAAAGTCTGAACGACTTTTTTGGGAGGTTAAATTGGTCGTTATTTTTCCTCCATAACGATGTTGACTCTATAGCGGACACATTGACAGACAGGATTCTACTTGGCATGCGGACCTTTATTCTACACAGAATAAAGAGTATCAAACCCAAGAGAAATATGTGGTGCGATTCCGGATGCAGAGAAGCCATTAAGGCTAAGGAGTTGAGTTTCAGGTTGTATAAATCAAACAATTATTATTATTATTTATTGGCCTGTAGGAACCCGGAAGTTCATGACCTCACCGACTCGGCTTCGCCATCGTTCCCTGTCCTGGGCACTCTCCTTCCACGCTTGACCATTCGATCCGATCTCCTCAAGGTCAAACCTAACATTGTCCTCCCATCTCCGTCGCGGCCGTCCTGTCAGTCTCTTTCCCATTGGTCTACCGTCAAGAATTCTATGCACGGTCTTATCGTTCCCCAATCGCGCCACGTGTGCGGCCCATCTTAATCTTCGCGACTTGATTACTCTCACTATTGTAGGTTTGCGATATAGCTCTTCCAATTCGTGGTTATGGAGTCTCCTACATTGTCCTGCCTCCTCGTCATATTTACCTCCAAAGATGCCCCTCAAAACTTTATTCTCGAATACGCGGAATTTGTTTTCTTCCCGTTTTGTGAGAGCCCATGTTTCGCATCCATATAGAACAATCGGCATGATTATGGTTCTATAGACACGGAGCTTTATGTTACGTGATAGCAGTCTGGATTTCAGCAGTTTACTGACTGCGTGCCAACTCGCGTTGCCGGAATGCAGTCTCTTGTTAATTTCCTTCGACATTTCGTTACTGGCCGTCAGTATCGTTCCCAGATATTTAAATTCTTTAACTTTTTCAAATATCTTACCTCTGACGTTTATATGTGTTATCTGAGATCCACCTGCTCTCGCCGTAATCATGTATTTTGTTTTGTCTTCATTTATTATATCATACCGCTTGGTAGAAACCTTGACGTGGTGTGGGGGCTTAAACTACGATGAATCGTTCAGGCTATGCTGACGGAAGCACACGCTTCCAGTAGGGCCACCCATGTCAGACAGGCTAGCGAGGAGTAACACACAAAGATCTACCGCCCCTAATCCAGGGTGTTACGCGTCACCGTGCCCATTGGATGGTTTGCAGCTAGGGGTATACCGGCTGTATTGTAACGGCGCCTCTCTGACACCGGGTCGAATCAGAGCAGTAAGCAGACCTTACCATATCAAAGAGTGGCTCTGAAACCCCAGAGTGATCCAATGAAATGAAATAAATCAAACAATACTGAGGAAAATCGGAATAGATTCAGGAGCGCTAGAAATTACTGCAATGCGCATATTCAACGCGCCAAGTGCTTGCATGACTAGAGAGTGAGACAAAAAATACTACACTCTCCCACAGGTAGTAGAAACTTCTGGCCATTCGTGAAAAACATTCAAAACTCAGTCTCTTCATTCATTCTATCGCTTATAGTCGATGACAAACCAGTCACCACTGCAATAGAGAAAGCGAATCTACTTGCAGCATATTTTGCAGCCAATTCAACGCTGCCTGATACCACATCAGTTCCACCTCAACTTGAGTATAAGCAACACACCATGAGCCAGATTCGCTTCCGAACGCGTACTGTTGCCCGCGCACTCAAATAGCTAAACGCACACAAATCCGCTGGTCCGGATGGCATTCCTCCAATCCACTTGAAGAGATGTTCCTATTCACCCACTAAATCACTGCCGAAACTCTTCGATTTGTCTTATTCTACTGGCTGTTTCCCAAATAGATGGAAGTCAGCGTACATTCAGCCAATTCCCAAAAAGGGAGACAAATCATACCTTTCTTCTTATCGACCCATTGCACTAATTTCTATTCTCTCCAAGGTAATGGAATCACATATCAACCGTCAACTATCAAAATATCTGGAATCAAATGACCTCCTCAATGACCGCCAATATGGCTTTCGTAGCAACATGTCCACAGGAGATCTGATGGCGTACCTTACCGAAAAATGCAGCCATTCCATCCACTACCTCGGTGAAAGCAAGGTAGTCGCATTGGATATTTCAAAAGCCTTCGACAGAGTTTGGCATCCAGCCCTATTGTCAAAATTGCATTCATATGGTGTGGACAATTCCCTGATCCAGTGGATAAGAGACTATCTTTCTGGCCGTTCAATCCAAGTGGTTCTTGATGGTGTTAAATCTGTCTCCCATCAAATTAATGCAGGTATTCCCCAGGGTTCGGTACTCTCACCCACTCTCTTTCTCATCTTTATAAATGATCTCTTGTCAATTAATCACAACTCAATTCACTCGTTTGCTGATGATAGCACGTTGAGTTTCTCATACTCATACGAACACTTCCGTCCAAAGTCTTCGAACGTCACTACCAACCAGCAACTTATGCTTGATACATTGAATTCAGACCTGTGGCGGTTCCCATAAACGCCACTACTCACTTTCCCAAATTACCTAAAAGCTTCCACTGCGGAAGCTCCCATAATCCCATTGTCCTTTGCTAATGCAATGGCATTAGCACCTACAAAGCTACAAGCATTAAGGTTATCAAATGCATAACCTTAAAGCCTCTGTAAAAAGAATTTCTCCCACAAGGGCATTTTCCATGCGTCAACGCAGCAATACGATTTCCCTAAAGGAATTCACCAGCATCCATAATTCTTATGTATCTTCCTAGAAGAATTCCTTAAAGGTCAAACATTATGCCTGAAAGAAAACAATTCGGTTACCGTACCAACTAACCACATAAACAGGGAATCTTATCCTTACGTCGGTTATTCCCAGCCTCACCATGTGTACAACAATGTTCCCCACATATGGCTGGCGACTCTCTTGTCCAACGACAAAGAAACTCCAAGCAGCTTATCGACGCAGCTGCAGACAATTAGCGCATTAGCCGCTAAAACTATATTCATCAGCACACATCATGTGCAAGCAAAAGAATTCTGTTCTACCGCAGGCATTCTGGCGACACGATAAACAACCAAATTGTTTGAAGTATCCCAAATGCATTTCACATCTAATGAGTTGCAGCTTATTTATTTAGCTGACCCTAATTACAGGCCGATGCCTTAGGTCGCTTCTCCCTTTGTTCTTGGTTTCGTTTATCCTTTGTTGAAATGCATCGATAAACACTGATCTGTACGATCACCCATGCATACATACCACCATCATCTTCTCTATGAGATCCGGTTACCTAACCCAAAGAGAGATGTCACGTTTCTCTTGTAATAGGGTACGCACCTCTTAATCAAGAGAGCATGCACCACTGGCCGAATTTCCCTTACTAGCGAATTCACATCGCTGAGTCTTGTTCCATCTACCGACCGAGCTGGTCGGTTCTTCTCCCGCCCCCCGTGGCGCGCCGGGGAGGCGTATACATCCCAAAGTCGTGTTTTAAGGGTGTCAAAAACGAATCGTGTTCCAAAATCTGACCGTTTCCAACACCAGTGTCTGAAATAGTTTATGTATATTAAACTGTGTTTATATGAGTAAAACCAAATTACAGTGTACACTGACTGAAATCCGCTAAACTCTATGTACAAATAATCCAACCAAACGAACAACATTTTAAATAGAGTTAATAAAATAAATAAGTGAACATTTAATAAATAGAAAAATAAATTCAAATATACACAAAGACAATATCGCCGTGTTTTATTCCTGTGTGGTGTTCGCTCCGTGCTTTGGAGCTCGATTCTTGGTGAACCTTTGGCGGTTCCCCCATAACATTCAGCCAATTTCCTAACTTCGCTAATGCAATAGCATTAGCACTTGTAAATGCTTCACGCATTATATAGATCAAATCTATAATCTCAAAGTCCCTGTAAAGAAAACTTACCTTTTCATGCATCTCTTCGCATACAATTTTCCGTAAGATTTCTTGCTTTACTTATCTGGAATTCCAAAGCAAATCGGCACCTTCGGTACCAGACAAATTCCTGTAAACAAAATGATTCGGTTTGCATACAATGTAACCGTCATGGCAGGGACTATAAATATTGCGCCGTCTATTTTCCCTGCCGCGCCATGTGTGCAACAATGTTCCCTACATACACATTGGCTGGCGACTTACACCCAAGGCAAATACGCATTCCGCGTCTCTTGGCATCAATTGAATCCTACAGCATAAACAAATGCAAATAGGAATTCAATACCGACTCAAGATACGATATACAATTTCCATTGTATAAAGTATCGCCTCCCATTAGCATCTTTTTTCCTAACGTCTAACATAGCGACGTCGCACAGCATAGACATAGATCATGAATCTCCTTTGTCTTTGCCGCCTGCCTGTTTCGTTGTTCGACGGCCATCGAACCCGTGTAAATATCATCGATCTGTTCGATCGCGCACACACCCCACTGCACTGAAAAGTGCATTTCTGTGGCGGGCACACCCTTAAGAGAAAAGTTTTTCTCTCTTTTCCTTTTTCTTAACCCTAACCTAGGATGGAATTCAGGTCAGAGTTCTATCTTCGATGAGTCTGATTACAACCATTAAAGCGGACGGGTCGTCCGCCATCCACCGTACCGGCGCCGGTACGGTGTGAGTTATTCGGTGTCGGTGGAGTTTTACATAAGGAACAATCAATTGAAAACAAACAATTCGCGACAAATCCCTTCGTAAGTGCATACCCCAAAAAAACATCTTAATGTATCGGCTGTTGATAAGTGTAACTTCTGTTTGTTTTTTTTTTTTGTTACAAATAATAATTTTCTCCTCCAGTCGCCCCATACAAATTTGTTAAAATAGAACTAAAATAAAACAAACTATAATCAACCAAATCTCGTGTTTCAATTACTTCTTGCGGACGGTTGTTATGGAGTTTTGATTATTTAGTGAACGTAATTCGGCGATCGTGGTGTGGATATTTCGGTGTCCCAACCGGTGTTTCTCGGAACCTTTAGTGATTTGTGAGGACGACGTAGAACTCGCACCCTTGCCTGGTGCCAAGACTCGTCCCCCACAAACCTTTTGCAGCGTTGCTCAGTGTTGTATCCGGTGAACTCTTTAGTGATGATGGGAGTAGAAGTGAACCCCTGCCGTACGCCTGCACACCAACTTCTACCCCACAGACCTCAACAAGATATATGAATGGGGATTATCTAACAGAGTAGAATTCAATGTCCAAAAAACTCATTACTGTCTCTTGTCGCCAAAGGCGAGCCCCAAAGTAAATATACTGTCTATGAACGGCACTTGCATCAACGAAGCCAAGGAACTATCAATCCTCGGCACTCGAATTAATTTGACTCTTAACTGGAATGACCACATATTTGAAGCTGCGAAAAGTACAGCCAAATGTATGGGGTTCCTTAAGAGATGCAAAAGATACTTTACTCCATCCAACCTGGCCACTATTTATAAGGCGTATATTCGTCCGAAACTGGAGTTCAACTCCCATATTTGGTCAGGCGCATCCAAAACTGCACTATATGTGCTCGACAGGATGCAAAAACGAGCAGTGAAACTTATTGGGGACCCAGCTGTGAGTCGATCAATTCCGTCGTTAGAACATAGGCGCAACGTATCATGCCCAACTCTTTTCTATAGGTATTACCATGGTCGTTGCTCAACTGAACTTGCCCCTTCAGACATTTTCCCGCGATACTCGTCAATCTGTGAATGCGCATCACTTCACGTTGAAAGTAGACTTCAGGCACACAAATAAACATAGAGAATCACTCTTTAGCCGAACCACACGAATGTGGAGTGTTCTGCCTGATCATGTGTTTCCTGGCCGTTGTGATGTCCAGACATTCAAGACCAATATACATCGACACCTCCTTTCCTTATCCACTTCTTCTAGCTCATACTTCGTAGTTTTAAATAGTTTTAAATAATCGTAGTTTTAATTAGTCTGAATAAATGGGATATTTTGCGTCCACCTCTTAAAAATCTTACCAAAATCGGATAGGGATTAAATAGAAGAAGCATGGAAACTATTTGTTGATTCGGTGCATCAAATAGTTTGTTGTTTTTGAATACGCATACAATTGAGAAGCATTTCGAATATTGATATACTTTAAGCTAAAGAGTTTTCAATTCTATTAGCTATGATCAGACGAAAGTTTTGATTGTTATGAGAAGGTGAGAGTAATAATAAATGGTAAAAGTTAAAAAAGGACAGTTGGCAGAACGTAAGCATTATGAATATTTAAACCACGAAAACCTGTGAAAGTTATTAGAAGAAAAAATTACTTGTATCCCAATATCCAAAGAGTGACAACTTCTATCAGAGATAATATCGCAAACCTCGAATAAGCCGGACATTATTTTAGGTCCAAACAACGTTGCGAAATAGTTAATTTTCTACCTTCTATTTGTAAATAGTTTTGCTGTTATTGTTGTTGTTCTTGTATATTTGATTCGCTTTCAGAAAAGGGTTTCAAATGGATTGATGCAAATCGATTTCGTTAGGTTGGTATTCCACAATGCAGGCGACGAGTTTTTATATCGTGAACTAATAAAATTCATTGAACAATTTTCCATCTCGATTTTGCATATTTTATTAAACTCTGAAATGCGTATACAGCATATGAAATGCGGTGAATGAAATAAATAGAACGACAGCTGTATTGTTGATATTAGATGGACTTTTTCAATACTAAAAATGAATTGCTTTAAACATAACTGTATCCTGGGCATTATGTCGCTTTTGCTGCCATTTCACAGTATTTCACACCATCTTTAATATAAACTTAAGGAGGTATTCTGGTGTAGAGGGCCAAATTTGTATGTTTTTTAGAATTGTTTTAAAAAAAAACGAAAAATATTTTTATGATCGGATTTTTGCCCAATATTTATTTATAACATAACAAAATAATTAAAAAAAATTAAACAAAAATGTCGAAAATTTCCAAAATTCCATCAGTGATTTCTACTATGCCTACTATGGTCTATCAAGGCTCTTTAAATCCCGAAATTTATCCAGAACATCCAAGCTACTACTGTACAAGACCATGGTCTTACCAGTACTCATGTATGGATCCGAGACCTGCGTGCTCAATAAAAGGTACTCTGAAGTCTTAGCCGCGTTCGAGAGGAAGGTCTTAAGGAGAATTGTTGGCCTCGTATGTGACGGAGGACGATTTCGGAGACGCTACAACCATGCGTTTTACGCGATCTACCTTGAAGTTAATGTTGTAAGAAATATCAAGCTCGGTAGACTCCGTATGAGCGAAGAGGAACCTGCCCGGAAAGTCCTTTGTGGCAGGATGTATGGAAGGCGGCATACGTTTTGTCTTGATGGAAGGATGGCGTAGACCAGAACGCCCAGAGCCCGGGATTGCCAAACTGGATGATATCGGCTCGAAATCGGGACCGGTGGAGAGACTTCGTAAATAAGGTCAAGATCGGATCCCGGTGGTGTGGGTTGAAACAAAGGCGTGCGTCCTAATTGACATCATTTTGACTCTTCTAATTATCTAAAAAAAAAAAAAACGAAGATGAATTCTTAATCAGTGAAGGTGTTGTAATCACAAAATGGCAACTGTTTGTAAACATTTTGATTTTTCTCATTACTTTTTTCCGGTTTAATCAATCAAACTTCGGAACAGAACTTTTCCCCCATGATTTCATGAAATAAGTTCGCTATTCTGATTAAGTATCTCGTTTCTGGAGCATTTTACTGACTGCGGCAAGAATGTTACAGATACGTACCGCGCCTTGGAGAGTTAAAGACCAAAATGTTAATGTTAGTAGTAACTTGCCGTAGATAGTTAAACACTGAGATGTTTTGTTGATTTTTATCTTTTTATTAATTTTTTAAATTAATATTTGATGTAAGAAAAAAAGCTCACTGTACTAGTGTGAGGCCACGACCTTTTGTTGTTACAACTTAATTGACTCTGTTATTTTATTCACAGTAAAAAGTCCGCTGTTCCATCGCAAGGCTGCGGCCTTTTACTCTGATCGATTATCTCTGAATTATTCACTTTCTAACCACCCCTTTTATATCCAAGCTATTGGGGAAGAATCCCATGCAACTAATTCTGCTCCACTTTGCATGAACCCGAACACAAGTCATTTACCCTGTCGCAGTTTCACACTCATTCGGGTTTGACCCATATTTAGTGCAACTGCCCGCTACGAGTCACTTGGTTTGCTTAATTACTATCGCCACCTAATTGATCCACTTAAAGTGCAATGGCCTTGGTTGAAGCAATTCGTATCGCTTAATTGGTATCGCCACTTAATCGAACCACTTGAAATGTAGTGGCCTTGCATTTACATTTCGTCACTTCTAATCGCCGGAACGCGTTTCGTTATTATGGATGACCCTGCCTTTCGTAGGCATAAGCATTTCGGTGGAAATTCCGTTGAACGCTATCATGACACCTGGCTATTGTCGTTATCCAAGATTTTAATAGACGGCGGGAGTGTCCAGGTATGGCGCTTGTTTTGGATATGCGATACAATGCAAAAAAATGTACTCTTAATTAGATAGCGTCTAGTTTGGGTAATGGCTGCGTCACAGATGGACAATTAACGAATAATGGCGTTGTGAGGAATATGATGGTAATTGGATGGAAACGAATCGTGTGTGATTGGAATGAATCACGTGCGAAATGTATATTATTGAAATGAATCATGTGTGATTGAAATGAATCGTGTGCGATATTATGTTAATTGATTGCGAAATGGGGTTTATGTAGTGGGATACAAAATCGCCAATCTTTCAAATCTTCTAAAAAATGTGTCCCTTAAGAATTTGTTGAATATGTTCGGCAATCTATCAAGCCTCTGAAGACAACTTGTCGCTTCATGAAATAAGTTCGGCAATCTTTCAAACCTCCTCAAAAATGTGCCCCTTAAGAGTTCGTTGAATAAGTTCGACGACCGTTCAAGCATCCTCAAAAAGCTGGTACCCTAAGAATTTTTGGAATAAGTTCTGTTCAAAAAACGTATCCCTCAAGAGTTTATAGAATGAGTTCTGTAATTTTTTAAATCTCCTCGGAAAATAATTCTCTGATGAGTTTGTGAGGTAAGTTCGGAAATCTTTCAAACCTACTCACAAACTGATCCCTCAAGAGTGTGTGGAATAAGTTCGACAATATTTCAAGTCTTATCAAAAGGCTTGTGGAATAAGTTCGGCATTTTATCAAGCTTCCTCAAAACACTTGTTCTTCAAAAGTTTGTGGAATAAGCTCGTTTTCTCAAGTCTTCTTGAAAAACTCAACATTCAAGAGTTTGTTGAATAGGTTTGACAACTTTTCAAGTCTCTTCGAAAAACTTGTCTCTCAAGAATTTGTGGAATAAGTTCGACTAACTTTCAAGTTTGCTCGAAAACTGGCCCCTTAAGAGTTTGTGGAATAAGTTGGGCAAATTTGCAAGGTTTCTCGAAAAATTTGTCTCTGAAGGTTGTGTGAAATAAGTTTTGTAATCTTTCAAGCTTCCTTGAAGAACTTGTCTCTCTAGAGTTTGTGGAAGAAGTTCGGAAATCCTTCAACCCTCTTCGAAGAACTTGTCTCTCAAGAGTTTGTGGCATAAGTTCCACAATCTTTCAAGTCTCGTGAAAATTGTCTGAAGTATTTGTGAAATAAGTTCGGAAATCGTTCAAGCCTCCTCAAAATCTGGTCCCTCAAGAGTGTGTGGAATAAGTTCGACAATATTACAAGCCTTATAAAAAGGCTCACCTCTTAAAAGTTTGTGGAATAAGTTTGGCATTTTATCAAGTTTCCTCAAAATACTTGTGGGGGTTCTTTAACACTGCGCTAAGAACCACCCACAATTCCAACCCCAGCCCCCAAGGGCATCGTTCATGCAGCTAATGCATCACCCAGAACTCTCTGAAAAGAATTCATCAACATGCATGCAATCATTATAATTAGGAAACCTTGTCGGCGCCCATGTCAGCCAACGTACCCTGCCACACACGTGCGCAGCACATTTTCCTGGCTTATCCACAGTCACGGCAGCCTTTTCTCCAACCGACAAAAGCAGTTTACGCATCTCGCATCTCGCCGCCAAAAAACCGAATTCTCCAGTGTGTAAATATACACACAAAAGAATTTGAGCCTTGCCGCCGGCATAGGTTCCCTGTAAATTCACACTGTGTATCTAAATTGCTTTTAGCACCAGTTTCCTAATAGCTGGCAGTCTATTTACACAGCTGAATGCATATCTTCTATGCTCCCTTTGTTCTATTTCCTTTTATCAGTTTAGTTTACCCATGACCTCGTACATGAGTAAACAATGGATCAACCAGCACACTAGCTAAGATCAATTCAGAGAGATCCTCTCCAATTGGTCACCACAAAGAGAAACTTCACGTTTCTCCCGAGAAAGCAAACTCGCCCCTAGCTGAGAGTGGACTCACCACGGGTCTCTCGAGGTTAATCATTGAGTACGGCAGTCGATAAAAAGCCACCACGAGAGTCGGTCGAGCCTTAAAAACTAAGCAGTGTGCGCACGATAACGTGTCAAGTGCATTTGCGGTTTGATACATCTTTCGTTCTAATATACATTAAATAATAAATAACTAATTAAAAACATGCCTTTTGGAACAATAGTTAGTGTTACAAAAAATGATTGACCTCAATAAAAGAACTCATCTCAATCAAAATCAGTGTGTTTTATCGTTCCTTTGGCGAACGACCTCAATAAAATAACTCATCTGAATTAAAATCAGTGTGTTCTAGTTTTCCTCTTGTGTAAGTTTGCGGCGGAACTCAGTGGAATATTAGTAAACCCGCGCCCGTACCGGCATACCAACTAATATCTTCTACACACGTGTTCTTCAAAAGTTTGTACAATAAGTTCGTTTTTTCACGCCTTCTCGAAATACTCAACTTTCAAGAGTTTGTTGAATAACTTCGACAAACTTTCAAGCCTCCTCGAAAAACTTGTCTCTCGAAAATTTGTAGAATAAGCTCAATTTTGCTCGAAACCTGGTCCCTTAAGAGTTTGTGGGATAAGTTCGGCGAATTTTCAAGCTTTCTCGAAAAATTTGTCTCTCAGGAGTTCGTCGAATATCTTCGACTAACTCTCAAGCTTCCTCGAAAAAATCAAGGATTTGTGGAATAAGTTCGACAAATTATCAATTCTCCTCGAAAAACTGACCCTTTAAGAGTTTGTGGAATAAGTTCAGCAATTTTTCAAACCTCCTTGCAAGACTCTCAAGAGTTTGTGGAATACGTTCGGAAATCTTTCAAGCCTCCTCGAAGAACTTGTCTCTCAATAGTTTGTGGAATACGTTCGGAAATCCTTCAAGCCTCCTCGAAGAACTTGTCTCTCAAGAGTTTGTGGAATACGTTCGGAAATCCTCCAACCCTCTTCGAAGAACTTGTAATTAAGCAATCTTTTAAACCTTCTCGAAAAACTTGTCTCTCACTAGTTTGTGCCATATAAATATACGAAGGATCTTATGATGAGAACCGATTACGGACTTTTTAATCAGTAAATTAGAAACATTGTATTTCTGTTCATTATGAACGTCACGCACCACTTTGGTCAACGTTCAGACATTCGCCGGTTTGTTACGTAACGAAGTTCAAAGATTGAATTGAAGCATTCTACATCGTCCTGACTGTACTGCAATACTGACAGTGGCAATAGTTACAAACATCCTACGTTAACTGCAGCGATAGTATCGAATGAGGAGCAAAACAACACGGTGAATGAGAACTCCGCGGACGGGGTAGGAATGCAATACGAGGACAAATCATGCTCTTGGGTAACATGATGATGGTTGAGACGAGGGTGATGACGATACAGATGAGGGTGACGATGACATGACATGACATATCATCGATGTAAGATGTCGTAAGCATCATCTTCCTTTCGAATGTACTCATAGTCATGTCAAGTATTGAAGAAAAAAAAACCAAAACTTTACGTCACCAGGACGAAAATTTACATATTGCACTTTAAGCAGGTGTTCATCGGTATCTGAGGCTTCAGGCAGAAGAGACACATTATTCTATCCGTTCTTCAAACGGTTTTTGTCAGCATTCGTGATATATGGCGATGAAGGAGTGTACAACTGTGCCGTGGTATGCGCTTGTGAATCCTGTAGCACAAGGACAATTCAAAAAGGAATCCTTGTAAGGAAGATGCCACTCTGTTGTGGATGAGATGATGGCCTTCGAATTAACTTATCGAGGAATCATTTCGTGCTTCACTTGAGTGTGGGAATGTGTGTGAATGGATATTTGTGTTGTTAGTTTGGACTACGACAATGCTCAGGAACCGTGGAGGAGTTTTATTCAGCCTTATTTATATGTGAGATAGTTATTCAAGGATAATCTCAGTGTACATCAGCCTTATAGGTTACAGGATAAAAAGGTATTCTGATATTGGTATATTGAAAACGTCTGTTTATTAGTTTTGGAAGCTTTCTTTGAACATTTTGTTTTTTTTTCTTTTTTTTTTTCTTAATTTACTTCAATATTGTTGACATTTATTTTGATCAATTGTTGTTTGTGTTTTACTCAATTATTTTATTTTTTTTCTTATACAAAGTATTCACAGTTGATAGACGGTGTCATCATTTTAATCCTAGAAATTTATTTACTTTAGCTGCTCAACAGAATACTTTAAGATAAATATTAACTACTAATAATAATTGCGTTCCATTGAGGTAAAGCTTCTGTTTTTAAGTGTATCGATACATATATTCGAGTAAACAAAATTATAACGAAGTTATGCCTGTAGGTTCTAAAGAGTAATCCAACTATGTTGTGGGCGAGGCATTATTCAATTCCTCGGGAAAAGACACTGCGAGCCGATACCCGGAAAGGTTTAACGAGGAACTACTGCTGTCAATTCCAAGGAAGAGTGCACGCAATAGTACATACAAGACGTCGGTGCCGGCGCCACGGACATACAAAAAAGAAGAACCTGGTTGGATGGCAAATCACCCACACCTGACCGAAATGCAAATTATTACACGTGTTACGGCTCCAACGCCGTGCTTCCTCTTTCGAGGGAAGAGCGTGGAGGTTATTATAATTATTAATAATTAAGGGGTTATTAAATAATTAAACTTTTCTTTATTTAAATATTTTGTTTTATTTTTATTTTATCGAACTCAGCTATCTCAAGCTGAGCTCTCTTCTTTCTACTTTTTTCATATAAATTTACTTGTTTATATAGAACATTTTGTTCTAACTGACTGTGGCGTATAAACTGAACAAAACAATCTAGAAGTCTCTGTGACTTAGAATTTTGAATAAACTTTGAACGAAAATCAAAGTGGCCATGTTTTGAAATTGAAAAATGTGCTTGTTATGAAAAGGGGCATATTTATGAAATGTGCTGTAAGTGACTGGATATAGAATATAGTGTCTGTTTATTTATGAAATGTGCTATATTAACTGAGAATGTAAGATATGTGAGGATGTAGTTTTAAGGGTTGTGTTTGAAAGGACATGAGTTAGTGTTAAAGCGAATAAGGGTAGTATTCTGGAATACAACACACGGCAAAGACACAATCTGCTTTTATCACAACAGTCAATAGCGATCGGTTCTGTATGATTCCCTTCTCACTTTCCCACCGTCTTTGATGACATGCACTAACCCAAAAGAGGCTATCATTAGATAGCCCTCCCTCTTTTCGGATACCCCAAGTCCGAGTTTGACACCCTCATGGTTTTTTGTTTGTTTTAAATCTACATTTATTTCCAATACAATTACAGATTTTACTTTAACATTAAATGCTGTTTAATACGTAGCATTATTTCATAAACATTCTTATGGATGCGGGTGCTGATGTTCGCAAGACAGCTAGAAGAAAGAAATACGATGAAGGACATACCAGTCTTTTATCATACAAGTCGGCCACCACTTATTTTTGGTTTTGGCTAGGTAAAGTGTAGATGCAAATATATTGAAATATTAATGAAACATAAGTAAAAATACAAAGGTAGTCTTTGAAATGGTGTCCGACGTTGTGGCCGCCAACAAATTGAAATTGTAATATAAAATATATTACAAAATTTAATAAAAGTCAGTCTCAGGATTCCAAGTTTAACACAAATTATAATAATTTTAATGTAAATAAAACTATATTGAATGAATGAATTAATTTTAAGGAATTTGTATTATGAATATTATTATATTCGCAAGGCTAATAACCTGGCCCGGAAAAACAAATTATGGATAATAGACCGGATACCGATATAGACCGGATACCGATGGAGAAACTTGCTAAATAAGGCCATGGCCGGATCCCGGTTGTAGTGCCGATGGTGATGATATTATTATATTAAGTATTGTCCATCGCTGACTGCGACTTTTGTTCAGCTTTCAGGCCACTCATGAATTCCGTTCTAGAAAAACGTCTCATCTTTCGAGCCTAAAAATGTATCAAGCCAAATTATATTGCCATCGATTGAAGTAAAGCTTATTCCTGACAGAATATTCTGCAACGACAAAAAGAAATCGTAGTCAAGAGGCGGCAGGTCTGACAAATATGGTGGGTGAGTCACGACTTTCCACCCGCTATTTTCAAGGTCAGTTTTAACGGATTGCCGCTGATGTCTAGGTTAAACACCCATATAAGAGACAGGTGACCAGATGGTTTAATCACCAACATCAATTCTTTATATAATCTGAAGAGCGAATGTGCACTAATCAGCACATATTTTAAGGCGTTCTTAACATCAATTCACTGTTCCAGTTGGAAAGCGCATGATTAAGGAGGCCACTAGAGGAGCACTAGTCAGCACATACTTTAAGGCGTCGTTAAACATCAGTTCACAATTTAAGTTGGAGAGCGATGTTAAAAAGTTGTTAAAAAAACGAGACCCCGGGACTGGTTGATATTCCTAACGTTGTATTGCTTTAACAAAAAAGTCGGAAGTCTCAAGCAGTCTCCATACGACCTGCCTCCAAACAGGGCACTTTCCTCAATGATGGAAAAACCGAAACTTGTGCTTACACCAAAAGGAGTCAAGGAACCAGAAGCGCCGTTGTCCTACCCACCGTTGTGCATGCTGGACACAACAGAGAAACTCTTTGAGCGAGCAACTGCCACTCGCCTGGAACAATTCACTGAGGGGATATCGGGGCACTCTGAATGGCAGTATGTCTTCCAGAAAGGTAGATCAACCGGTAAAGCACTATCTGTGGTGTGCGACATCGCTCGCAATGAGGTAGCTGGAGCATGATGGTTAGAAGGTACGAAAAAATATTGCGCGGTGGTGACACTAGACGTTAAAAATGCATTTAACTCGGTGAATTGGATTCGGATTCTAGAAGCGTTGGGTGATCTACAAGTTTCACCCTACTTGGTTCGTATACTAGCAAACTATTTCTCGGATAGAAGACTGCTCTATGACACCGAGGGACCACAGGAATATAAAATAACAGGGAGCATACCCCAGGGGTATTAGGTCCGCTGTTATCGAATATCATGTATGATTGTGTGCTTAGGGTCAATGTATCAGAAGGAGTTAGAATCATTGGGTACGCAGATGATTTGGCGATAGTGGCCGTAGCTAAACACCTAGGGGACTATTTGCTTGCAAGTAATCCAGAGCATTAAATGCTGGCTAGATATGTCCGGACTGAAACTAGTGGCACATAAGACAGAGCCAGTTTTAATAACCAGCCGCAAGAAAGCTGATCACCTTGATTTGGAAATAGAAGGACAAACAATCAGATCCGGTCCTTAGACTAAATATCTAGGTGTTATACTCGACAAGAGGTTGAACTTCAAGGTACATCTCTGGAAAACGGGTGAAAAAACGACAAGAGTATGCAAAGTTTTGGCGAGACTGCTACCCAATACTGATGGACTCTGGCCCCACATAAGGAAACTGACAACCAGTGTCTACACCTCCATTATAATGTATGCAGCTCACATATGGGCAGGCGCCGTATAGCGTATTGCGACGCACAGTATAAGTCGTACATGCGGGGAGTGAGCTCAGCACATAGTTTCGAATCATTAAGAGTTTGCTGCGCATTTTGAACGGTATCCGAAGATGGCCGGGAGGAAACCACTCGACATTGCACCTAAAGAAAACATTGCGTTGCATGAGATCTCACAAGAGAATCGCCGGGGAATGCGGTCACAATTAGTGTTCTCAAGCCTAGGAGAATGGCAACGAAGGTAGAATTCTTCCACCAAAGGAAGATGGACCCACACTATGATATCTGATGTAGAAACCTGGATGAAGAGAAAACATGGCGAGCTGAACTACCGCTTGTCTTCGCTGATATCAGGACATGGATGCTTTTGGCAATACTTGCCCAAATATAAGCATGTTAATCGCCCATACTGCTTGTACTGCGAAGGATAGAAAATGCGGAACAGAACAGCGCGTGAAAGATTTTGGAGGGACGTATGAGACGGACAGTTACTCCGGCAGGAGTAATAGAATATATGCTAAGTTCCAAACAAGCATGGCCCATAGCAAATGATCTTCTATGTGACGTGATGCAGCAGTTGCGACGAGACGAGGGAAGTATCAAGGAAATTCCGTCCCGCCCCGCGATGCAATATCTAAAAAAAAGTTCCACGGGGACCAACGGGAATATGCGCCTGGCCGGAAGTGGTTTTAGTCGGTAAAAATCCGGCATGTCTCTGGATCGATCCAGAGGTATCTTTTGAAGATTTCCATCTTCCTACCGAAAAAACATATTCTCCAAAACCAGCAGAAGGAATCTGTACAAAGCGAAGAGACTATTACTCATTACATGGGGGCGCCAATACAAACCGGAAAACTCTTGGCTTCCTTGTGGGCAATTCAACAGGGGAAGAAAATTTTTACGCCATGTTGGCCAACCTTATCGATTCAACAAAATTTAAGAAAGTAAATAAATTGTTAAACCACATAGCATAACCAAGCATTATAATGATGGAAGTTGAATGTCATCATTAAAGCGCGTTACGTTTTTTTGTTGTTGTTGTTGACCAATTTGTCTCCCTCTCCCAATCTTAAGGATTACAAGTAATCCCTCCCCCCTTCCTACTTCACCACACTCACCAGCGCCGCCCCTTCCCTTTTCTGCGACGGTCCCGGATGACAACCCGCCAATTGTCCACTTTGGACAAACTTGACCGTTCAAATAACTCAACTACCTCTTGTCTGCTAAAGGGCGTCCCCAAATCCGCGAGCTCCGAATGGATTTCGGAATTCTTTCGGAAAAAATACAAGATTCGCCTAACAGATTGCTTCGTGCTTCCCCCTCCGAAATTGGGTCCAGTTTTTGCGTATCTCTTCCCTCCAGGTACGGCTGGCTTTTCACCCGAATAAAACCGGTTGCTGCATGATTGGCAGGTTGTCAATGAGTAACAGCAACCCCACCCAATCAACAAAACTCCATTCCCCCTCTCCTAAACTCTTAGTACATAGTACTAGCCGGCCCCCTCGTAAATATGTCCCGCCAACGCGTACTCGCCCCTCTCCCTGCATATCCCGCCCGGCCCGACCCGGTCAAGAGTTGACCCGATCCACAAAAAATCCTGCGCCACACCATATTCTAAGTCCTCTCCCTTGCCCCAATCACGTCGGCCACCTTCACTCTGGAGCCCCACCTCGTCCGCCCGTAATAATAGCAAACCTGCTCGCCCCACATCACCCCCGCCCCTATCTTCAACTCCATTCCCCCCTTCGATCTCAAAACAGGCCCGAAGTATTCCAACTTCCACAGGTCACACACTCTCAATCCGCCCGCCTCCCATCTGAACGCGCCTCACTCATCCACAGAACCTAACTCGAAGCCCCTTCTTGCACCAGTCCTTCCTGCACCCAGTTCTCGCTGCCGCCCATCTCGCCCCCCCCCCCCCAGACCTTTTTTCGACCCACTATTACCCCCATCCGTCAAACTCACTCGCCTCTATCTTTCATACCTCCACGACAAATCTGACTCTGTCTGTTATGAAGGTAAAACGAAAACCAGCGTAATGGCACCCACCCAGCAGGAAGGTCTACCTACTGACTTTCCTAGCCTTCGCAGCTTGTTCGTTAGGTTCCATAACAATTTCAAAATGCTCCTAATAAGGTGCTAAAAGTTCTCTCGGCATTTCACCAATATATCGACAACAAAATGACCTATCCCAATAATGACACGCACTTTTGACCCCATTCAGTCGCCCTCTCGACCCCCTTATCACCTCAATATCCTTAATATGCCCCCCCCCCCCCCTAACCGTCTACTATCAGAATGTTAGAGGTCTCCGCTCCAAAACACATTCGACTCTGGAAAGGGCACATTCCCTCCCCTTCGACATATACGCTCTGACTGAGACCAACGTAATACCTAGTATTAACAGTCTTGAACTATTCCCCTCATCCTTCAATGTTTTTCGCGATGATGACGCTCATCGAGAAGGTCCCAGTTCCCCATGCCGTGGAGTGCTGCTTGGCACTCATAACAGACTCGCTTCGTCTCTAATTGCCATCTCTTCTTCTCCGGATCTTGACTACGTCGGAATTAAAATTGACAAGCGCCCTAAGTCTCTTTCCATTATTTGTTTCTATATACCTCCTTCTCGACCAATCGTGTCATACGAACTCGCAATTGAAGCGGTAGATAACCTCACCGAGTTAAGCACCTCGTCGTTCTTGGTGATTTTAACCTCCCCCATCTCCAATGGACATCGGCTGACGAACAAGCCTTCTACGTCCCGAACCCTACTAGTTCCAAGGAACGTATTTTTATAAACGGTCCCACCGACTCATGCCTCCATCAAATAAGCAATGTCCCAAATCATATGGGGAGACAGCTGGACCTCGTGTTCACAAACACATGTCCCCAGTTGCCCCTAGTCCACACGCCCTCTCTACCATTGATAACTACCACCCCCCGCTGCTCTTATCCATATATCTTGACCATGAAACCCAGCCTTCTCTACCTCATGACAGCTTTTCCTACAACTTCCACAAAGCTAACTTCCGCCTTCTAAATGACCATCTTAGCAAAACAGCGTTTCGCTTTGATCATTTGGGGGTAGAAGAAGGTACTGCCACTCTCTATAAGGAGATCTACTATGCCGTGGCCTTATATGCCCCCTATTCTCGTAACAGGTCATCGGTTTCATCGCCGCCATGGTACAACCGCACACTCCGCACTCTTCGGAACAAGAGAAATAACTTGTGGAACATTTTCCTCAAAATGCGATCCTTCGAAAACTACTCCAACTATCTCGGTTCCTTTTATAAATTTTCAGAGCTCTACAACTCCCTCTACTCCAACTACCTCACAAAAATACAATCCAATTTGATCAATGACCCCAAATCTTTTTTCCACTTTATAAATTAGAAACGTAAATCCGACGCCTATCCTAACTCCCTTTCTTATGGCGCGACTACTTCAACCGACCCCCTAACTATTGCCAATCTATTCGCTTCGTTTTTCAATAAATCCTTCACAGACATCTCCTTCGATTCGTCTTACTTCAAAGACTTGCCCGAATTCTCACTCGGCCCCTTCACCCCTCAAATTATTCAGCGTCACGTAGTTGAGGAGAAATTAAACTTACTCAAAGACGAGTTCAGCCCTGCACCTGATGGACTCCCGGCTGTATTTTTAAAGAAATGTTCCACTTCTCTTTCTCTCTCAGCAAAAACAAGGTTGGTGCCACAATAAAACCTTGAGGCACCCCGGAATTTACAGGATACAGATCCGAACACTCGTCGTCCACAACAACCTGGATCGATCGATTTTCGAGGAAGCTCTTCATTCTGTCGCAAAACTGCTGGGAAAGTCCATATGAACGAAGTTTGCTCCGCAATGCCCCGTTCCAGACGCGATCAAAAGCCTTGGAGATATCCAATGCGACCGCCCTTGATTAACCATGCCGCTCAATCGCAGATGTCCATATACCAGTTATAAGGGTCAAAAGGTCTCCCGTGGACCGCCTGCCACGGAATCCGTATTGACGATCATTCAGAAGTCCGTTGCACACCGAATACTTGATTAACTCCGGTGTTGGTGACCTTTTCCATCATCATAGATAACATAGACAGTAATGCTATCGACCGATAATTTTGTGCGAGATAATATACTTTTTTCCCCTCTTTGGGATTGGCTGAACTGGAGCGATTTTCCAGCAAGTAGTAAAGGTTTTTCGTGCATAAGATAAGCGAAAGAATCTCCCAAGAACCGGCGATAGTTCTAGAGCACAGTTCTTAGGGACTGTTAGTGGTATTCCGTCCGAGCCGGTTGCCTTCCTACATTCCAATCCACGTAGAATGCGTTGAATAGTACGCGGGCGGAACCTCACATCCCACATCGATGGCCGTATCGGCGTCATCACAGGTGGCTCCAAGAGACGGCTATCGAAGTTTGAATTCTCGCAAAATAAATCCGCGACCTCATTAGCTTTATATTTTGAATTTGCGAGTAACGTCGCCCTGCTCGTCACTAACGGAGGAGAATTTGAGGAAGCGAAGTTACTACTGACAGTCCTTGCCATTCACCAGAAGGGACCTGAACCAATTGGGTACTCAAGGAGTTTATTGATTACTCTGTCGTTGTAAGCCTTCTTTGCGGTATCGATCGCCTGATTGCATGTACATCTGATTCTAACAAAATTCGTTGTGTTAACCTCGGTGGGATTAGAGAGCTATTGTTTAAAAGTTCTATTTTTCGCCGCTGTAATCTGCTGGCATTTTTTATCAAACGAAGGTTTATAAGATGGAATGCGGAATGTAGATCTCTATCCCGGAAGAATAATCTCAATGACCGACCCCGGGTATGCATTAATATCGGAGTCCTTAAAGCACACTTCCGACCTCAGAAATGATGCGAAGAAGTCTCGCAAATCGTCCCGCTTGGCAGCGCCATACCTCCAAAGCTGCCTAGTGTAGAGTTATATCGTTTATGTAACGTTATGTTATATTACTTTATCTTACCTAGGATTTTTTAATGGTAAGTATTACCTATTGAACGGGGTGGGGCGGTCCGCCCTTCTTGTTGGCTATAGAAAAATATTCCCACCGTCGTAAACGAACCTCTCAAATTCCCCTCAGTTAGCGACGATAGAGCGAGAAGTATACCCATGGGTACCCTAGAAGGGGAAATCAGGGTCTCTGCGTTGCGTAATTGATATGGCTATTTGATCCTCGGCGTTTCACTTTTAATGATTTGTTACACTCAATGTTTTATTTTAATTTATCTTGACACAATTTTAATTCTTCTTCTTCTTACATTTCTTCTAATTTAATTTTACTTGAATTTATTAAATTTGTCCTTATTGACTAATGATTACATTTAACTTTCACGAACCGTACACTATCTTACCACCAACCACCGACCGTCCCGGTCAACTATCTCGAATCAATTCCATCCTTTTTTCTTAGTCTACCCGAACGAAGACTTTTTCTTACATCCTACAGATCGAATGATATGTCCTTTTGTCTGCATGGCCTTTTTGCCAGCTGCCATTTCCTTTCTTTATTTTTCCCGGTTTACGATCAAAAGAGGAAATACAAAGGAAAAATCGACAGAGGATCGTGCTAATGCACATTTATGAACCTCTATGTCGGTGGGCGCTAAAACGAAGTTGAATTCAATATGAGCAAATTGAACGTGTAGTTTGATATTGAATTGATATCGCGATATTTAATGTATGCGCGATTAATGGTGGAGACTAGCTCTAAAGAGGTTGGTATTACGGGGTGGAGGGTTTTTGTGCATAACACTAGGTCGGTTATTCGCTGGTGTTCAAAGATTTGATTATTTGGCCTGATTATATCAGTAGTCAACCCCAAGTAGTTGTCTTGGAGCTAGAAAATAAATAAAAGGTACTTGAAATATCGATTGAATGATTTATTATCAAACCACAAAGTCCACTTTTATTCAAATTCAATTGTTTGTAATTATTTGATCTTTGTTGGTTAACCGGAAACTCCACTTTTAACCACTCCGGCAGAGAGGAAATCCATCATTTTTCGCATTTGTGTAAAAATAATCGTGTTCGTGTGGTCAGTGGTTTTTCTTTTGTGTTCAATCATTTATTCCACTCTGTGCATTCGTTATCAAATTGTGTTGGGTACCAACACCAACCTAAAAACATTCCCATCTTTCTACGTCTATGGGCTTCAATTTATATGGCACTCAATTTCCTTCCGTAGAATTCCACCCATTGTTTTAATTGTTCAGAAATTGTTCCTTGATCAACATTTTATGAGTCTGCCACACAGATCTTGTAGTGCTTCGAATTCTTCACCTTCAAACTTTATTGACTGTCCTGGGGGTTTCTTTCTTCAGTCTCAAAATCACCAATTTTAAAGCATCGAATCCAGGAGTCACATATTTTAATTAAGCGAGTATAGTCACCATAAATTTCCTATAACAATCGATGGCTTTCAGCAACATCTTTTTTTCGAATCAAGGAAAAAAAGCAAACGCTTTTAAAATAAGAGTAAATGCAAAATTATTCTGAATTAGTCCAACCGTCGCAGGCAGTAAGACTTGTTAGATAATTAACATTCGTACATAAAATAGACATACTTTACATCATAATAATCTTTTGAACACAAAATCCCATCCCAAAAAATTATATTCTGTGGTCAAAATTTTTCATTGCATTTCAACGCAAAAACTGTCCATTTTGTTTCCATTAGCTCCCAGGTGTTCAATTTCTACCCCAAATATAAATTGCTAATATTCTAAACGAATTGCCAAAATATCATAATATACACAAAACCAACAACAACTCCCCTATCCAAAAATTTGTTGCTTGGATTTACCGTTGCAAACGAGTCCTTTGCACAGCGTGGTATATTTTGCGAGTTCCCGCCCCTAATGTAAGGATCGATTGACGGTGAAGAGAGAGCAAATTGAATCAATAAGAGGGTCACGAATTGGCGAGAGAGAGAGAGAGAGTAGTCAGTTGAAAATTGAAAATCAAGGCAGTCGGGTTAAAAAGGATATTTCTTCCGTAATAAAAAATAACCAGAGTGGAAAACTAACGAATTACAGTTGAGAAACAGAAAAGGTCGGAAGTAAAAAGTTGAAAAGCAATCAGTGTGCGTGTTAAGTGTGTCGATGATGTCATAGATAAAGATGACATACAAAAGATCATTGACACACCTAAACCATTCGCTGGTTTCGAGCTAGCAGACCACAAAACATAGGCGGTTTTAATAACTCGCCGAAAAAAAGTGAAATATATGAATATAATGGTCGGAGATCAAATTATTAGATGGAAAGGAGTACCTGGCTGACTTTCAAACAGACAACTTGTCTCACAGTTTTGGTCGTGCTATTTATCTTAATCAACCGTTATTTTCACAATAATTTTCACAATTTAATTATCATTATCTTGTTTTCTTTGCCTCGTTTTCCGCATACAAAAATTTGAACAAGTGTTAAAACCGTTAAGTTATGGCCCCTGGGCCACGTGTGTTAAACAAAATTAAGCGCAAACGGTTGCGTTACGACCCCGTTATTGGAGGCCAAACTCCTCCCGATAAACTTTCAAAAGTGAACAATACAGTTCTAGAAAAATCTAAAATGTGTTCAAACACTAACTTTTTTCAACCACTTCAAAGTCTGATGGAAGACTCTCCTGAAATGGATCCGACCAATGACGAACAGTGCGCAGAACTTCCTAAAGAAACCGTTCCGCCAATTGTGGTATTAAAAACAACTAGTGCTCAAGTGCGTGATATTTTGAGCAACATTAAGATAGACAAATACTTAATCAAAAACATTTCGCTTGGGCAAAAAATATGTGCCCCAACAATGGACATATATAATAAAATCAGAACCGAACTCTTACGGTTAAAATGTGAGTTTTTCACCCACTCACGTAAGGAAAATCGTCCATTAAAGGTAGTGTTATCCGGGCTAGACTTAATTAGCAACGATATAGTGAAAAATGAGCTAATTGCACTCGGGATTAAGTGCCTAGATGTTAAAACCATCACATTAAATCCGTCAACAAAAGCCCTGTACAAACACTACTTGTACATCGTCTACATTCAACGCGGTACTGTTAAATTAAACGAACTAAAACGGAACTACTCCACCCTGTTCAAAACCATCGTTCGCTGGGACTTTAAAAACATAATCCAGGTAAGGTCACACAATGTCACAATTGCCAGCTTTATGGTCACGGCTCGATGCATTGTCATATAAATAGCTTCTGTGCAATATGTTCGGGAAACCATAAAACATCAGACTGCAAAACGAATGAGGTCATCAAGTGTGCAAATTGTAGTGGGCCACATAAATCCACCGATCCAGAATGCATAAGCCGAAAGCAGTACATAGACATTCGCCGCAAATTATCCCCACGCGGACGTGGTACTGGAAATACAACGTTCCTACAGCCTCCGAGTGACAAACAGCAGCCAGTGCCCGACCGATTATCCATTGATAATTTTCCTCCACTACCCCGATCTGTGCGTCAACCTTCACTTCCTTCATCCATCTGGGCTTCTGGCCTCCATTTAGCGAGATAAACTCTCTTCTTAATGAAGTTGTAACCAAGCTTAGTGCTTGTCAAACCAAAGCTGACCAATTTAACGTCATTACTTCATTAGCTATTAAGTACATATACTCGGAAAAAACATGTTAAGAAACTCTCTTAACATCATAACTTGGAATGCGAGAAGCATCAAAAACAAAAAGCATGAATTTTTTAGTTTCTTGATAAATTTTAATATTGACATTGCACTTGTTTCAGAAACCTGGCTCAAACAAGACATTTCTTTCTCACATCAAAATTACATATGCTATCGCCTAGACAGGGTACATGCTAGTGGTGGAGGTGTCGCCATTGTTGTGAAAAAATGTATAGAACATTCCTTGCGTCCTTCATTGCGCCTTAAGTTAATTGAGGAAATTAGTATAGAGGTAACATTAAGTGACAATTCCAAGGTGAGTCTTTTTTCGGTCTATTTCCCTGGAGGAAATAGAAACCTAGAGAAATCTACTTACTTTAAGCGGGATCTGCAAAAATTGTATAGAGTCAACACTCGAAACAAGGTAATTATTGGTGGTGATCTAAACTGCAGACATCAGTCGTGGAATTGTCTTAGGGCAAACTGCTGGGGTAACATTTTACTAGATGTTACTGAATCCAGCCCAAGTTTTTCCATACTTTATCCACTTCTCCCCACCTATATCCCAGCGAGTGCTATCAAGAACTCCTCAACTCTTGATCTATATATCACTAATATTCCAAATTACTGCACAGTGCCATTAACTCTAAATGCGTTAAGTTCAGACCACCTTCCGATCAGCCTCACAGTGAATCATACAGTAGTTGTAAATCGTACCAGTTTATACCACAACTATTCCGCCGCCAACTGGAATTTTTATAAATCATATATAAACACGAACTTGGTTCTAGGTGATACCAGCCTAAATTCTATAACTTGCAGCGAGCACATTGATATCCTATGTAACAATTTTGTTTCTGTTATCAATAGAGCGGCCGATCTTGCGATACCTAAATGTTCCACTGCTCCAGTTGATAAGGCACCGCTTCCTGAAAATATCTTACATCTGATTAGGCTACGAAACTCTGAAAGAAGAAAATGGCTGCGTTATAGAATCGATTGTTTTCTAGTTAATGTTAAAGTCTTAAATAATATAATTAAAAACGAAATCTCAACATATAGGAACAAGTGTTGGAATAAACACCTTTCCTCTCTTGACAAAGCTAGCAAACCGTTCTGGAAAATATCAAAAATTATGAAAAAGAGAGGGTCAAGTATTCCTCCGTTTAAAGTTCACGACAAGTTGTTTATTTCTTCAGTGGAGAAATCGAACCTACTTGCTAACACGTTTAGTAAGAACCACTCCATATCTATGCATCTAAGCGACGCGTATACTGAAGCTGAAGTTGCTAACACTATCCATGTACTTTCTCAAACACCAGCTGAAAGTACTTACGCAACTAATATCAGCAAAAATCGAAATCAAAAAAGGCTGCGGGTCTCGATAATATTAACAACAAATTAATCAAAGCACTTCCACCTGCTGCAAGTAACTATTTAACGTTCATTTTCAACGCTTGTCTTAAGAATTGTTATTTTCCGGACTGTTGGAAAACAGCAAAGGTAATACCTATCCCGAAACCCGGCAAACCGAAGAACAGCCCCGAAAGCTACAGACCTATTAGTCTACTTAGCTGTCTAAGTAAGCTCTTAGAGAAAATCATTAAGGAAAGGATTGATCGTTTTGTGGAAGACAATAACATCTTACCAAACTTTCAGTTCGGTTTCCGTAGTGGTCACAGCACAATCCACCAAGTCTTGCGCATTAAAAACCACATAGCTGGTAAATTCATCGACAAGGAGTCAACGGGACTAGTTCTTCTAGACATCGAAAAAGCTTTTGATACGGTATGGCAAGATGCCTTGATTTATAAGCTACTAAAACTTAAGCTGCCAATACCGCTTATCAAAATTATCCAGAGCTTTCTTTGTTCGAGAAAATATGTTGTGAGTATAGGAACCGACATATCCTCTACTCACCAAATCCACCATGGTGTACCCCAAGGCTCGGTTCTTGGTCCTGTGGTAGTATGTTAGTTGTTGCGCCAACACGGGTACGGGTCCACTAAACATTCCACTGAATTTCGCCTGAAGGGTGTCTCGAAAATCACTTCCCAGTTAGCAAAACACGTCATTTATTTTTCTCAGTTTTATTATATATAACATGGCTTATAAAGTAGACACAGTGTTCATTCGATTAAATTCAGGTAAGCACCGTGTTTCAAGTTTGCTTATATCCAGTTCAATTAAACGTTAAAATAGTTTACACAGACAACACGGTATTGATTTGATTAAATTAAAGTAACCACTGTGTTTCAAATTTGCTTGTGTACAGTTCCAATAAACATTAAGATAGTTTACACAGACAACACGGTATTGATTTGATAAAATTAATTCTTATTAAATGCTCGACATTCCAACGTATCCTCCAGACAACACGGCATTGAATTGATTAAGGTATGAGCGCACACCACGGGTAATGAAATCTGACTAACTCCATAGGAAGTCATCAAAAGGCAAGGAACCCCGAAAGAAACTGGAAAGGAGGCGGAGTTACACGATTAACTTGAAGTAGTTAATCGTGATTGGACCGGACGGAATAGGCATACATTACGCATGTGTGCGTATGCCATGCATACGATCGTTCGGCGACCGTGGATGGAGGGCAACATCGCTAGTGCATTTTCCAAGAATGTAAATACTAGCATCTGGGGTGTGAAAGACCCAAACCGATGATTTGGTCATCCTAATGGGAGGCCATAAATCATCATTTCGGTTGCCGATGATTAAACATTGCAACGAACATAGGGTGCAGCCATTGCCAGATGTTGAAAGTAAACATTTTCTGGCTGCACCTTGATCGCTGCTTGATTGCGGTCTCTGAACGTGGGGACCGATAATTGGAAGCCAGCGATTGCTGGTAATCGGGGACATGTTTGGTTTGCGTCAGCAGAAACCTTGTCGGCGATAGCAAATCAATGGGACCAAAAGGCCGCATGCGAGAAGTGCCATGGGCAAACAAATAAACGAGTCAACAAGGAACTCTTTGTTGATGTTGTTTCCATAGCATAAGGCTATGGAAACAAGCTGCCCTGGCAGAACGTATGCCTAAAGATAGGATTTCAGATGCCATGGCGATGTGACGATTTTGCCGTGGACTTATGCTTTTTTTTAGGAAATGATGTACGCCTCGGGGGTGAATTTTCGATGCCACGGTAAGGTGATAAGCTTTGCCGTGGGCTTAATGTTTCTTAGGGAATGATGTACGTCTCGGGGGTGAATTTTCGATGCCACGGTAAGGTGATAAGCTTTGCCGTGGGCTTAATGTTTTTAGGAAATTATGTCTGGCCGAGGGTGAGTTTTCGATGCCACGGCAAGGTGATAAGCTTTGCCGTGGATTTAATGTTTTCAGGGGTGGTGCTGGAGAAAAAGGGGTTTGGAAGGAAAACCCCTACAGAATAGGTAAGCTGCCTAACAGAAATTCAAAACAGTTATCCGATTGGTAACCGTATTAATTCCAGCGATTTGGCTGGGGGTAAATGCCGTAGCAAGGTTACGCAACCTTGCTGAAGTTCGACCGAGAGGTAAGTCGTTCGCCTGGAATAGTGGGGATCGAGCGATGCATGGCTCTTCGGGCCCTGAAAAGCCCCACATCACTCCCTCCCCAGTGACGTAGTCACGAAATAGGTAAGGCAGGTTAGGGGGTGGTTAGTTGGTTATAGGCGCGCGCCTGAGCGCGAGTACGGGGAGGTTGTGCTGGTGGCGTAGGAGCGGCGTCAGTAGAAGGAAGTAATTCTGGAGCGGAAGCTTCCAGAAAACAGGGCTTAAGCCTTTCGACGCTGACCGTGGATCGCTTGCCTCTAATGTCGATCTCGAAGACGCGGTCACTGATGCGGCGGAAGACTTTGAATGGGCCATCATAAGGTGGGTCGAGGGGTTTTTTGACCTTATCCACCCTGACAAAGACGTGCGTGCAGCTGTGCAGTTCAGGGTGGACGAAAAGTTTTTTGGAGCCGTGCCTGGTTACCGGGGTTGCCCTAACCTTACGTAGCAGGTCACGGAGATGTCCCAATTCACGAAGTTGGTCACGCGGTGTTTCGCCATTCAGGAAAAGTTCTCCTGGAAGAAGGAGGTTGGTACCATAGGTAAGCTCTGCTGCCGAAGCACCTAGGTCCTCCTTAATACTTGTCCTCAGGCCGAGGAGGACGGTTGGAAGGGCGTCAAACCATTGTGTGTCATTATGACACATGAGTGAGGCTTTAAGGGATCTATGCCAGCGCTCTATCATCCCATTTGATTGCGGATGGTAGGCGGTGGTACGACTTCTTTGGCAGCCGAGAAGATCTGTTAGCTGCCTAAAGATTGTCGCCTCAAATTGTGGACCTCGGTCCGAAGTAATGGTGGTTGGTACACCGAAGCGTGTGACCCAAGTTGAATAAAAGGCCTTGGCGACTGATTCGGCAGTAACTGCCCGGAGAGGTGTCGCTTCTGGCCATCGCGTGCAGCGATCCATCATAGTGAGGATATAAGAAAATCCTCTTGATGGAGTAAGCGGTCCCACTATGTCTATGTGGACATGGGCGAAGCGTGCCGTGGGAAGCTTGAATTGCGCTGGCTCCAGTACATTATGTCGCGCTACCTTGCAGCGCTGGCACTGGAGACAAGCACGGGCCCAACCGGTGAGGTCTTTGTTCATCCGGGGCCAAATAAATTTGCGACGGACAGCAGCGGCTGTTGCTCGGCCGCTGGGGTGGGCAGGGTTGTGGTAAACCTGGAACACGCCCTTACGAAGTTTCTCGGGAATGTAAGGTCTAGCGGTTCCAGTGGAGACATCACACCAGATTTCGCCCAAAGGGTCGCGAAGGGTAATTTTCTTGAGCTCTAGTGCCGTATCGGCAGTTAGGAGGGACTTGAGCTGTTCGTCCTCCTCTTGAGCCAGGGCAAGATCAGCGTTATTCAAGGCGGAACGCAAGTGAATCGTATCGATTCGAGAAAGGGCGTCCGCCGTGACATTCTGTTTACCGGAGATATGCCTTATCTCCGTAGAATATTGCCCAATGAGGTCTAATTGACGCTCTTGTCGGGGGGAGGCATTTCCCGACTTCTTCCGGAACGCATAGACCAATGGCTTGTGGTCTGTTAAAATTGAGAGCGAACGTCCTTCTATCATATGACGGAAGTACTTAACAGCGCTGTAGATCGCGAGCAATTCACGGTCGTAGGCGCTGTAACGTCGCTCAGTGGGACTCAGCTTCCTTGAAAAGAAACCAAGTGGTTCCGGGCGGCCTTCAATGTCCTGTTCAAGGACGGCTCCGATTGCGGTATCCGATGCGTCGCATTGGATAGAAAGTGCCGCTCCCTCGAGAGGGTATCGGAGTAAGGTGGCATTTGCCAATTGTTCTTTGGACAGTTGGAATGCTCGATCTGAGACTTCTGTCCAATTAATGGGGCGCTTATCATTGCGCTTAGCTCCTTTCAAAAATTCATTTAAGGGAGCTTGAATCTGGGCAGCATTCTTCAGGGTAGGACGGTAGAAGTTCAGCATGCCCAAAAATCGACGAAGCTCACTCACGTTAGTAGGCCGAGGATACTTCATGAGGGCCTCCACACGGTCTGGTAGTGGGCGAATGCCCTGGTTGTCAACGACATAACCCAGATAGGTGATTTGCTCCTTGGCGTATTGACACTTATCTGGGTTGATGACAAGACCGAATTCACGGAGGCGCTCTAGGACCTGACGTAAGTGGCGCTTATGTTCGGCGTGGTCTTTGGAGGCGATGAGAATATCATCAAGATAAGCATGGCAGCAATTAAGACCACGTAAAGCCGTGTCGATATAGCGTTGGAATGTCTGTGCGGCATTCCTGAGGCCGAAAGTCATCACTTTGAACTCGAAGAGTCCGAAAGGTGTAATGACTGCGGTCTTGGGGATGTCTTCAGGTGCCACCGGAATTTGGTGGTATGCCCTGGTGAGATCCAGGGTGGTGAAGACATTGCACCCTCGTAACTTGTACGAAAAATCGTAGAGGTGTGCAATTGGGTATCTGTCCGGGACAGTTGCTGCGTTCAACAGCCTGTAATCGCCACATGGGCGCCACTCACCAGAACGTTTCTTCACTAAGTGGAGTGGGCTTGCCCAGGGACTGTCCGACGGTTGGCAGATACCTAGTTCGATCATATGCTCGAACTCCGCGCGCGCCGCACGTAATTTTTCCGGAGCCAGTCGACGTGGACGCTGGCTCACCGGGGGACCACGTGTTTCTATATGATGAAACACCGTGGCTTTATGGCGGCGTTGGTTAGGTAGAGGAATTGTTGTACTCACAAATTCCTGTACCATAACCTGGAATGGGTCTATGCACTCTGTGGCCCCTGAAGTTGCCGCTGGAGATGCCGTCATGGGCAAGGGGGGTGCGGTTGGAGCCACAAGTCTGTTATGGGTCGAATCGACCAACAGATTATGTGCACCTAATAGGTCGGAACCTATCAGGGGTTCATTTACGTCCGCAATGACGAAACGCCAAGTGATCGGACGACAAAGACCCAATTGGAGTGTCAGCTTTTTACGTCCGTACGTAAGTATCGGCGTATTATTTGCAGCTGACAATTTAAGTGCGGCTGGCACGCGGTTGCGCGGAGCAAACGATCGCGGGAGGACTGAAATATCGGCGCCGGTATCGACAGTAAAAGCGATATTCAGTTTTGAATCCCGGATGGTTAGGCGACTTATCGTATGGGTGCCGGCCGATTGCGCGAGGGTGTCGGTCGGCAAAATTAGTTTAAAGAGCGCCTTTGGTTGGTGGAAGGTTGTGTCCAACCACAAGGCGCTTTGCAGTTAAATGCGCGATCACCATATCGTTGGTGATTGGCGCACCAAGGTAGAGTAACGGCATTATCTGGTATATTCTGCCTATTGGCGTTGCCGTTACGGGGAGGTCGAGCCGGAGCCCGCTGGGGATTGGCCCGGTGAGGGCCATTTTGGGTGGGATTGGCCCTCCGTGGGGCATTTTGGGAGAAATTTTGCCGATTAATAGGACGGCTCGGCATGGCTCGATTCTGGGCGCTTCGAGGATTGTTCCTCACCTCCGCGCGCAATTGAGTTATCTCGCGGAGGAGTGAGGTTTGGAGCGCCCGAAGGTCAGCAGTGGTTAATTGTGGTGGCGAACTTCTTTGGTTAAATACGTTGGGGCCTGCCTCTGGATTCCCCTGAGGGAAATTGGTTGAGGCGGGCCTTCTATTTGGTAATTGGGTTTGAGGAGGAAGGGGAACTGGAGCCAATTGAGGGGCTGTAAATGGTAGACGAGGGTGCCGTGTAGGCTGGGCGGCGTGTTGAGAAACCGCCGCTACCTGGTACGCAGGAAGCTCAGAATACTGATCTGAGCTTTCCATAATTGCGTCCGCAATTTTGGATAAATAGCCCAAACTCTGATTGGGTTGGGCTATAAGTGCCGAACGGGCATGTTGGGGAAGACACCTCAAAAAGTGAGGCTTTATTAGGTCGTCCCCAATCCTGGTCCCCGCTATAGAGCGTAAATGGGTCAGGAAAAGAGATGGTCGCATCCCAGAAAGGTTGGTTACGGCGGCTAAACGTTGTTGCCGCGCGCTTCCAGGCTCATCCAATGCGTCGAGCAGAGCTTCACGCATGTTGCTATATGGGTTGCGGCCGGCCGACCTTATTATGTGTGCAACATGCGGTCGTTGAGTGCGGTCAAGCACTTTCAACAGTTCAACTGCACGAAGTTGTTCGTCGTGCAAGGCTGAGGCCTGGAAGATGCGGTCTGCCACTGCAAACCAAAGGTCTGGGTCCTCCTCATCGAAGGGGGGAAGTCCTATATTAGGGTGACGAGTCCCATTCCCGAGGCTGGAAGCATCGTGGAATTCTTGGGACTCTGAAGGTCTTTGGGGTTGTTGTGAGGTGCTGGCACCAGTTGTGGGCATTAAAATGCCGGCATTTGCCAAAGGGCCGATACCAGGGGCGTTGGAAGAGGTTGGGAGAGCGTTAGAAGATTGGGGTCGGTTCACGACGCTGGGGGCAACCGGGGGTGCCAGGGGAGTAGATTGTACGGGCAAGTCTAGGTCATCACCGACTTGCTCAGTGGGGAAATCGACGCTGGAGGCGTCGTGGAATTCAAGGGGCTCGGATTGTTCCTGAGCCTTTCTGGCCATGGTGTTTCGGGTGCTGACCATTGTAGGTTATATGACGCGAAACTGGAGCTAACGGCGTAAGAGGACGCGAAGAAAGGTGAAAGGAGGCCAAGTAAAAGAGTCAAAAGAATTGAATAAAGTGGGGTTACGGGGCCAAATTGGGATGAAAAGAAGCGATCGAAGGTGCGGAGTTAAAAGAGAATTGTGCCAAGTCGAGTGGAGTTCTTTGAAGTCGCGAATGTAAGTGTGCTTTCGTGTTATTGTGTACTCCGTTTTACTTTAAAATAAAAACCAAAAAAAAGGAAAAAGGTTTCAAAAACCGCAGCGAGAAAAAAAAAAAAAAAAAAAAAAAATATAGATATTGCTACTACGGGTGTATGTGTAATTATAAAAAGAGAGTTAAAAATTGTCGTTAGTACCCTGAAGGGGTTTACAAATGTATTAAGATGTTAAATTACTAGGTAGTGTATTTGTGTGTGTAAGTCTCGCTGATTCGAAAGTTGAATAATTTATACTTATATATATATGTATATATATATGGATATTTAATTAACCTAGAGTTGAATTTTGAAATGCCTATTTCTATGTAAATTTTTAGCTTGATTGGTTCCGCTTCACATATAGAGTTACAAAAAGAGAACAGGTCGTTTTCGTGTTGTTATGGTTATTTAAAGTGATTCGACAATCAGGGTGGTTATTATTTCTTAATTTGATTTACTTGAAATAAATAAAATTCCACGTCAACTAACTTTCGAACCAGGTTCGATTATTGCGCAATTACACGCCTTGTAAATATGCTCTTAAGTTCATTTTTTTGTTCTTTTTTTAATACAAAAGTTACGTGCGCGTAAGGGTTTAAGGCAACTGCGTCAAAGTTTAGCACTTAATGCTTGCTCAGAAGGAGAAGCCAATAACTTTACACTTTTAAGCTCAGAAGGAGCTCACACAAGAGAGAAAAGAAAATGGGTATGTATATCTCTTACTATCAGTGGGGTATATGCGTAATTTCAGCTTAATATAAAGTAAAATACAAAATCTGATATATAAAAAACTATAGTAATGAAAGGAAAAAAAAAATAAAGAAAGGAAAACAAATGTTTTTTTACTACAACTTGCGTTTAATCCTGGGTATTGGCGGCTGACTGAGTGTCCTGATGGTTAAGGGGGCTTTGCTGGGAATCCTGAATGCTGTTGATCTTCACGTGCCGTTGAGAAACACAGCAGCGTTGGGGTTACTGCACTCGCACTGTACTAACAGAGATGGTTCTACTGGATCAGGTACTTCAACTTTAATTGGTGTGACGATGATTGTATTGTCCACTTGATTTATTAAATTGAGTTGGGTAGTGATGTTATGCCAGGTGCTGTTGTTGGGCTGGCGTTGGGGCGTACCCTTTAGTTGGTTTGGTTTTTGCACTGGCACACGGTTCCGGTAGACTGTCTTTAGTTTAATGCACTTGCACAATTTGCTGCGCAGTAGTTCTGTGTGTTCACTTTTAAAAAACAAAACTCGATAGAGCAAGGTTGTCGCGTCACCGAGATTTTACTAATTCCCGGGGTGGTTTGAAAGGTGGCGTGTTCTTCACCCTTAGGTCACCAATGTGGTAGTATGTTAGTTGTTGCGCCAACACGGGTACGGGTCCACTAAACATTCCACTGAATTTCGCCTGAAGGGTGTCTCGAAAATCACTTCCCAGTTAGCAAAACACGTCATTTATTTTTCTCAGTTTTATTATATATAACATGGCTTATAAAGTAGACACAGTGTTCATTCGATTAAATTCAGGTAAGCACCGTGTTTCAAGTTTGCTTATATCCAGTTCAATTAAACGTTAAAATAGTTTACACAGACAACACGGTATTGATTTGATTAAATTAAAGTAACCACTGTGTTTCAAATTTGCTTGTGTACAGTTCCAATAAACATTAAGATAGTTTACACAGACAACACGGTATTGATTTGATAAAATTAATTCTTATTAAATGCTCGACATTCCAACGTATCCTCCAGACAACACGGCATTGAATTGATTAAGGTATGAGCGCACACCACGGGTAATGAAATCTGACTATCTCCATAGGAAGTCATCAAAAGGCAAGGAACCCCGAAAGAAACTGGAAAGGAGGCGGAGTTACACGATTAACTTGAAGTAGTTAATCGTGATTGGACCGGACGGAATAGGCATACATTACGCATGTGTGCGTATGCCATGCATACGATCGTTCGGCGACCGTGGATGGAGGGCAACATCGCTAGTGCATTTTCCAAGAATGTAAATACTAGCATCTGGGGTGTGAAAGACCCAAACCGATGATTTGGTCATCCTAATGGGAGGCCATAAATCATCATTTCGGTTGCCGATGATTAAACATTGCAACGAACATAGGGTGCAGCCATTGCCAGATGTTGAAAGTAAACATTTTCTGGCTGCACCTTGATCGCTGCTTGATTGCGGTCTCTGAACGTGGGGACCGATAATTGGAAGCCAGCGATTGCTGGTAATCGGGGACATGTTTGGTTTGCGTCAGCAGAAACCTTGTCGGCGATAGCAAATCAATGGGACCAAAAGGCCGCATGCGAGAAGTGCCATGGGCAAACAAATAAACGAGTCAACAAGGAACTCTTTGTTGATGTTGTTTCCATAGCATAAGGCTATGGAAACAAGCTGCCCTGGCAGAACGTATGCCTAAAGATAGGATTTCAGATGCCATGGCGATGTGACGATTTTGCCGTGGACTTATGCTTTTTTTTAGGAAATGATGTACGCCTCGGGGGTGAATTTTCGATGCCACGGTAAGGTGATAAGCTTTGCCGTGGGCTTAATGTTTCTTAGGGAATGATGTACGTCTCGGGGGTGAATTTTCGATGCCACGGTAAGGTGATAAGCTTTGCCGTGGGCTTAATGTTTTTAGGAAATTATGTCTGGCCGAGGGTGAGTTTTCGATGCCACGGCAAGGTGATAAGCTTTGCCGTGGATTTAATGTTTTCAGGGGTGGTGCTGGAGAAAAAGGGGTTTGGAAGGAAAACCCCTACAGAATAGGTAAGCTGCCTAACAGAAATTCAAAACAGTTATCCGATTGGTAACCGTATTAATTCCAGCGATTTGGCTGGGGGTAAATGCCGTAGCAAGGTTACGCAACCTTGCTGAAGTTCGACCGAGAGGTAAGTCGTTCGCCTGGAATAGTGGGGATCGAGCGATGCATGGCTCTTCGGGCCCTGAAAAGCCCCACAGTCCCATATTATTTACATTGTTTGTCGCAGATTTACCATATCTAGGTGAAAACATTCAGGTAGCTATGTTTGCCGATGATACGGCAATTTTCTCTTCGGGCGCTTTATTCACTAATGTCTACAACTCTTTGCAAGCAGCTCTTGACAAACTAGCAGTGTATTACAGGAAATGGAAAATAAAAATAAATGGTAATAAAACACAAGCTGTCTGGTTTTCGAGATGTAGGAAACACTGCTACCTACCAAATGGCACTAAACTCAGTATGTGTGCAGTTGATATTGATTGGTCCGAAGACTGTAGATATCTAGGTATTATTCTAGATAAAAAACTTATCTTTCACAAACACATCACTACCACAATAGACAAAATAAGCAAAGTCGTAAGAGTTATGTATCCATTAGTGTGTAGAAAGTCAAAGCTTAGCATCGAAAATAAAATTATAATATATAAAACCATTTTTCAAGCGATACTCCTGTACGGGGCCCCTGTATGGTGTAATTGTGCTCGCACACACAAAATAAAATTGCAAAGGTGTCAAAATAAAATATTGAAAATGTTGCTAAATTTGCCATGGCATTATTTGACACATGAACTACATGAAAACGCTAACGTTAAACAGGTAGAGTTCTACATTGACAAATTCAATCGAAACTTCTTCGTCAATTGTTCTTTTTCTGACAATATTCTCGTTTCCCGTCTTGCGTTATCCTAAATCACTACATATGTACTCTGTCTATGAAAATTATATCGAGGTTATTATTATATAAAATAATCGGAAGCTCGTGCAATATTAGTCTTAAGATTCAAATAAGGGTTTTTTATTGTAGTTTTCCCTTAATTTATTATTTGCTATTCATTAAAATTGTGCTATTGTCGTTATATAGATTTAAGATTATAGTTGTAAAGGAATTGCTATCCTAAATCTCTTAAGTACTAGTTGTAAAATATACCATAAATGTAATTATCTACCAAATAAAAATTGAATTGAATTGAATAAGATCGAAAGACACAATAAAATATCTAGGAGTTATGATCGACAACAGGCTACAATTCAATGAGCATGTCAAGTATTCTAGCAAAAAAGCGTCAATGCTGCAAGCAGCACTTGCTCGAATACTACCAAACATCGGAGGACCTGGATATCCACGAAGAATATTGATGTCTAGAGTTGTGACCTCGGTCCTACTATACGCCGCCCCTGTTTGGGCCAGTAGACTGACGACGAAGGAAGCGAGGAGAAAGCTGACGTCAGTCTATAGAATCTGTGCCTTAAGAACCATCAGCGGTTTCCGAACCATCTCGGACGAAGCTGCTTTTGTCGTAGCCGAAATGGTTCCAATTGATATCCTTGCGGACGAGATGTTAAGAATCTACAACAGGAGAACGTCAAGGCAACTGGAACCAACAACAGTCAAGGAGATCAAGGAGGAAGAGAAAGCAACCTCATTAACCATATGGCAAACTCGGTGGGACAACACTACGAAAGACAGATGGACGTACAAATTAATCCCATCTAACGCCACCTGGATGAAGAGAGACCACGGTGCCTGCAACTACCATCTTACCCAGTTCCTGACCGGCCATGGTGGATATCGCAAATATCTGCACCGTTTTGGACATAGCAGCTCACCGTTGTGTCCAGCGTGTCCAAACCAAGAGGAACATACGGAGCATGTGGTGTTCTACTGTAGACGCTTCAACGAAGGAAGACCCAATCTCCCAGGCCCGCAAGACCTCATAGAGCAGATGCTATGCTCCGAGGATAACTGGATGGAGATAAGCGCATATGTGACCAAAGTGCAACTCGAACTTAGAAGAATCAAGAAAGTAAGGCAAGCACAAATATCCGACATGGAGAGAGCAGATTAAAAAAGCATAAAGCTAACCAGCCCCGCGAAGTAATACCTAATGGCAGTCCCGCGGGGAGAGTGGTTGGCGGGAGCGAGGGTGTGGTTTAATACGCAGGCGTGCGACTTGGAACCGTCGTTCCAGGTACACAAATCGTGCATACTAGTAGCACGGGCTGCTAGTATCTATGAAGATTCCACATCCGTTGACGCATCAAAAAAAAAAACACCTAAACCAAAAAACGCCACCTGATTTTAAACTCAGATGACCCCCCGGGGCGATAAAACTATTAATCGCATATTTTAACGTAAATAACCAAATAATACAAAAGCAATTGATTGCATATGCCAAAAGCAATTGCGCAATAACGCAAAAGCTATTAATTGCGTATTCCGGGGCAATTAACAAATCACGGAAAGGCGATTAAATGCAGTCAAGCACAAAATAATTAATCGGGTCAGCTCACAACGACGGATATTGAACTGTGGCGTAAGGCGATGAAGAGATATCGGCTGACGCCGCAGTAAAACAAATTAAAGTTAAAATCCGGAAATCGGGTCGATGAAAATGTATTTGCATGATCGTCATCGGGAGGTATTGACCCCGAAGTGTTGTGAAACGATTAGGAGGAAATTGGCAGGTAGTCAGTGGTTGGTCGAGTGCTAGGGAGATCGCGGAAGGAATTGGAGTCGTTGATTGGTAATAAGATCTAGAAAGTGAATGGGCCGGGAGAGCCGAACAGATAATTGCGTTTTAAGGAGTGTACATAGATAGTGCAGTTTCGGGATAATCTGAAAGTTTAAAAATAAGAAATTCGCGAAAGATCGTGGAAATAAGACGTGAAATAAACAAAGAGTAGAAAGACAAATAAAGTACATGTAAATATCGTTCAGGAAGAACATTGGAAAGTAGAATCGTAAAATTAATAAGAAGTTAAAACAATAAGACATTCAAAGTGTAAAATAAAGTTAAGACTAAAGGAGATCGAGATTAGTGAGTGGAATAATTCAACATTAAAACTGGAAGACGAGCAAAGTATCTTTAACTTCTATAAATGATCAAAATGTGAAATTAGTAAATAGTGAAATTGTACGGTTAATAAAATGTGCAATAGACCCTTGCTAGGAGAAAATAATAAAGTAACAGTGACATGTTAATAATCCGTAAGACGGAAGGATAATTAAAGTGTATATTAGAACTATAAATATATATATATATATATATATATATATATATATATATATATATATATATATATATAAGATATTGTGAAATCATTGTGTGAGTTTAACCAGTAATATTAAGGACCTATACAAGGTAATAATCCCTTTCGTAAAAATTGTTAAGACTAGCATAAGAAAAACTATTAAGATAAACAATAGAAATCGAATAAAAGTAGATGTGAAACAAATAAAGGTTCGGAGTTTTCGATCTTTTCAAAGTTTGGCGTAAAAGGAAGATTTGGTCGCGTTTCTTTTTTTGTCGTGATTCACCCAACGGTGGTTACCCAAAGACATAACTTGCGTGTGCGGCAGTTAAAGAAAAATAAAGACCATTTAGAGGGAAAGTGTGTGTTTGGTTTCAAAAAGGTGATCGTGTGGGGGTTCTCTATATCACATGGAGAACCAACCCAAAATTCCTACCTAATTTTGACCGCTAACAGCGCGTCACCTTAACCCAACTCCCCATTCAAAAATTGCAAAGAATACATTGTGGGGGCTCTCCATACCACATGGAGAACCAACCCACAATGCCAACCAATCTTGACCGCTGACAACGCGTCACCTCAACCCAACTCACCATTCAAACCTGCAATACACACATTCGCAACCATGCCAAACCTGCAAGCGCACCCATTCCGAACTTGCAAGAATTCATCTCCCAATCTGCAATGAAAGGCATTTCCCAAAACCCGCAACAGAATACATTCTAATCACCCCACATACATTTTCCCAAAATTGCTTCGGTCAATTCCTTACTTAAGTTATATTCCTTCCTTGCGACCAATCAATCTTAATTTCCCCGAAATTCAAAACGCATATTCAAACCTACAACGAAACATTAACCATCACCACCAACTATACCGAGCCGCACACATTTCCCCGAAATTACTTCGGTTAAGATCTTATTTAAATGATATTCCTTGCTTGCATCCAAGCAATTCCAATTTCCCCGGAAAACCACTTCGGTTCATTTCCTCCTGAAATTATACTTCCCGTTTGCAACCAAGCGACTGCTAATTTTCCACCAAACAATCACAGCGATCAAGACCCGTGATCATACTTGGCTATGCCAATTTCCCGGTATACACAACCAACGAATCCAACTCAGCTTATACGGCGAGGATTTGCTGGAACTGAATTCCTATGCAAGCATAGCAATCCTCTCGAAATTCCTCGTAAGTGGCAGCGAGTTTATTTCAGCTATGACTCAACCGCCACGACGCGATGAATAGATTTTTCCCATCCTTTAGTCAGTCGTCTTTCAGCAACCGCCACGCGCACATCGGGAGTCCCCCTGATAACCGCCGCGACCGCACGGGGGCACGCACGTCCCCGCCAGCCAAATAAAGTCGGTTCGAACATTCGCCCTTTAAATTGCTGCGGGTACAGCGTCAGAGAGAAATAGAAGGGAAAACAGTCGGGTGCAGTTCGTGAATAGAGACTAACAACTTATAGGAAATCCTCATTTTGTTCAAAAACCAGTATTCGGTACAATCTTACCAGTTAAGCGCTTGCCAGTGAAATGAATATGTTTAATTTATAATGTACAAATTTCACACTAACGATATTCGTCTCGCCTTGCATAATAAAAGATCATTACGGCTTCTTCGGTGTGCTTCATTTTTCCTTGCGTCTGTGGACAATGCGCGGGTGAACAACTCTCTAGTAGGGCAATAGTGAACTGGTGCCATACGTTGGCGCACCGACATCGTGCCCCCACAACATTTCCCAATCCGCAACAGCATCCATTCCCAAATCTGCAATAGCGTACATTCCCAAACCTGCAACAGAATTCATTTCTAAAACCGCATAAAATACATTCTTAACCGGCTCCCATTCTACTTAAACCATTTTTCTTGCTTGCAACCAAGCAGCATTTAGTTTCCCCCGAAATCCATTCCGGCTCACTTCCTACTTAAACCATTGTTCTCGGTCGCAACCAAGCAGCATTTAGTTTTCCCCGAAAACCATTCCGGCTCACTTCCTCCTTAAACCATTCTCCTCGCTTGCAACCAAGCAGCATTTAGTTTCCCCGAAAATCATTTCGGCTCCCATCCTACCTAAACCTTTTGAAATAACACCAATTCTCCTTACTGGCAAGTCACCAGCACGATGCGTTGCATTTTCCACGAAAGAACCATCGCAACGATCAACACCCATGTTCCTTTGTCTAACCGACAACCCATGCCCATACTTGGTTATGCCCCCGAAATCGATTTCTCCGCATACACAGCAACAGAAGAATCTAATTCAGCCTGTACGGCAGAAATTCCCTGAAACAAAATTCTCTAGGTAGGCATGGCAACACTTCCCCATGTTCCTAGTAAGTGCCAGTGAGTTTACTTAGCGATGACTCCACTGCCACGCACCCTGAATGGATTCTTGCCTCCATTTAGTCAGTCGATCCCCAACCACCAAAGTGCGCACACGTCGTTGAAGTCGAATCAAGTCAAGTCGAGTTCGTGCATAGTCATAGTCGGGAGAGTACGTGTAGTTACGTGCCATATTAATGTGTACGTACATCACCGTGGAGCATTTCGCTCTTGTAAATTCACATTCTTTCGCAGAATAGCCTTTTTTTCGCCCGTCACTATTCACCGGCCCGTTTTTCACCGAACTCTTTTGGTCGATAAAACGCGATCAGGGCGCAGATCGTTTGTGTCGTTAGTGGGGAAATATATATTACAACAATACGTCTGGAAGGAAGGCAAACCCCCTTTCGCTGAACGACCCGTCCCAAAAAAAAAAAACAATTAACACTAAAAAGGGAAACTGCCACTTTAAGCTTCTGTAGTGTTTAACCCGTTCTTTTGCATTTGTGTTGCATTATTGTTGTGCCGGGATTCCCTCTTGTTTGCAAAAGTTGAATTTTAAAGGAAATAAGTACCAAACAAAACGAATACTTAATCAAATTTGTACAAAACAAAGTAAAAAGAACACCTAAATATATTTATACAAAATGGAAAGGACCCTCAAATAATATTTATACCGAAAACTAAAGGAACACCAAATAACATTTATGCTGAACAAAGTCGTGTGTTTTATTTTCGTCTTGTTACAAATGCACAGTGTGTGGCGGACCGGCCGCTTCCACAAACAATTTACTGAGGACAATTTTCGGCGACGCAACGGTCGGTGGGTGTTACGTGAACCCGTGTCATTCGTCGACGCCACCAGTTTTACCCCCACAATCATCGTTTTATCTGGAGAAGGAAACTGGGAAACTGAAGCTGCCCCTGCCAATCAAACCCGGGGTAAGTACTCTTCCTTTTTAACTTCATCATCATCATCATCATCAGCACTACAACTGGGATCCTGTCATGGCCTTATTTAACAAGTCTGAGGCTTGTTAAATGTTCCATAATAATTAGTTTTTCCGGGCAAGGTTATTAGCCTTTTTAACTTAAACATACTTAATTGTGTGCACGGAATATGCAACAGACCTCATTTTAGGTCCCGCTCTATTTAATATCTGCCACTCAGACCTTCCCCACCCAAAGGATAGGAGTATAAAGCGAATATGCTACGCAAACTACGGTCTTGTGTTCATGTGTTGCAAACTCTCAACCGATTTTCTAATCATAAACCGTCGTTCCAGAATAACAGGAAATATTATGACTATGTAAATCATGACTCAACAACTGAAATTTTGATTATGCTATGATCATGGTCCTTTTTTAGTCTTCGAAAGCAGTTTTATTTTCGTCTAAGTCGCCCGAAGTCTAGATTAACAACAGTCCTCGTGAGTTCATTTATATATTCTTTCCTTTGCTAAGTATCCTTAAATTGAACTAAGGTCTCCTTATAGTTGTACGTTTCTAAGTTGCCCGTTTTACTATCTGAATCCTTTAAAACCTGTGATATGTATCACTTCCACAATTCTCCACCTCCTTAGGTATTTACTGCAATTTTCCGCTACTTCAGCAGCTATTCGGTAACTACACAGTCACTTTCGAATTCATTCCGATTCCTTCATGAATCTTGGAAAATGGTCTCATGCTGCTATTACCCTTGCAATCTTCTTTAGATTCTCTCCTTCTGTCGATAGGTAGCTAACGTGTTCATAAACTTACAATCGTGGAGTCTGCTCACGGTAATTCTCGTTATTCTTCCCTTCAATGCATATTCTATTCTCAGAGGCCACGAGCTCAATCCACTGCCATAAATTTACGTAACATGATGTTGAGCAACTAGTAATAATAGTTTTAAGGATGCCACCAGCACACTTTCATATTCTTTCATTTCTACTCGTTAATTCCACTCCTAGTTGTCTTTGAAGTCTTCCGCGTTGTCACCCAATTGCAGTAGAAATGTCATCCAGCTGTTGCTACATTTTTAAATTTCTGTTGTCAGGATACTCTATAGTTTAAGGAGTTAAGCGCGTACCGTACAGAAATTGAATGGGATAAGGACAATTGAACAAATTGAAAATATCATTCCGAAAGGATCCGCGCTTGTAAAAATCCCTCTGAGAAAGATCTACCTTGGGGCATATACAAGTCCTGGCCGAAAGTCCTGCCAATGGAAAGAGAACTGAAATTATGAAAAATTCTTGGAGCAAAAAAATGATACTTGCAGCACATTTCCATATACTTGGATGTATGTTACTCTGACAAGGACATGGGATGCTGAATAGGAAGTATGTCGTCAGAGTTATGGATTCTAAAGTTTCCTATTTCCTTTTTATTTTGTTTTACTTCTTTTTTCTTTTCATTTCTATTTTCAGCTCTATTCCCCGGAATAGTCAGTCTCAGTTACGACTAACTGACATTTTCAGGATTCCTTATCCTGTTGCATTTATCCTGGAATCACATCTGCTAAAGTTAATAAAATATTGTCCTGTGGAACTAAGCATAGCAACCTATCAAGGATGCCCTCTACAGAATGGCCATCCCAAATGAACTGGCTTCGAATTGTTCGATTCCCTCGATAAACGATGAAATGAATTGAGGAACGATGACACGGATGCAATGATATCCCGCCGTCAGCAATGATGAAGATGATGACTGTCGTTACGACGGAAATATCGACGTCAATATCCTGTGTGTGAATAGAGGTATTTGTGTGGCACAATCTACATTGGAGTTTAATGAGTAGTAATGCTGTTTCTTTTAAGGAATTGTGTTCCGTTCTATGGTGGATGTTGCAAGATGAACATTTTTTAAACTAGGGAGGTTTCAAAATGACAGATGTTTTATCTTTTTGTAAAACAGAAATTAGAACTAGGATTCATTGAAAACTTTGAAATATGCTCTTATCTGTCTAGCTCACAAGTCAGTAACATAAATGAATTCTTTTTTTTAACAAATTGAGTCAGTCAACAACGGATCACTTTAACAACGAGGGCGTCTGCGAGCAGGTCAAAAACAAAATCGATTTTTAAATAATTGGTGAGCATTTTTTACCACAAAAATGGGCAGTGTTAATAACAACTCGGAAAATTAACTTATCAAAAACCTTTTATTTATTTCGACATCGAATTTTAAACACATGGTAAACATTTAAATCGATAAGCATAAGAAATCGTTTTTCAATCAAATTTCATCATCATAGACCGCTCTTTCTGATCATATGTTGCATCGAATCACAATCTACACACATTCAAGGCAAATGTACATGGACACGTATCGATTTCAACGCTTGGACGATAGAATGGGGAAGCACCAGGACCAACAGTAGAAGCCGACACTACTGGAAGCCTATGCAGCCCTAGATGTAGTGCTACTTAATAACGGCGTTGAGGACATCTTTATAAACGAGAGAGGACGGTCCACAATCGATATCACCTTTGTCAGCTTCATGTTCACACATACAATCATAGCGACCCTCAAGCCGTCATGTATCAAATACTTCCACACAGGGGAATTCATCACTGACAGATTGGCGAGAAAGCCCAGAAAAATGGGTGGAAAGAAAAGGATGTCGATGCGAAGTTACTCGATTATATGCTGGAAGACACATTCGAACAATTTGACGCTGAACCCGATGGGAACAGGCAGGCTGGAAAAGTGATAAAGTGGGTAACTAACGAATGCGATGCTTCTATACGACGACAAAGACAACCAGCAAACTCATGTATTGGTGGAGCCCAGATATCGCCCAGGTGCGATCAAAGCGCAACATATTACCACGCTTGCAACAAAGAGCTAGACACCGTAACACCTACCCACAATGCGGGTTTCGTCAAAAAACAGGAGTTGAGGAATATGACCCATGAAAGTAAATATGACACGCTCTGCTTCCTAAGGGATGAATTAAATATGAGGGCAGCTTGATCAGTCAGCAACTTTAAATGCAACCTCGCTCCCGTCAACTGCCATTTAAAAATAGACTACTGTCAAAGTTTGAGCAACCTGTGTCATTTAGTTTGTGTTTGACAGCCATTGAAAGCAGACAACCTCTTGAACTTTAACGAAAATGGAAAAAAGTGAACTTCGTGTGCTGATTAACCAAACAGCAAAACAATATCCATCGGAAAAAACTCATGCTGTGTATATGGTGGGATCAGATTGGTGTCGTGTATTATGAATTGCTGAAACCGAGTGAAACCATCAATGGAGTTCTCTACCGAACACAATTAATGAGATTGAGCCGAGCACTCAAGGAAAAACGCCCCCATTACTACTTCAGACATGACAAAATTATTCTTCTCCATGAAAATGCTCGTCCGCATGTTGCGGTGCCGGTGAAAAACTCTTTGGAAACACTCCATTGGGAAGACCTACCCCACCCGGCGTATTCACCAGACCTTGCCCCTTCTGATTATCACTTATTTCGATCCATGGCGCATGACCTGCAGCTTTTACAACATATGAAGATACCAAAAAATGGGTCGATTCGTAGATATCCTCAAAAGATGAAGAGCTCTTCCGACGTGGTATCCGGATGCAGCCAGGAAGATGGGGAAAAGTAGGGTTTAGTAATGGAAAATACTTTGAATAAAACGTAATGTACCGTTCTTTCACTATAAATTCCTAATTTTTTATAGAAAACGAAAACTTGTTTGTACACCTAATATATTTTACAGTTCACTGACTTTATTTTATTATATTTTACAATAGGTAACCGTTCAACTTGGCCAAATTTTATAATCTGAGGTGCACACCGAGTTTTTTCGCAAATTCCTGTCCCTTTTATAAGGATTTCAAATTATCTTCCACCCTAACGTTTACTGATTCGTCGAAATTGGTTTGGCTCTCGCGAACCTGACCCCTTTCATCGAATCGTCAAGTGTATAGGGGTAGGATAGCGGAAAATTGCTGGGAAAGGTCGTTGTGCTGGGTTTGTATGTAAAATTATCCAAAAAGCCGTTGAGAGAATTTTGGAATTGGTTTTGATTTAAGAATTACGAAAATGCGAGATGGTAGATGAAAAGGGTCGGAAAATGCTTGTATGTTATATACGATGAAAAGGTTTGACCTTGAATTATCTTTGTAAGCATAGGATTATGTGTTGCAAGGGATGGTGAAAATGTCATTTGAAAATGTGTTATTGAAATGTAGGAGAATGTTGTTTTTGGATATGATGCGTATTTTATGGGATAAGGACACGAATTAACGACATTGATTTAAATGGAAAGGGGCGTGATAATTAAGAATGTTAATTATGTAACAGGGCTTCTCGATAGTATAGTGGATAGTATACCCGCCTGTCACGCGGGAGACCGGGGTTCGATTCCCTGTCAGGGAGCCTCTGGCACAAGACTAATGACCTTGCCCGAAAAAAAAATCATTATGGAAAATTTAACAAGCCTCAGGACTTGCTAAATAAGGCCAAGACCGGTTCCCGGTTGTAGTGCCGATGATGATGATGAATTATGTAACAGAACACTTGAACCAGAATTAGGCCAACGATCATGTATCAGCCTTGATCCAGCCATACACTGTGGTGCGTCACCGAAAGCAAAACAATACAAAGTGTATGCATAACATTGTTGACTTATTCCCCATTGATCAGGCAGTGCACAATGTATTCATTGCTACTATTCTGCTTTGCCTGTATTCTTGCAGCGTCATCAGTTTATAATGGCTGTCGTATTGAATCGTATTTGGTGGAGGTGTTTGGCCGTTGTTTCTTCCCCAATGAAAAATGGGTCATGTTTTATAAGACACAATGTTTGGGTGCTGAAGTAGATACAATGTAGATCCACTACATAGTCCCCCTTCTTCCAATTGAACAGTTAGTATCAAAAATCCCTTAGCACAGTGATGGTTAATTAAATTATTAATCTCTATTAAATGAATAATCTCAATGAAAGATAAGTTAAGGATTTCCGGACTAAACTATTGCATTTTAGGACAATGTCAATTCTTAGAAACTGTCAACAATTATAGACAGCATATTGTAATTAAGAAAAATCGGCGTGCACTTAATTATGACAGCAGCACGAACATTTCAAGGTTGTCCTATTAGCCTATTGCTTTTTCATTTAGTTGTTATACTTATCCAGGATGAAATGATTTACTAACCAACAGTCTCCACAGGACTTAAGGAGACACTCAGCCCTCAAGTAGCCTGGTGTTAAAGGATTAAAGGATCCACACAGAATTGTATATTAGTATCCCACATTTCTGAGGCAAGAGAAATATTTACTAAAATTAACATGTTGAATCATATTTATTGTACGTTCTTAAGTGACATGCTAATTGGCTTCCTATTGGTAAGGACATCGGCCAATTCTTCCTTCTCTCCTCAATCAATATACATATCTATTTGGAATTGTTTGGTTAATAAACTTAAATAGGTGGTCCTCGACACTGACAACCTTCGAGAGTTAAATGATTATCATGATTATCGTCATTCAATACCAACTGTGTGCATACTTCAGTGTTATACGCTCGTGTGATTTAAGGGTCATTTGGGTGTGGCTGGTGACAGGACAAGTGCATACATTAAATGTGCATAACACGTTGCACACTTCGCTTCCTTCGACCTCCTCCAAAAGTATTGAATGCAACTGAGGGAGAAGTTATGTTCAATAGCAGAGGCAAAGGGATCATAAGCATTAGAGCTCTCAGAACTTTAACAGTCCTGTTTGTTGAACCCGTTTGACAAGCATTCACATGTGGAATCATTAGGGAGAATGTTTGAAATTTGAGAATACATTTTCGAATACATTTCCACTTTTAGCATCACAAGTGGCCATAGAAGTGGCAGTGACAAGTTGAAATAGAACCGGAACAATCGGACGAGGCCATTAGACCTAGCCAGATAGATACATGGCCATTCTTAAAGGGGAATATACGTTTCGTTTGAAATATAAGCGTGAAGCGACATGAGAGATGAAATGAAGTGGAGAAGGCTTGAAGTTTGACTGCAAAGAGAAAATTTGATGGAGTATTCCGCCAATTTAATTGAATATTTGAAATGTGGAGTGGGATAACGTAGGGAAATGAGAGAGTGTGGGCCTCATTGCTCATAAATGGAATACATTGTTGTCCATGAAATATCATGAAACAAGTCCACTGTGGGTAAAAAATTATTCAAGACATATTGTTGGTATTATTAAGGGAGATGCCAAATTCATGGAACATTTCAATTTTGGGCCATATTTGAGGTGGCAACCAAAAAAAAAAAAAAAAAAAACGAAAAACAGTCGACAGCTCAATGTTTTAAAAATAAAAAGCAATGGAGTTTTGGCAGCCACAGTTCATAGAAAATTTGGACGAAATAGTACTTTAATGTTATCCATTGCAAAAGATGAATTCAACAATTCAGTTAAGAGTCAAAGCAAGAAATGCCCAAGTCGACCAAACTCTTGGTGTAAATGGCGACAAGCGGAAGCATCTGGAACTTTACAATCATACAACCATCCTCCTCCTCTCGACTCGAACGTGCAGGAATTAATTCGGCCCATTTATGAAGACCTTTCGTCGCAAGATTTGTTGAACCGCTGCTGTGCAGGATTTGTGGGGGTACGAGGACGCGACGACTCACGGGCGAGAGTTCTACCTCGTCCCCACAAACTGTTCACTGGACACAAAAGAGGAATTTTTTCTTTAACCACTTGACTGATGTTCGCCTCCCTCAATACCACATTGGATTTGCTGCGTGAGCGATTGCGCATTTCCACTTATTTGTCACGATTGAAAGTCCTCCATTTAACAACACCTAAACAATCCTTACCAAAACACCGGTTGCACAAGTGAAAAATAAAACACACATTTTGTGGCTGGTGATCACGGCTCCTCGATAGTATAGTGGTAAGTATACCCGCCTGTCACGCGGGAGACCGGGGTTCGATTCCCCGTCGGGGAGCCTCTGGCGCAAGACTAATGGCCTTGCCCGGAAAAAACAAATCATTATGGAAAATTTAACAAGTCTCAGGACTTGCTAAAAAGGCCAAGACCGGTTCCCGGTTGTAGTGCCGTTGATGATGATCACCGCTTTTATTTTAATGTATTTTTATTGTTAACTATAGATTTTTACACTATTGTTTTTATTGTTTCAATTTTATATAATAAAATATTTATATCTACTTGAAAACATGGTTCAAACATTCACTGCGGGTTTTATTCCAGTGTGACGTCATACACTAATTACACAATTGACAAGGGACGTAAGCAACACACGTTTTTAACTAATAAGGAGACGCACCGTACCGTACGTACGGTACGGTGGACGGTAGACGACCCGACCGGATCGGCGGTTAAAATACGACTTAGCGATTCAATCGTTGTCCGTGGAAGATTTGGGTGCATTCACTTTTACGGTGGTGATAACCAGATCTCATAGAGGAGATCTTCACAATACACAAGTGTGCGTGTACGTCGGTTCCTTTCACCGATCAAAGCCATGATAACAAATCTGAAACAAAGTAAGGACATAAAGAGTATTCATAGGATACGATTTAGGTAAAGTAAATACAACCGAAATCGTCGGATGCCAATGGGATCTATTGCGGCTGGATAAATAGCCTGTTGCTATTATGCTGATGATGCCAAAAAAATTTAGGTATACGATGGGTGGTCGTGTACCGTATCTTGCTGAACGAAAAGGGATCGAATTTGTATACATGCAAAGGAATTCAGTTTATGGCACTAGACACCAGATGCGTGTATTTGCTTTTGTTGGCACATGGTGCGAGTAGGGAAATAGTCTCAACGTGGATGGTGCTAATTAGATGTAGCTGGTGTTGGGCTATTTACCGCTGGCTAAAGTGGTCGCCAGCGGATGTGTGCATTTGTTAGATAGTTTTTATGTATACATATTGAGGCTGAGGTTAACCAACTCAAGGGTAAGATTCCCTGATATGCGGTCGTATGATGTGCGAACCAATGAATTTTATTACAGGGAATTTATGATAATGGTGAGAAAGAACTCTTACAGGAATTGTAAGCGAAAAAAGATGCAAGAAAAGGTAAGGATTCTTTACAGGGACCTTTAGGTAAATAAATTTGATTTATTTGATGCGTGAAGCATTTACAGGTACTAATACAGTTGCATTAGCAAACTTAAGGGAGTTGGGTAGTAGTTATGGGGGTTTTTCAGGTAAGTAGACCGTAGGGTTTGGCGGAACCGCTACAGATTCACACAAAACAACAACGAGTGCTGCTGGTCCTGTATGTTTTTTTTTCAATTTTTTCTCTGTTTTAATACCGTACTTTCGATTGTAATACTTTATTGTATAGGGTGGGCCATACATTTTTGCGAATGGCAACACTTGATTTCTTAAAAACCGTTAGAGGGACGGACGCGCGATTGGCGGAGACGATGTCTCTTAAAAAACAATTAATTTCAATAAACGTTTATTACGTTAAATGTATGATGAACAAAATAACATTTGTAGTTTTATTCCTCTACATGTTTCAAATGTGCAAAAATGTATGGCCCACCCTATATTATTTATTGTAATAGTGCAATACTTAATTTTTGTACCGTCAATGAATGTTATATTTAATTGTCAGGCCGGGAAATGGTATTATAATTTGCCGATGCTTTTTGCAGTTAGATAATAATAAGTATAGTAGTTCTAAGGGGTACTCACGGTTTGGGGCTTTTTAGGCAAGTCCTACCTGGGGTTTGATGGATCAGCTGAGGAATCCTCTTCTGTTACTCCGGGCGCCTCCTCTGCTACTCTCGGCGATGGTGGCTGTGATGTCGATGATGGCGTTGATGTCGGTGTCTCTGCAGTCAGTCCGTATTCATAACCGATTGAGCGTTTAGTTTATTGATTGCTAACTGCAAATGAATATACGATTATGTTTGTACTGCTAATTTTAACTTAATTGGAATTTTGGGGATCCCCCTGGGTTTTGTACAAGAGCGGCCTCCTCCTGATGACTCTGTAATGGTTTAGGCTTCAATGGGAAATCAGTTCCCCTTTTCCTTAGGTTCATATACTTTATCCATGGTGTTTCACTGTTGGATTTACTAATAAATTTGAATGAAGTAACTTAACGCGAATGTTTAATTGGATTGGAACATTTATTTGATAATATCTCTTTATAGTTAGAATTCTTTTCACGCCAATATCTGAATATCAATGTTCACAAAAATGCCGAGGAATATTCTACAGTAACCACCGTAGCTTTTTTCACATTTTCAACAACCATTCTATCCGTTCAAAAAACTGTCAACACTTTTTTAAAACAAAAAACTGGGTCTCCCGTTCCTAGTTCCCTCCACTATCTCTCTGTTCATTCGCCGTTGTCTCAACGAAGAAACTTGACTACGATCAATTTCGAAAAACTGGGTTCATGCACCAGCTATATTTATTCTTGTTTTCAATTTAAGTTTTACGGAGTTTGTATTTAAATGTAATTTAATGTTTGATTTGAGTGATGTGTTTAATTGTATGTCATTGTACATTTAAGTCTTTATGAATGTGTTTAATTTATAGATAAATGTTTAATTTTAAAGTGTAAATTAATGTTGTAGTAATATAATTGTATTTAAATTTAAATTGTTTGCAATGTATGTATTTAATTTTTAAATCATTTAAATGTTTTATATGTAATGTTGCCTTGTTTATGTTTTCGCTGGAACGAAGTCGATGGGGGAGTTACCACGTAACAGTTGTAATACCTTCGAAGGTATCAACATATGATGTTTTAAATTAGAGATAGTTTCCAAGTAATACACTTTATTGCCTTCAATCTCTTTATTGGTTAGAGATGATCTCATATACAATGTATTTATATTATTTATTATACTACTTTACTAGTTGGGGATGACCTGTTGAATGTTGATGAACGGTTTACTGTTAATCCTCGACTTCGACCATTTGCAACCACTTTTTTTATATTTAAATTATGAGCACCGAAGTGCAAACAATGCATTTGGTTCAGCTGGTGCCTTGAACGTATAACCCAATTGCCTAGCACGAATTATCCACATTTCTCAATATTTTCATTTTAACTTGTTGCCTCAGTTAAGTTGCATGCAATTATTTAATTGTGGTTCGCATTTGACCCAACACAATGGCCCGCATACAAATCATTGTTCGATCGATCTGCGCTTCGTTGCTATATCTGGCGCTTCGCAGATCTCAGCATTTTGATCAAAGCTTGGCTAAATGGTTGTTAATTGCTTGTGTGACACCTGTTTTCGGATATGAAGCAGATGAAGCATTTGTAATGTGAGTCCGCGTGACAATGCCCGGGTGCCAGGTGTAGAGTTTGTTTTAAGGGCATCTGGTGTGTAACCTTGGGGAGCGAGAATGTGCCATACGAGATTGTATGCTAATTTACTGTGGTTGGGTTGCGTGTATTATGTGAATACGAATTGATGATACTCGCGAAGTGTGGAGCTTTGGAGAGCGAGTACGCGTCATAGGTGGGCAATTAATAAGAGTGTTGGAATAAGATTCGCAACGTGTGCGATAAGAGTATTAATTGCATGTGGGAAGAAGCGTTAATTGAATAATTGGTTTGAGGCTGATTGATTAACGATCGAGGGCGGGGGATTTGTGTAGCGAGGTGCAACACAGTCCTAGGCGCTCTGGCTTTTGCATTCCAACGCCTAAAAACCTAAGCTATTCGAGAGAGCATTAATTCGGGACCGTGATAAAAAATTGGACATTCTGAAAAGTCTTCTACAGCCTATTCTCATAAAAGATTTGCAACTTAATGCATATAGAGTGTGGTGTAACAATTTAAACACGAGACGGTTATGCAAAAACCTCATCGAAATGAATTGCCCCAGTTATTGTGTGTAAGTGTCATATTCGCTCGGTGGCGGCAGTGATTCAGAAATATAGAGGTCTACTCGTGTTATTGTTCTACTATATGCTAAGCAAGTGGTACAGGTAAGATTCGCGTAGTAAGCGAATTATATTTATGAATGAATGAGTAATGATTTGTAAACATTTGGAGTGGACGATCGATTGTATACATACTCAGGTAGTTAGGAAATAAGACCGATCTTAGCCAAACCTTGGGCTGTGATTCATCCAATGTGGCATTCTTGCCACCCTCTTTTAGCGTACTGCGCTTTATACAGCAACAATGGGGACGTCTGGTTTTCGACGTAGGGCGATCCTTTCTACACCCCGTGCACTTTTCTTCACATGGCGACCTGCCAGCTTCGTACGAATGGATAAACGAAGTAGTGGGCCAGAACCGTATGGCGGTATATTCACAACAGAAACTGGATAAGCTGTTTACTAGCCTAAACGGACCACTGGCATGCACGAGCGAACACACAGAAGGCGAGTACATACCAAAAAATCGCGGAGGATCAGAACCATCTAGATACGTACTGACACCGAAGAAAGTTGGACCTAGGCCTTTAACTATTGAATAATATAAGAAGAAACAGACAAGCAGGCGAGAACCAGAAAAGAAGAACACAGAAACCCCAAAGAGAAGACAAAGAGGAGGCAAAGGGGTAAAACTAAGGCAGCAACATGTAGAACTGCACAGAATAATACCAGTGACGACGGATCAGAAGCTAAAAAAGAAACTGATAAACAAGCTAAAAACGCTGGTCGAATAATGGGCTACACGAATATCAAGAACGAGGTCATGAACAACAATGTAGCGACTAATGGTGGAAATATAAGCATATAAGAGTGTAATTGGCTCAAGAACTGTGCCTATTGACCACTCACAGCGAAGAGAATAGATTATTGTAAGAAAAAAGGATTATAAATCCTTATCCTTCATATATACTCATCTTCACTAATGAGGCTCATTTTCATCTTAGTGTCTTTTTTAATAGTCATATATGAGGTTCAGCAAATATTCCAAAAGAAACTACATATACAACTTGACACTGTTTGGTGTGAATTTTTTGCTAGAGATATTGTGGTATTTTTAACAGATACACACACAATACACAAGCAAATAGTGAAGAATACCGCACGAAAATCGAATAAGAAGATGCAACAGAGCTGTATACCATAGCGATAACATAACAAATCCACATCAGTCGAATTTACTTGAGTTTAGAAATCGAATTCGTACACAAGTCGGTGGTCTGATGGGTTGCGCTTTGGTGACATTTTTTGTGATTCTAACTGTCATAGCGTCAGTTCGAATCACACGTTCTTCACTATTATTCTAAGCGCTATAATATCATCATTAAAATTATCCAACTTGGCGGTCACAAAACATTTCAAAAGGAACAGCATACACAATTTGTTACTGGTTCGCCTGGATTTTTGACTGGACTTATCATCAAACGATTTTTCTGTAAAAATTCAGCTCCTCAAGCAATAAAATTTAACAGTGCTCTCTATCGGGGTACAGTAACAGTGTATTGTGACTAATTTTCAAGATATATTTTGTGTTTTCAAATAGACTGGTCTGGCCCTGTCAGAAGGGTGTTAAATTATCCTGACAGTTAGAAGGGCTTATCATAAAAGGCGACTAACGGTCGAGTAATAGGTGGAGCCCCGACCCCTGTCGCCTAGTGAAATACCACCTCATCAAGTTATAGGTTCCGTCAAATGGATGAGAGAAATCCTTGGCCATCTTTCGGAACTTTATCCATTAATTCCCCTTTTACTTAAGATTATCTTAGTATTATATTTCACTTGACCGCGTTTCCAAGGACACTTAATTTTGGTTCGATTTCCAAAGCGAGATCTTGCAAATTGATTTCAATTGACAACGAACGAGGACTTTTGAAAATAACGTCTCAATACACTTTGCGACTTCCGGCACCTGGTGGTTGCACTTTGGCGGTTTGCGACTCGACTCTGTGCGTGCGGACGCGGCGGTGGATGAATCTCGACTTGCATGTTAAATGTTTAAATCCCGAAATTTATCCAGAATATCCAAGCTACTACTGTACAAGGCCATGGTCTTACCGGTACTCATGTACGGATCCGAGACCTAGGTGTTCAATAAAAGGCTCTGTGGGGGGCGAAGTCGTGGTGCCGGCGAACGGCACAGGGTTCTACTTCGTCCTCACAAATTACTATAAGAAAGTTTCGCCGCAATCATCAAACAACAAAAGGACGAAACGCCGCCACATTTGTCCACAACCCGGAGTAAAGCCAAAAGGATAAGCACACATAGTCGTAACAAAAAAAAAAAAATAGTACAAATGAAACACACTGATTTGTTTAAGTTAAGTTTATTTCGAAATCAAGGAAAAACACTACTATTGGAATAACTTGTTTGAACTATTAGATTATTGTTCCGTTTCATTTTCTTATTGATACTAAAATTTTACGTCAGCAATGCGTGAAAGTTATACTATGAAAAAAATAATAACACGATCTTAGCCACGACTCGGGGTATATTATCGTCACCGTGCGCACCGGTGAGCGGGAGATCGCATGACCGTGACGGTCAGTGGATGGAAAACGACTCAACGATTTTCATCGTTTTGGGGTGAGATTTCCCAAGAAAGGAAGACTTGGCAATGTATGTGTATGTGTGAGTGAAGATCACATTGGTTTTTTTTTCATACAGAAGGCCATGGGAATAAACCTGAAACAAGGAAAGGGAAATTGTGCATTGCAGTTGAATAAATAAACCGCTAGTCGTCCGGGAAATGGCGCTAAAAGCAAATTGGATGTTTATGGCATCTCTGTCTGCAGTAGAAACCGGGTTCGTGTTTGCATTAGGAAATGCTAGAAAATTTGGTTTCGTTGATAATGCCTAAGATGCGGTGATTGTTTGTCGATTGTACACACGAATCGCGAGTCGGTTTATTACAGCTGTAAAAACAAACTGCCCGACATAGGATTTTAATACAGACAAAGGGTGCCGACTGGCTTGGGATTCATGGTGTCATATGCACTTTAAAGAATTATTTCCAGGAACCTTATCTAACGCGTTGTATGCATTAATGCCCTTGCAAAAGGAAATGTTTCAGGTATGCTAGGTGGAGGTTGCGTTGCAGGTATGGGAAATTGAAATTTGCCTGGGATTCTTGAAAAGGTAGGAAGAAATTCTTACAGGAAATTATATGCAAAGAGATTAATGAAGGTAAGTTTTCTTTCACCGGGATTTTTTAGATTATAGATTTGATCTATATAATGCGTGAAGCATTTACAGGTGCTAATGCTGTTGTTAGGAGATTGGCTGAATTTTATGGGGGTTTTACGTTAAGAAGACAGTGGGGTTTGGTGGAACCGCCACAGCACTGTGAACACTTAGCCGCGTTCGAGAGGAAGGTCTTAAGGAGAATTGTTGGCCCCGTATGTGAGGGAGGACGATTCCGGAGACACTACAACCAGGCGATCTATCTTGAAGCTAATGTTGTAAGAAAAATCAAGCCCGGTAGACTCCGGTGGGCGGGACACCTAGCTAGAATGAGCGAAGAGGAGCCTGCCCGGAAAGTCCTTTGTGGCAGGATGTATGGAGGGCGGCAGACCTGTTGTCTGCGGTGCAGGGATGGCGTAGACCAGGACGCCCAGAGCCTGGGAGTGCCAAACTGGATGACATTGGCTCAAAATCGGGACCGGTGGAGAGATTTGTTAAAGAAGGCCAAGATGAATCCCGGCTGTAGTGCCGATGATGATGACGACTCGTGCTCTATAATACATAGATAGCACAATATGTTCATCTGTTCATCACTCAATAGCTATACCTTCGTATAAACAAATGGCAATCTAGTTCAAAACCTACAAATCTAACTAACCCCAATTTTAGATTTTACTGTCAAAAAGCCACAAAAGCACAGAGCCGTCAATTGAACATGCGTGACCACCGTCTCATACATGTTACAACCTCTAAGAGACAGCACCTAGGCGTGAAACTGCGCTTTCCCAATCAGCCACAATTACACGTATATATATTATGTATCTCGAAGAATTGAAGCAACATGAGAAGCCTAAAGTGAGTATTGAATCGTTGTCTTTTCGTAATATTCCGGTTGATATATATGAGTAATTTGATAGTGTTAGTTTGCGACACTAGAATGACTTCAACAACAAATGTTTACTCCCTGCACATAATGGTGATATTGAAGTCATTGCCCTTGCGCAACAGCGAAATTAGTACAGATAAATAAAATGAAAGTAAACACACTTTTCCTTTCCTCATTCGTTCTCATTAAGTCCTTAAAAGTCTGATTATTTAATTATTGGAACGATGGAGTACTCTACTTAGAGCAGAAGCACCAACCGCCCACAAATGCATGACATCCTGAAAATTAACATGAAATTACCAACTACACCAGCTTCATATTCAGTAAAAGGGGCTTACTACATGACAATACTGCCCCAGTATCCTTGTAGTCCTTGTCGCCATAGTTAAACTTAACGAATTGTACTCGTATGCAATAGTAGGTTTCTATTTCCAGAGACTTTTGCAGTGCATCCCTGAGGGGTTTACATTTAATTACAGTCAACAAAAAAGAATAAGAATACAAGCAAAATAACTGACAATCCCGAAAACAAGGACCTAAAACTATGAAACGGAAAAACAAAGTGCATTCACTTCCGCAACGCAGCAATGCAGTTACCGAAGAAACTTCATCTCCACCGCTCTTTAGGAATGTAGATCCAAGTGTTCCTTCATTCATTACGTACTTTAAAAGACGCATTTCTACAGTCATGCCTGCTGCCCCATCTTTCGAGCCACCCAGCTAGTTTCCTCAACATTTTCAAGAACAACTCCTAGAGCGAATAATTGCTAAAATGTGTTCAACTGCTCCTTCCGCTTTTGTTTTATTTTATTTACTTATTTTCGTCTTTTTGTTTTTTAATTTTTTAAATTTTACTTTTGTCCTGCCACCGCCTCGGCCAAAGTCGAATAAAAAGGTCCTTACAAAGAAACATAACCCAAGTAAAATGCATTGTGCACTGGAAATCATGGACGATGATGATAGTGATAGCAGGAAGTGTAGTTTTCCCATGGTGACCGACCCCACAAGTTTCGCCCAACAGTTTCTCTGCTTGATGTCCTTTACACAATTGGATTGGGAGAAGAAGAAAACGAAAACGAAAACAGAGCAAAGAGCGAATGGGGCCACCTAAAATGATAATAAAAAAGAAGGACCACGATGGTGACCAAACTATCTGGAAAAGGATTCAACGTAATTCCCCTCGCAGAACTCGATGGCAGAAAAGTGAAAGATTCGACTTTGTGTGCCGGCACAGCAAAAGGGATTACAGGCATATGTGCACTGTGTACAGGAAGTCCCATTATCTCATACTATGAGTATCTATGTGCGTGAATATGAATATCAACATACAGGTGCAATGATTGCGCTAGGATGCACGAATCTTAACGTACCGTGAATACGGTCGGTCAAGGACTCAACTCTCAACACAGAAAATGAATGTTTATTTATCATAGAATGCCTGTCGCTACTAAACAGTGGTTACCTGAATTTCAAGGATAGCATTTGCAGGATCGAGACACGTTGTTAATTGTACGAGTGTGGAAGACGTTATTGGTCATACGTACAGGTGTGGGAACTTTATATACATGTTCATAAATGTAACGTAAGATCAGTGTTATAATTTATCAAATATTTTACAATAATTTATTGTTTGGATATTTAGTTACAGCTTACAGTATTTCCTCTATCATTGCCTCCCCCTTTGCAGACAAATCCAAAGCAATCTCCGAAAGAAGATGCCATTACATGGGCAATCGTTGATGTCACGAATGTCCTGCACATTATTGCACCAACCGCTAGGATAACAATCAGTGCCCTACTGACTTCCTTAATTCAAAAAGGAAACACTGACAAATATCTTATTAAGTCTTCGGGAATAAGCTTTCCATTTCCCCAGCTTTCCACTTTGGGACAGTAGAACGCACCACCGAATTTTTACTAACACGCAAGGCAAATAGCAACAGTTCCATGAGAGTAAATGGGAAATGTGAGTGTTTTAAATCACTGGAAGGCTGTTGTGCACTTAGACTGACGTCCGATTAGATCAGTGCATCGGAATGCGTTACTGTTGGCGTGCATACAGGTAATCCTGTCCTTTAAAGCATTTTCCTTTCTCCTTACTTAGTCCAGACCTGTCCTTGTCCAAACCTGCTGGAGTTAATATAAAATTTAGCAGGAATTCTTAATGATTGGATCAGAGATTCGAAAGTGAGATAAAATACTCTCTGTCCCAAAGTAAACCGGAATAGCTTCCTACAGATAGAACCGTAGATGAATCGATCCCGGTATATATTGAATAGTTTTTGTTTTGTTTTGTATCCACATTTATTTAACAAATTAATTACATATTTTACTTAAGACTAAATGTTAATTTCTATTTTACAAATATCATTCTTACATTAACATACTGGCTCTTCGCAAGCACTCTAAATTATACATTATTATTTTTCTTATGCCTTTCGGCGTACAATATATTGAATAGTCCTTGAAAGGACAGGCGAATATTAGTTGGTTCATAGGTTTTGTTTTTGTATCCATTAGATTTTTTTTTTTTGAACAGTTATTTAAAAACATTTGGAACCTCATATTGAATCTTTAATATAAACTAAATTAAATTACGGATGATTCTTCTCAAGCTTTCTGAGCTCTACCGTAAACATTCATGAATGCACTTCTGCCCACAAGAGTTTTCTAATTTGTTTTATGTATAACAAATGATAATATATGATACGCATAAAAAAGGTTTGTTCCATTGCTACATTATTTATATAATTTGCATAATTTATTAGAACATTATGTATTAGGACCTTGAATAAGTTCTTACTGATTTGAGTAAATTTTCTCTGGTTTCAACTCGTACGGCTTACAATGGGCTTTCTGAATCATCTCTAATATTCTTAAACGTTTCGAAACTTTAGAGCAATTGACTCCTAAAGATTTTACATAAGTAATGTCATCTTTTTTTTTATTTATTTATTTATTTTTATTACACTTCTCTCGGAAGAGGCGAACCTATGGCGCCGACACGGCGCTCCAAATTGCCACAAAATAACTGTTGCGGTTCTTTTTGAACAGTTGCAGCTTGTAACGGTCCGGGAACACTCGCACAGAAAGGGAGTTCCACAGCTCCCCCGCTCTGTAACGGAACGTCGGGACATGAACCGCAAAGTGGTGGAATCCGTCGGATTGTCTTGTTGAGTACATATTAACCGAATTGCGTGGAACAATACCACGAATCTCCAAAGAACAGTACCCGTGATAATATCTGTAAAACAGACAGAGGTCGGCTACGCGCCTTCGATGTGATAGCGGCTGTAGGCTCGACGTCTGCACCGAGCCCCCGATCAGGCGCATCGCCCATCTCTGTATGCTCTCAAGTAGGTCGAGGGTATGTTTAGGAGCCGAGCTCCAAACACGAGAGCAATATTCGAGCGTCTAATTTGAGATTTATACAGAAGAAGAAGCTGGGTCGGAGTAAAATATTTCTTGGCTCTAAAAATATAGCTCAGTTTTCCGGAGGCAGATCTGGCGATATTCGACACGTGTTTATGCCACGATAGATTCTCAGGGACCGTGACACGGAGCAATTTCATGCTTTCCCCAGATTCGAGGGCCTGGCCATTCATCATCAACTCTGGAACGGATGATCCACTTTTCTTTGTGAATGTTGTACGAGGCTTGCCTCTTATGTTTCGGGATTTGGCAACCCTAGTGTTGCAATCCGGCAATTGACAACTCTGTCGTAAAGTTGGACATTTTTGAGGTTATACGCACTCAGAACGTTTTGACATACGAGCGCTATTTGTGTTGTTTACAGTAACTTAAAAGATTCATCTTGGCCCAAAAATGGAATTAAATCGTCAACATTTTCGTGCGATTATTTTTTACAACTTTCGGCGTGGATTAACTCAGCAACAGTGCATGGATGAACTTAATTCAATTTTTGGCGATGAAGCTCCATCAAGGAGAAGTGTTTATCGATGGTATGGTGAATTCAATCGTGGTCGTAGTTCACTCCAAGATGAATTTCGTGAAGGTCGTCCAAAATGAGTTGTTGTTCCGAAAACCATTGATGCTGTGCGCGAACTGTGACCTATCGTGAGATTGAGACAACTTTAGGCGTTAGCGGGACCAGCATACATTCAATATTGCATAAACATTTGACTGTCAAAAAAATTTGTTCGCGTTGGATCCCACACAATTTGCCAATCGCCCAAAAAAGGCTCGTGTCAATTGGTAGAAAGAAATGCTGAAAAAATACGGTCGCGGTGCTTCGAAACACGTCTATGACATCGTGACAGGTGATGAATCGTGGATTTACGCGTATGAGCCCGAAAGTAAACAGCAGTCGACTGTCTGGATGTTTCAAGATGAGCCAAATCCAACAAAAGTTGTTCGCGCACGAAGCACACCAAACAAATGGTCGCCTGTTTTTTTCGGAAAAACTGGACATGTCGCAACCGTACCACTAGAACAACGCAGAACAGTCAATTATAAGTGGTACACAACCATTTGTTTGCCAGTTGTCTTCCAAGAAATCAGAAAAACCAACCGCCGAAGACGGATCACTCTTCACCCCGACAATGCGAGCTCTCACACATCGGCTGCGACAACTGCATTTTTGAGCACCCAAAACATCGATTTGATGGGTCATCCACCGTATAGTCCTGACTTGGCACCGAATGACTTCTTTTTATTCCCGTACGTAAAAAACAAACTGAGAGGTCAACGTTTTTCGACACCTGAAGAAGCGGTTGCTGCATTCAGAATGCATGTGTTGGAGATACCTCAATCAGAGTGGCAAAAGTGCTTCGACAATTGGTTCAAACGCATGCAAAAGTGTATAGATCTTCATGGGGAATATTTTGAAAAACAATAAAGTGATTTTCGATGATCAATATTTGTTTTTGTTCTCTAATCCCGAAATATAAAAGGCAACCCTCGTATATTGTGTCTTCGTTGCATTGAAGCCGACGAGATTGGCCTTTCGCCACTGCAGGATTTTATCCAGACCCTGATTCAGAGAGTCAATCTGTCTACATCTCAGCTGGTGCGACGTTGATGCACAAATCGGGCGAACACTCGAAAAAGAGGAAACAAGCGTACTATCATCCGCAAAACTGAACACTTTGTTATCCGTGGTCTCCAACAAATCATTTCATCATCATCATCGGCACTACAACCGGGATCCGGTCTTGGCCTTATTTAGCAAGTCTCTACACCGGTATCCGGTCCATATCCGAGACTTCTTAAATTGTCCATAATAATTATTTTTCGGGCAAGGTTATTAGCCTTGTGCCAACCTTTCTCAGGATATCGCTGCATGCATTGGTTCACTACTCGGGGGATGCCAAAGTAGCTATCCAGGGGTATCACGTGGAGACTGCATGTCAACTTGGATGGAAAATTTTAATACCTGTTCAGCAGGACTTACCAACTTGAATGTATATCCAACATAAAATATAAACCCATTTTTTGGCGGCTGTGGTAATTTATTTTATTCGTCCTTGGATTTTATTTATATACAGTTTATTTAGGTTTCCCTTTTTGTTTGTCTTTGATTTTATTTATTTGCAGTTTATTTACGTTTCTTTTTTTGTTTGTGTTTGATTTTATTTATATACAGTTTACTTAGGTTTACGTTTTTGTTTGTGTTTGATTTTATTTACATACTTTATTATTTATTGGCCTGTAGGAACCCGAAAGTTCATGTTCTCACCGACTCGGCTCCGCCATTGTTCCCTGTCCTGTGCGCTCTCCTTCCACATTCGACTATCCGATCCGATCTCCTCGAGGTCAAACCTAACATTGTCACCCCATCTCTGTCGCGGCCGTCCTCTCGGTCTCTATCATGTTGGCTTACTGTCAATAATTTAATGCGCGGTCCTATCGTTGCCCATTCGCGCCACGTGTCCGGCCCATCTTAAGCTTCGCGACTTGATCACTCTCACTATTATAGGTTTCCGGTATAGGTCTTCCAATTCGTCGTTGTGGAGTCTCCTCCATTGTCCTGCCTCCTCGTCATATTTACCTCCAAAGATACCTCTTAAAACTTTATTCTCGAATACGCGGAATTTGTTTTCTTCCCGTTTTGTGAGAGCCCATGTATCGCATCCGTATTGCACAATCGGCATGATTATGGTTTTATAGACACGGAACTTTATGTTACGTGATAGCAGTTTGGATTTCAACAGTTTACTGACTGCGTGCCAACTAGCGTTGTCGGAGTGTAGTCTTTTGTTAATTTCCTTCGGCATTTCGTTACTGGCCGTCAGTATTGTTCCCAGGTATTTAAATTTTTTGACATTTTCAAATATCTTGCCCCTGATGTTTATGTGTGTTCTCTGAGGTCCACCTGCTCTCGCCATAATCATGTATTTTGTTTTGTCTTCATTTATTTCTAGGCCCACCTCTTCTGCCGCTTGCATAATGATTTCACTGTTTTCACTTACAGTTTCTAGATTATCGCCCAAAATGGCGATGTCATCTGCATAGGCGAGCACTTGACCCCGTTCAGGGATGATCCGGCCATGTTGTCGTCTTGTACCTTTCTAATAACATACTCGAGCACAAGGTTTAAAAAACATGGTAAGAAGCCATCCCCCTGTTTTAGTCCGTCACGGATTTCAAATGGTCTGAGAAGTGGTTTTCTATTCTAACTCGCCCTTTGCTTTCATTCATGCAGATTTGAATGAGGGCGGCATATTTTTTCGGGATTCCCAGCTCAACTACAATATGGTAGAGTCTGTGCCTTGCGACTGAGTCGTAGGCTTTTTTGAAGTTAACAAACAATTGGTGAACCGTCTCTCCGTATTCCCACTTCTTTTCCAGTAGTTGCCTTATTGTGAACATTTGATCGCTCGTTGACCGCTTCCTACGGAATCCGCATTGTTAGTCTCCCAATATTTATTCTTCGTACGGTGTGATTCTCTCCAGTATGACATTTGTTAGTATTTTGTATGTGGTTGGGAGCAATGATATTCCTCTGTAATTTTCGCAGTCAGATCTGTCACCTTTTTTGAAAAGGGGGGCGACTATTGAGGTTTTCCATTCTTCCGGAATGGCTTCCTTATCCCATATTGTTTTAATCAGTTGGTGGATCTTTCGAGCGGTTGCCTCTCTTCCATGCTTAACAAGCTCTGCCGGCATGCAGTCGACTCCGGGAGCCTTGTTGTTTTTCAATCGATTTATTGCGTCTACAACTTCGTCGAAGGAGGGCTCTGCGATCTGAGGCTCGGCTGTATGTACGTTTGGTGCATTTATTTCTGGTTGATGGGTGAGCACATTGAGCAGGTTTTCAAAGTACTGCTTCCATCTTGTCACGATATTTTTTGTTTCTGTGACCAGATAGCCGTTTGTGTCTCGGATTATTTTGGCTCTCCCTCGGTAGCAATTTCTAATTGAATTTATGCCGGCATACATACCTCCGATATTCTTTGCTCTGGTGTTTTCTAGGATTTTTTCGATCCGAGTCTTATCCCATTCGCGTTTTTTGCGTTTGAAAAGTCTCGTTGTCTGTTTCCGAATTTTCGTGTATCTTTCTGCCTTGACTTCATCATATCTTTCTAAATGGATCACTCTGAGGCGTTTACGTTGTTCGATCTTTGCCCTGCACCCATCGTCAAATGAAGGTTTGGACTTAATTGGTTTCTTAAATCCTAATACCTTTTGGGCTGTTTGTTTAATTGTGTCTCTGATCGATGCCCATTTAGTGAACAGATTATTGGTTTCCTCTTCCTCACTATTCTCATTCTTTAGTACATCTATTCGTTAGTTCCTCTTGGTATTCAGCCCTTTTGCGTAGGTCTTTTAGTTTATCAATGTCGAACTTTTTGCTCGTCTCCCGTGACTGCCCATGTGGGATTGCTGCGAGCCGACTCCTGATTTTGCCCATCACTAGAACATGATCGGAGTCGCAATTTGCTCCTGTATATGATCTTACGTCAAGGATATTCGAGTGGTGTCTTTTGTCTATGAGGAAGTGGTCTATTTGATTACGCGTTACGCCGTCGGGTGATATCCATGTGGTTTTATGAATTTGCTTGTGCTTGAACATCGTGCTTTTCGCTCCCAGATTTTTTGACGGTGCGAACGTGATTTTATTTACATACAGTTTATTTATCTTCTCTCGCTATCTTTTTTTAAATTTTACCATATAATTGATTAGCAAATACAAATTCATTTAGGATGTACTAACAGAGCTCTACAGTTGAGACCAACCGTCTAATGATTTCTTTTCGAGCCTCGATAGAAACTCTTTTATAGTGCCAACAACACAAAACAATAACCCTCTCCTTTTTTTATCGACTGCACCATCTCATCCACCCTGAGACAGTCAACCGATGCCAGTTTTTTAGCCACAGGCCATCCCAAGGCAACGGAAATTGTAACCTTACAACCCCGTTGTTATTCACGGTAACATTATACCTACTCTGACTGCAGATCGCCTAAAGGCGATGGGCACTGCACAATTTCAGACAGCAGCAGAGATAGCACACGCTATCCCAAGGTGATGGGAATTGCAACCTTGATGATGGCGGACTGCTTTGAAGGTTGTGTATCGACTCAGCGATATTAAATCGTTATCAATAGAAATTCGGCCAGTGAAACCGGCTCTCTCAAATTAAGGTACATATGTATGTGTGAGCATTGATTCATACGTGGAACGAGACCATGAGAACGAATCTAAAACAAAGAAAGGGCATAATGTGCATCCATACGATGTGAGTTCGGCTAAGCAAACAAGCCAAATCTCCTCGGATGCTAATTGGGTCTTTGTTTGCTCATGAGGAACGGATCCAGGGAAATTAAAAGACAAAGGGACCGTATAGATCGTTGTCTAGGATGTGCATCGCGGCTAAATAAATAGACGACGATGCATCGAAGAAATGGTGTTAAAAGCAAAGATGGGACCAGGGCATCATAAACGTCTTAGATGAGTGATGCCCTTGTGTAAATAGGCGAATAGCCATTCGAAAGAGATGCTAATGTATTACAATACTCCATACAATGAGAATTGTATACCGTATCTTGGGTCGGTGGCCAAAACGAATCCCTTGCTTGCATTTGTATATGCAGGGAATTTCGTCTGTGGCAAAGAACGAAATTTAAGATTAGTTATTCGTCTAGGCGAGGGATCATGGTTGGGTATATGCCAGCTGAACAAACAAGCTGCCCGACGCTGCTTGGCAGTTGGACAATGAATCGCCAGCCGATGTGTATGTAAACAAGTTGTACACATGTTAGGAATAGCCAACTCAAGGCTAAGATTATGCGGTTACATTATATGTGAACCGAAGTAGTAGGGTTATGCCGGTTCTGCCCCAATTTTCTGCCCCAAAAGCTCTTTTCTGTGTGAAAGCTCTATGTGAAGGTGAAGATGTGTGTGTTGTGTGGTGAGTGTTGATAGTGGTATGTGGTTCATGGGTGGTGGGTTCTTATGTGAGGTGTAAATAGTAGTATTTAGTGTATTTCTTATGAGTATTGGTATTAATAGTGATATTTTGTGGTTGTGATTAATGGTTGTGGGTTCTTATGTGGGGTGGAAATAGTAGTATTGGTATTAATTGGGTATAGTTTGTAGTGTTCTTATCGCTGTAGTTGTTGGATTTTGTGCTTTTGATGCTATTGGGGCTTTTTTTTTTGTAGGTGGTGTTGACTATTGAGCTTTTTGTAGGTGGTGGTGAGTATTGGGGTTTGTGATGATGTCGGTGCTTTTTGTTATGGGTTTATGTTTTTGCTAATGGATTTATGCTTAGATGGTGATATCGGTGCTTTTTGTGATTCATGGGTGGTGTGTCTTAACTGAGGTGGAAATAGTAGTATTTAGTATATTTCTTATGAGTATTAGTAGTAATTGGGTATAGTTTGTAGTGTTCTTATCGCTGTAGTTGTTTGTTTGGGCTAGTGATTAATCGTTATCAGCGTGGTGGATCCGTGGATTTTGTGCTTTTGATGCTCTTGGGTTTTTGCAGGTGGTGGTGATGAATGCTTTTATTGACTATTGGGCTTTTTTCTATGGGGTGGTGAGTATTGGGGCTTGTGGTGATATCGGTGCTTTTTTTGTTATGGGTTTATGTTTTTGCTAATGGATTTATGCTTAGGTGGTGATATCGGGGCTGAATGGGTAGTGCTTTAGGCTTTTGTCTCGGTTGTAAGCTGTTAATTGTGGTAGAAATAAAAAACGTTGTCTTTGGTGTGCTTTTTAATCTTATTGTCATTAAGCTGAGTAATATAAACGGGAATTTTGTTGTTTGTGGATTTGTATGGGAAATGGGGTGTTTTTGCTGGGACTTAAACTGACTTCCCCTAAGACACAGAGCTAAGCTAGTTGACTTCACCTAAGACGCAGACCTAAGCCAGTATTCAAACGAATAATAACAAGGCGGAGGCGGGGGCCGGGGGCTTTTTGCTATTGAACTTTTTGTTGGGGGGTGTGTGTGTGTGTGTTTTTGATAATGGATTTGTGCTTAGGAGGTGAATGGTTTTGCTGCTAGTTGACTTCACCTAAGACGCAGAGCTAAGCTAGTTGACTTCACCTAAGACGCAGAGCTAAGCTAGTTGACTTCACCAGGTGAATGGTTTTGCTGCTAGTTGACTTCACCTAAGACGCAGAGCTAAGCTAGTTGACTTCACCAGGTGAATGGTTTTGCTGCTAGTTGACTTCACCTAAGACGCAGAGCTAAGCTAATTGACTTCACCTAAGACGCAGACCTAAGTCATTGGTTTTTTATGAGTCACCGAATGATTATTCAAGTCCATATTGTACCGATCCCATAACCTTTAGCAAGTATTCATGATTTCTATAGCAAGTTGGGATATCATTACTCATTTTTGTGAATTTCATACGTATTGAGGGCCAATTATTCTTATCATAGTTTCCATAATGTATTGTTTCCGCTCCCTACAGGCTAATGTTGATTTCTATATATAGGCGTACATCTTCAGTGGGTTGGGGATTTGTACTTATTATCAGTATTTTTTCAATTTGGGGTGTGTGATGCATAGTTGTTTTGTCTTGTTGGGTATTTGTTATCAGGTGTATACATCTTCAGTGGGTTGTGCGATTAGCGTTCAAGGTTAATTGTCTGACATGAGCAGATGGTATTTTTGAATTGGGTGTGTGAATAGGTGATAGGTGATTCATGATTGTTTGGCAGTGAATATATTATTATTTAGTCATTGAGTTTGAGTAATATATATGGGAATTTTTTTTTTGGGTGATTCTATGTTGAAATGGATGTATGTTTTAGTTGTTTCTTAATATATAGACATTTTTTGTGATTCTATCTGCTTTTGGGTTTTGTTTCGGTTGTCGAGGGCTTTTTCAGTAAATCTAAGCTGATTCTTAATATTTTGGGCTTTTTGCTCTATACTGAAATGGTACCACTTGATAGTAAATCTATGTTGAAATGGACTTTTTTGCTATATTGAATATGTGCTTTTTTTTGGGGATTGTCTGGGGTGCTAAAGGCTTTTTTATGAATATATTCACTTGGCAGTAAATCTATGCTGAAATATATATAGAAATACGGGCTTTAAATTTGAAAAAAAGAAGAAAAAATCATCATCAAACCCAATATTCGACGTGGGATTAGCTAGGAAATAAAAAAATTAACATCATCAACTGGTGAGTTACCTTATTTATATATTAATTGTTATTCCTTTTTTGACGCGGTGCTAGTATTTATTTTTGTGTATTGTATCGTGAGTCTAGCAATAATAATAATAATAATCCCGATGTTTTTGCTATTGCTGCATAATGTATGGAAATGATTCATCATCATCGTCGTCGTTATCAGTTGTGTATATGAATAGGTGACAGGTGATTCATGGTCGTTTGACTTGTTGTGCTGTTATCATTTGTAGTAAAATAGAGGCGTGTTATCAGTAGTTGTTCGTGGATTTTGTATGGAAGTCATTCATTGTCGGTTGGGATTCTTTCTTATCTCAGTATGTTATTTCTAAGGTGTAATTATTAGTATATTGCTCGAATGTTTTTTTATTTTCTAATGTGATTATATTAGATTATTGTTTTATTGGTCAAAGTTTTTTTGAGATCTTTTGAAAGTTCATTGTTTGCTTATAAGGTTTGATTGACCAGCGTTCAAGGTTCAGCAATTGATGTGAACATTTACTTATCAGTATACAAGGCGTTAATGTTTTTTTTTTTTTTTTAGAGAGTCTATCAATAATAATAATATTGAGTTTAAATAATCCCTCTGTTTTTGCGATTGCTGCATAATGTATGGAAATGATTCATCATCGTAATCGTAATCGTTGTTCTGTTACTAGTTGCGACCATCTTCAGTGGGTTGGGGATTTGTACTTATTATCAGTATTTTTTTCAATTTGAGGTGTGTGATGCATAGTTGTTTTGGCTTGTTGTACTGTTATCATTTGTAGTAAAATAGAGGCGTGTTATCAGTAGTTGTTCGTGGATTTATATGGAAGTGATTCATTGTCGGTTGGGATTCTTTCTTATCTCAGTATGTGAATTAAGTCTTAGGTTTGGATGATCAGCGTACAAGGTTAAAGTTTGGAGTAGGTTAATTGTATGACATGGTTGGTCGGCGATTTGTCTGGAAGTTGAGGACTCTTTTATATATTATTATTAGTCATTGAGCTGAGTAATATATATAGAAATTTTTGTTGTTCGAGGGATATGGTATGGAAGTGATGATATAAGACTTAGATTTGGATGATCACAGCGTTCAAGGTTAAAGTTTGGGGATAGGTTAATTGTATGGAAGTCATTCGTAGTCATTTGACGTCGTGGTTTTTGGGATTCTTTCTTATCTCAGCATGTGAATTAAGTCTTAGGTTTGGATGATCAGCGTTATTTTCTATTCTGTATTTATTGGTATATTGTTCGAATGTTTTTATTATTATCTAGTGTGGTTATATTAGGCTGTTGTTGTTGCTGTATTTAGTTTATTGTTATAATGATGTTATGTTTTATTGTTCAAAGTTTTGAGATCTTTTGAAAGTTCTTTGTTTGCTTATAATCATATGAGGATATTTTTGAAAAGCACAGGCAGTTTTTATATGGATATATTAGTATGTGTGGACTTTTTTTTTAGCGCTACAATGTTGTTAATAGCGAATATATTATTATTAGTCATTGAGCTGAGTATTATAAGGGAATTTTTTGTAGCTTGCTGTTATATTAATTATGTATATGTGTGTATGTGTATTGATGGGCAAATATCTGAATTTCACCTGTTGAGCTGTTGTCAGTTGTACACATCTTCGGTTGTAGTGGCGGTGTTGTTATCAGTAGTTGTTCTCGGATTTGTATGGAAGTGATGAATTAAGTCTTAGGTTTGGGTGACCAGCGTTCAAGTTAAAGTTTGGGGTAGGTTAATTGTGTGACATAGATGTTCGTGGATTTGTATGGAAGTGATTCATTATCGTTTGGCGTAGTGGTTTGGAATTCTTTTTTTATCTCAGTATGTGAATTAAGTCTTAGGTTTCAATGATCAGCGTTCAAGGTTATAGTCAGGAGAGAAAGAGAGAAAGAGAGAAAGAGAAAGAGAGACTATTTGTGGACGAATGAGATGTGTGTATGCGTAATAATGAATGGATTTCGGTATAGATAAGACCATCTTGACTAGTTAGAAATCATTGTGTTACTAAACCATTAAAGAAAAACACTAAAAGGTTCCATTGTGGTATATATTTGGCTGAGCAGGAAAATTGTTGCCATAGGATTAAAACAAAAAAACAACAACAAAAACGGTAAGTTATCTTAAATTATTATTAATCGTTTTTAGGATGTTTAATTTATTTCTTCAAATGTTATGTGTTATATTCGGGGGATTTTAATCATCGAGACAGCCTTTTTTTTTTTTTCTGAAAGCGTAACAAAGCTATAGAATTAACAGTAAATTTTTTCATTACTTTTTTAGAGAAATATGTCTGCTAACGAGGTCAACACCAGCAACAACTACAATATTAACAATAACAACAATAATAATATTAGGAAAAGAACGCCAACAACAACAACAACAACAACAACAACAACAACAACAAGCTGCAAAGAAATTAAAACAGCAGAGCTTTAAAAGATGCTTGTTTTGTGATGAGGATGTTGAGGGACGGCTTTGGGTCCAACATCATAGAAAAAATACCCACAAAGCAAACGCCCAACAAGCTCTTAATGAAAACGTCTCCTTAATAGCAAGCGCATTCCAAAATCGTATCAAAATATTTGCCATTACCAACAAAGATGAGAGTATGGTAAATGTGAATACGTTATTTGAAAAAAATATTCCATTGATTAACGAGTTACTACAAGATGAATTGAAAGTTTTGAAAGCTTTTAAATTTAGTATGGAGCTTTTTGCTAACTTTGCGAAACTACCCAAAGAATGTGAAGAGACAATGCAAATAGATATAAAAAGCATGCAAACTAAAATGTACACGATTGCGAAAGAGGAAGACATAAGAGAAAATTTGAGCACGGCAATTGAAATTATCAAAGCAAAATTGGAAGAGTTCCAAGAAAAAGATAGCGGATGGGCGTTGGCAGCATTTCAGAGGATCGAAATTAACATCAACAAATACGAGCCATTTCGAGCTTGATAGATAAGGGCCGATATAATAAATCTTTTAAAGAACTTGTAGCTGCATCAAACAAGAATAAATAAAATGTATTTATGTATTAAAATTAATTGATGTTTTTTCCCTTTGGCTAATTTTGTGGGCAAATTATTCGAATATTGGTCATTCATTTTCCCCCCATGAGTCTTAGAGTATCAAATATAACCCCACCAATATATGTGAATTTTCGGCTGTAAGTTGCTTCTTAATGTATGGGAAATGTTTTGTTGATTCTATCTGCTTTTGCCTTTGGTTTGTGCTTTTGATAATGGTTTGTGTCTGTGATCGCCAGACTTTCGGGTGGGTTGTCTCAGGTGTTGGGGGTGTTTTTCCTTTTTATGAATATACCACTTGACAGTAAATCTAATTTTATGAATATATATATACCACTTGGCAGTAACTCTATGTTGAAATGGTTTAATGCTTTTGATCTCTAGACTAGCGAGCTTTTTGCTATATATATTGACTATAGCCTATTTTTAGCGCCACAATTTTGAGTTTTTATATGGATATATTGTTAATTGTATACTTTAGGGCTACGCATTATCCATATAATATATTAAATTCTTTGTGCTTTTGGCTTTTTTATGAATATACCACGAGTCAACGAATGATTATTCAAGTCCATATTGGTCAAAAAAAGTGTTGATATAAAAAACGGGTGTTGTTGCCCAATCCCTTGACCTTGGAAGCTATATTAAATTCTTAATTTCTAAGTGTTTTTTAGTGAGTCGCCATTACTCTTATCTTATTTTGCATCCAGTATCACGACCAAATACTGATTTCTATATAGTAAGTTGTTGTTCATTATTCTGACCCCTTGACCTTAGGTGCTATATTAAATTCTTGATTTCTAATTCTTATTTTTCCATAGAACAATTTTTTCTAAGTACAAATGATTATTCAAGTCCATATTGAACATAAAAATGTGTTGTTATCAAAAAACATATGGCTGCTTATCAAATCCCATGACTTTGGATGCTATATCAAATTCTTGATGTCTAAGTGTTTTTAGTGAGTCTCCATTATTCTTATCTTACCTATATGAATAAAACCGCTGATCATTGTTCTTTAAACATTAAAATTAATTGAGGCCATTTTTTCCATGAGTCTTGGAGGATCAAATATAGTCCACCATAACATCATATGACAAGACCTGCTTACAGCATTGAAGAGTTATCAGAGAGGGATAGGTATAATACAGCCTGTTTGCAACCGCCCTGTTTGAAGAAACCGCCTGTTTGGACCCGACCTGTTTGAAGAGACAGCTTGTTTGGACCCGCCCTGTTTAAAGAAACCGCCCTGTTTGGAATCGCCCTGTTTGAAGAAACCGCTCTGTTTGGAAGCGACCTGTTTGAAGAAACCGCCCTGTTTGGAATCGCCCTGTTTGGAATCGCCCTGTTTAAAGAACCCGCCTGTTTGGAAGCGACCTGTTTAAAGAACCCGCCTGTTTGGAAGCGACCTGTTTGGAGGAATCGCCCTGTTTGGAACCACCTGTTTATAATACAGCCGATACATAGAGATCTGTTTACTGCTTTGATTCGATGTGGCATCAGAGAGGGGAGGTTATAATACACTCAGTATGTCTTTGAATGCAAACCATCTAATGGGTACGATGACGCATATTTCCTTGGATTAGGTGTGATAGAACTTTATGTGTTACTAATCGTTCGCCGGCTCAAACAAGTTCGGGATTCCTTTTGATATTACAGAGGAAATTTAGTTATTCGACTATCTAGATCATTTTAGCAAAGGTCGTTCTATGAGTCCCGGCAGGTCTGGGTCTTAAGGTCATTGGATTGGACAACAACACCCGTTTTTTATATCAACACTTTTTTTGACCAATATGGACTTGAATAATCATTCGTTGACTCGTGGTATATTCATAAAAAAGCCAAAAGCACAAAGAATTTAATATATTATATGGACAATGCGTAGCCCTAAAGTATGCAATTACCAATATATCCATATAAAAACTCAAAAATGGTGGCGCTAAAAATAGGCTATAGTCAATATATATAGCAAAAAGCTCGCTAGTCTAGAGATCAAAAGCATTAAACCATTTCAACATAGAGTTACTGCCAAGTGGTATATATATTCATAAAATTAGATTTACTGTCAAGTGGTATATTCATAAAAAGGAAAAACACCCCCAACACCTGAGACAACCCACCCGAAAGTCTGGCGATCACAGACACAAACCATTATCAAAAGCACAAACCAAAGGCAAAAGCAGATAGAATCAACAAAACATTTCCCATACATTAAGAAGCAACTTACAGCCGAAAATTCACATATATTGGTGGGGTTATATTTGATACTCTAAGACTCATGGGGGGAAAATGAATGACCAATATTCGAATAATTTGCCCACAAAATTAGCCAAAGGGAAAAACATCAATTAATTTTAATACATAAATACATTTTATTTATTCTTGTTTGATGCAGCTACAAGTTCTTTAAAAGATTTATTATATCGGCCCTTATCTATCAAGCTCGAAATGGCTCGTATTTGTTGATGTTAATTTCGATCCTCTGAAATGCTGCCAACGCCCATCCGCTATCTTTTTCTTGGAACTCTTCCAATTTTGCTTTGATAATTTCAATTGCCGTGCTCAAATTTTCTCTTATGTCTTCCTCTTTCGCAATCGTGTACATTTTAGTTTGCATGCTTTTTATATCTATTTGCATTGTCTCTTCACATTCTTTGGGTAGTTTCGCAAAGTTAGCAAAAAGCTCCATACTAAATTTAAAAGCTTTCAAAACTTTCAATTCATCTTGTAGTAACTCGTTAATCAATGGAATATTTTTTTCAAATAACGTATTCACATTTACCATACTCTCATCTTTGTTGGTAATGGCAAATATTTTGATACGATTTTGGAATGCGCTTGCTATTAAGGAGACGTTTTCATTAAGAGCTTGTTGGGCGTTTGCTTTGTGGGTATTTTTTCTATGATGTTGGACCCAAAGCCGTCCCTCAACATCCTCATCACAAAACAAGCATCTTTTATAGATCTGTTGTTTTAACTTCTTTGCAGGTTGTTCTCCTGACATTGTTGGTGGTTGTTGTTGTTGCCCCGTTCTTTTCCTAATATTATTATTGTTGTTATTGTTATTATTGTAGTTGTTGCTGGTGTTGACCTCGTTAGCAGACATATTTCTCTAAAAAAGTAATGAAAAATTTACTGTTAATTCTTTTGCTTTGTTACGCTTTCAGAAAAAAAGGCTGTCTCGATGATTAAAATCCCCCGAATATAACACATAACATTTGAAGAAATAAATTAGAAATCCTAAAAATGGTTCATGATAGGTGTTAACTTACCGTTTTTGTTGTTGTTTTTTTGTTTTAATCCTATGGCAACAATTTTCCTGCTCAGCCAAATATATACCACAATGGAACCTTTTAGTGTTTTTCTTTAATGGTTTAGTAACACAATGATTTCTAACTAGTCAAGATGGTCTTATCTATACCGAAATCCATTCATTATTACGCATACACACATCTCATTCGTCCACAAATAGTCTCTCTTTCTCTTTCTCTCTTTCTCTCTTTCTCTCTTTCTCTCTTTCTCTCCTGACTATAACCTTGAACGCTGATCATTGAAACCTAAGACTTAATTCCCATACTGAGATAAGAAAGAATTCCAAACCACTACGCCAAACGACAATGAATCACTTCCATACAAATCCACGAACAACTATGCCACACACTTAACTTACCCCCAAACTTTAACCTTGAATGCTGATCACCCAAACCTAAGACTTAATTCATCACTTCCATATAAAATCCACGAACAACTAATGCTAACAACACCTCCACTACAATCCAAGATGTGTACAACTGACAACAGCTCAACAGGTGAAATTCAGGTATTTGTCCATCAATACACACACATACTTACACATAATTAATATAACAACAAGCTACAAAAAAAAAATTCCCTTATAATACTCAGCTCAATGACTAATAATAATATATTCGCTATTAACAACATTGTAGCGCTAAAAAAGTCTACATATACTAATATATCCATATAAAACCTGCCTGTGCTTTTCAAAAATATCCTCATATGATTATAAGCAAACAAAGAACTTTCAAAAGATCTCAAAACTTTGAACAATAAAACATAACATCATTATAACAATAAACTAAATACAGCAACAACAACAGCCTAATATAACCACACTAGATAATAATAAAAACATTCGAACAATATACCAATAAATACAGAATAGAAAATAACGCTGATCATCCAAACCTAAGACTTAATTCACATGCTGAGATAAGAAAGAATCCCAAAAGATCTCAAAACTTTGAACAATAAAACATAACATCATTATAACAATAAACTAAATACAGCAACAACAACAGCCTAATATAACCACACTAGATAATAATAAAAACATTCGAACAATATACCAATAAATACAGATTAGAAAATAACTCTGATCATCCAAACCTAAGACTTAATTCACATGCTGAGATAAGAAAGAATCCCAAAAGATCTCAAAACTTTGAACAATAAAACATAACATCATTATAACAATAAACTAAATACAGCAACAACAACAGCCTAATATAACCACACTAGATAATAATAAAAACATTCGAACAATATACCAATAAATACAGATTAAAAAATAACTCTGATCATCCAAACCTAAGACTTAATTCACATGCTGAGATAAGAAAGAATCCCAAAAACCACGACGTCAAATGACTACGAATGACTTCCATACAATTAACCTATCCCCAAACTTTAACCTTGAACGCTGTGATCATCCAAATCTAAGTCTTATATCATCACTTCCATACCATATCCCTCGAACAACAAAAATTTCTATATATATTACTCAGCTCAATGACTAATAATAATATATAAAAGAGTCCTCAACTTCCAGACAAATCGCCGACCAACCATGTCATACAATTAACCTACTCCAAACTTTAACCTTGTACGCTGATCATCCAACCCTAAGACTTAATTCACATACTGAGATAAGAAAGAATCCCAAACGGCAATGAATCACTACCATATAAATCCACGAACAACTACTGATAACACGCCTCTATTTTACTACAAATGATAACAGCACAACAAGTCAAACGACCATGAATCACCTGTCACCTATTCATATACACAACTGATAACGACGACGATGATGATGAATCATTTCCATACATTATGCAGCAATAGCAAAAACATCGGGATTATTATTATTATTATTGCTAGACTCACGATACAATACACAAAAATAAATACTAGCACCGCGTCAAAAAAAGGAATAACAATTAATATATAAATAAGGTAACTCACCAGTTGATGATGTTGATTTTTTTATTTCCTAGCTAATCCCACGTCGAATATTGGGTTTGATGATGATTTTTTCTTCTTTTTTTTCAAATTTAGAGCCCGTATTTCTATATATATTTCAGCATAGATTTACTGCCAAGTGAATATATTCATAAAAAAGCCTTTAGCACCCCAGACAATCCCCAAAAAAAGCACATATTCAATATAGCAAAAAAGTCCATTTCAACATAGATTTACTATCAAGTGGTACCATTTCAGTATAGAGCAAAAAGCCCAAAATATTAAGAATCAGCTTAGATTTACTGAAAAAGCCCTCGACAACCGAAACAAAACCCAAAAGCAGATAGAATCACAAAAAATGTCTATATATTAAGAAACAACTAAAACATACATCCATTTCAACATAGAATCACCCAAAAAAAAAATTCCCATATATATTACTCAAACTCAATGACTAAATAATAATATATTCACTGCCAAACAATCATGAATCACCTATCACCTATTCACACACCCAATTCAAAAATACCATCTGCTCATGTCAGACAATTAACCTTGAACGCTAATCGCACAACCCACTGAAGATGTATACACCTGATAACAAATACCCAACAAGACAAAACAACTATGCATCACACACCCCAAATTGAAAAAATACTGATAATAAGTACAAATCCCCAACCCACTGAAGATGTACGCCTATATATAGAAATCAACATTAGCCTGTAGGGAGCGGAAACAATACATTATGGAAACTATGATAAGAATAATTGGCCCTCAATACGTATGAAATTCACAAAAATGAGTAATGATATCCCAACTTGCTATAGAAATCATGAATACTTGCTAAAGGTTATGGGATCGGTACAATATGGACTTGAATAATCATTCGGTGACTCATAAAAAACCAATGACTTAGGTCTGCGTCTTAGGTGAAGTCAATTAGCTTAGCTCTGCGTCTTAGGTGAAGTCAACTAGCAGCAAAACCATTCACCTGGTGAAGTCAACTAGCTTAGCTCTGCGTCTTAGGTGAAGTCAACTAGCAGCAAAACCATTCACCTGGTGAAGTCAACTAGCTTAGCTCTGCGTCTTAGGTGAAGTCAACTAGCTTAGCTCTGCGTCTTAGGTGAAGTCAACTAGCAGCAAAACCATTCACCTCCTAAGCACAAATCCATTATCAAAAACACACACACACACACCCCCCAACAAAAAGTTCAATAGCAAAAAGCCCCCGGCCCCCGCCTCCGCCTTGTTATTATTCGTTTGAATACTGGCTTAGGTCTGCGTCTTAGGTGAAGTCAACTAGCTTAGCTCTGTGTCTTAGGGGAAGTCAGTTTAAGTCCCAGCAAAAACACCCCATTTCCCATACAAATCCACAAACAACAAAATTCCCGTTTATATTACTCAGCTTAATGACAATAAGATTAAAAAGCACACCAAAGACAACGTTTTTTATTTCTACCACAATTAACAGCTTACAACCGAGACAAAAGCCTAAAGCACTACCCATTCAGCCCCGATATCACCACCTAAGCATAAATCCATTAGCAAAAACATAAACCCATAACAAAAAAAGCACCGATATCACCACAAGCCCCAATACTCACCACCCCATAGAAAAAAGCCCAATAGTCAATAAAAGCATTCATCACCACCACCTGCAAAAACCCAAGAGCATCAAAAGCACAAAATCCACGGATCCACCACGCTGATAACGATTAATCACTAGCCCAAACAAACAACTACAGCGATAAGAACACTACAAACTATACCCAATTACTACTAATACTCATAAGAAATATACTAAATACTACTATTTCCACCTCAGTTAAGACACACCACCCATGAATCACAAAAAGCACCGATATCACCATCTAAGCATAAATCCATTAGCAAAAACATAAACCCATAACAAAAAGCACCGACATCATCACAAACCCCAATACTCACCACCACCTACAAAAAGCTCAATAGTCAACACCACCTACAAAAAAAAAAGCCCCAATAGCATCAAAAGCACAAAATCCAACAACTACAGCGATAAGAACACTACAAACTATACCCAATTAATACCAATACTACTATTTCCACCCCACATAAGAACCCACAACCATTAATCACAACCACAAAATATCACTATTAATACCAATACTCATAAGAAATACACTAAATACTACTATTTACACCTCACATAAGAACCCACCACCCATGAACCACATACCACTATCAACACTCACCACACAACACACACATCTTCACCTTCACATAGAGCTTTCACACAGAAAAGAGCTTTTGGGGCAGAAAATTGGGGCAGAACCGGCATAACCCTACTACTAACCGATAAGTTTTCTTTTCAGGGATATGCTGTTCGGAATAGAATTCTTAAGAAGAATTTTGAATTCGAGTAAATGAATGCAGGTAAGAATTCTCTTCTAGGGGATTTTAGCTAAATGAATCAATCAATTTGATTCGTGAAGCATTTAAGGTGCTAATGCGATTGCATTAGCGAAAGCTTATGCAAACTGGGTTGTAGGGATGGGGGTTCTTTAGGTAAGTAGTCAGTGGGCTTTGGCGGAACCGCCACACATGTAAAATACCCGTTTTGATATGGTAATGTTTTCTTACTGCTCTGATTCGACCAGGCGTCAGAGAGACCCCGCCATAATACAACCGGTATATCCCTGGCTGCAAATGGTCAAGGTGACGCCAAACACCCTGGATTGGGCGTGGGAGATATTTGTATGTTACTTTTCGTTGGCCCGTCTACCATGGGTGGGCCTACTGGAAACGTAAGTTTCCGTCAGCATACCCTTAGTGATTCATTGTAGTTTAAGCCCCCGTACCATGTAAAGATGTCTACCTTGCGACGGATTGAAAGACATAACAGTGTTGAAATAAAGATACATTGAAATAAGAAAGTGTGCGGTGTTTTATTAATAACAGTGGCTTTGGTTGTGCATTACACCAAATGTTTTCTATGGCTAAGAATTATTATAAGCACCCTCACAAAAATTGTTTAAATGCACAAGGTGGCTAATTATGGGAGGTCGAAATTATCGTTAGTACGAATTTCAAGTCATCTCAAGGCCCGAAAGTATATTGTTACAGATTCAAAACCGACACACTTGTCAACCGTTAGCGTGAACTCATGGCGTCGCACCGAGCCTTAAGCCAACTAATGCGACATCGACACACCGATTCTGGAGCCATCTAGAGGAATACTGGAGAATACACGAAACTGGCAGAAACGTCAGAAGCAGACGGAACCAATAGAGGACACGTGACTGAGGAATTGAACGGAGGAAAAACAGAGGTTGTCCTTAAAACATTGAAGCACTCTTGCGATCCAGTGGTCGAACTCGCGCAAAGGAACGTATAGTTTTAAACTGGACACAGTTTAACGGTCGTGTGCGGAGTAGAAACGTAACGATTGGTGTCAGAAGTGGGATCGCGGAGTGATCGTGGACAATGGAACCCCAACCAACTCTAGCATTCGACATGAACGTGCTCTTACAAGCAATGGCACAACAATTGGCGGAGCAGTCTTCACGTATGGAAAGTCAAATGGCGGAACAGTCCTCATGCATGGAGAATCGGTTGACGGAACGCATAGAGAAGCAGCTGACGGAGCGGTACTCGTGCATGAAGAACCAGTTGGCAGAAAACACTTCACAAGTTAAGGACCAACTAGCGCACATCGAAGGAAATGCCGCTAAGTTACGGGCGAGGCAGGACCAAATGGAAGGCGAACTACATCACTTGAAATCGAAACTTAGGGAGTTGGATACTCATGTGCGTGAAAGACAGTCAAGCGTACCAGTTACGACTGTCAATGCGATGAAACTTAAGGCCCCAACCTTTGATGGAACTGTGCCGTTTAGTGTTTTTAAACTACAGTTCAAGACGACAGCACAAACTAATCACTGGACAAGGACGGACAAAGTGGCAGCGTTGGTGGTATCGTTGAAAAGCCCCGCCGCCGATGTGCTACAAACTGTTCCTGCAAGTGATCGTAGCAATTATGACGCAATAATGGCTGCGATTGAACGGCGTTACGGCAGCGATCATAGGAAGCAGATGTTCCAGATAGAGTTGATGAATCGCCACCAAAAAGCAAACGAGCCGTTACAAGAATATGCAATGGAGATAGAACGGCTCGCGCACTTGGCAAACGCAGATGCACCCGCGGAGGTAATCGAAATACTCAAAACCCAGGCGTTCGTAAATGGTTTGAAGGATGCAGATACAAAACGAGCAACGTACTCTACGCCGAAAAGGACATTCGCGGAAACAGTGTCGTTTGCATTGACACAGGAAACAGCAAGTCTGTTAAACAAACCAGTGCATAGAGTCCATCGCGTGGAAGTGGAACAGAACGAATCCCTGGAGAAAAGTGTGAGGGATCTCATAAAGACGATGACTCAAATGATGTCAACCGGACGCAAGGGCTCCGGCGGGAAATGTTATAATTGCGGAAAAGCTGGGCACTTTTCACGGGATGTGATGTACCACGCAAGGGAAAAGAGAATGGAGGAAAGCGAGGACCAGAAAACGCTCGTGGTTCCTCTGGAGAAAACCCCATCGTTAAACTAAAAAGGACCAGCTCAAAGGGACAAAAGCTGGTTCCCGTAACGGACTGCCCCACGGACCCCGTTTCGCAAATGGGTCGGAGCAACAATAATCTGAGCGTGAGTGGGGCTGTGAATGGACGATCGCTGATCTTAACTCTGGATACAGGTGCAACCCATTCCATCATTAGATCGGACCTGGTAGGAGATGATGTCGAACCGTTGAATGGTTGTAAACTGCGGGCAGCTACAGGAGAGGAGGCTGCAATTTCTGGGAGGGTGAAAACGAGGGTTCAGATTGGAACTTTAGAGGTGACTCATACTTTCCTAGTGGCTGGGATAATGGACGATGTAATGCTCGGTGTCGATTTTATGTTGACCAATGGTCTGGCTCTTGACCTAAGGAAAAGAATATGAAAATGCGAACACATAGAGATATCATTGAACACTAGAGATGGAGCGCCACATATTAGGAATGTGAGAGTGAGTTTTCGTCAGCAGATTCCACCCAAATCGGAAGCAGTTCTTTGGGCACACGTAGAGGCAGACTGCAGAGCAGGCAAGCTGTGGGTAGTGGAAGCATCCGAAACAGCCACGAAGGTATTGGTTGGCCGAACCTTGGTACAGGTGGGCGAAAATAAGCAAATCCCAGTTCGAGTACTGAATGAGTTTGGTTCACTGGTCACACTTGATAAGGGAATAGTGCTGGGACAATGCCAAGCTGTGGAAGCGGTGGTTAACTGTGACAACCCTCCCCAGGAAGCCAGGAATAAGAACACAAAAACGCCTACCATGATGGATACCTGGTTAAATGAGCTAGATGGACAGGAAAAGATAATGGCCAAACGACTACTAGAAAAATATGGCGCAATATTTGCCAACGGCGACGGTAAAACAGGAAGAACGGACATTGTTCAACATCGTATAGGTACCGCTGATGCCAGACCGATCCGACAAGCGCCACGAAGAGTTCCACTGGCCAAACGAGAAGATGCCGAATGGATGATAGACGAAATGCAGAAGGGTGAAGTTATTGAGCCATCAACATGCCCTTGGAATTCGCCGGTCGTACTAGTTAAAAAGAAGGTTGGAAGTACCCGGTTCTGCGTCGATTGCCGGAAACTCAACGATGTCACCAAAAAGGATAGTTACCCACTGCCACGGATAGATGATACGCTGGATACCCTATCTGGTTCGAAATGGTTCTCAACTTTGGACCTGCAAAGTGGGTATTGGCAAGTAGAGATCGAGAAAGCGGATCGAGAGAAGACTGCTTTTAGCATTGGCGACGGATTGTGGCAGTTTGCGGCGATGCCATTTGGATTATGTAACGCGCCAGCAACTTTTGAGCGGCTGATGGAGCACGTATTGAAGGGCCTCCATTGGAAAACATGCCTGGTGTATCTTGATGATATTATCGTCATGGGCCGGACTCTTGACGAGCATCTCAAAAATTTGGAGGGGGTCTTCCAACGAGTCGCTTCTGCTAAACTGCGGCTGAATCCAAGGAAATGCGATCTATTCAAAACCGAAGTAACTTATTTGGGCCACAAAATCACAGCCGCAGGAATTCACACAGACGCAGGCAAAATAAATGCTGTCAGAGATTGGCCTCGACCCACAAATGTTCACGAAGTGCGAAGCTTCCTTGGACTCTGTACGTACTACAGACGCTTCGTGCCCGGATTTGCCAGTGTCGCACAAGAAGCTTACACGATTTGACAAAAAAAAAATTGCAAATTCGTGTGGAGCAATGAGCAAGAAAATGGCTTCCACCGACTGAAAGAATTGCTGTGCACAGCCCCAATGTTGGCTTAAAAGTTTGTGTTGGACACAGACGCTAGTGCACATGGAATAGGAGGTGTACTTGCGCAGATTGTCGACGGTCAGGAAAAAGTGATTGGGTACTACAGCAGAGTTCTTGGTAAGCCGGAAAGGAACTATTGCGTTACAAGGCGCGAACTCTTGGCAGTGGTGGAATGCGTGAAACACTTCCACAAATACGTATACGAACAGCATTTCCTTGTAAGGACGGATCATGCGGCGCTCAGATGGTTGCTGCAGTTTAAAGTTCCAGAGGGGCAAATCGCGCGTTGGATAGAAAGGCTGCAGAACTATGACTGCGAGATACAACACCGAAAAGGAGGACAGCATGGAAACGCCGATGCACTCTCTCGACGCCTATGTGCAGTGGAGTGTAAACATTGCTCAAAGGCTGAACGATGTGAAGGGATAGTCGACATCCGCTTATTGAGTCTCGGACCTGATGCAGAATGGGACTCCAGTGCTTTGAGACAGCCTGAAATTAATAGACGGAGTATTACATCGCCAATGGGAAAGCAATGATGGTAGATACACCTCCGATTTAATTGTCCTACCAAAATCAAGGATATCGGCCGTGTTGGAAGAATTCCACAATAGACCAAGCGGAGGACACGTCGGTGTTGCAAAAACACTGGAGAAAATAAAACACTGGAGAAAATAAAACAACGGTTTTACTGGGTGAATGGCCGGAATTCAGTTGCTAACTGGATTAAAAACTGCACACAATGTATGGCAGCCAAGGCCCCAAAAGTCAAAAGCAGGGGGAGGTTACAACAGTATAATCCTGGAGCGCCATTTGAGCGCGTCGCAGTGGATGTAGCTGGCCCTTTCCCTACTAGTGATTCCGGCAACAAATATGTACTCGTGGTGATGGACTATTTCAGTAAGTGGCCCGAAGTGTATACGATACCAAACCAGGAGGCTAAAACTGTAGCCGAAGCTTTCGTGCAGAATTGGGTCACGCGATTTGGAGTACCGATCGAGTTACATTCGGATCAAGGGAGGAATTCCGAGTATGCTATCTTCCAAGAAATGTGCTCACTGCTGGGCATCAAAAAGACACGGACGACAGCTCTGCACCCACAGTCGGATGGAATGGTTGAGAGGTTCAACCGTACGCTCGAGGAACATTTGCGAAAAGTTGTCGACAAATGTCAGCGTGATTGGGACAAGCACATTCAAATGTTCTTAATGGCATACCGATCAGCAGTACACGACACTACCGGACACCCACCTGCACACATCAGACCTGGAATTCGGTAGCAACGGTGCCACTATTAAAGCCGGGGGCAGCTATTGGGAGGTGCTCCAATCCGAGATGGACGAAATACACCGTCTCGTGAGGCAACGGATACGGTTGACGAGCAACAAAATGAAGGATCGGTATGATCGAGCCATGAATTCCGAGGGATTCCAAGAAGGCGATTTAGTACTATTGTAGAACCCCCAACGGAGGAAGGGTCTGTCCCCAAAACTGCAGAGATCGTGGGAAGGCCCATATAAAGTCTTAAAGCGACTAAACGATGTGGTGTATCGCATACGGAAGAGGCAAGGGAAGATAAAAGTTGTGCATATAGAGAGACTATCCCCATTGGGATCGTGGAATTTGGAGTCTGATCGGGACGATCAGACTTAAGTGGGGGGTAGTGTTACAGATTCAAAACCGACACACTTGTCAACCGTTAGCGTGAACTCATGGCGTCGCACCGAGCCTTAAGCCAACTAATGCGACATCGACACACCGATTCTGGAGCCATCTAGAGGAATACTGGAGAATACACGAAACTGGCAGAAACGTCAGAAGCAGACGGAACCAATAGGGGACACGTGACTGAGGAATTGAACGGAGGAAAAACAGAGGTTGTCCTTAAAACATTGAAGCACTCTTGCGATCCAGTGGTCGAACTCGCGCAAAGGAACGTATAGTTTTAAACTGGACACAGTTTAACGGTCATGTGCGGAGTAGAAACGTAACAATATGTTCATCTAGCCCATATCACACAAAATATCACTACTAAGCGCGAAAGTATAGGTGAGATTCTAGACATATAGATTCGTCATCATGCCCGAGTATTGAACCTTGCATCGATCACGTTCTTCCCAATATTGACATAGGATTTAAACCTGCACCCATATAAAGTCCTATTGATTCAGTAATCGACACCATATCCGACGTCACCAGTACGTTCGCGACTCACTTCCATATCCATGTATTCATCAACAACCAGATTTGTCGCATCTAGCTGGACAAATATCCAAACGAGTTAGCACACCGAATCAGCGTATATTCATTTATAACAAACAACGCATCACAAAGAAAATTCCATAAGAGTGATAACTTGATGACTTGACTTTCGAACATCGAGAATATATATCAAGATTGATAAGCCACAATTCGACTCTGGAACATCAAGTATAAATATTATCGCATGACCCCGTCAGGCATTTTATTCTGCTCCGTAGTTACGAGACATAACTGTGGGGGTTTTCTATATCACACAGAGAACCAACCCACAATTCCTACCTAACTTCGACCGCTAATAGCGCGTCACCATAACCCAAACCTGCAATAACACACATTCGCAAACATGCAAAGAACACACTCCCAATATCCAACAGCATCCGTTCCCAAATCTGCAATCACATACATCCCCAAACTTACCAAGAATCCATTTCCCAATCAGTAATAAAACGCATTTCCAAAAACTTGCAACAGAATATAAATAATCTCCCTCATCTACATCAAACAGCATACATTTTTCCCAAAAACCGCTTCGGTTAATTTCTAATTTAAACTATATCCCTCGCTTACAACCAAGCAGCATTAATTTGTCCCGAAAACCATTCCGGCGCATTTCCTGCTTAAGCCATTTCCCTCGCTTGTAACCAAGCAACATTCATTTTCCCCGAGAACCAGTTCGACTCCCATCCCAACTAAACCAATTGAAACAACATCAATTCTCCTTACTGGTAAGCCACCAACACGATGCGTTGCATATCCACGAAACAACTATCGCATCGACCAAGACCCATATTCCTATGTCTAACCGACAACTCATGCCCATACTTGGTCGTGTTCCCAAACCGATTTCCCCGCATACATAGCGACAGAGGAATCCAATTCAGCCTGTACGGCAGTAATTCTCTGGAGCTAAATCCCCTATGCACGCATAGCAACCCTTTTCAAGTTCTTAATAAGTCGCAGTGAATTTTACTTGGCGATGAGTTCACTGCCGCGGCACCATGAATGGATTCTTGCTCATTTTCAGTCAGTCGAGTTTGAGCAGCCGTGATCGAAGTGAATCAAATCGCAACCCCCTCCACCGTGCTTCCTCGGAATGAGGGAAGAGCGGGGACCTTTTCTTTTCCTGGGGATGGTAAGACGTCTTCTGTATGTCTTCTTTCTGGTTTAAATAATTGGTTTTACTTTCCTTTTATATTTCTTTATTTTTATTCTATTCTGTTTATTCTATTCTTAACAACTTTCTTCCTTCTGGTTATTCTATTCTTAATAACTCGAACTCTCAATTTTACTTCTCTAACTCAACTTACTACCTCTACTCTCTAACTGATGACTCAAACTGTTCTCTCTAACTTCCAATCTCAAACTGATTTTACAAATGAATTTTTTCTCTACTTATAGAACATTAGGTTCTAATTTACTGGAAATTATAACATGAACAAAACAAATTTTAACAAAGTATTCCTTTAGTTTCTGTGACTTTTAAATTGAATAAAATTTGAACGAAAATCAAAGTGCTCTGTTTTGAAATAAAAAGGGGCAAGTTATGAAAAGGGGCATGTTATTAAATGTGCTGTAACTGGCAATATGGTGAATATTTATGAATGGTATGTATTAAGTGAGAATGTAATATATGTTAAGGGAAGTTTTTAAGGATGTGTAAGGAGATTCAGTGTTAAATTTAATAAAGGGTAGTATTCTGGAATACAACATCCCACCCTTCTTCGAGAAAGAAAATTATCCTTGAAGAGAATAATTTTCTAGTAACTATATATTAGATTAAGAAAGACTTGGATTTTCGTTCAATTACATTACAATGGTTTTTAAAATTAATCTTTATCAAAGGTTACAATAATCAATAAGTTCTTAATACTAGAAAAATAGTATATTTACATTATATATTAACTAACTAAATTTAAATATTTCTCCTTGGAACCTTTTCTTTTCTTATCCAAAAGTTATTATGTTATTATATTAATTATATAATATTAATATTATTGTTTCAAAATTCTCATTTCCGTTCGAATATGTATATAAATTCCAAAATTTCCAATATATATATTACCTCTAAAATTTCCTTTCTTTCCTTTTCCGTTCGAATATATATTAATTCCAAAATTTCCAATATATACGAGGGTTGCCTCTTATGTTTCGGGATTTGGCAACCCTAGTGTTGCAATCCGGCAATTGACAGCTCTGTCGTAAAGTTGGACATTTTTGAGGTTATACGCACTCAGAACGTTGTGACATACGACCGCTATTTGTGTTGTTTACAGTAACTTAAAAGATTCATCTCGGCCCAAAAATGGAATTAAATCGTCAACATTTTCGTCCGATTATTTTTTACAACTTTCGGCGTGGATTAACTCAGCAACAGTGCATGGATGAACTTAATTCAATTTTTGGCGATGAAGCTCCATCAAGGACCAGTGTTTATCGATGGTATGGTGAATTCAATCGTGGTCGTAGTTCACTCCAAGATGAATTTCGTGAAGGTCGTCCAAAATCAGTTGTTGTTCCGAAAACCATTGATGCTGTGCGCGAACTGATATTGGAAGATCGTCATGTGACCTATCGTGAGATTGAGACAACCTTAGGCGTTAGTGGGACCAGCATACATTCAATATTGCATAAACATTTGACTGTCAAAAAAATTTGTTGGCGTTGGATCCCACACAATTTGTCAATCGCCCAAAAAAAGGCTCGTGTCAATTGGTCGAAAGAAATGCTCAAAAAATACGGTCGCGGTGCTTCGAAACACGTCTATGACATCGTGACAAGTGATGAATCGTGGATTTACGCGTATGAGCCCGAAAGTAAACAGCAGTCGACTGTCTGGATGTTTCAAGATGAGCCAAATCCAACAAAAGTTGTTCGCGCACGAAGCACACCAAGCAAATGGTCGCCTGTTTTTTCGGAAAAACTGGACATGTCGCAACCGTACCACTAGAACAACGCAGAACAGTCAATTCTGAGTGGTGCACAACCATTTGTTTGCCAGTTGTCTTCCAAGAAATCAGGAAAACCACCACCGAAGACGGATCACTCTTCACCACGACAATGCGAGCTCTCACACATCGGCTGCGACAACTGCATTTTTGAGCACCCAAAACATCGATTTGATGGGTCATCCGCCGTATAGTCCTGACTTGGCATCGAATGACTTCTTTTTATTCCCGTAGGTAAAAATCAAACTGAGAGGTCAACGTTTTTCGACACCTGAAGAAGCGGTTGCTGCATTCAGAATGCATGTGTTGGAGATACCTCAATCAGAGTGGCAAAAGTGCTTCGAGAATTGGTTCAAACGCATGCAAAAGTGTATTGATCTTCATGGGGAATATTTTGAAAAACAATAAAGTGATTTTCGATGATAAATATTTGTTTTTGTTCTCTAATCCCGAAATATAAAAGGCAACCCTCGTATTACCTCTAAAATTTTCTTTCGTTATTCCCCCTTTAAGTTTTTTTTTTTTTTTTTTTCGTTTTCGTCATTTCCTACAATTGTTTGATTAGTTCATATATATTGAATAAAGAAACAAAGGCCATTTGTTATGTGTTTATCTTTTCCTTAAATTTATGGAAAATTTTCCAAAACCTTTCTGGGCCTATTATTATGATGATTGTATAGAAATCATAATACCAAAAATCTTCTTAAGAACTGATTTCAAATGTCCTAAATGACTGTGTAACTTTGTATTTTGTTGTATTTTGTGTTTGAATAAATGTTTATTGTTGTAAACAAAAATTTGTAATGTGCTTATATGGTTTTCCTTTTCTGTACCTATTTTAGTTGAATTATTATTTTCATTTTTTATTATTTCGTGTTTGAGTAAGGGTTTGTGTTTGTTTTCGTTGTTCAAAATATTTATTGTTTTCGGCTTAGTGTTATCATTGTCCATAGCTTTAACCGCTGTCGGAACGTCTACCTTTTCAGTCTTACTCACTGCTGATGGATCGTTTAGTTTCTCAGTCTCATTTACTGATTCGTATAGTTCTTCAGACTTATTAGCTGTTAGAACATCTTGGTTCCCAGACCTATTTGCTGTTTGAACTAGTTCTTCAGTTATATCTGCTGTAGAAACATTCAATCCTTCAGTCTTTGCTGCAGAAAAGATTTGTTCACCAGTATTAGCTGCTGAACTGACTTGGGTTTCGATTTTTATTGCAACTTTTGGGTCTTCAGTCTTTAACACTGCTGAATTTTCAGTCTTTGTTGCTGAAGTGTCGGGGTTGTCTATTGGGATAGCCGGAATATTAGGGAATTTTGTTTGTATATTTTCTGCAAGATCCGAATTTTCAGTCTGTAATACTGCTGAGTTTTCAGTCTTGGTTGTTGAAGTGTCTGCGTTGTCAATAGGGATAGCCGAGATATTAGGGATTTCAGTCTTTAATACTGCTGAAAATTTCAGTCTGTGTTGCTGAATTATTTTCCAGAATGGGAGTATGAATCGGAGTCTTTATATTAGGGGCAGGGTTATCTTCGTTTATTTGTCTAGGTTTATAGGAGTATGTTTGGCTAGGAGCTTCATTAAAATGGTCGTTATCTATTTCCAAAGATCTAATGCTGTAAATAGAAAAATTTGGTCTGTCTTCCAGGTTGGAAGGCGTTGGTTGGCGTCAGGCCTCGTTTTCCGACTCTTGCACCCGAGAAAAGTGAACATTTTGCCGATCGTTTTGTCTATTGGTGGTCCTAGAATTTTCACCAAAACGATTTTCAGAGTTTGTAGGATTGTTTCGGAATGGGTTACGCGTTGTTGTACCTTGTTGGTAATTTGTTGAAGCCGATCCATTCCTAGATATCTTGTATCTACACTCATTCTCTGTGTGATTATTCCGTCCACAGAAATTGCATACGTTATATTCCCTTTTTATGGGTTGTCTATTCGGAAAATTGTTGGACTGCATGTTCCGATAACATGTGTCCTGTGTATGCCCTGACTTACCACAGGTTTGGCAGACTATTCGATTAAATCTGTCATTATAGTTATATGGCCTGGGAGAGTTGTCCATTCGAGCAGCATGTGATACTACATGTGCAATTGACTGTTTTAAATTGTTTCCCCCATGGACTTTAGCTAGTATTTTTAATTGTTCGTTTTGTAGTCCATCCTCAAATGTTTGTACGGCCAATTTTATGTTTTCTTCTATTAAGTATTCCCTAACCACCGCGTCTGCTGTTATTTCACACGTGGCAGAGTTTAGAGTCCTTAGAGCATTCGCGACTCTATCGCCATATTCCCGAACGGTTTCTCTGTAGTGTTGTTTCAGAGAAATCAACTCATTATGTGCCGTCGACCGAGATTGCTCCTCTTTATATTCCGATTCGAGTTTATCTTTTAAATCCGCTCACTTAGCGATTTTGCTATACCTAATCAGATCGTAAGCATGACCCTCTAATCTATTTTAGACTAGCTCTAAAAATGTCTCGTATATATCCGGGTCTGCCTTCTTTATGGATCTAAATAAAACGTCTCCCCCGGAAATAAATTTACCTAAGTCGCTGGGTTTTCCGTCAAAGGTGGGGACGATTCTGAAAACATCAGAAATTCCGACAGACAGAGTCATTTTAGGGGCTTTACTGAGTATCTGTTGATAGTGGATTTGTTTTTCTATATATATATATATATATATATATATATATATATATATATATATATATATATATATATATATATATATATATTAGATATGGTTTGGACCCAAAACTGAAAGAAAGAAAATTTTCGGCGAGAAAGAAAAGAAACGGAAATGTCGTCGAAAAAAAACTGAAAAGAGAATTTTCAAAATTTCTATCGAGAAAACACTTTTTTTTTGAAAAAGGAAAAAATTCCAAGTAAAATATTCCTACCAAAAAAAAAGGAAGAGAGAAAAATCAAAATATTGAAAAAATGTCTTACTACTACTCTAGATGTTGTTCTTGTTTGTACGGGTTTCTCTATTCTATAGGAGAAACAGCCCACAATTCCAACCACAATACCTACCCATTTCCTTGATAAGTTATTTACCTGTAAAACATGTCAAAGGGACGCATAGCTAAACTCATTATTCTATGCAGATAATGCATAATTGAGTTTAGCTACAATCTTCGCCATTCGGCAACACTATTGCGCTAACCATGGGATTTCCACCGGAAATTCCATTCGTATTGGTTAGCAACAACCAAGTCAAACCAAGCGACGCGGTTGCGTCATAGTCCATAGGCTTGGGTATTTATCGAACATTCCACAGAATGGTATTATATCCCCAGCCGATGCGGCGTCCTATTGACTTTTCCCAGATCACCCATTCGCTTGGGATCAACGATCTCTTTTTGCTGGTGAATAACCTTAGCTAGGTTTTCCTCTTTCGTATTTCTGTCTTGCTATAGTGCGTTGACCTAAGAGATTATCACTAGGTCAGTAGACCAGCCGTATACACGGCACTGACGCACACACACCTAGCCAGATCAACCCTGGGTTATTGTGCTTTCCCTTTTGATTTCTCCATTCTGGCTACGCCCATCGACGTCGAACGAATACACAAGTACGTTTCGACCTGTATGAGTGTGGTGAGTTGGGGAACACACAAGAGAGCATGATTTCCACCCTAATTCAAGTTAGTCGTTTTTGATACATCATCGAGGTTGGACACGCCGCCGCGTAGAGTTTTTTTTATTCAACTACCATCGAGTAAAGAGTCGTCTCGTTGTCAAGAAGTTGTCTTGTGAAATCATTTTGCTGAGTGGAATTTAATTTAAAACTACCACTTAATTAGAAACGTGTGATCTGGCAAATAAATGAGTGAGAATTGATTTAGTGATATTCAGTAACCAATTTTCAATTGGAAGTTTTACAATTAAATCTTAATACGAATTTTTGTTAGCGGCACCATTTGTAACAGGAGGCCGACAAGATATGATAGTCAAAGTACATCTCATTAAATTAAAGTGTAAATAAAGAACTCACAAACATCAGATCAACAAACAAAATTATTATTAAATTAAAGTGTAAATAAACAATCATAAACATCATATCGACAAACAAAATAAATTAAGTTAAACAACTAAATCTCGGTGCAGTTTATTTAATACCATCTTGTGGATCCCCTGAGGATCATTTTCGCGCAGCAACATCGTTGGGGACGCAAGTGAATCCTGTGCCATACGTTGGCATCATACTTTACCCCCACAAGTTTCTTATTGTTGTCCTTTTTTTTTCTTCTTTGTTGTGTCGTAGAGTTCTCCAAATTTTTTTTTTCTTCACTTTTTTTTTCTTTGTTGTGTCGTTGAGTTCTTTTTTTCTTTCTCTTTTTTTTGCTTCTGCTTTTCCTTTGTGTTACCGCCAGGCAGTTGAGTGTATCCTGGTCTTTTTCTCTTGAAAAATTTTTTTTTTTTGTTTAAGTTTGTTTTTTCTATTTTAGTTTATTTTATTTATGGGATTCTTTAGTTGGATCATCCCACCGATTATTCGTAATCCTGCACCGCAGTGTTGACGTCCGGCGCCGTGCTTCCTCGGAATGAGGGAAGAGCGGGGACCTTTACTTTTCCTGGGGATGGTAAGACGTCTTCTGTGCGTCGTCTTTATGGTTTAAATAATTGGTTTTACTTTCCTTTTATATTTCTTTATTTTTATTCTATTCTGTTTATTCTATTCTTAACAACTTTCTTCCTTCTGGTTATTCTATTCTTAATAACTCGAACTCTCAATTTTACTTCTCTAACTCAACTTACTACCTCTACTCTCTAACTGATGACTCAAACTGTTCTCTCTAACTTCCAATCTCAAACTGATTTTACAAATGAATTTTTTCTCTACTTATAGAACATTATGTTCTAATTTAGTGGAAATTATAACATGAACAAAACAAATTTTAACAAAGTATTCCTTTAGTTTCTGTGACTTTTAAATTGAATAAAATTTGAACGAAAATCAAAGTGCTCCGTTTTGAAATAAAAAGGGGCAAGTTATGAAAAGGGGCATGTTATTAAATGTGCTGTAACTGGCAATATGGTGAATGTTTATGAATGGTATGTATTAAGTGAGAATGTAATAAATGTTAAGGGAAGTTTTTAAGGATGTGTAACGAGATTCAGTGTTAAATTTAATAAAGGGTAGTATTCTGGAATACAACAGGAGCGCGCAACACGTTTTTCTTTTTCCTTTACGAGCAGAGGTTGGCCGCCCACGACTCCAGCGGTCAGTAACGGGCAACTCACTTTATCGTATATTCGAAGTATAATTTAATGCGCTTTCCGGTGGTTTAAGAAGTATCGTGTCTACCAATATAGACATTGAGAAAAACAGTTCGGCGCGAGCAAGAACTTTAAATACATGTTTCGATCCTATTGATAATATATCTAAAAGCACTGGCGTATAAAAATAGTAACCCAAGCGGATGTGTTGTGTCCCTCAAGATCAGCGTAGACATTAAGAAAAACGATTTGGCGCGAGCAAGAACTTTAACTACATGTTTCGATCGTGTTGATAATATACTTGAGAACACCTGTGTACAAAAGCAGTAGCCAAAGCGGGTGTGTTGTGCCCCTGTGGGGGTACGAAGTCGTGGTGCCGGCGTACGTCACTGGGTTCTACTTCGTTGGATAACGTTTACGAAACACGACTCCGGTTTAATTAAGACTCCGGGTATGTACGCGTCCCCGTGCGCATCGGGGAGCGGGAGCGGTCACGGCCTGCGAGGCTGGATGTTGAAAAACGGCTCAATCGAGGGTTGGAATCTGGCTCTTGATTCAGCCTCGATTCGGTGGTGGTGAATATCCTCTCGGCTAAGGATATGTTTACCTACCACAAGAGAAACGTAAAGTCTCTCTTTGTGGAATGGAAAACCACAGCTCGTAATGAAGATCATGGTGTATGCATGTATGGGTGATCGTACAGATCACAGTGTTTATCGATGCATTTGAGCAAAGGATAAACGAAACCTGAAACGAGGGAAAAAGAACAAAGGGAGAAGGGACCTATGGCATCGGCCTGTAATGAGGGTCAGATAAATAAATAAGCTGCAACTCATTAGATGTGAAATGCATTTGGGATACATCATGCCATTGTATATCGTATCTTTGGTCGGTGTAAAGGAACGGATTCTTTATTTGCATTTGTTGATGCTATTGTATTCAATCCGGGGGCTATGCGCGGAGTTGATGATTATTTGGAAATTCAAACACAGGAGAATTTCGGGGTAAAGTGCTTGCAGCTGTATCAATAGCTGCAAGTCATTGCGAAGGAAATTAGATGGTTACACTATGACGGTTTGTATAACATCTATGCCAATTGTATATGGCATCTAAGACAACTCAAGGGTCGCATTCTAGTGTGAGTATTTACACTAAACGAGAATTCGGTTCTTGGTCGCTAATGCAGAGATGCATTGATGCATGCATGTATGCCCTTGTGGGAGAAACTCTTTACAGGAATTCCTAGATAATGCGTTGAAAGCATTAATTGCCCTTGAGAAGGGAAATGTTTCAGGTATGCTGGTGATTGGGATTTGCCTGGCATCCGAAGGTGCCGAATTGGGCTTGGGATTTATGACGTTTGGAACAGAATTCTTATAGGGAATTTTGGATTCGAATAAACGAATGAAAGTAAGAATTCTCTTCCAGGAGCTTTTAGCTAAATGCATTTGGTAAACTTAATGCGTGAAGCATTTACAGGTGCTAATGCGATTGTATTAGCCGAAAACTATGAAAGTTGGGTTGTAGTTATGGGGGTTCTTCGGGTAAGTAGACAGTGGGGTTTGGCGGAACCGCCACGTCCCTTAAGATTGATATATACAGTAAGGAACCCAAATTTGAGATTGTGTACGCAGTTAATTAAGTGGACCTCTCGCAAGTGAATGTGGAAGAATAAAGTAAAGCCGAAGTTACGTAAAATAAATAGCGTTTTATTTTTACTTGTTTCCGTCTTCCTTGAGGAATAATTTTCAGCATAGCAATCCCCACCATTGGCAGGATTCACCTTCATGTGAAGCCCCATATGTTGAATAATCCAAATCAACGTATACAATCCAATGAGTACCTGTAAAAGTGCATTGGCTACAAAATGCATATACGGGCAAATCATGGAATCCAGATACCACATCTGGGAAAAATCCATGACGGCACAAAGAAAATAATGTGCTATTCAAAACAAAGAACAATTCTATGGTAACAAAGCAATACGGTATACAAAATATCTTTGCCATCGTTGACCATAAATGAACACTTGTATAAATACAAGGTTCTAAGAATTGTATACACGCATCCACACAATCAGGTCTCGCAGATCATAAACATTTTCAATGTTTATGATTTTCAGGAAATGTACTGCGAAGCATACCTCATGTGTATCAAAAAAGATCTATTGTGTGTAAGCAATGGGTGCATTCCTTCGGTCTGCACGATCGAAAAAGAGATAAGGGTGTGTGTGTATGAACGTCGTCCGGTTTTGGAGATTCTATCGGGGATTCTAATTCAAACCTCGTCGCGATCGGACGCAAATAAAATAAAATAAAAGGCACGAATATTACCCATCATCGAAGACGGAAGACAAATTGAAAACAAATGGAACGAGTCGTCGTGGTTGTGTGTCGTGTCGGGTGTTTAAAAGTTAAACGTGTTAAATAAAATTCAAATCAAAAGCCAAAAACCTCATTTGTAGGAATAAATGGATTGTGTTCGCTGTGACGATCATTCGGTGTACCCAATTTAAAAAGTTTTAAAAACAGATTTTATTATATACATAAATAAAGTAAGGTAAATAAAGTGACTTTAAATTAAGAACAGACACGTGTAATTTATTTAACTATTTGGGTGCTTATCTCTCTGTGTGTGTTTGTGTTTTCTATCTCTCTGATAGTGCAGTGCATATATAGTGCAGTAAAACAAATTTTTTTAACACCAGCTTAGAGCATCTGCGTAGGACCAGTAAGTTATAATATAAGAGAATTAAGCTAGAATTAACCATTTTTTATTTAGCATATAATTTAGAATCTAAGACAAAAATGGAAATAAAAAATGTTGGGAAAAATGAAAAATGAACTTTATAGCGTTTTGCGACAATAATGAAGAGATATAGTAGCAAAGTGGCGTTCCATCGTATATAGTAAAAACAAAAACATGCAATACTTGATTTGGATGATTTATCAGATGAGGCTACAGTCCTAAAATGCCACACAAAACCCTACATTTCAATGTTCAGTGAGTTACGACCCATGTTGTTATGACCCTTTCGATTATAACATGTTTAACATCGCAACCCCTATGTGCAATCGTCCGACTTACAAACAGATTATGTCATGTATCATCTTCCAAATCCCACTAACTAGCAAATTACTCGTCCTTCTTGGATAATGGAACTTTCTAATTAAATTGCTCCGATGGTAATGAATTCGCCACTAGATTGCATTTATTAAAGGATCTATCATCCATCTATTAAATTCATTAACCAACGTACGCTGATAATTGACGACCCGCCCAACCCCCTTTCGATGTCACTGACTAGAAAATATTCTTCCAACTTGTGTATCCTGAAATATACTCCTTGTTGCAGCCATAGCACACATACACACGCACACACGCTCGTTGATAAATTAAAAGAATTATTCGCAGCGGGAACATCATATGGAATTTTGAACTTTTCCTGTACTCCCACTCTCTGTCCTTGCATCCAATGCCAGGTTATCATTTATAATAATTCATTTCAATCTGTATTCCGGCAAACTATTCTATACTAAGTGAAACTATCAATATTGTTGTCAGGTTTACCTATATGCTGTTTGTGGATGAAGGAACCTGCAGCAAATCCAGCCACACAGAACCCATTGAACAATCACAAAACAAAATGAATTTATAATTGACATCTGGAGTGGTATGGATGTTAGTATTTCTGATGTTGGTGATGTAATAACACTCTGCAACCGGTGGTATCCTGACATCAAAAACCATTAATCCTGGTACATGTGAATAACGAGCCGCGAGGGAGATGTAGGTCAATTTTCGGTAGCTGAACAATTGCCATTTGCCATCGATTGCTTTAGTTAAAATAATACATTTTGCCGCAACGTGTGTCCTTTGTAAAATATGAAAATCACGAGTAAATGGACTAGTTGAAAAGGATTAACAGCCCGGTAGACTACATTTTAGTATAATCCATTGACCTAATTTAAGTGCTCGTATACCATTAGGGATATTATTGTGATGATGGGAGTGTGGTCGTTATTGTTTCTTCTGCATTCAGGTCCTTTTTTTGAAAGAAGTGTTGCGGCGTTGACCATATTTTCATCATATTATCTAATGCAATATCAGGTTGTAATTAATGTTTGTAGGATTTCACTATACAATTTATCAGAACAAAATTTGTGTCAGTTTTAGAAGTAGAGTTTTGTAAGAGGACTATGTTGAATTACTTTACCCAGATCACTCTGCTTAATGCGTACTTCGTTCATTTAAATTATATCTGCAGCAATTCCTTAGAAGATTAAAATTTCATGCCTCAAAATCAGGGCGTAGACCAGTAATACTCTACATTCCAGGAGTTGGACACTCCTGCTCTACTCCGCTGTAGTATGTTATCTATATATATTACACACATCTATTTCTATTGAAATCGACCCTCTCTATGTTACGGCATCTTGTGGAATCTATTAGGGAACACACAGTAATGTGTGGAAAAGTAGAGCTGAGTCTACTCGGTAGGCATTCCCAAATAAGTGAGAATGGAGTAAATTGGTTGGACAGAATGGGGCATGCAAATGGGATAGGGCCTATGTCTTTGAAAATTACCAGGTGGACGTCGCAAACCAAAAATGAAAAAAACACTTGTGGAATCTAATACCGATGTTCTCAAAATCGAAAGCACGTGACTTTTTTGGAATTATTTCTCCTCTCACCAACAGCCTTTACACATCCATTTCCTACTTCTTCCCAATATCTTTAATTTCAAAGGTGCTATTCAAATTGTCGCAGAGTGCTTGAACTAGTTAGTTCAAGCCATTGAATAATTTAATTACTATTACTTTCTGTTATTAATTGTTATAATTTATAATTTATTTTTGTTATTGATTGTTAGTCTTAATTCGTTATAGTTTTGTAAATACCTGCATGTTTGGCAGCACTGTTTGTGTTTGTTACTGCCATTTTTGTTGTTTAGTTTTGCTTGTCATTTTTGTTATGCTAATTATTTAGTTTTCGTTCGTTTTCGTAAGCAATTAGTTGTTTTTTCGTTCGTTGTCGATTGAGCTAGTTTTTTGCTCGTTTTTTCGTAAACAAGAGTCAAATATTCTTTTGGATTATATCGGTCGATTTTATTGCAAATCAGTGCATTTTTAGTTTGTATTCGGCTTTGTGAAGCAATTAAACTTATCGTATGTTATATAAGAACTAACAATAAACATTTTCGTGAAATTAAACATTTCGTGTATTCGCTTTTTATTGTCGCTCGTTCACGGTAAACGTACCGGGACTCAACAGAAATACTACACAGTTAGCCCTGCTACAATACAGCATCCTACAACAGGGTTTCGCTTTAACACGATAGAATAAATTGCGGGAACTCCCGTATAGCACCGTTTTGCTCCTATACAATAATAAAATTATGAAAATCTCTGTGCAAAGACTGTATGTAGTTCTACACCACTGGATAGCATGATTATGGTATAAAATATTTGAAAACCAAATTACCTTAAAAAAAAACAACGGGAAGGAATAATATCCATTGGGTGGTTTGTAGCCTGGGGTATACCGGCTGTATTATAACGGCGCCTCTCTAACACCGGACCGAATCAGAGCAGTAAGCCGACCTTACCATATCAAAACGGGCCTCTGATATGGCGGACTATTTAAAATCCCAAGAGTCGTGGAAACAATAATCAATATACACAAAACAACCCCACGAAAAACCCAGTAGGCGTAGGTATGATGAGCCGACACTATCATAAGCGAACAAATCATCAAGAAAACATCGACTCCGCAAAAAGAAGACATAGGGAAAAACGGAAAAAGCGGAATATACGCGTCGGCACGTGGAATGTCCGATCGTTATCTAAACCAGGCGCGATACAGACGGGTATAGAAAACCCGAAACAAAATAAAATGGACATCGTCGCTTTTCAGGAAGTATCAAGTAATCGAAACCAACGGGTTCACACTGGCGTGTGGAGGTACCGACATATATAACCTCGGAACCGGCTTCATCAAAAGTAAGAAGATTACGCCCCATGTTAAAGAGGTAAAATTCATTAATGACCGGATGTCGGTGCTAAAAATACAGGGTCCATTGTACAATGATGCACTTATAAACGTACACGCCCAACAGAATCTACCGGCGAAGAAACGAAGGACACGTTCTACGAGATCCTAGAGGAAGTATTTGATGGGATCTCATCATTCGATGTTAAAATCCTCCTCTGGGTGTTACGGACCTCGCGTCCGTGTCCTCGCCCAACACCCATTAATTTCCGCAAATTTGCTCTCTCTACCTATAAAGGAAAGAAAAATCGTCAGGTAGCTAAACTACCTTATGAAAATTCTTCTTGTCAGTAAAAATAATAAAAAAGGGGTTGGCGCTAAATAAAAAATAAAAACGTCAACGGCAAAAAAAAAAATTAAAAATATGCAATCAATATCAAACACACAGCTAGAACCGAAGGCTAGAGATATCAGGGAAAAAATAATAATAATAATCTAATCTTGCAAGAACTACTGTAACAGTTAGACACGTAAGTAACCGAAGTGCAACCGCACAGATTCTACTGCAAGTCATTACAAAAATCGGGATCAATAATTATCAACATCAATACCATCAACAGACTAGCCAGCTGAACAGGGGGAGTCAAGAAATCCACGCCCCCTGCAATCGGCACACAAGGGACCAGCAACATCGACCGCTCCACGGTCCGATCTACAATTGCCTACGAAAAGGTCTGACATCACCTTCGCGTTAGTCGTTTTAACTTTATAAAATATCCAATTATAAATATACAAAGATTTGCAAACGTAACATACCAGTTACATTGTTGTGAAGGATATTATCAATCACTAATTGTTAAATATATTATACAACAATTCTTCCGACCAACTATAGGTAAAGAAACCCTACACGGCGTTTCAAATGATAATGGAATTCGAATTACCACGTTCGCAGCGTGAAAAGATCTGGTGGTGAAAAGCACGATGTTTAAGCACAAGCAAATTCATAAAGCTACATCGATATCACCCGACGGCATAACGCGCAACCAAATAGACCACTTCCTCATAGACAAAAGACACCACTCGAACATCCTTGATGTAAGATCATACAGAGGAGCAGATTGCGACTCCGATCATCTTCTAGTGATGGACAAAATTAGGAGTCGACTCACAGCAAACACACATGGACAGTCACGGGAGATGAGCAAAAAGTTCGACGCTGATAAACTAAAAGACTTGCGCAAAAGAACTGAATATCAAGACGGACTAACGAATAGATTTAGCACCCTAGAGAATGGCAGTAGTGAAGAAGAAGAAACCAATAATGTGGACACTAAATGGGCATCGATCAGAGACGTAATCTTACAAACAACCCAAAAGGTAATAGGATTTAAGAAAACAATTAAGTCCAAACCTTGGTTTGAATATGAGTGCAGGGCGAATATCGAAAAACGTAATGCCTCAAAGTGATCGACTTAGAAAGATATGTTGAAGTCAACGCAGAAAGATATGCGACAATTCAGAAAGAAACAATGAGACTCTTCAAACGCAAGAAACTCGAATAGGAGAAGACTCGGATGGAAAAAATCCTAGAACATGTCAGAGCAAAGAACATCAGAGCTATGTACGCCGGAATAAACTCAATTAGACATGGGTACCGAGCGAGAGCCAAAGTAATTCGAGACGCAAACGGATGTCTGGTCACAAAAACAAACAATGCCGTGACAAGATGGAAGCAGTACTTTGAAAACCTGCTCAATGTACGCACCCATCTATCACAAATAAACGCACCAAACGTTCATACAGCCGAGTCTCAGAACCCAGAACCCTCTTTCAACGAAGTTGTAGACGCAATAAATCTTCTTTTTTTTAATATACTTCTCTTGGGAGAGGCGAACCTATAGCGCCGACATGGCACCCCGAGATGGCACCAAGTAACAGTTCTTTTTGAACAGTTGCAGGTTGTAACGCTCCGGGAGCTCTTGTGTGGGGGGGGAATTCCACAGCTTCTCCGCTCTGTAACAGAACAAGTTCTGATACTGGGACGTTAGCGCCGTCGGGAGAAGAACCGCGAACTGGTGCGATCCGTCGGATTGTCTCGTATCACAAATCTCTGAAGAACAGTACACGTGATAATATCTGTAAAACGTCAGAGCCGTGTCCCCGATCAGGCGGATCGCTCGTCTCTGAATGCTCTCATGTACGTCGAGGGTATGTTTAGGAGCAGAGCTCCAAACATGAGAGTAATATTCGAGCACGGGTCTAATTTGGGATTTAAATAGGAGAAGAAATTAAGCCGGAGTAAAATATTCCGTGGCTCTGAAAAGATATCTCAGATTTCCTTGGGTGGATCTGGCGATATGCGATATGTGTTTATGCCACAATACATTCTCACAGACCGTGACGTCGAGCAATTTCAAGCTTTTCCCAGATTCGAGGGCCTGGCCATTCATCATCAGCTGTGGAACCGATGATCCACTTTATTTGTGAATGTTGTATATTGTGTTTTCGTTGCATTGAAGTCGACGAGACTGGCCTTTCCCCACTGCATGACCTTATCCAAATCCCGATTCAGAGAATCGATCTGGATACGTCTCAGCTTATGCGACGCTGATGCACTAATCGACTGATGACTTGCAAAAGAGGAAACAAGCGTATAATCATCCGCAAAACTGAACATCCTGTTATCCGTTGTCTCCAACAAATCGTTTATGTGAAGCAAAAACAAGGTTGGTGTCAAAATATAACCTTGAGCCACCACGGAATTAACAGCACACAGGTCCGAAAACTCGCCGTCCACAATAACCAGAATCGATCGATTTTCGAGGAAGCTCTTCGTCCAGTCGCAAAGTTGCTGGGAAAGTCCATATGAACGAATTTTGCCCAGCAGCGCCCCATGCCAGACGTCGTCAAAAGCCATGGAGATATCCAATGCGACCGCCGTTGACTCACCATTCCTCTCAATCGCAGATGTCCATATATCGGTTATATGGGTCAAAAGGTCTCCCATGAACCGCCTGCCATGGAATCCATATTGATGATCATTTAGGAGTCCGCTGGACTCCAAATACTTGATTAACTCAGCATTGATGACCTTTTCCATTACCTTAGATAACAGTCATGCTATCGAACGGTAATTTTGTGGGAGACACTTTTTCCCCCCTTTGGGATTGGCCGAACTCGGGCGATTTTCCAGCAGGCGGGAAAGGTCCTTCGATCATAAGATCAAAAGAGTCTGCCAAGAACCGGAGATAGTTCTGGAGCACAGTTCTTAAGAATTATTGCTGGTATTCCGTCCGGGCCTATTGCCTTCCTACAGTTCAGTCCTCGTAGAATGCGTTGTATAGCACGCGGGCGGAACCTGACATTCCGCATCGAAGACCGTACTGGCACGATCACAGGTGGCTCCAAAAGACCGGGGTCGAGGTTTGAATTGGCGGAAAATAAATTCGCGAACACATTACCTTTATCTTTTGAATTTGCGAAGCGAACTTACTGCTGACAGCCCTTGCCATTGACCTCTATCAGTCACTCTGTCGTTGTAAGCCTTCTTCGCGGTATCAATCGCTTGGTTGCACGCGATTCAGATTCTAACAGAATTCGTTCTGTTAACCTCGGTGGGATTAGAGCGCCATTGTTTAAAGGCTATATTTTTTGCCGCTGTAATCTGCTCGCATTTTTTATCAAACCAAGGTGTCGCGTCGTGCTTGACATAATGAGTTCAAGCCATTTATTTATCTTTTGTTTTATTGTTATGATTAGTTTGTTAGTATTTTATGTTATTACATTTGTCGTTAATTAGTATAGTTCTTTATTCGTATAATTATTTTTGTTATTCATTGTAATAAGTTATAATTAATTTGCATGGTTGGCAGCACTTGCCTTTTTTGTTATCGTTTGTCGTTAGTGTTTGTTGTCATTGTTTTTTGTTGTCGTTTTGATATTAGTATTATGTAAATACGAGAGACTTTTTCGTTTTGTGATTTGAGTCGTTTCGTTTTCGTTCAATAAAAAGAATTTCGTTTTCGTATCGATTGATTTTGTGCAGTTTAATAAGAGGCCGTGTCGTTCGCCTTTTCCGACAAACGAGTCGGAAAGTAAACATGGTCCTTCGAGCCGGATCAATTTCAATTTAAAATCGTGCTAGTGAATTGGTCCTTTCGATTGTCTGGTCGCAGTGCGAAAACGACCAAAAAACTAAATCAGTGTTCTCACGTCTCTTTTGAATTATCGAGTAAAATATCGCCGATACATTACCCTCGAGATAATCTAAATTGGTTGCTCTTCCCGATTTCCCTACTACATTCCCTTGAAGTGCCCATATATTTCTGCCCCTTCAATATCCTTCCATTCGATAACATAGGTTGAATTTTCGTTTAATATTGCCGATTCTTTCAAAATGGCCGAAGATCAAATCGGATCCCTGACCAATAAAAGAGCTGTCGCCAAACGCACGTTGACCAAACATGTCAACTTTTTAACAAACTTTGATCCCTCGACTGATGATTTTTTCGTTATTGAAAGGAGGTCGTCTGAAATCGAAAAGGTTCGGGCGAAATTTTTGCTCTTTCAGGAAGCTCTCGAGGAGTTGCTCGAGCCAACTGATGAGCTTGATGAGCATGGAACTGCCTTTGACGACCAATATTTTCAGGCTTGTGGCACCCCCGCTAGCCTTTTAAGCGAGCATGTCAAAAGTGTTGCTTCGGTAGCATCAAAGATAATTGAGCCGAAAGATGTTAGTGATGTCGAAGGAAAGGCTCTTGATGTCGACCATAGTCTCCCTTCTAGCCCTTCAAAATTGTCTTCGTCCCTTCACGATGCGTCCCATCCTGAAATCAACAATTCACAAAATGCTGAGAATTTAAGCCAGCAACTACTCTCACAATTGTCGCAAACCATCTTAGACAACTTTCAGTCGTCCCAGTTGCCCACTATTTCGTTGCCGTCTTTCGATGGTTCGACTGAATCCTGGCTAGGATTAGTTCATCAAGATTTGAAGATTGCACCGATCAAAAAATTCTTTTATTTGAAAGGCCGTTTGAAAGATGCTGCAGCAGAGGTTATTTCGTCCATCGAATCCTCAGATGTAAATTACCAAGTCGCGTGGGATCTCTTGAGAGAGAGATATGACAATCGCAAAGTCATCCGTGATTGTCACATTAAGGCCATTGTCGATTTGCCGTCCATATCAGAAGAGATCTCGATTCGAACGTTCATAGACGCGTTACAAAAGCATCTGCGAGCGCTTCAAGCTCTAAAGGAACCCATCGAGTACTGGGATTCCATTTTAATTGTAATACTGCGGGAACAACTTAATTCCTCATCTCGTGAGCGGTGGGAGGACTGTAGCTGCAGCATAACGCAACCCACCATAAAAATGTTCATCAATTTCCTAAAAAGGCGTGCTCAAGTGGAGAGTACCCGATCACAACAAATTGCCAAGCCACATTGTGAAAAGCCCTTTACACGTCGCGACCATCGGCCACAACAGGCATTCATGGCAACCACTCAAACTTGTGTTTTTTGCGAGGGCACTAATCACCAAGTGTATTCCTGTTACAAGTTTGAGTCGTAATCTCCTCAAGCTCGATTTGCGGCAAGCAAGGTTGGCCGTTGGTGCATTCAATGCTTAAGGAAAGGGCATCAAGTTTCAAGTTGTAAGGAACAAACATGTGCCAAGTGTAGAAAACATCATCATACCCTATTACATTTCGAAAGGGAAAATAGATAAAATTCAGTTACGTCGCACTTCGCGACTAATATTACGAGCATGCAAGCTCAAACTACATCCCACGGGGTTTTAGCCACTGCTTTAGTTGATATTGTCAACAGTCAAGGCAGGAGAAAGCTGTGCCGCATATTCTTAGACGGAGGTTCACAAGTTCATTTCATGACTCAGGAAACAGCTGCGTTTTCAGTTAATCTCGTCCAAAAACCTGCCAACATTTGTGTTACCGGAATTGACAATACCTCGACAGTGGTTAGGCACTCAGCTCAAGCAACCCTGCGGTCTCGGTTAACAAAGTATGAGAAGGCTGTTGAATTCTTAATCTTACCTCAGATCGGTCATCCAATGACTTTGAGTACGATTGATGCAAATAGTTTCGAACTACCAAGGGATATCTCATTAGCAGACCCTGAATTCTTTAGAGCTTCGAAAATTGACGCGTTAATCGGCGTTAAATTATTTTATAAATTGCTCTGTACTGGGCAAATATCGTTGGTGAAGCACCCCAATCTCGTACTGCAAAAAACGCAACTAGGATGGATCGTCGCGGGCGATTTGGATCCCCGTTTTATGGCATTAAACGTGTCGCGCCACCTAGCCATACAGTCCAATACTCCAAATGTTAATACAACTCGGTTCTGGGACTCTGAGGAGCTTTCCATTCGATCAGCTGAAGAAATAGATTGTGAGGATCACTACGCGCTTCACACCATTAAAGGCAACAACTAGCTGTTGAAAAGGATTGTGGAGAAAGTGTGGTTATTACAGTTCCAAATACCACAGACGAAATTAATTCGCATCTACAATTCAAATGTGTTACACCAAAGATGCTGTTGGCCGCCTCGGAAATATCTTTCGTTCCATTGGTGGAAGCGAGAACACCGAACTAGAAGGCACCTTCTCACATTCCGGCACGTGCATCAGCACGGGCGATTCTTCGAGATTGCTTGGATTTGCAAATTATTCCCAAAGGGACTTTGCCTCGTGCATCAGCACAATACAAAGAAAATATCGATGAAAGTAATTTCATAATATCGGTGGCCTCGAAACAAGGTGCACAACTATATATATATAATGAATTAATTGTTCATAAATCGTTAAAAACACTTTTCGTTCCACAAACATTTTTTGGATCTTTTTGTGAGAAACTTGCATCTCACAGAGATCAATTAATCGATTATCGCAATAAGTGTATTATCCAGAACAAGTACAATAGCTGTTCTAAAATTTCGTGTCGAACCTTCTATATTAAAGAAATGCAACATCCCAACAAAGTTCGGTGGAAGGTTTACGCAGCGGTGTACGTTAGCCCCGCGAAGACAGTTCATTTACAACCAGTCGGTGGATTCGCCACCGAGTATTTTATCGCAACCCCAAAGCGCTTCTTTTCAGGACGGAAAAGGTCAGTCGAGATCCATTATGATAATGGAACTTTGCTCAAAGGGCATCAAAAACCCGTAGTTAGTTTTCTTATTGATCAAGGAATTGATTGGCACATTATTCCGCCAAGAGCACCTCCCTTGCTTACTTATGAGCAATTAGTAACTTATATTATCGAATTGAAAGCAATATTTAGTTCCCTTCCCATATCACCCATGTCCTCCTCCTATCCAAATAATCTTGAACCTCTCACTCCTGCGCACTTCCTAGTGAGTAGCCCTTTAGCTTCTTTCCAGCAACTCGACTTCGCAGGTAAGCAAGTTAATCGTATATCCGACTGGCGTCACGCGTAACAATTGAAGCAACATATGTGGAAGCGTAGGCGCAAGAAATCCCGACAGCAGCTGATTCGATTCGATCGCTCCCGACCCCCAGAGGTTCGACTGAAGAAAGGAGCATTGGTGCTCAGTTTCGAAATTGGTCCCGCTTATGTGGCCCAATGTAAAACGTATATATTATCGAAGGAAAGCACAATATTTTCCCACTTAAGTTCGAAACGATGTGAAATTCTAAGGAGCAGACAGGAAACTTTGCAACTGTATTCTGAACCATGGTTTTATTTATTCTCCAAACTCATCGATCTTACAAATACAAATTTATCGTCGCTCGTTCCTGATAAGGTCACCGGGATGCAACATATTCCCGATCGTACAAATACAAATTTCGGGTTTCTGCGAAAAGAGGAGAATCAAATATCATTCTCACACATATGTCAGCATACAACTACAGCATTGTTTTCATTTGGTTATCTTAAATATGCTCCTGGTGAACAAGGTGTCATCCTCGGCATCTTAGCCTTCGTTCATCCAAATTCTCATGCACGTTTACTGTGTGGTTTCTTCAATGGGACCAAATTATCAACAGTGCAGCATAATTCGAGGTTATATGATCTTAGTAGCTGCGAAAGATTGCAATTGATTTGCAAATAGTATCGGAAACCATATCAATCCTTTAACTACCTTGGGTCAATAGTATCAGCCGATAACAATATGGAAGAAGAAATACGCGAACGGCTGATTAAATCCAACAAAGCCTACTATGGTCTATCAAGGCTCTTTAAATCCCGAAATTTATCCAGAGCATCCAAGCTACTACTGTACAAGACCATGGTCTTACCAGTACTCATGTATGGATCCGAGACCCGGGTGCTTAATAAAAGGCACTCTGAACTCTTGGCCGCGTTCGAGAGAAAGGTCTTAAGGAGAATTGTTGGCCCCGTATGTGAGGGAGGACGATTCCGGAGACGCTACAACCATGAGTTGTACGCAATCTACCTTGAAGCTCATATTGTAAGAAAAATCAAGCTCGGTAGACTCCGGTGGGCGGGACACCTAGCTCGAATGAGCGAAGAGGACCCTGCCCGGAAAGTCCTTTGTGGCAGGATGTATGGAAGGAGACAGCGCGGCAGACCTTGTCTGCGATGGAGGGATGGCGTAGACCAGGACGCCCAGAGCCTGGGAGTGCTAAACTGGATGACATCGGCTCGAAATCGGGACCGGTGGAGAGATTTGTTAAATAAGGCCAAGACCGGATCCCGGTTGTAGTGCCGATGATGATGATGATGATGATCGGAAACCATATGACAAATTTAAGACGTCACCTGCTTTGTCAAGGCGATCTGGCTATGTAAATAAAATTCATTCCCATCAAATATTTTGCCAAAGAAGAAGGCTCCACAAGCAGTTTGAACCTGACGCTTCAAGGCGGGCTGTATGTCGCGTCGTGCTTGACATAATGAGTTCAAGCCATTTATTTATCTTTTGTTTTATTGTTATGATTAGTTTGTTAGTATTTTATGTTATTACATTTGTCGTTAATTAGTATAGTTCTTTATTCGTATAATTATTTTTGTTATTCATTGTTATAAGTTATAATTAATTTGCATGGTTGGCAGCACTTGCCTTTTTTGTTATCGTTTGTCATTCGTTTTTGTTGTCATTGTTTTTTGTTGCCGTTTTGTTATTAGTATTATGTAAATACGAGAGACTTTTTCGTTTTGTGATTTGAGTCGTTTCGTTTTCGTTCAATAAAAAGAATTTCGTTTTCGTATCGATTGGTTTTGTGTAGTTTAATTCGAGGTCGTGTCGTTCGCCTTTTCCGACAACCGAGTCGGAAAGTAAACACAAGGTTTATCAGATGAACTTCGTTCGATGGAATGTGGAATGTAGATCTCCAACCCGAGAAGAATAATCTTTGTGATCGACTCCGCGCATGCGTTAACATTGGAGTCTCCAAAGCACACCTCCCACCATGGAAAGGATGCGAAGAAATCTCGCAAGTTCGCCCAGTCAGCATACCTCTATACACGGCGAAGCTACTTAGGTCGGTTATTCGCTTGAAATGCAAGTGGTTGCACGACAGATACCAAGCATTGATCTGAGTTTCCAAGTGGAGCAGTAATCTCCACGGTAGAAATGCTCGATTCGGATGTAAAAAACAGATCACCTCGGGTATCCGGCATTCGCGTAGTTTCCTGCACGAGTTGAGTCAAATTGCGGCTAACAGCGAACATCTCCGGCAGCCTCCCAGCCTCGTCGGTTCTGTTAGAATGTACCAACCCGCCGGGGTTGTGTACATTAAAATCGCCAAGGCCGACAATTTCAGACACCGGCTGGTTAATCTGTGTGCAGTTACGGTACGTGAGAGATGTCTCTGGTCGATTGTCATTCGGGGAGCCGTAAAGACAACAAAGAAATTTTACAGAATTCCTCATCGCGACCATCAACCAGATGATGTTCAAGTTATTGGGTTCCAACGGACCGCGTGAAGACGCAGACTCCGCCCTTAAAACGGAATCTCGTATGTAAGTCGTATTCTGAGCAACGAAGATATTTCGAATCAGTTGACGAATCGACCTGGGTCTCAGCTGGGGCAAGGATATCAGATTTCGTTCTTTGCAAATATTGATGAACGGCCTTTACTTCGTTTTGGTAAAACCGATGCCCCTGGTGCTACAAAATGTCGTTATCAGACGAACATTGACAGAGCCTCGAGTACGAACCCGATTACGCGATAACGTATTTCTTAAAGTTCGGTTATTTATTAGAATATTTGCACGATGTTCCCCCTGACATAGTCCGCCCCGGAGTGCCGAATGGGAAACTAGTTTACCTCCGGAATTCTTTATCTCAAAAGGTGCCATCGTGACTTATCTCCCCAAACCATCCATACAGTCATACATCCGAAACATTGCCGAAGATTTCTCCCGACGCGGAATGTACAGCGTGACAGGGTAGTGTCTTACATTAGGACCGACTTACCACCTAAACCTACTTTGTATCAAACCCGTCCATTAGCCAAGCTCCGAAAAATGGTCATGGTTTTCTGCCGACCATTTCACGAAGCCTATAGCTTGATGGTGTGGTATTTCGCCGGGACCCCACCTACCACTCGGCCTTTAGTTGCCGCTTACTATTAGCCGCCCTAGCTGTGAGTATATTCTAACGCTCTACTCATAGAGCTAAATCGAGAATATGTGGCGATAATCTGGCAACAAATGGACCAGTTACCAGAGTGTTAGTTTATTTGTATTTTTTTTTAATATAAATGCAACATTTTTAAGCTACGTAGTTTTTGTATTGTATATTAAAACGAACCATACCGTTAAGGCCCACCTTGTATATTTAGAAGGAACCTAAAAATGGAATTAAACCTTCTAAAATAAGCACGCTTGCCTCTACCAGTTTATCTACTAAACTGCAAGGGAATGCTGGAATATAAAGTCCGTAATAAAATCAGACAACAAAACTTTCATAAGGTCTTCGCAAATTGTTAGACTCAAACTGAAAAATATTGACGCGTTATGCAAAATGAGTATAAGGTAAATTATTTTATCAAGTGCATTCCTTATTTCACGAATTGAACAGTATTCAGAAACGTTCGTGTACTGAAAAAAAGGAAAACTCTCAGCAACAAATCTCTTTGAGTTGCAACTTTGAGGTGCTATAAAAAGTTTTACATCCTTTAATGAGAATATTTTCCACTCGAATATTTATTTTCGGAGTCACTCAATAACTTCTGCAGAGGAAATTTTTACCTCGCAAGAATTAACAACTCACTGTTGGTAAGTGTATTTGATTTACGAAATGCATTGCGGTTTGCAACTAGGATAATTGCCACATCCAGGAGCAGGGACAATATGAGAAAAGAATTATGAACCTTGACTAGAATTTTTTAGGATGCTGTTAGCTTTCAATTATATAGTAAGCTTTTAAGGATTGCGAATGAAGGTGTTCTATAACAGTTACTTCAGATATTTCAATGGTTACAGACTTCTGAGATGGATATATTCGATTCACCTCGATTTGGGGTAGTGGCTGCTATTTTAGCACGTATGTGTTCTATGAGGTGCATAAAGTAGGTAAAAGTAACATTAAATGTATGTTACGATGACATGACTCAGAAAGGTAAATACTTCTATAATCAATTTTTAATACTAGCTAAAAGTTATAAAATCGGTAAATGGAGACACTATAAAAATAATCATTACAGAACTATTTCTGTGTTTTAGAGATCTGTTATCTTTTAGATTCCACCGCGTGGTAAGAACCTTGACGTGGTGTGGGGCTTAAACTACGATGAATCACTGAGGCTATGCTGACCGTAGCATATGCTTCCAATAGGGTCACCCATGTCAGACAGGCTAGCGAGGAGTAACACAGAAAGATCTGCCACCCATTGGATGTTTTGCAGCCATGGTTATACCGACTGTATTATAATGGCGCCTCTCCGACACCAGGGCGAATCAGAGCAGTAATCAGATCTTACCATATCAAAACAGAACTCTGATATGGCGGACTATTTGAAACCCCAAGACTCGTGGGAACAAAATACCATAATCAATACACACAAAACAATCCCACCAAAAACGGGGTGGACGTAGGTGTGATGAGCCGTCGCTACCATAAGGGAACAAAGCATCAAGAAAACACTGACTCAGCAAAAAGGAGACGTTGGGAAAAACGGAAAAAGCGGGATATACACGTCGGCACGTGGAATATTCGAACGTTATATAAACCTGGCGCGATACAGACGGTCGTAGAAAACGCGAAACAATATAAAATTGACATCGTCGAGTTTCAGGAAGTCCGACTCCCACATTAAGTAATCGAAACCAACGGGTTTACACTGGCATGTGAAGATACACATAACCTCGGAACCGGCTTCATCATAAGCAAGAACATTACGCCCCATGTAAAAGATGTGAAATTCATTAATGACCGGATGTCGGTGCTAAAAATACAGGGTCCGTGGTACAATTAAATTAAGGCTGCTCGATAGTATAGTGGTTAGTATACCCGCCTGTCACGCGGGAAACCGGGGTTCGAATCCCCGTCGGCGAGCCTCTGGCGCAAGACTAATGACCTTGCCCGGAAAAGAACAATTCATCATGGAAAATTTAACAAGCCTCAGGACTTGCTAAATAAGGCCAAGACCGGTTCCCGGTTGTAGTGCCGATGATGATGATGTGGTACAATTATGTAAAAACGTCCACGCCCCCAACACAATCTACGGACGAAGAAACGAAGGACACGTTCTACGACATCCTAGAGGAAGTATTTGATGACATCTCATCATTGGATGTTAAAATCCTCCTCGGGGACCTCAATGCGAAAATTGGAAAGGAAGACATCTTCCAAGCAACTATAGATAAAGAAAGCCTACACCCCGTTTCAAATGATAATGGAATTCGAATTATCACGTTCGCAATGTCAAAAGATCGGGTAGTGAAAAGCAGGATGATCAAGCACAAGCAAATTCATAAAGCCATATGGATATCACCCGACGGCGTAACCTGTAACCAAATAGACCACTTACTTATAGACAAAAGACACCACTCGAACATCCTTGACGAAAGATCATATAGAAGAGCAGATTTCGACACCGATCATCTTCTAGTGATGGGAAAAATTAGGAGTCGGATCGCAGCAAACCCACATGGGCAGTCACGGGAGACGAGCAAAGAGTTTGATATTCTAAAAAAACTTGCGCAAAAGGACGGAATATCAAGACGGACTAACGAATAGATTTAGCATCCTAGTTAATGGGAGTAGTAAGGAAGAGGAAACCAATAATGTGGACACTAAATCGGCATCAATCAGAGACGTAATCAAACAAACAGCCCAAAAGGTATTAGGATTTAAAAAAACAATTAAGTCCAAACCTTGGTTTGACGATGAGTGCAGGGCGAAGATCAAGGAACGTAAATGCCTCAGAGTGATACTCTTAAAAAGATATAATGAAGTCAATGCAGAAAGATACCCGACAATTCGTAAAGAGACAACGAGACTTTTCAAACGCCAAAAACGCGAATGGAAGAAGACTCGCATAGAAAAAATCCTATAAAATGCCAGAGCAAAGAACAGCAGAGGTATGTATGCCGGCATAAACTCAATTTAAAACGGCTACTGAGAGAGAGACAGAATAATTCGTCGAGACGCAAACGGCTGTCTGGTCACAGAAACAAACATTATCATGACAAGATGGAAGCAGTACTTTGGAAACCTGCTCAATGTGCCCACACATGAACCACAAATAAACACACCAGACGTACAGATTCCAAGAGCCCTCTTTCAACGAAGTTGTAAACGCAATAAATCGATTGAAAAATAATAAGGCTCCCGGAGTCGATTATATACCGGCAGAGCTTATGAAGCATGAAGGAGGGGTAACCGCTTGAAGGATCCATCAACTCATCAAAAAATTCAAAGAAACGGCCCTGTGAGTAGGGCGTAAGAATATACTCACAGCTAGGCCAGCTTATCGTAAGAGGCGACTAAAGGCCCAGTGGTAGCCGGGGTCCCAACACCCTGTGCGCCCGGCGAAATACCACCCCATCAAGCTTTAGGCTCCGTGAAATGGTCGGGAGTAACCCCTGGCCATCTTTCGGAGCTTGGCTGATGGACCGATTCGAGAAAAGGTTGGTTAGGTGGTAGTCGGCCCCAAGGTGAGATACCACCCCGTCACGCTGTACATTTCTCAATATCGCCGAGAGAAATCTTCGACGGCGTTTCGGATGTGTGGCTGATGGCCCGGACTGACACGGAGATAAGGCATGATGGTACCTTCTGATATAAAGAATTCCGGAGGTAAACTAGTCTCCCATTCGGATCTCCGGGGGAACATCATATTGATGTCATGATAAAGAAGCGAACTTTAAGAGGTTCGTCGTCGCATTACCGAGCTCGCTCTCGAGGCTCTGTCCACGCTCGATTGGTGACGACATTTTGTAACATCAGGGGCATTGGTTTCACCAATACGAATGTAAACGCCGTCCACCAATATTTGCAAACAACGAAACCTGATATCCTTGCCCTAACTGAGACCCAGGTCGATTCGTCAACTGATTCGACATATCTTCGTTGCTCCGGATACGACTTGCATTCGATTCCGTTTTAAGAGGAGAGACCGCGACTTCGCGCTGTCCAATCTGGCTTGCCAGAGGATGGGGGCGTTGGAACCCAATAATATGGACATCATATGGTTGAGGGTCGTGCTGACGATTTCCGTTAAAATTCTTTGTTGTCTTTACCGCTCCCCGAATGACGATCGACCGGTGACATTTTTCGAACATCTTTCACATACCGACTGGATACAGATCAACCACGCAGCTTCTGAAATTGTTGTCCTTGGTGATTTTAATGTGCACAATTCCGGCTGGTTGTTACGTTCTAACAGAACTGACGAGGCTGGGGGGCTGGCGGAGATGTTTGCTGTAAGCCACAACTTGACTCAACTCGTGGAGGAAACGACGCGAGTGCCGGATGCCCGAAGCGATTATGCGAACACCCTGGATCTGTTTTTGACATCCGAACCGAGTATTTATACCGTAGAGATTTCTGCGCCACTGGGAAACCCAGATCACTGCTTGGTATCTGTCGCGCAAACACTTGCATATCAAGCGAATGACCAGCTTAAGTAGCTTCGCCATGTATGGAGGTATGCGGCTAATTTGCGAGATTTCTTCGCATCCTTTCCATGGTCCGAGGTGTGGTTCGGAAACTCCGATGTTAACGCTTGCACGGAGTCGGCATCAGAGATTATTCTTCTGGGGATGGAGATGTATATTCCACATTCCATCAAACGAAGTTCGTCTGATAAACCTTGGTTTGATAAAAAATGCGAGCTGATTACAGCGGCAAAAAATAGAGCTTTTCAGCAATGGCGCCCCAATCCCACCAATGTTAACAAAACGAATTTTGTTAGAATCAGAAACGCGTGCAACCAGGCGATTGATACCGCGAAGAAGGCTCACAACGACAGGGTGATCAATAAGCTCCTTCGGTACCCAACTGCTTCGCGCTCCTTCTGGTCAATGGCTCCGTTGGTGACAGACAGCGGGACGTTAGTCACGAATTCAAAGGATAAATCTAACGTGTTCGCGAATTTATTTTCCGCGAATTCAAACCTCGATCCCGGCCTTTTGGAGCCACCTGTCATCGCGCCGGTACGGTCTTCGATGCGGGATGTGAGATTTCGTCCGCGCACTGTCAACGCAATCTACATGCACTGGATTATAGGAAGGCAACCGGCCCGGACGGAATACCAACAATAGTCCTTGTGCTCCAGAACTATCGCCGGTTCTCGGCAGACTCTTCCGCTTATCTTATGCACGGAGGACCTTTCCTGCCTGTTGGAAAATCGCTCGAGTTCAGCCAATCCCAAAGACGGGAAAAAAGTGTCTCCCACAAAATTACCGTCCGATAGCATTACTGTCTATTTTATCTAAGGTAATGGAACAAGTCATCAATACAGAGTTAGTTAAGTATTTGGAGAGCAACGGACTTCTGAATGATCGTCAATACGGATTCCGTGGCAGGCGGTCCACGGGAGACCTTTTGACACTTATAACCGATATACGATACAGCATGGTGAATCAAGGGCGGTCGCATTGGATATCTCCAAGGCTTTTCACCGCGTCTGTCACGGGGCATTACTGAGCAAACTTCGTTCATATGGATTTTCCCAACAGCTTTGCGACTGGACGACGAGCTTCCTCGAGAATCGATCGATCCGGGTTTTTGTGGACGGCGAGTGTTCTGATCAGTATTCTGTTAATTCGGGGGTGCCCCAGAGTTCTATTTTGGCTCCACCCTTGTTCTTGCTTCATATAAATGATTTGTTGGAGACAACGGATAGCAAAGTGTTCAGTTTTGCGGATGATAGTACGCTTGTTTCCGCCTTTTCGAGTGTTCGGCGGATTGGTGCATCTGCGTCGCATCAGCTGAGATGTAGACAGATTGACTCTCTGAATCAGGATCTAGATAGGATCCTGCAGTGGGGAAAGGCCAATCTTGTCGACTTCAATGCAGCGAAGACACAATATACAACATTCACAAAGAAAAGTGGATCATCGGTTCCACAGCTGATGATGAGTGGCCGGGCCTCGAGGCTGGGGAAAGTTTGAAATTGCTCGGCGTCACGATCTGCGGGAATGTATCATGGCATAAACATGTGTCGAGTATCGCCAGGTCAGCCTCAGGAAAGCTGAGCTATCTTTTTAGAGCCAAGAAATATTTTACTCCGGCCCAGCTTCTTCTTCTGTATAAATCTCAAATTAGACCAGGGCTCGAATATTGCTCTCATGTTTGGAGCTCGGCTCCTAAACATACCCTCGACCTACTTGAGAGACAGAGACGAGCGATCCGCCTGATCGGGGACTCGGCGCTGACGTCGGGACTACAGTCGCTATCACATCGAAGGCGCGTAGCCGACCTCTGTCTGTTTTACAGATATTATCACGGGTACTGTTCTTCGGAAATTCTTGGTATTGTTCCACGCAATTCGGCTTATATGCGGTCCACAAGACAATGCGGCGGAAAGCACCCGTTTGTGGTTCATCTCCCGACGGCACGAACATCCCTGCTTCAGAACTCGTTCCGTTACAACGCGGGGAAGCTGTGGAACTCCCTTCCCACGCGAGTGTTCCCGTCGCGTTACAAGCTACAACTGTTCAAAAAGAACTGCAACCGTTATTTGATGGCATCTCGGGGCGCCCAGTCGGCGCTATAGGTTCGCCTCCCCCGAGAGAAGTCTAATAAATAAAAAATAAAAAAATAAAAAAGAAAAAACGAGTATGACATTTATTATAGCTGTCAAGCAAAACACCATGTGCTCGGGGTAGACTTTCTCATCAGTCAGCCAAAAACTGAAGCCTGCCATTATCGGCTTTAATGCAATAAATGAAAGGCTATGCACTACTTGCGTGCCAGCCAAGTTTAAGAACATAAGCCTTATAAACCTTCACGGACCTACTCAGGAGTCCCCTGATGACGAAAAGGAAGAATACTACGAGAACGTCGAACGAGCCCTCAATGCCTGCCCAAGATACGATGTAAAATTCGTTCTTGGTCATTTGAATGCAAAAATAGGCCGTGAGCCGGTTTTCAGGCTCTACGCAGGTTCCCATAGTTTGCATGAGAACACTAATGACAATGGACTACGAGTCATCGAACTGGCAGCATCACAAAACTTGGTCGTTGCGAGTACCAGGTTTCTGCATAAAGATATCCACAAAGCCACCTGGGTATCACCTGATGGAGCCACTCGCAACCAAATTGACCACGTGCTGATAGATCGCCGCCACTCCTCGAGCCTGATGACGGTACGAACGTACCAAGGTGCCAACGTCGACTCGGATCACTATATTCTAGGTATAGTTTTCCGAGCGCGGATTGCCTTACGGAGACGTATTGCATACGCGGATCATGTTTGAATCAACACGGCTCCCTTACGCAATGAGAATACCTGTCACACTTTTGGTCATGCGCCAGGACTCCCCCCCAAAGAGCCCGACGGAGGGAGAGTAAATCCTTGGGGGCCAGAATGCCGGGCGTAGAAGAGGAATGGACACGCTTTAAGAATACTGTCATAAGTACTACCAACTCCATCTTAGGCAGTAGTCGTAGAGATCGGAGCGACTGGTTTGATGATGAGTGCAAACTAGCGACTGAACGTAAGAATGCTGCATACCGGGCAATGCAGCAGTCTCATAGGACGCGGGTGCGCGAGGAAAAATACAAAGAGCTCAGAAGATCTGAAAAAACCCTGTCTGTGAAATAGAGAAAAGTAGAGAGCGAGGTCCGCACCAGGCGCGGAAGTTCTACCAAATAATCCACAGTAAAACGCGCTACACACCACGCTACACTTACTGCAAGGATAAAGAGGGTAATCTGATCACCGATCCAGAGGGCATTCTGGAGCGACGGGAAGTGCACTTCAATGAATTGCTTAATGGTCACAAAGAAGAATTGCAGGCTCCACCAATGCAAAATCAAGACCAAATGCTGCCATCACCAAGGATTGAGGAAACCGTAAAAACCATTAGACAGCTCAAATCAAATAAAGCTCCCAGAGCTGATGGCATACCAGCTGAGCTAATCAAACAAGGGGGGCAACGTTACATCACGCAATTCATGAGATCGTGGTGCACTTATGGAAGCAAGAGGAGATGCCGGAAGATTGGAGTTGCGGAATAGTTTGCCCCATACATAAAAAGGGAGATATCACAGTGTGCAGCAACTATAGGGGTATAACATTGCTGAGTACCACCTATAAGACACTCTCCTCTATCCTACAAGATCGGATAGCCCCATACGCTAAAGTCATCATTGGTCAATATCAGTGTGGCTTCATCCCAGGCAAATCAGCGATTGGTCACAATCCAAACCAATAAACATCTTTAATGGAGTCCGACAAGGGGACGGTCTGGCCTGCCTCCTTTTCAACCTGGCGTTGGAGAAAGCAATCGGTGACTCTGACGTTACAACTAGACAGACAATTGTCACCAATTCCAGCCAGATACTTGCCTACGCAGATGACGTCGACATTATCGGTAGGTCCGATTTGGCTGTACAGGACTCTTTCACCCAGACCGAACAGGTGGCACAAAAACTGGGTCTGAACATTAATGAGGGAAAAAGTAAGTACATGGTGGCAACTTCTGTGAAGAGGAGACCTAACGTTGGTCAAACTATCGGGTTAGTGGAGCACGAATTTGAAGTAATGCAATCCTTTAACTACGGTGGGTCAATAGTATCAGCCGATAACAATATAGAAGAAGAAATACGCGAACGGCTGATCAAATCCAACAAAGGCTGTGGGGGTTCTCTATATTACATGGAGAACCAACCGACAACTTTAACCTATTTCGCCCGCTAACCGTGTACCACCTTAACCCCAATCCCAATTGACAATCTATTCACCTGAAAATCATATTTCCCAAAAGGATGCATAGCTGAATTCATTATTCTATGCAGATAATGCATAATTGAATTCAGATCCCTTTTGCCATACGGCAACTCCATTGCACTAAACCCATGAGATTTCCGCCGGAAATCGCAATTAATATCGGTTAGCAACAGCAAAGTCTGGGCAAGCGATGCTATTTCATTATCGCACAACTGCTGGGGTAATTATCAAATTCCTCGAGTTTTGTTCCCACGACAATTATTCCCAAACTATTGCAGCGTTCCCTTGATTTCCCCCAGACACGCTATTCGCTGGGGATCAATGATCTCTTTAGTCAGGTGAATAGCAGCAAACAATTTCCATCCCATTTAATGTCGCGTTCTCGGAAGTGCATTGCACTCTGAGAACAATCCAACATCAAACTGGGTCATGCGGTCACCATTGATTTTGCTTTCGATGCATGCGAAGTAAAATCATTCCTTAGGTCGTCGCCCTCTCTTTTCCAATCGCCCTATGTCTACCGACTGTCGAATGAATGCACAAGTGTTATTCACCTCGATGGGCGGGGAGAATGAGAGGATACGAATGAGGGTGCGATCGAGATTGGTTGATCGTGTGGCTAATGCAGATTTGTATCCCTGATTGGAACGAATCGATATTCAATTACCGGAGTGAGCACACAGTTGGGAGTGCGAGTCGTGAGTTTCGTTGTTTTTTTTTTTTGTCTGTTTCAAGAGTCAGTAAAGCCGATTTTTCGCCAAGTAAAACTCATTACAAAATATTAGCCCCCTTTTGAAAGAACGGAAAGGAGTCCATTACCATAAAGAACCCTGTGCGCTAAAATATATTAGTTTCTAATACGAACTCAACATAGTGCGAGAAAAACAAAAGGAATAATAATGTTGTGATGATGTGATGCGTTTTGTTCGGAATTCAAGTGCCTAAAATCTAAGAAAAATAAAAAAAAAAACGTAATCTATATAAACTCAAGAAATGTCAAATAATTAAATTTTAAATTACCCATGCTATAGCCGTTTGGATAGTTATAAAAATAAAAAATAAAATTAACCAAAAAAAACTACACCAGTGTGTTTTTGATTAATCCTACTCTTCGTTGGTGAACAATTTTCGACGGAACATCGTGCCCGTGTTTTGGCATAATAACTTTTACCCCCACAAGCCTACTATGGTCTATCAAGGCTCTTTAAATCCCGAAATTTATCCAGAAGATCCAAGCTACTACTGTACAAGACCATGGTGTTACCGGTACTCATGCACGGGTCCGGGACCTGGGTGCTCAATAAGAAGCACTCTGAACTCTAGCGCGTTCGAGAGGAAGGTCTTAAGGAGAATCGTTGGCCCCGTATATGAGGGAGGACGATTCCGGAAACGCTGCAACAATGAGTTGTGCGCGATCTACCTTGAAGCTAATGTATGAAAAATCAAGCTCGATAGACTCCGGTGGACGGGATTCCTAGCTCGAACGAGCGAAGTGGAGTCTGCCCGGAAAGTCCTTTGTGGTAGGATGTGTGGAAGGAGACAGGGTGGCAGATCTTGTCTGCGATGGAGGGATGGCGTAGACTAGGCCGCCTGGGAGTGCCAAAATGGATTACATCGGCTCGAAATCGGAACCGGTGGAGAGATTTGTTAAATAAGGCCAATACCGTATCCCGGTTGTAGTGCCGATGATGATGATACGCCAATAAATGATGATGAATAGTAGTAATAGTATAGTTATCTTTTAGATTAAATTCTTTCAAAATCTGTAGTACAGATGATAATAAATATAATCGTAATTGATAGGTATAGTTGTACGTATTTGAATTCTATCAATCATTTTAAAGTTCTGCGATGTATATATTCCATCCACCTTTTGGTACGTAATAATGGTTTTCTTCTGTACGGGAAATTTTCAAAACGTACGTAAGCAAATTAAGGATAATTATGAATGTTCATATAATTTTAATATTCCTAATAAAAGCCCTTTGAATATATGCTATAATTTGTTTTAGATTGTTGTTCAATTGCAATTACAACACGTGCACTATAACAATTGCTTACTTGAAGTATTACAATAATTTTAGCTCTGCGATAAATACATTTAATGATATATTCTTGGCATGGGTTAATAGTTTTTTACTTTAAAGTACACATAACTTTTATAGCATGTGTGAATGCCTTAAAATCAAAGATAAATGCGAAATAATTATAATTTCTGGTATAATAACGCAACGCAAACACATTTTTGTCTTTTAGCTATAATCCATTTCAGAGCGGAGTTAGCTTTCAATTATATCGCTTTTAGAAATCCCAGTACACCAACTATAAAATCTATAAACTAAATCTAAAATACACATAATTATATATCGGATTTGAAATTATTGTTCCCAATTCCTTTTATAATAGTAGTAATACTTCTGTAGCGTTTACGAGAATAGCGAAGAGGTGATTCGAACCCAAGCTATGATTCAGTAAAAGATAGAACCATAGCTCAAACATCAGCCCACTATCGCGTGTACAAATTCGGCTTCTAAACTCAAGTACATTCAACTGATGTGGAAAATGCTTTGTATGGTGTTGCTATGGTATACGGCTTTAATGGGTGCTTTGATTGTTCGACTTGTCCTTTAGATGGCGGTGTTGTTCTTCACTATTAGTCGTGTGTGTATCTGCTAGAAATGACAAACACTTATAGTGTCTGTGACGATAATGAACAGCGTTTGATTCGAACCGACGCTATCACGGTTAGAATCACTAAAAGATAGAACCAAAGCTCAACGCATCAGCCCACCATCGCGTGTACCAATTCGGTGTCTAAACTCAAGTACACTCAATTGATGTGGAAATGCTATGTACGTTGTTCTTATGGTATACGGCTTTAATTGGTGCTTTGATTGTTTGAGTTTTCTTTTCCGTGCTTTTGTTCTTCACTAATAGTCGTGTGTGTATCTGCTAGAGACGCCACACACCCAACTGACGTGGAAGTGCTAAGTTATTGCCAAGGTTGCGGCGTAACGGGTATGCTGTGATTTTTCGACTTGTTTTTACGGTGGTGTTGTTCTTCACTATTAGTCGTGTGTGAATCTGTTAAAAACGCCACATTTCTCATATTAGTTCAATCGGCTTTGCAAAGGTACATAAGGAAAGTAGGTATACCGCCAAATATAAAAATCTATAATTATAGTTCACGTTCTAGATAACACATTGTATGACTCGGAATATTGAATAACTCTATAATCAATTTTCGTTAGTCATTCGATTTCGATTAAAGGTTTTTTTATTGGAAATTATAGGTGCACTTCACCTATTTCAACAATTAGAGAATCTGCGATGCTGCGATGGGCGTATCGGTTCGGTTCATATCTCGACATGTGCAAATGATTCTTATTCTGGTACACATTCCTATTATGAAGTGGACCAGCACAATAAGAAAAGGGTAAGATAATTTTGCAATAATTGTAATTGTAACGATAAAATGTTATGGTACCGAATACTTAGTCTTCGATAACGAGGGTTGCCTTTTATATTTCGGGATTAGAAAACAAAAACAAATATTGATCGTCGTAAATCACTTTATTGTTTTTCAAAATATTCCCCATGAAGATCTATACACTTTTGCATGCGTTTGAACCAATTGTCGAAGCACTTTTGCCACTCTGATTGAGGTATCTCCAACACATGCATTCTGAATGCGGCCACCGCTTCTTCAGGTGTCGAAAAACGTTGACCCCTCAGTTTGTTTTTTACGCACGGGAATAAAAAGAAGTCATTCGGTGCCAAGTCAGGACTATACGGCGGATGACCCATCAAATCGATGTTTTGGGTGCTCAAAAATGCAGTTGTCGCAGCCGATGTGTGAGAGCTCGCATTGTCGTGGTGAAGAGTGATCCGTCTTCGGCGGTTGGTTTTCCTGATTTCTTGGAAGACAACTGGCAAACAAATGGTTGTGTACCACTCAGAATTGACTGTTCTGCGTTGCTCTAGTGGTACGGTTGCGACATGTCTAGTTTTTCCGAAAAAACAGGCGAGCATTTACTTGGAAGTGCTTCGTGCGCGAACAACTTTTGTTGGATTTGGCTCATCTTGAAACACCCAGACAGTCGACTGCTGTTTACTTTCGAGCTCATACGCGTAAATGCACGATTCATCACCTGTCACGATGTCATAGACGGGTTTCGAAGCACCGCGACCGTATTTTTTTAGCATTTCTTTCGACCAATTGACACGAGCCTTTTTTTGGGCGATTGACAAATTGTGTGGGATCCAACGCGAACAAATTTTTTTGACAGTCAAATGTTTATGCAATATTGAATGTATGCTGGTCCCACTAACGCCTAAGGTCGTCTCAATCTCACGATAGGTCACATGACGATCTTCTAATATCAGTTCGCGCACAGTATCAATGGTTTTCGGAACAACAACTGATTTTGGACGACCTTCTCGAAATTCATCTTGGAGTGAACTACGACCACGATTGAATTCACCATACCATCGATAAACACTGGTCCTTGATGGAGCTTCATCGCCAAAAATTGAATTAAGTTCATCCATGCACTGTTGCTGAGTTAATCCACGCCGAAAGTTGTAAAAAATAATCGCACGAAAATGTTGACGATTTAATTCCATTTTTGGGCCGAGATGAATCTTTTAAGTTACTGTAAACAACACAAATAGCGCTCGTATGTCAAAACGTTCTGAGTGCGTATAACCTCAAAATGGTCCAACTTTACGACAGAGCTGTCAATTGCCGGATTGCAACGCTAGGGTTGCCAAATCCCGAAACATAAGAGACAACCCTCGTATAGTGTCCTCTTATTTTTCAATTACAGAGTACAATTAGCATTCATTATAAATCTAAAATTATAAATTACACAACTATAATGTGTACTTACACCAAATTGCAATAAGTTTCTCCCACGAATACATTTAACTCACCTTTTAGCAGTAATTTAGGCTTCTTATTCTGGGGCAAACACTTCTTGTAAGATATTGGTACACATGCCTTTTACAAGATGCACAAAAAAAGTAAAAATATGATAAAAAAAAAACGGTTGCTATAATTATAATCTTCAGGATAAAATAATTATGGAGTCAGAATAGTTAGTTCTTAATTATAAAGGATGCTTAAACTTCAGTTATGCAAAACAGTCGGTTTTCAATTATAGTTTTCATAACAATTGCAATATGGATCAGCTATAACATCTACTTACACGAATTACTACAATTATAATACTAATGTATCATCGTGCGATGAAAACATTCCATTCAACTTTTGGGACTTATTATGGTTCTTGTTGGCGGTGCATCACGTCCACACGAATTCGCAGGAAGGGCCAGGCAAGCGCCAGTACCCAAGTTCCGGGAAAACAACGATCAGCGGCGCGCTGATTTCAGAAAGTCACCAAAGAAAACGACACCCAGGAAACAAGCGAACGAAGACGACGGTAACGGGCCTTCACATCGGCCGAACAGTTGAGTGCCCCATCTCGCTCCTCACTCGCATCAGCAAAATTTATAAAAAAATCATATACGAGAAGCTAAATAACTCAGTGTCAGGAATCTAATACCTGATTTCCAATTGGGATTTAGAGGAGCGCACAGCACCACTACGGTTTTCAACATATTTCAAAACCACGTCTGCGTGCGCCAGGAATCCACCATTGCGGTGAGCCTGGACATTGAAAAGGCCTTTGACACGACCTGGATCGAAGGTCTCGTGTTTAAATTATTGAATACTGGCCTGAGTAGAATGCTGTGTAATATCATCTACCACTTCGCTCTAAACAGAACCTTTCAAGTTCGAGTGAATGGAAAGCTATCTCGAACTTTCAACGCCGCTGCAGGCGTACCACAAGACTTCATTCTAGGCCCCATCTTATTTAATATCTACTCCTCAGATATTCCACACCCTGTGGACGGGAGAGTACACCAGATATGCTATATGGATGACGTCCTAGTGTACATGTTATCCAAAAGCCCTAAACACGCAACATATCGACTCAAGCGCCACCTAGACGAACTATACCAATATTACGGTCGATGGTAAATTCAATTTAACCCATCCAAAGCAGTAGCTATAATTCGAGTGTATGGAAAGCTTTCCGGAGCTTTCCCCACTGGTGCAGTCGTACCACAGGTCTCCATTCTAGGCTCCATCTTATTTAATATTAGGTGTACAACTTTGCTTCCGCGGTTTTTTTCCGAAATTCGAGGCTTTATTGTAAAAAAAATCGCCGTTCTTGAAGCGTTGAAACCGCTCTCGGCACGTTCTTTCACTGATAGCGGCCTCACCATAGGTATTTGAGAGCATTCGATGAGCCTCTGCCGCAGATTTCTTCATATTAAAGCAGAAAATTAAAACCTCCCGCAAATGACGAGAATTTGGCTCGTAAGCTGACATGTTTAACCGAGAATAACTTTATGATGCTGACATAAATCGACTAAAATTTAGATGGCGTTATGTTTACAAATACCTAAGCTTATTGTATGACATCTATGATCTATTTATTTAACTACCACTTACCGAATAACTTTATGATGCAGACATAAATCGACTAAAATTTACATGGCGTTATGTTTACAAATACCTAAGCTTATTGTATGACATCTATGATCTATTTATTCAACTACCACTTACCGCTACAACCATCTATTGCAAAACAGTGGAAGCAAAGTTGTACACCTATTATCTACACCTCAGATATTCCCCGCCGCGTGGGTGGAAGCGTAAACCAAATATGCTATGTGGATGAGGTCCTATTGTACACTATAGCCCTAAACTCGCAACAAATCGACTCAACCATCACCTGAACGAATTGTGTCAGTATTACAGTCCGTGGAAAATCCGACTTAACCCATCCAAATCAGTAGCTCTAATTCTGAGTAGTAAACACTCCCAACCTATTTCTCGATATTCACAGAATATTCAAATACAAATAGGGGGTACTACGATTAGACCATAAGATGAAATATCTTGGGTCATTTATACCCCAAAAAATCATCAAACATGTGACCCACATTCTTCAAAGTGGTCTCGGCCGGTCTAAGCAACTGCACAATATTTTGAAGTGGAGCAACAAAGTTGACACCAAAGTTAAGCATCTCTGCTATAAGCACCTCATCCGACCCGGAATAGCGTACGCCTTTCCCATATGATCCTGTATATCTTCGGCCCAAATGGAAAGACTTCGAGTTTTCGAAAGGAAACTTCTCAGAAATTGCATCAGTCACTCTAGAAGACCCGACGGCCGCCATTACCTCAACGTTCATCTATACGAAAGCGCTTCCATTATCCCTCTCTACAAGTACTTGCTACAATTAGCATACAAATACCTCGAAGGCATCCAGAACAGCGAGAACCTACATGTTCTTGACCCTTCTTTCCCTTCTCTCTTTCGATCACTTTGGGTCAGACCACCACAATTTCTTCTTCAGTACAAAACTGAAGAAAGCACCCTTCCCAACAACATTCTCCTCTATAATAGAGGATTCCTGGACCCATCCCATAGGGTCTATTGCTAACACACTACAAACACGGACGCACTGTACAAGACAGCACAAATACACACACACCGACAAAGCGCAGATTATCAGACGCCGAAGACATGATCTGCGTTTACCGCACTCAAGACCTTCCGGTTTAGTATGATTTCTTTCCCACCATCCCCTCATCCAAGTAGTTAGAGAACATTTGAACTAACTCTGTCCACGCTATCCTTAGATACCTCCTTCCCCTTCTTTTTCAGATATATTGAGACTGAGCCCAGCATCCTCCCGCATGTGGGCGATTCTGGTTATCCCAAGATGACCAGAATCCAGAGACAAAATGAAGGACACATTTGTCCTTGTCTCGCTTAAGTTGGCCTTCCGCAACTCTTTTTTTTTTTTTTTGAGCAGTTGAGCTACCGCGGGAACTCCACGTTGTAAAGAGACCGATAACGGATATAGTGCACGTGATTTACTGCAGTCTACCCCATAAAGTTACTATAAAAATCACTACATACCAAATAATAAAAGGTGATTAAACTATTATGGGAACAGATAAAGTGACAAATCAATAAAATCGTTTGGCCGGCTGGCACCGGAAGTACAGTCCACCTGGAAAAGGAAGATGAGACGTCGTTGAAGAGGCGCCGTCCACAGAGCAATAACAGTTCTTATTCTGGCAGCTACACACCCTTCTTCTAAGATGCATAAGCAAAGTAAGCATACACATAAATGAATAACCTGTTACATGCATACATGGGCTTAACGGTCATACACTAAATAACTTTCAACCACAAAATATCATACATTAAAGTTTTAATAACTTTCAACCAATGTGTTACCATTGTTGTTGCATGCATATATGACATTAATCATCATCATCATCGGCACTACAACCGGGATCCGGTCTTAGCCTTATTTACCAAGGCTCCATAATATATGGCAATTTTCCATAATATATGACATTACTGGACTCTGTGACTGTCAAATTCACTCTTCCTGGGAAATCAATCCTCGGAAACCTCTTGGGTAGGCAACTAGACCTCATTTTTACAACAGACCCTAACAATACATCTGTCTCACCCAGTCCCCTCGTCCTTACATCTATAGACCACCACTATCGAGGCCGCCTTCGTACAAGTACGATCAACTATCCGTTGAAGATGCCATCACTCACTTATATACCGAAATCCTTTACTCTATTTCCGCGTTCGTTCCCTACTCTAGGCAAAGAACATCAACCTCTTTCCCCCCCATGGTACAATCACAAGCTGCGTTACCTGCGTAACAAAGGGAATATCATCTTCCCTCGGAATCGAACTATACCTGACTACTCCAACTTTCTTGGCTGTTACCCCCAATTTACGGAACTTGTAAACGTAGATCCGATGGTTACCCCATATCGCTTACCTTAGACTCTCATACCTCATCTGGTCCTGTTACTATTGCTAACTTCTTCGCCACTCACTTCAATCAGTCATTTACTAATGACTCCTTTGTTCCTGGCCCGTCATACTTCAACTACCTACCTAACTTTTCCCCGGGGCACCTTCTCCACAATTCCTTTGATCCACCCTTAATTGAATTCAGGCTACTGCCTCTCAAAGACGAGTTTACACCAGGCCCCGGTGGTATCCCTGCAATCCTCAAGAAATGCTCATCCGATCTCTCTGCTACCCTCTCATTGATCTTCAATCTCTCACTCTCTCAAGGCGTATTCCCCCACATTTGGAAAACCTCCATCACCCCCGCCCACAAGAAGGGTCCCAAAAATGATGCCGCGAATTATTGCCCTATCGCCAAACTGCCCTACTTACCCGAGATTCTCGAAAGCATTCTATACGAATATCTTAGTTTTCTAAGTTATTTTATTTCACCAAGGCAACATGGTTATCTCAAAGGCCGATCAACTACAACCAATCTTGTTGAGTTCACTTCTTTTACACTCTCTGCACTAGAGCACGGTAACGAGGTCGAAATGGTGTCAACCGACCTCAGTAAAGCATTCGACAAAATCTCCCACAATCTAAACCTCTTCAAATTATCCACCCACGGCGTCGAACCTAGATTGGTGAAATGAATTTCTGCCTATCTAAAGGATAGACTGTATTCCGTTCGGTTCAGATATGCAATCCCTTCTTTGTCGCCTTTGGGGTCCCTCAAGGTAGCCACCTGGGCCCTCTCCTATTTATACTAGCCACGAATGACATCGATAACGTCATTAAGAATTCTAGCTTGTCCCTATACATAGTATATATATATAGTCACCACTTGATTCCGCACTGTTGCCATCTGACCTTGACAGCTTCTCGACTTGGTGTGACAAAAATAGCTTTGTACTTAACATCGCCAGACGCCAATCTATAACCTTTTCCCGTAAGCATATTCACTCATCCTCACGTCCATATTCCCTTCATAACCAACCCATGACCATTGTCCAATTTATTCGAGATCTGGGGATCCATTGCGACAGGGAGCTTAACTTCCTCTCTCATATTGATGAGACGATTCGGCAAACCGACTCTGCTCTCGGATTCGTGATACGATGGTCTAAGGAATTCTCCGATCCCTACATAACTCGATCCCTTTACCTTACCTCCGCCCGTTCATTGCTTGAATATGCTAGCCAGGTATGGTCTCCTTATCACAACATCTATATCCGTAGAATCGAAAGTATTCAACGTCGCTTCCTTTGGTTCGCTCTTCGAGGGCTAGGACGGGAAAACCCATTAATCCTGTCCCGTACATTAACCGCATCAAATTAATCAACCCCAGAATCCTTGAGGAGCCCAGGGTCGTGGGTGACATAACGTTCATTCGACCGATTTGCGTTTCGTCGCTGTGTCTGTCATTTCGCAGAACTCAACAGTTGATCGACGCTCAATTAAATCGTCGTTAATAGCCTTTGAGAGTACCGCCCGTGTCATATAACTTGTATGATACTTGTCTTCAGGCATGGGGTACAAAAACGTGCACTCCAAACATGAAGCCGCTAGCAGGTGTTCGCTGGGGTTTTGAATATACAGCAGAATGTTCACAGCGAGCGACCATGGGAATTCAATTGTTTGATTGCATCGGGTGCAATGTTACACGATAAACGCTTGGTTTCGGTAGGTATGAATGAGTGATTATCGCAACGTATGCGATATGAATTACTTGCCTGTGGGAAAAAAGGCGGTAGCGTTTTGCTTTGGAATGAATGAGTAATTATATGTGAATATTGATTGCCTGTGGGAAAAAGGCGTGTATTGGATTATGTGCAAAATAAATTGTTAGGTGAGAGGATTGTTTGAGAAGGGTTGTGAAACGAGGTGTAACAATTCATCGGGTCCTCTCGGGCTCGGTCGATTGCGCCTACCCTCTTAAACTGAATTCCTCTGAACACAAACCCTCGAAATACGCGTAATCCCTGCCTTCTCCCCATTCCCCTTCACCGCACCTCTTATGGTCTCAACGAACCCCTTTCGCGGATGCTGAGAAATGTCAACTCCAATTCCACCTTGTATCACTTCGATTTCTCTACCCATACTCTCAGGCACCGCCTCCTAAACCATTCTCACCGCCAACCTATACTTTACTATAACCTCCACCTACTACTGCCTTCTTTATTTGTCCTGGTTACCTTAGGTTAAGCTTAGTTACTTCTTAAGCTCTTTAGTTTGTATGTTATATATACTTTAGTTGTAGGTGCTTATGTAGCTTGAATTAAGTCAGTAAATGGGGTGGTAGCCCCACCAAACTTTAACTTTAAAACTTTACAGCTTCAGAAGACCATTTACTTTATCGTTTCAACGGCTTTCAAAATCAGTAGACCTAGAACTTTGTTCACGCCTATTGTAAATGGACTTCTTTCGATTCGACTTCGCTAATCCAAAGGTTCCACAAACGTGCTCTTCGACGGAAGAATGTTTTCCTAAGTTAACACGAATTTCGTTTATTTTATTAAATTCTAAAGCAGAACGGAACACTATAACTAAATGAAATGATAAATTTATCTAACGGACATAAAAACAGCGTATTATCATTTTTGTTTACTTAAAGCGCCATTTTACGGCCCTCGATAGATATTTCCACAGCTCGTCGGGTGCTCTTTAGTCGTTTGGCATCTATAAATCTCTTCATGTGCTTTTCGTAACGATTGGGCTTCTTTTTCCTAGCCTACGAACAACAATAGAGAACAAAGAAATCACACAGTAGTCCTTTAGTATTCTTATAATGTTGATACTCACAGTTCGTACTTCTCCTTCGACTGTTGAACGAGGACGAATTACATAGTCTTTGTTAGATGGCAATGGAACACGAGCTCTACCTACCCAACCCTTTTCACCAGGTCGCAGGGTTTGCTCGCTTGAAGAACCAAATGCAAGATTTCCTGTTTTGGCAGCGGCAACTTCTGGTTCCGGGGATTTCTTTCGACGTGGCATCTGTTCCAAGTCACGTTGCTGTCGTTCCTCCTTGGACATCGCCTTGAAATCAGCACTTAAATTGAAAATTGGTCGAGCCCATTCGGAGATGAGTCGTCCTGCCCGTTCCCTATTTGTCTTCGTCTCTTTAGGATGTTTATATAAGTACATGATGGCCTTCCCGATGCCCGATTGCTTCAGGTAGCTTTTGTCAATTGTTGGAAACTAAAAACACAGATATGTAAGCGAGAGAATCTTGTAAACATAACGCAAATGGCATTACATCTGAAAGGAGTCTGAGAATACTTTCTCTGATCTGTAAACATGGCAGAGCCTTGTTGGGCAAAGGTGCTAACCAATCGGTAAGGACATTAAGAATGTTGTGCTCGAGAAAAGCAAGTTGAAGATCCTTCTTAATAAGCTGCGACATGACTTGTTTTAGCATTGATATCTTTTTGGTCGCCGGTTGGTTCAATTTGTTCAACTCACGGTCCTCTTCAGCAGCGTGCTTCATGTTTTGTATGAGCTGGTCGATAAGATCATCGTTATCATTGATAAGTTCAATGTCTCGACGCTTACGACGAGTTTTCTTCTCCTCCTTCTTGCGCAGCAACATGGCATCAAAGTCTGAGATGAAATTGTCATGCCTAAAATAAAAGGGATGCGTTGAGGCTTTCTGAAAGGATAACGGATTTGACTTACTGTTCGGAGGTTATAGGCAATACATCTTCCTCGTCGGAACTATCGATTACTCCTTGCCTCTCAGCGGATTTACCCTCTGGGGCAACCTCGCCTGTTGCATTTGGGACATCTTCATCCTCATTGTCAGTGTCTGTTATTTTAGGACGTTTCTTTAAGGTTGAAACTGCGCCTTCGTCTTCTGAATCACTGAATAAAGACCTTTTTACTCCTGTGGGAGATTTAGAGCCACTTCTAGACCGAGATTTGGATTTTGTACGATTAGCAGATCCCGACCTAGATCTGGATCTACTATGATGGCTTCCGCTGCGACTGTGTCTCGACCCGCTCCCACTACGACTGCGTCGCGAACCACTTCTGCTGTGTACTGAGCCACTTCGGCTGCGATGTGAGATACTTCGACTTCGTCTCGAGCCGCTTCGACTTCGCTTCGAACCACTCCGACTTCGTCTTGAGCCACTTCGACTTCTCCTCGAGCCACTTCGACTTCTCCTCGAGCCGCTTCGACTTCGCCTCGAGCCACTTCGACTTCGCCTCGAGCCACTTCGACTTCGTCTTGAGCCACTTCGACTTCGTCCTGAGCCACTTCGACTTCTGTCAGAACCGCTTCGACTTCCTTTAGAGCCACTATGACTTCGTCTAGAGCCACTACGACTTCGTCTAGAGCCACTTCGACTTCGTCTTGATCCGCTAGGACTGCGTGAGCACGACCCGCTTCTGCTCCTTCTCTTTGACCCACTGCGACTTCTGTGGGAATTACTTCGGCTACGACTGCGAGCAACTGAGGCTGATTTCGAACGACTCCTTGAGTGATTTGATTGACTTCTACTTCGTCTGGCAGCACTTACACTTCGTCTTGATCGGGACGTACTGCGACTCGCCTGTCTGGACTTTGAAATACTTTGGCTAGCCCTCGAACCACTGCGGCTGCGATTACCAGATTCGCTCTGGTTCGCACGATTAATACTTCCACTGCGACTGCGTTCAGATCTATTGCTGCCTTCAGAATGCTTAGACCCAATTGAATAACTTCTCGACCGAGATCTAGATCCTGTTCTACCATGATGCCGTAATTCCTCTATATCAGCGGTTGTAGTGTCCACAACACTCGAATCTGGCGACATTGTTCGGGATCGTGCTCTTGGAATCACCTGACTTGACGATCCAACGGATTCTCTAGACTTGCTACGACTTCTTCTTGAATTCGATACCACAAAAGATTCATCTGATGGCGATGGTGATTGCCCACTTTGTGTGGGAGAATTCCCTTCTGAAATTTTAGATTCTTCATATTTCGATTTAACAGCACACGCAAAAATTTTATATTTTGCAAACTTAACCTTAAAATAATTTTTGTTTTTGAGACAATCTACCTACCGGCTGTGCTGTCCATTGTGGAAAGAAGTGATATAACAACGGTAAACTGTTGTTATTAATTAACGGGGAAAACGTTAATTTATAGTTTTCCGCTTCGCATTTACGATGTAGATTATGTATTCGGAAAATACTTCGACTTAAAATAACAAACTACATACAGGCAGACAACTATATTAGCGATTGAAAGTCGGTTAATGATTTTCGTGCTCCTTTGGGTACGTTCCCACTTTGACATTTAATAAACGATGCCGTCTTTCGTTAAGTTTTTTTTTTTTTTTTTAGTTTAGTGTTTAGAATTATCTGGAAATTAAAGGATTTTTTTTCGGGTGTATCCTTATTTTTCTTTTGTTTTTAAAGTTTTCTCTTTCAAATCGTGTGTGTGTTTGTTTCTCGTCTGTTGTTAGCATTTTTGGAGTAGACGGCGAAACTATTTCTTAATTCTTTTAAAAATCTATATGCAGTCTTGTTTTTCAGCAATTATTCCACAAGAATTCGCCACATTGTTGTTTTTACCGATCGTGTTTTAGTCTCATCCTCGGTTTCTGTTTTCAGTCGTGCTTGGCGCTATGTCCAGATTGTATAGCAGATTCAGCAAAACTTTCCAGCCAAGCTTTTTGGAGTTTTCGGAAAGTCATTATAGATGTGTGTGGCTTAAAGTGGAACACAAAATCTGGTCAATTCAAAACAGCAAAACTTTTTAGACCCAAAAGTTTCTACAATCAAAAGTTGTGTTTACGAAGAAGCTCCCAAAATAATACAATGGTTGTATAAGAGAGCCACCTGGATCTATTTTTTTGGGGAAGTTAAATTAGTCTTTTGGCTCCTCGATAGTATAGTGGTTAGTATACCTGCCTGTCACCCGGGAGACCGGGGTTCGATTCCCCGTCGGAGAGCCTCTGGCGCAAGACTAATGACCTTGCCCAGAAAAAATAAATCATTATGGAAAATTTAACAAGCCTCAGAACTTGCTAAATAAGGCCAAGACCGGTTCCCGGTTGTAGTGCCGATGATGATGAAATTAGTCTTTAGGGGAATGGAAGCGAACGTACCGGGCAAAGTCACTGATTGCTTTCCCCCAGCGAAGGCCAGGACGATCCTTGTCCCTGTTCAATCCACATTGACATGCAGTCTCCGCGTGACACCCCTGGGACAGCTACTTTGGCACCCACCAAGTAGTGAGCCAATGCATGCGGCGACATCCCGAGAAAGGTTAGCGTAAGGCTAATAACATTCCCCGGAAAAACAAATTATTGTAGCGAGCTTAGGGTTCGCTGGATTAATTATGTTAAAATGAATAAGAGCCGTTAAATCGATACAACACTTTATTAGTCCGTAATACAACCGTTATTTTTTTACCGTACACATAATGATTTCTTTGTAGACACTTTCTACTTCTTACTCGAGACTTTCGTTTCCGCACGTATCGCTTGCTTCACTGCCTTACTTATGACTCCTCTCCATGGTCTTTGTGCGACGTATTTATACCGTTCCCTCATTCTGATTCGGCGTTTCGTTTCCGTCTGTTCCATAATCTCAACTTTTTTATTCCAGTTTTCCAGTACTTCCTAAAATAATCTAGTACTTTGTTTCGGACTTTCTCGAAGATTCCAGTACTGATTGTCATATGCGTCACATTATTATGGAATATTTAACAAGCCTTGGATATTGATCGGATACACGCGCCGACCACGGAGACGAAAATGACTAAACGATTTAAGAATTTTCTCATGGAACGTCTGCTCACTATACAGAGCTTGACCTGGTTCGGATATGGACCGGATACACGCGCCGACTACGGAAACGAAAATGACTAAACGATTTGAGAATTTTCTCATGGAGCGTCCGCTCACTATATAGAGATCGAGCTGCACAACAGCTAGCCGATGCCTTGACCGAATATAAGGCTGACATTACAGCATTACAAGAAATAAGATGGGCGGGAAGTGGTATTATTCAAAGAAACGAGTATGACATTTATTACGGCTGTCATGCAAAACACCATGTGCTCGGGGTAGGCTTTCTAGTCAGCCAAAAACTGAAGCCTGCCATTATCGGCTTTAATGCAATATGCGAAAAGCTATCCACTCTTCGCGTGCGAAGCAAGTTTAAGAACGTAATCCTCATAAACGTTCACGGACCTACAGAGCAGTCCCCTGACGACGAAAAAAAAGAATTCTACGAGAACGTCGAACGGGCCATCAATGCCTGCCCAAGATACGATGTGAAAATCGTTCTTGGTGATTTGAATGCAAAAATAGGTCGGGAGCCGGCTTCCATAGTTTACATGAGAACACTAATGACAGTGGACTACGAGTCATCAAACTGGCAGCATCGAAAAACTTGGTCGTTGCAAGTACTAGGTTACCGCGTAAAGATATTCACAAAGCCACCTGTGTATCACTTGATGGAGCCAATCGCAACCAAATTGACCATGTGTTGCTAGATCGCCGCCACTCCCGAGCCTGATGATGGTACGAACGCACCGAGGTGCCAACGTCGACTCGAATGACTATTTTGTTGGTATAGTTTTTCGAGCGCGGATTGCTTTACGGCGACGTATTGCATCCGCGGATCAGGTGCGGATCAACACGGCTGCCTTAGTCAATGAAAACACCAGTAACACCTTCAGTTCTGCGTTAACACTCGCCCTCAAAGAGCTCGATGGAAGGAGAGTAAGTCCGGGCGCCAGAATGCCGGGCGTAGAAGAGAAATGGACACGCCTTAAGAATACTGTCATTAGTACTACCAACTCCATCTTAGGCAGTAGTCGTAGAGATCGGAGCGACTGGTTTGATGATGAGTGCAAACTAGCGACTGAACGTAAGAATGCTGCATACCGGGCATTGCAGCAGTCTCATAGGGCGCAGGTGCGCGAGGAAAAATACAAAGAGCTCAGAAGATCTGAAAAAACCTTGTCTGTGAAATAGAGAAAAGTAGAGAACGAGGTCCGCACCAGGTGCGGAAGTTCTACCAAATAATCCGCAGTATGACGCAGTACACGCCACGCTACACTTACTGCAAGGATAAAGAGGATAATCTGATCACCCATCCTGAAGGCATTCTGGAGCGATGGGAAGTGCACTTCAATGAATTGCTTAATGGTTAGCTCAAAGAAGAATTGCAGGCTCCACCAATGCAAAATCAAGACCAAAAGCTGCCATCACCAAGCATTGAGGAAACAGTAAAAACCATTAGACAACTCAAATCAAATAAAGCCCCCGGAGCTGATGGCACACCAGCTGAGCTGATCAAACAAGAAGGGACAGCGTTACATCACGCAATTCATGAGATCGTGGTGCACGTATGGGAGCAAGAGGAGTTGGCAGAAGATTGGCGTCGTGGTATAATTTGCCCCATACATAAGAAGGGAGATATCACACTGTGCAACAACTATAGGGGTATAACATTGCTGAGTACCACCGATAAGATACTCTCCACTATCCTGCAAGATCGGATAGGTCCATACGCTAAAGCCATCATTAGTCAATATCAGTGTGGCTTCATCCCAGTGTTACCGACCGACCTTGAGTCCAGGTCCCCCCAACATCCACTAATCCCCTTTCGTTAGGTTCCCCTCTTTACCTTTAAACGGAGAACAACTCGCCAAGTAGTTAATTTGCATAAACTACTTTATGCAAATTCTACTTGGCAGAGAAAATAATAAAAACGGGCGTTGGCGTCGAATAATAAAATAAAACGTCAACGGCGAAAA